>CM030883.1:3941212-5141212 GCA_018132145.1 Boehmeria nivea var. tenacissima
TTTTAAAGGCTATTTTTCAGCAAAACTAGTTATAAGTACTTGGTTTTTGCGCGAAATGAATTTTTAATGCTTATTGGAGCTCCAAATGAGTCACTAATACTTATTATAATATATTATAAGTTTAAATACTCAGTTGGGATCAAAAAAACTTTGCTAGAGTCACTTCGAAGCCAAAAAAGTATTTTAAAGGCTATATTTGGGCAAAACTAGTTATAAGGACTTAGTTTTTGCGCAAAATGACTTTTTAAGGCTTGTTGGAGCTAAAAATGAGTCCCTAATACTTATTATAATATCTTATATGTTCAAGTACTCAGTTGGGATAAAAACAACATTGCTGGAGTCGTTTCGGAGCGAAAAAAAGTATTTTAAAGGCTATATTTTGGCAAAACTAGTTATCACGACTTAGTTTTTCCGGAAAATTAGTTTTTGCGCAAAATGACTTTTTAAGGATTTTTGGTGGTCCAATTGAGTCTCTAATACTGTTTATAATATATTATATGTTCAAATACTCAGTTGGGATTAAAACAACTTTGCTAGAGTCACTTCGGAGCCAAAAAAGGGTTTTAAAAGCTATTTTTCGGCAAAACTAGTGATAAGTACTTGGTTTTTACGCGAAATGAATTTTTAAGGCTTTTTGGAGCTCCAAATTAATCCCTAATAGTTATTATAATATATTATTTGTTCAAGTACTCAGTTGGGATCAAAACAACTTTGCTAGAGTGACTTCGGAGCCAAAAAAGTGTTTTAAAGGCTATTTTTCGGCAAAACTAGTAATAAGGACTTGGTTTTTGCGCAAAATGACTTTTTAAGGATTGTTGGAGCTCCTAATTAGTCCCTAATGCTTATAATAACATATTATATGTTCAAATACTCAGTTAGGATCAAAACAACATTGCTGAAGTCACTTTGGAGCGAAAAAAAAAAGTATTTTAAAGGCTATGTTTTGGTAAAACTAGTTATCAGGACTTAGTTTTTTCGCAAAATGACTTTTTAAGGATTGTTGGTGCTCCAAATGAGTCCCTAATACTACTTATAATATATTATATGTTCAAATACTCAGTTGGGATTAAAATAACTTTTCTAGAGTCACTTCGGAGCCAAAAAAGGGTTTTAAAGGCTATTTTTCGGCAAAACTGGTGATAAGGACTTGGTTTTTTAGCGAAATGAATTTTTAAGGCTTTTTGGAGCTCCAGATTAATCCCTAATACTTATTATAATATATTATATGTTCAAATACTCAGTTGGGATCAAAACAACTTTGCTAGAGTCACTTCGGAGCAAAAAAAGGGTTTTAAAGGCTATTTTTCGGCAAAACTAGTAATAAGGACTTGGTTTTTGCGCGAAATGAATTTTTAAGGCTTTTTGGAGCTCCAAATCAATCCCTAATACTTATTATAATATATTATATATTCAATTACTCAGTTGTGATCAAAACAATTTTACTATAGTCACTTCGGAGCCAAAAAAGTATTTTAAAGGCTATATTTCGGCAAAACTAGTTATAAGGACTTAGTTTTTGAGCAAAATGACTTTTTAAGGCTTGTTGGAGCTACAAATGAGTCCCTAATACTACTTATAACATATTATATGTTCAAATACTCAGTTGGGTTACAACAACTTTGCTAGAGTCACTTCGGAACCAAAAAAGTGTTTTAAAGGCTATTTTTCGGCAAAACTATTTATAATTACTTGGTTTTTGCGCGAAATGAATTTTTAAGCCTTATTGGAGCTCCAAATGAGTCACTAATACTTATTGTAATATATTATAAGTTCAAATACTCAGTTAGGATCAAATAAACTTTACTAGAGTCACTCCGGAGCCAAAAAAGTATTTTAAAGGCTATATTTCGGCTAAACTAGTTATAAGGACTTAGTTTTTGCGCAAAATGACTTTTTAAGGCTTGTTGGAGCTAAAAATGAGTCCCTAATACTTATTATAATATCTTATATGTTCAAGTACTCAGTTGGGATAAAAACAACATTGCTGGAGTCACTTCGGAGTGAGAAAAAGTATTTTAAAGGCTATATTTTGGCAAAACTAGTTATCAGGACTTAGTTTTTGCGCAAAATGACTTTTTAACGATTTTTGGTGCTCCAAATGAGTCCCTAATACTACTTATAATATATAATATGTTCAAATACTCAGTTGGGATTAAAATAACTTTGCTAGAGTCACTTCGGAGCCAAAAAAGGGTTTTAAAAGCTATTTTTCGACAAAACTAGTGATAAGGACTTGGTTTTTACGCGAAATGAATTTTTAAGGCTTTTTGGAGCTCCAAATCAATCCCTAATACTTATTATAATATATTATATGTTCAAATACTCAGTTGTGATCAAAACAACTTTGCTATAGTCACTTCGGAGCCAAAAAAGTATTTTAAAGGCTATATTTCGGCAAAACTAGTTATAAGGACTTAGTTTTTGCGCAAAATAACTTTTTAAGGCTTGTTGGAGCTCCAAATGAGTCCCTAATACTACTTATAACATATTATATGTTCAAATACTCAGTTGGGATTAAAACAACTTTGCTAGAGTCACTTCGGAACCAAAAAAGTGTTTTAAAGGCTATTTTTCGGCAAAACTAGTTATAAGTACTTGGTTTTTTCGCGAAATGAATTTTTAAGCCTTATTGGAGCTCCAAATGAGTCACTAATACTTATTATAATATATTATAAGTTCAAATACTCAGTTGGGATCAAAACAACTTTGCTAGAGTCACTTCGGAGCCAAAAAAGTATTTTAAAGGCTATATTTCGGCAAAACTAGTTATAAGGACTTAGTTTTTGCGCAAAATGACTTTTTAAGGCTTGTTGGAGCTCCAAATGAGTCCCTAATACTTATTATAATATATTATATGTTCAAATACACAGTTGGGATCAAAACAACATTGCTAGAGTCACTTCGGAGCCAAAAAAAGTATTTTAAAGGCTATATTTTGGCAAAACTAGTTATCAGGACTTAGTTTTTGCGCAAAATGACTTTTTAAGGCTTGTTGGAGCTCCAAATGAGTCCCTAATACTACTTATAATATATTATATGTTCAAATACTCAGTTGGGATTAAAACAACTTTGCTAGAGTCACTTCGGAGCCAAAAAAGGTTTTTAAAGGCTATTTTTCGGCAAAACTAGTTATAAGGACTTTGTTTTTAAGCGAAATGAATTTTTAAGGCTTTTTGGAGCTCCAGATCAATCCCTAATACTTATTATAATATATTATATGTTCAAATACTCAGTTGGGATCAAAACAACTTTGCTAGAGTCACTTCGGAGCCAAAAAAGTGTTTTAAAGGCTATTTTTCGGCAAAACTAGTTATAAGGACTTGGTTTTTGCGCGAAATGAATTTTTAAGGCTTTTTGGAGCTCCAAATCAGTCCCTAATACTTATTATAATATATTATATGTTCAAATACTCAGTTGGGATCAAAACAACTTTGCTAGAGTCACTTCGGAGCCAAAAAAGTATTTTAAAGGCTATATTTCGGCAAAACTAGTTATAAGGACTTAGTTTTTGCGCAAAATGACTTTTTAAGGCTTGTTGGAGCTCCAAATGAGTCCCTAATACTACTTATAATATATTATATGTTCAAATACTCAGTTGGGATTAAAACAACTTTGCTAGAGTCACTTCGGAGCCAAAAAAGTGTTTTAAAGGCTATATTTCGGCAAAACTAGTTATAAGGACTTGGTTTTTGCGCGAAATGACTTTTTAAGGCTTGTTGGAGCTCCAAATGAGTCCCTAATACTTATTATAATATATTATATGTTCAAATACTCAGTTGGGATCAAAACAACTTTGCTAGAGTCACTTCGGAGCCAAAAAAGTATTTTAAAGGCTATATTTCGGCAAAACTAGTTATAAGGACTTAGTTTTTGCGCAAAATGACTTTTTAAGGCTTGTTGGAGCTCCAAATGAGTCCCTAATACTTATTATAATATATTATATGTTCAAATACTCAGTTGGGATCAAAACAACTTTGCTAGAGTCACTTCGGAGCCAAAAAAGTATTTTAAAGGCTATATTTCGGCAAAACTAGTTATAAGGACTTAGTTTTTGCGCAAAATGACTTTTTAAGGCTTGTTGGAGCTCCAAATGAGTCCCTAATACTTATTATAATATATTATATGTTCAAATACTCAGTTGGGATCAAAACAACTTTGCTAGAGTCACTTCGGAGCCAAAAAAGTGTTTTAAAGGCTATTTTTCGGCAAAACTAGTTATAAGGACTTGGTTTTTGCGCGAAATGAATTTTTAAGGCTTGTTGGAGCTCCAAATGAGTCCCTAATACTTATTATAATATATTATATGTTCAAATACTCAGTTGGATCAAAACAACTTTGCTAGAGTCACTTCGGAGCCAAAAAAGTATTTTAAAGGCTATATTTCGGCAAAACTAGTTATAAGGACTTAGTTTTTGCGCAAATGACTTTTTAAGGCTTGTTGGAGCTCCAAATGAGTCCCTAATACTTATTATAATATATTATATGTTCAAATACTCAGTTGGGATCAAAACAACTTTGCTAGAGTCACTTCGGAGCCAAAAAAGTATTTTAAAGGCTATATTTCGGCAAAACTAGTTATAAGGACTTAGTTTTTGCGCAAAATGACTTTTTAAGGCTTGTTGGAGCTCCAAATGAGTCCCTAATACTTATTATAATATATTATATGTTCAAATACTCAGTTGGGATCAAAACAACTTTGCTAGAGTCACTTCGGAGCCAAAAAAGTATTTTAAAGGCTATATTTCGGCAAAACTAGTTATAAGGACTTAGTTTTTGCGCAAAATGACTTTTTAAGGCTTGTTGGAGCTCCAAATGAGTCCCTAATACTTATAATAACATATTATATGTTCAAATACTCAGTTAGGATCAAAACAACATTGCTGGAGTCACTTCGGAAGCAAAAAAGTATTTTAAAGGCTATATTTCGGCAAAACTAGTTATAAGGACTTAGTTTTTGCGCAAAATGACTTTTTAAGGCTTGTTGGTGCTCCAAATGAGTCCCTAATACTACTTATAACATATTATATGTTCAAATACTCAGTTGGGATTAAAACAACTTTGCTAGAGTCACTTCGGAGCCAAAAAAGTGTTTTAAAGGCTATTTTTCGGCAAAACTAGTTATAAGGACTTGGTTTTTGCGCGAAATGAATTTTTAAGGCTTGTTGGAGCTCCAAATGAGTCACTAATACTTATTATAATATATTATATGTTCAAATACTCAGTTGGGATCAAAACAACTTTGCTAGAGTCACTTCGGAGCCAAAAAAGTATTTTAAAGGCTATATTTCGGCAAAACTAGTTATAAGGACTTGGTTTTTGCGCAAAATGACTTTTTAAGGCTTGTTGGAGCTCCAAATGAGTCCCTAATACTTATTATAACATATTATATGTTCAAATACTCAGTTGGGATCAAAACAACTTTGCTAGAGTCACTTCGGAGCAAAAAAAGTATTTTAAAGGCTATATTTCGGCAAAACTAGTTATCAGGACTTAGTTTTTGCGCAAAATGACTTTTTAAGGCTTGTTGGTGCTCCAAATGAGTCCCTAATACTACTTATAATATATTATATGTTCAAATACTCAGTTGGGATTAAAACAACTTTGCTAGAGTCACTTCGGAGCCAAAAAAGGGTTTTAAAGGCTATATTTCGGCAAAACTAGTGATAAGGACTTGGTTTTTTAGAGAAATGAATTTTTAAGGCTTTTTGGAGCTCCAGATCAATCCCTAACACTTATTATAATATAGTATATGTTCAAATACTCAGTTGGGATCAAAACAACTTTGCTAGAGTCATTTCGGAGCCAAAAAAGGGTTTTAAAGGCTATTTTTCAGCAAAACCAGTAATAAGGACTAGTTTTTGCGCGAAATGAATTTTTAAGGCTTATTGGAGCTCCAAATGAGTCACTAATACTTATTATAATATATTATATGTTCAAAGACTCAGTTGTGATCAAAACAACTTTGCTAGAGTCACTTCGGAGCCAAAAAAGTATTTTAAAGGCTATATTTCGTCAAAACTAGTTATAAGGACTTAGTTTTTGCGCAAAATGACTTTTTAAGGCTTGTTGGAGCTCCAAATGAGTCCCTCATGCTTATAATAACATATTATATGTTCAAATACTCAGTTGGGATCAAAAGAACATTGCTGGAGTCACTTCGGAGCGAAAAAAAGTATTTTAAAGGCTATTTTTCGGCAAAACTAGTTATAAGGACTTGGTTTTTGCGCGAAATGAATTTTTAAGGCTTATTGGAGCTCCAAATGAGTCCCTAATACTTATTAAAATATATTATAAGTTCAAATACTCAGTTGGGATCAAATAAACTTTGCTAGAGTCACTTCGGAGCCAAAAAAGTATTTTCAAGGCTATATTTCGGCAAAACTAGTTATAAGGACTTAGTTTTTGCGCAAAATGACTTTTTAAGGCTTGTTCGAGCTCCAAATGAGTCCCTAATACTTATTATAACATATTATATGTTCAAATACTCAGTTGGGATCAAAAAAACATTGCTAGAGTCACTTCGGAGCGAAAAAAAAAGTATTTTAAAGGCTATATTTCGGCAAAACTAGTTATAAGGACTTGGTTTTTGCGCAAAATGACTTTTTAAGGCTTGTTGGAGCTCCAAATGAGTCCCTAATACTACTTATAACATATTATATGTTCAAATACTCAGTTGGATCAAAACAACTTTGCTAGAGTCACTTCGGAGCCAAAAAAGTATTTTAAAGGCTATATTTCGGCAAAACTAGTTATAAGGACTTAGTTTTTGCGCGAAATGAATTTTTAAGGCTTGTTGGAGCTCCAAATGAGTCCCTAATACTTATTATAATATATTATATGTTCAAATACTCAGTTGGGATCAAAACAACTTTGCTAGAGTCACTTCGGAGCCAAAAAAGTATTTTAAAGGCTATATTTCGGCAAAACTAGTTATAAGGACTTAGTTTTTGCGCAAAATGACTTTTTAAGGCTTGTTGGAGCTCCAAATGAGTCCCTAATACTTATTATAATATATTATATGTTCAAATACTCAGTTGGGATCAAAACAACTTTGCTAGAGTCACTTCGGAGCCAAAAAAGTATTTTAAAGGCTATATTTCGGCAAAACTAGTTATAAGGACTTAGTTTTTGCGCAAAATGACTTTTTAAGGCTTGTTGGAGCTCCAAATGAGTCCCTAATACTTATAATAACATATTATATGTTCAAATACTCAGTTGGGATCAAAACAACATTGCTGGAGTCACTTCGGAGCGAAAAAAAGTATTTTAAAGGCTATATTTTGGCAAAACTAGTTATCAGGACTTAGTTTTTTCGTAAAATGATTTTTTAAGGATTGTTGGTGCTCCAAATGAGTGCCTAATACTAATTATAATATATTATATGTTCAAATACTCAGTTGGGATTAAAACAACTTTGCTAGAGTCACTTCGGAGCCAAAAAAGGGTTTTAAAGGCTATTTTTCGGCAAAACTAGTGATAAGGACTTGGTTTATAATCGAAATGAATTTTTAAGGCTTTTTGGAGCTCCAGATCAATCCCTAATACTTATTATAATATATTATATGTTCAAATACTCAGTTGGGATCAAAACAACTTTGCTAGAGCCACTTTGAAGCTAAAAAAGGGTTTTAAAGGCTATTTTTCGACAAAACTAGTAATAAGGACTTGGTTTTTGCGCGAAATGAATTTTTAAGGCTTGTTGGAGCTCCAAAAGAGTCCCTAATACTTATTATAATATATTATAAGTTCAAATACTCAGTTGGGATCAAATAAACTTTGCTAGAGTCACTTCGGAGCCAAAAAAGTATTTTAAAGGCTATATTTCGGCAAAACTAGTTATAAGGACTTAGTTTTTGAGCAAAATGACTTTTTAAGTCTTGTTGGAGCTCCAAATGAGTCCCTAATACTTATTATAACATATTATATGTTCAAATACTCAGTTGGGATCAAAACAACATTGCTGGAGTCACTTCGGAGCGAAAAAAAGTATTTTAAAGGCTATATTTTGGCAAAACTAGTTATCAGGACTTAGTTTTTGCGCAAAATGACTTTTTAAGGATTGTTGGTGCTCCAAATGAGTCCCTAATACTAATTATAATATATTATATGTTCAAATACTCAGTTGGCATTAAAACAACTTTGCTAGAGTCACTTCGGAGCCAAAAAAGTGTTTTAAAGGCTATTTTTCGGCAAAACTAGTTATAAGGACTTGGTTTTTGCGCGAAATGAATTTTTAAGGCTTATTGGAGCTCCAAATGAGTCCCTAATACTTATTATAATATATTATATGTTCAAATACTCAGTTGGGATCAAAACAACTTTGCTAGAGTCACTTCGGAGCCAAAAAAGTATTTTAAAGGCTATATTTCGGCAAAACTAGTTATAAGGACTTAGTTTTTGCGCAAAATGACTTTTTAAGGCTTGTTGAGCTCCAAATGAGTCCCTAATACTTATTATAATATATTATAAGTTCAAATACTCAGTTGGGATCAAAACAACTTTGCTAGAGTCACTTCAGAGCCAAAAAAGTATTTTAAAGGCTATATTTCGGCAAAACTAGTTATAAGGACTTAGTTTTTGCGCAAAATGACTTTTTAAGGCTTGTTGGAGCTCCAAATGAGTCCCTAATACTTATTATAATATATTATATGTTCAAATACTCAGTTGGGATCAAAACAACTTTGCTAGAGTCACTTCGGAGCCAAAAAAGTATTTTAAAGGCTATATTTCGGCAAAACTAGTTATAAGGACTTAGTTTTTGCGCAAAATGACTTTTTAAGGCTTGTTGGAGCTCCAAATGAGTCCCTAATACTTATTATAATATATTATATGTTCAAATACTCAGTTGGGATCAAAACAACTTTGCTAGAGTCACTTCGGAGCCAAAAAAGTATTTTAAAGGCTATATTTCGGCAAAACTAGTTATAAGGACTTAGTTTTTGCGCAAAATGACTTTTTAAGGCTTGTTGGAGCTCCAAATGAGTCCCTAATACTTATTATAATATATTATATGTTCAAATACTCAGTTGGGATAAAACAACTTTGCTAGAGTCACTTCGGAGCCAAAAAAGTATTTTAAAGGCTATATTTCGGCAAAACTAGTTATAAGGACTTAGTTTTTGCGCAAAATGACTTTTTAAGGCTTGTTGGAGCTCCAAATGAGTCCCTAATACTTATTATAATATATTATATGTTCAAATACTCAGTTGGGATCAAAACAACTTTGCTAGAGTCACTTCGGAGCCAAAAAAGTATTTTAAAGGCTATATTTCGGCAAAACTAGTTATAAGGACTTAGTTTTTGCGCGAAATGACTTTTTAAGGCTTGTTGGAGCTCCAAATGAGTCCCTAATACTTATTATAATATATTATATGTTCAAATACTCAGTTGGGATCAAAACAACTTTGCTAGAGTCACTTCGGAGCCAAAAAAGTATTTTAAAGGCTATATTTCGGCAAAACTAGTTATAAGGACTTAGTTTTTGCGCAAAATGACTTTTTAAGGCTTGTTGGAGCTCCAAATGAGTCCCTAATACTTATTATAACATATTATATGTTCAAATACTCAGTTGGGATCAAAACAACTTTGCTAGAGTCACTTCGGAGCCAAAAAAGTATTTTAAAGGCTATATTTCGGCAAAACTAGTTATAAGGACTTAGTTTTTGCGCAAAATGACTTTTTAAGGATTGTTGGTGCTCCAAATGAGTCCCTAATACTACTTATAATATATAATATGTTCAAATACTCAGTTGGGATTAAAACAACTTTGCTAGAGTCACTTCGGAACAAAAAAAGCGTTTTAAAGGCTATTTTTCAGCAAAACTAGTTATAAGTACTTGGTTTTTGCGCGAAATGAATTTTTAAGGCTTATTGGAGCTCCAAATGAGTCACTAATACTTCTTATAATATATTATAAGTTTAAATACTCAGTTGGGATCAAAAAAAACTTTGCTAGAGTCACTTCGGAGCCAAAAAAGTATTTTAAAGGCTATATTTCGGCAAAACTAGTTATAAGGACTTAGTTTTTGCGTAAAATGACTTTTTAAGGCTTGTTGGAGCTCCAAATGAGTCCCTAATACTTATTACAATATATTATAAGTTCAAATACAGAGTTGGGATCAAAAAAATTTGCTAGAGTCACTTCGGAGCCAAAAAAAGTATTTTAAAGGCTATATTTCGGCAAAACTAGCTATAAGGACTTAGTTTTTGTGCAAAATGACTTTTTAAGGCTTGTTGGAGCTCAAAATAAGTCCCTAATACTTATTATAATATCTTATATGTTCAAGTACTCAGTTAGGATCAAAACAACTTTGCTGGAGTCACTTCGGAACCAAAAAAGTATTTTAAAGGCTATATTTCGGCAAAACTAGTAATAAGGACTTAGTTTTTGCGCAAAATGACTTTTTAAGGCATGATGGTGCTCAAAATGAGTCCCTAATACTACTTATAATATATTATATTTTCAAATACTCAGTTGGGATTAAAAAAACTTTGCTAGAGTCACTTCGGAGCCAAAAAAGTGTTTTCATTGCTATATTACGGAAAAACTAGTTATAAGAACTTAGTTTTTGCGTAAAATGACCTTTTAAGTCTTATTGGTGCTCCAAATTAGTCCCTAATACTATTTATAGTATAGTATATGTTCAAATACTCATTTGGGATTAAAACAACTTTGCTAGAGTCACTTCGGAGCCAAAAAAGTATTTTAAAGGCTATATTTCGGCAAAACTAGTTATAAGGACTTAGTTTTTGCGCGAAATGAATTTTTAAGGCTTGTTGGAGCTCCAAATCAGTCCCTAATACTTATTATAATATATTATATGTTCAAATACTCAGTTGGGATCAAAACAACTTTGCTAGAGTCACTTCGGAGCCAAAAAAGTATTTTAAAGGCTATATTTCGGCAAAACTAGTTATAAGGACTTAGTTTTTGCGCAAAATGACTTTTTAAGGCTTGTTGGAGCTCCAAATGAGTCCCTAATACTTATTATAATATATTATATGTTCAAATACTCAGTTGGGATCAAAACAACTTTGCTAGAGTCACTTCGGAGCCAAAAAAGTATTTTAAAGGCTATATTTCGGCAAAACTAGTTATAAGGACTTAGTTTTTGCGCAAAATGACTTTTTAAGGCTTGTTGGAGCTCCAAATGAGTCCCTAATACTTATTATAATATATTATATGTTCAAGTACTCAGTTGGGATCAAAACAACTTTGCTAGAGTCACTTCGGAGCCAAAAAAGTATTTTAAAGGCTATATTTCGGCAAAACTAGTTATAAGGACTTAGTTTTTGCGAAAATGACTTTTTAAGGCTTGTTGGAGCTCCAAATGAGTCCCTAATACTACTTATAATATATTATATGTTCAAATACTCAGTTAGGATTAAAACAACTTTGCTAGAGTCACTTCGGAGCCAAAAAAGTGTTTTAAAGGCTATATTTCGGCAAAACTAGTTATAAGGACTTAGTTTTTGCGCGAAATGAATTTTTAAGGCTTGTTGAGCTCCAAATGAGTCCCTAATACTTATTATAATATATTATATGTTCAAATACTCAGTTGGGATCAAAACAACTTTGCTAGAGTCACTTCGGAGCCAAAAAAGTATTTTAAAGGCTATATTTCGGCAAAACTAGTTATAAGGACTTAGTTTTTGCGCAAAATGACTTTTTAAGGCTTGTTGGAGCTCCAAATGAGTCCCTAATACTTATTATAATATATTATATGTTCAAATACTCAGTTGAGATCAAAACAACTTTGCTAGAGTCACTTCGGAGCCAAAAAAGTATTTTAAAGGCTATATTTCGGCAAAACTAGTTATAAGGACTTAGTTTTTGCGCAAAATGACTTTTTAAGGCTTGTTGGAGCTCCAAATAAGTCCCTAATACTTATTATAATATATTATATGTTCAAATACTCAGTTGGGATCAAAACAACTTTGCTAGAGTCACTTCGGAGCAAAAAAAGTATTTTAAAGGCTATATTTCGGCAAAACTAGTTATAAGGACTTAGTTTTTGCGCAAAATGACTTTTTAAGGCTTGTTGGTGCTCCAAATGAGTCCCTAATACTATTATAATATATTATATGTTCAAATACTCAGTTGGGATTAAAACAACTTTGCTAGAGTCACTTCGGAGCCAAAAAAGTGTTTTAAAGGCTATATTTCGGCAAAACTAGTTATAAGTACTTGGTTTTTGCGCGAAATGAATTTTTAAGGCTTATTGGAGCTCCAAATGAGTCACTAATACTTATTATAATATATTATAAGTTCAAATACTCAGTTGGGATCAAAGAAACTTTGCTAGAGTCACTTCGGAGCCAAAAAAGTATTTTAAAGGCTATATTTCGGCAAAACTAGTTATAAGGACTTAGTTTTTGCACAAAATGACTTTTTAAGGCTTGTTGGAGCTCCAAATGAGTCCCTAATACATATTATAATATATTATATGTTCAAATACTCAGTTGGGATCAAAAAAATTTGCTAGAGTCACTTCGGAGCCAAAAAAGTATTTTAAAGGCTATATTTCGGCAAAACTACTTATAAGGACTTTGTTTTTGCGCAAAATGACTTTTTAAGGCTTGTTGGTGCTCCAAATGAGTCCCTAATACTACTTATAATATATTATATGTTCAAATACTCAGTTGGGATTAAAACAACTTTGCTAGAGTCACTTCGAAACCAAAAAAGAGTTTTAAAGGCTATTTTTCGGCAAAACTAGTGATAAGGACTTGGTTTTTGCGCGAAATGAATTTTTAAGGCTTTTTGGAGCTCCAAATCAATCCCTAATACTTATTATAATATATTATATGTTCAAATACTCAGTTGGGATCAAAACAACTTTGCTAGAGTCACTTCGGAGCCAAAAAAGGGTTTTAAAGGCTATTTTTCGGCAAAACTAGTAATAAGGACTTGGTTTTTGTGCGAAATTCATTTTCAAGGCTTTTTGGAGCTCCAAATCAATCCCTAATACTTATTATAATATATTATATGTTCAAATACTCAGTTGTGATCAAAACAACTTTCCTAGAGTCACTTCGGAGCCAAAAAAGTATTTTAAAGGCTATATTTCGGCAAAACTAGTTATAAGGACTTAGTTTTTGCGGAAAATGACTTTTTAAGGCTTGTTGGAGCTCCAAATGAGTCCCTAATACTTATTATAATATATTATATGTTCAAATACTCAGTTGGGATCAAAACAACTTTGCTAGAGTCACTTCGGAGCCAAAAAAGTATTTTAAAGGCTATATTTCGGCAAAACTAGTTATAAGACTTAGTTTTTGCGCAAAATGACTTTTTAAGGCTTGTTGGAGCTCCAAATGAGTCCCTAATACTTATTATAATATATTATATGTTCAAATACTCAGTTGGGATAAAAACAACCTAGCTAGAGTCACTTCGGAGCCAAAAAAGTATTTTAAAGGCTATATTTCGGCAAAACTAGTTATAAGGACTTAGTTTTTGTGCAAAATGACTTTTTAAGGCTTGTTGGAGCTCCAAATGAGTCCCTAATACTTATTATAATATATTATATGTTCAAATACTCAGTTGGGATCAAAACAACTTTGCTAGAGTCACTTCGGATGCAAAAAAGTATTTTAAAGGCTATATTTCGGCAAAACTAGTTATAAGGACTTAGTTTTTGCGCAAAATGACTTTTTAATGCTTGTTGGAGATCCAAATGAGTCCCTAATACTTATTATAATTTCTTATTTGTTCAAATACTCAGTTTGAATTAAAACAACTTTGCTAGAATCACTTCGGAGCCAAAAAAGTGTTTTCAATGCTATATTAAGGCAAAACTAGTTATAAGGACTTAGTTTTTGCATAAAATGATTTTTTTAAGTCTTGTTGGTGCTCCAAATTAGTACCTAATACTATTTATACTATATTATATGTTCAAATACTCAGTTGTGATCAAAACAACTTTGCTAGAGTCACTTCGGAGCCAATAAAGTATTTTGAAGTCTATATTTCGGCAAAACTAATAATAAGGACTTAGTTTTTACGCAAAATAACTTTTTAAGGCTTGTTGGTGCTCCAAATGAGTCCCTAATACTACTTAGAATATATTATATGTTCAAATACTCAGTTGTGATGAAAATAACTTTGCTAGAGTCACTTCGGAGCCAAAAAAGTATTTTAAAAGCTATATTTCGGAAAAACTAGTAATAAGGACTTAGTTTTTGCGCAAAATGACTTTTTAAGGCTTGTTGGTGCTCCAAATGAGTCCCTAATACTACTTATAATATATTATATGTTCAAATACTCAGTTGGGATTAAAACAACTTTTCTAGACTCACTTCGGAACCAAAAAAGTGTTTTAAAGGCTATTTTTCGGCAAATCTAGTTATAAGTACTTGGTTTTTGCGCGAAATGAATTTTTAAGGCCTATTGGAGCTCCAAATGAGTCACTAATACTTATTATAATATATTATAAGTTAAAATACTCAATTGGAATCCAAAAAACTTTGCTAGTGTCACTTCAGAGTCAAAAAAGTATTTTAAAGGCTATATTTCGCAAAAAACTAGTTATAAGGACTTAGTTATTGCGCAAAATGACTTTTTAAGGCTTGTTGGAGCTCCAAATGAGTCCCTAATACTTATTATAATATATTATAAGTTCAAATATAGATTTGGGATCAAAAAAACTTTGCTAGAGTCACTTCGGAGCCTTAAAAAGTATTTTAAATGCTATATTTCGGCAAAACTAGCTATAATGACTTAGTTTTTGCGCAAAATGATTTTTTAAGGCTTGCTCGAGCTACATATAAGTCCCTAATACTTATTATAATATCTTCTATGTTCAAGTACTCAGTTTGGATCAAAACAACTTTGCTGGAATCACTTCGGAGCCAAAAAAGTATTTTAAAGGCTATATTTCGGCAAACCTAGTAATAAGGACTTAATTTTTGCGCAAAATGACTTTTTAAGTATTGTTGGTGCTCCAAATGAGTCCCTAATACTACTTATAATATATTATATTTTCAAATACTCGGTTGGGATTAAAACAACTTTGCTAGAATCACTTCGGAGCCAAAAAAGTGTTTTCAATGCTATATTACGGCAAAACTAGTTATAAGGACTTAGTTTTTGCGTAAAATGACTTTTTAAGTCTTGTTGGTGCTCAAAATTAGTCCCTAATACTACTTATAGTATATTATATGTTCAAATACTCAGTTGGGATTAAAACAACTTTGCTAGAGTCACTTCGGAGCCAAAAAAGGATTTTAAAGGCTATTTTTCGGCAAAACTAGTGATAAGGACTTGGTTTTTACGCGAAATGAATTTTTAAGACTTTTTGGAGCTCGAAATCAATCCCTAATACTTATTATAACATATTATATGTTCAAATACTCAGTTGGGATCAAAACAACTTTGCTAGAGTCACTTCGGAGCCAAAAAAGGGTTTTAAAGGCTATTTTTCGGCAAAACTAGTAATAAGGACTTCGTTTTTGTGCGAAATGAATTTTTAAGTCTTTTTGGAGCTCCAAATCAATCCCTAATACTTATTATAATATATTATATGTTCAATACTCAGTTGTGATCAAAACAACTTTGCTAGAGTCACTTCGGAGCCAAAAAAGTATTTTAAAGGCTATATTTCGGAAAAACTAGTACTAAGGACTTATTTTTTGCGCAAAATGACTTTTTAAGGCTTGTTGGTGCTCCAAATAAGTTCCTAATACTACTTATAATATATTATATGTTCAAATACTCAGTTGGGATTAAAACAACTTTTCTAGGCTCACTTCGGAACCAAAAAAGTGTTTTAAAGGCTATTTTTCGGCAAAACTAGTTATAAGTACTTGGTTTTTGCGCGAAATGAATTTTTAAGGCCTATTGGAACTCCAAATGAATCACTAATACTTATTATAATATATTATAAGTTTAAATACTCAGTTGGGATCCAAAAAACTTTGCTAGTGTCACTTCGGAGTCAAAAAAGTATTTTAAAGACTATATTTCGGAAAAACTAGTTATAAGGACTTAGTTTTTGCGCAAAATGACTTTTTAAGGCTTGTTGGAGCTCCAAATGAGTCCCTAATACTTATTATAATATATTATAAGTTCAAATATAGAGTTGGGATCAAAAAAACTTTGCCTAGAGTCACTTCGGAGCCTTAAAAAGTATTTTAAATGCTATATTTCGGCAAAACTAGTTATAAGGACTTAGTTTTTGCGCAAAATGACTTTTTAAGGCTTGTTGGAGCTCCAAATGAGTCCCTAATACTTATTATAATATATTATATATTCAAGTACTCAGTTGGGATCAAAACAACTTTGCTAGAGTCACTTCGGAGCCAAAAAAGTATTTTAAAGGCTATATTTCGGCAAAACTAGTTATAAGGACTTAGTTTTTGCGCAAAATGACTTTTTAAGGCTTGTTGGAGCTCCAAATGAGTCCCTAATACTTATTATAATATATTATATTTTCAAATACTCAGTTGGGATTAAAACAACTTTGCTAGAGTCACTTCGGAGCCAAAAAAGTATTTTAAAGGCTATATTTCGGCAAAACTAGTTATAAGGACTTAGTTTTTGCGCAAAATGACTTTTTAAGGCTTGTTGGTGCTCCAAATGAGTCCCTAATACTTATTATAATATATTATATGTTCAAATACTCATTTTGGATTAAAACAACATTGCTAGAGTCATTTCGGAGCCAAAAAAATATATTAAAGGCTCTATTTCGGCAAAACTAGTTATAAGGACTTAGTTTTTGCGCACAATGACTTTATAAGGCTTGTTGGTGGTCCAAATGAGTCCCTAATACTACTTATAATATATTATATGTTCAAATACTCAATTGGGATTAAAACAACTTTGCTAGCGTCACTTCAGAGCCAAAAAAAAAGTGTTTAAAAGGCTATATTTTGGCAAAACTAGTTATAAGTACTTGGTTTTTGCGCGAAATGAAGTTTTAAGGCTTTTTGGAGTTGCAAATCAATTCCTAATACTTATAATAACATATTATATGTTCAAATACTCAGTTGGGATCAAAACAATATTGCTGGAGTCACTTCGGCGTTAAAAAAAGTATTTTAAAGGCTCTATTTCGGCAAAACTAGTTATAAGGACTTAGATTTTGCCCAAAATAACTTTTCAAGGCTTGTTGGTGCTCCAAATAAATCCCTAATAGTACTTATAATATATTATATGTTTAAATACTCAGTTGGGATTAAAACAACTTTGCTAGAGTCACTTCGGTGCTAAAAAAGTGTTTAAAAGGCTATATTTCGGCAAAACAAGTTATAAGGACTTGGTTTTTGCGCGAAATGAATTTTTAAGGCTTGTTGGAGCTCCAAATAAATCCCTAATACTTATTATAATATATTATATGTTCAAATACTCAGTTAAAATCTAAACAAATTTCCTAGAGTCACTTCTGAGCGAAAAAAGTATTTTAAATGATATATTTCGGCAAAACTAGTTACAAGGACTTCGTTTTTGCAAAAAATATTTTTTTAAGGCTTGTTGCAGCTCCAAATGAGTCCCTAATACTTATTATAATATCTTATATATTCAAGTACTTAGTTGGGATCAAAACAACTTTGCTAGAGTCACTTCGGAGCCAAAAAAGTATTTTAAAGGCTATATTTCGGCAAAACTAGTAATAAGGACTTAATTTTTGCGCAAAATGACTTTTTAAGGCTTGTTGGTGCTCCAAATGAGTCCCTAATACTACTTATAATATATTATATGTTCAAATACTCAGTTGGGATTAAAAGAACTTTGCTAGAGTCACTACGGTGCCAAAAAAGTGTTTAAAAGGATATATTTCGGCAAAACCAATTATAAGGACTTGGTTTTTGCACGAAACGAATTTTTAAGGCTTGTTGGAGATCCAAATCAATCCCTAATACTTATTATAATATATTATATGTTCAAATTCTCAGTTGGCATCAAAACAACTTTGCTAGAGTGACTTCGGAGCCAAAAAAGTATTTTAAAGGCTATATTTCGGTAAAACTAGTTATAAGGACTTAGTTTTTGCGCAAAATGACTTTTTAAGGCTTGTTGGAGCTCCAAATGAGTTCCTAATACTTATAATAACATATTATATGTTCAAATACTCAGTTGGGATCAAAACAACAATGCTGGAGTCACTTCGGAGCTAAAAAAAGTATTTTAAAGGCTATATTTTAGCAAAACTAGTTATCTGGACTTAGTTTTTGTGCAAAATGACTTTTTCAGGATTGTTGGTGCTCCAAATGAGTCCATAATACTTATTATAATATATTATATGTTCAAATACTCAGTTCGGATTAAAACAACATTGCTAGAGTCATTTCGGAGCCAAAAAAATATATTAAAGGCTCTATTTCGGCAAAACTAGTTATAAGGACTTAGTTTTTGCGCACAATGACTTTATAAGGCTTGTTGGTGATCCAAATGAGTCCCTAATACTACTTATAATATATTATATGTTCAAATACTCAATTGGGATTAAAATAACTTTGCTAGCGTCACTTCAGAGCCAAAAAAAAGTGTTTAAAAGGCTATATTTTGGCAAAACTAGTTATAAGTACTTGGTTTTTGCGCGAAATGAAGTTTTAAGGCTTGTTGGAGTTGCAAATCAATTCCTAATACTTATAATAACATATTATATGTTCAAATACTCAGTTGGGATCAAAACAATATTGCTGGAGTCACTTCGGAGCCAAAAAAGTATTTTAAAGGCTATATTTCGGCAAAACTAGTTATAAGGACTTAGTTTTTGCGCAAAATGACTTTTTAAGGCTTGTTGGTGCTCCAAATGAGTCCCTAATACTACTTATAATATATTATATGTTCAAATACTCAGTTGGGATTAAAACAACTTTGCTAGAGTCACTTCGGAGCCAAAAAAGTGTTTTAAAGGCTATATTTCGGCAAAACTAGTTATAAGGACTTGGTTTTTGCGCGAAATGAATTTTTAAGGCTTGTTGGAGCTCCAAATCAATCCCTAATACTTATTATAATATATTATATGTTCAAATACTCAGTTGGGATCAAAACAACTTTGCTAGAGTCACTTCGGAGCCAAAAAAGTATTTTAAAGGCTATATTTCGGCAAAACTAGTTATAAGGACTTAGTTTTTGCGCAAAATGAATTTTTAAGGCTTGTTGGAGCTCCAAATGAGTCCCTAATACTTATTATAATATATTATATATTCAAGTTCTCAGTTGGGATCAAAACAACTTTGCTAGAGTCACTTCGGAGCCAAAAAAGTATTTTAAAGGCTATATTTCGGCAAAACTAGTAATAAGGACTTAATTTTTGCGCAAAATGACTTTTTGAGGCTTGTTGGTGCTCCAAATGAGTCCCTAATACTACTTATAATATATTATATGTTCAAATACTCAGTTGGGATTAAAAGAACTTTGCTAGAGTCACTTCGGTGCCAAAAAAGTGTTTAAAAGGATATATTTCGGCAAAACCAATTATAAGGACTTGGTTTTTGCGCGAAACGAATTTTTAAGGCTTGTTGGACATCCAAATCAATCCCTAATACTTATTATAATATATTATATGTTCAAATTCTCAGTTGGCATCAAAACAATTTTGCTAGAGTGACTTCGGAGCCAAAAAAGTATTTTAAAGGCTATATTTCGGTAAAACTAGTTATAAGGACTTAGTTTTTGCGCAAAATGACTTTTTAAGGCTTGTTGGAGCTCCAAATGAGTTCCTAATACTTATAATAACATATTATATGTTCAAATACTCAGTTGTGATCAAAACAACATTGCTGGAGTCACTTCGGAGCTAAAAAAAGTATTTTAAAGGCTATATTTTAGCAAAACTAGTTATCAGGACTTAGTTTTTGTGCAAAATGACTTTTTAAGGATTGTTGGTGCTCCAAATGAGTCCATAATACTTATTATAATATATTATATGTTCAAATACTCAGTTGGGATTAAAACAACATTGCTGGAGTCACATCGAAAAAAAGTATTTTGAATGCTATATTTCAGCAAAACTAGTTATAAAGACTTAGTTTTTGCGCAAAATGACTTTTTAAGGCTTATTTGAGTTCCAAATGAGTCCCTAGTACTTCTTATAATATATTATATGTTCAAATACTTAGTTGGGATTAAAATAACATTGTTGGAGTCATTTCGGAGCCAAAAAAAATATTTTAAAGGCTCTATTTCGGCAAAACTAGTTATAAGGACTTAGTTTTTGCGCAAAATGACTTTATAAGGCTTGTTGGTTCTCCAAATGAGTCCCTAATACTTCTTATAATATATTCTATGTTCAAATACTCAGTTGGGATTAAAACAACATTGCTAGAGTCACTTCGGAGCAAAAAAAAAGTGTTTAAAAGGCTATGTTTCGGCAAAACTAGTTATAAGTACTTGGTTTTTGCGCGAAATGAATTTTTAAGGCTTGTTGAAGTTGAAAATCAATCCCTAATACTTATAATAACATATTATATGTTCAAATACTCAGTTGGGATCAAAACAACATTGCTGGAGTCACTTCGGAGCCAAAAAAAGTATTTTAAATGCTCTATTTCGGCAAAACTAGTTATAAGGACTTAGTTTTTGTGCAAAATGAGTTTTTAAGGCTTGTTGGTGCTCCAAATGAATCCCTAATACTACTTATAATATATTATATGTTCAAATACTCAGTTGGAATTAAAACAACTTTGCTAGAGTCACTTCAGTGCTAAAAAAGTATTTAAAAGGCTATATTTCGGCAAAACTAGTTATAAGGACTTGGTTTTTGCGCGAAATGAATTTTTAAGGCTTGTTGGAGATCCAAATCAATCCCTAATACTTATTATAATATATTATATGTTCAAATACTCAGTTGGGATCAAAAGAACTCTTCTAGAGTCACTTCTGAGCCAAAAAAGTATTTTACAGGATATATTTCAAGAAACTAGCTATAAGGACTTCATTTTTGCGAAAAATGACTTTTTAAGGCTTGTTGGAGCTCCAAATAAGTCCCTAATACTTATTATAATATCTTATATGTTCAAGTACTCAGTTGAGATCAAAACAACTTTGCTGGAGTAACTTCGGAGCCAAAAAAGTATTTCGAAGGCTATATTTCGGCAAAACTAGTAATAAGGACTTAGTTTTTGCGCAAAATAACTTTTTAAGGCTTGTTGGTGCTCCAAATGAGTTACTAATACTACTTATAATATATTATATGTTCAAATACTCAGTTGGAATTAAAACAACTTTGCTAGAATCACTTCGGACCCAAAAAAGTGTTTTAAAGGCTATTTTTCGACAAAACTAGTTATAAGGAATTAGTTTTTGCGCGAAATGAATTTTTAAGGCTTTTTGGAGCTCCAAATCGATCCCTAATACTTATTATAATATATTATATGTTCAAATACTCAGTTGGGACCGAAACAACTTTGCTAGAGTCACTTCGAAGCTAAAAAAAGTATTTTAAAGGCTATATTTCGGCAAAACTAGTTATAAGGACTTAGCTTTTCCACAAAATGACTTTGTAAGGCTTGTTGGAGCTCCAAATGAGTCCCTAATACTTATAATAACATATTATATGTTCAAATACAACATTGCTGGAGTCACTTCGGAGCCAAAAAAATTATTTTAAAGGCTATATTTTGGCAAGACTAGTTATCAGGACTTAGTTTTTGCGCAAAATGACTTTTTAAGGCTTGTTGGTGCTCCAAATGAATCCCTAATACTACTTATAATATATTATATGTTCAAATACTCAGTTGGAATTAAAACAACTTTGCTAGAGTCACTTGGGTGCTAAAAAAGTGTTTAAAAGGCTATATTTCGACAAAACTAGTTATAAGGACTTGGTTTTTGCGCGAAATGAATTTTTAAGGCTTGTTGGAGCTCCAAATCAATCCCTAATACTTATTATAATATATTATATATTCAAATACTCAGTTAAGATCAAAACAACTTTCCTAGAGTCACTTCTGAGCCAAAAAAGTATTTTAAAGGATATATTTCGACAAAACTAGTTATAGGGACTTCGTTTTTGCGAAAAATGACTTTTTAAGGCTTGTTGGAGCTCCAAATGAATCCCTAATACTTATTATAAGGACTTAGTTTTTGTGCAAAATGACTTTTTAAGGCTTGTTGGTGCTCCAAATGAGTCCCTAATACTACTTATAATATATTATATGTTCAAATACTCAGTTGGGATTAAAACAACTTTGCTAGAGTCACTTCAGAGCCAAAAAAAGTGTTTTAAAGGCTATATTTCATCAAAACTAGTTATAAGGACTTAGTTTTTGCGCAAAATGACTGTTTATGGCTTGTTGGAGCTCTAAATGAGTCCCTAATACTTATTATAATATGTTATATGTTCAAATTAGCTGGGATCAAAACAATATTGCTGGAGTCACTTCGGAGCCAAAAAATTATTTTAAAGGCTATATTTCGGTAAAACTAGTTATAAGGACTTAGCTTTTGAACAAAATGACTTTTGAAGGCTTGTTGGAGCTCCAAATGAGTCCCTAATACTTAATATAATATATTATATGTTTAAAGACTCAGTTGAGATCAAAACAACATTGCTGGAGTCACTACGGAGCCAAAAAGGTATTTTAAAGGCTATATTTCGGTAAAACTAGTTATAAGGACTTAGCTTTTGCACAAAATGACTTTTTAAGGCTTGTTGGAGCTCCAAATGAGTCCCTAATACTTATTATAATATAATATATGTTCAAATACTCAGTTGTGATTAAAACAACTTTGCTAGAGTCGCTTCGAAGCTAAAAAAGTGTTTTAAAGGCTATATTTCGGCAAAGCTAGTTACAAGGACTTTGTTTTTGCGCGAAATGAATTTTTAAGGCTTGTTGAAGCTGCAAATCAATCCCTAATTCGAGAGTGCAATTCTGAATTTTTAGTGGAATAACATCGGGATTAATAAATTGGAATTTTGACTAAAGAGATTTAGTCAATTTTCTAAATTTATTGGAGCTCGAAATATTGGGTCCAGGGTCCGGACCGGTTCCGTAAAAAGTAATAAAGAAAGTTTAAAATATAATTAATGTTGATTAAATATATAGACTGACAACACATAAATTAATTCTAGTTATTTATTTAAGTGTTAAATAAATAATGGTGAGAATTAATTTAAACTAAGATTTTGGTGGAAAATATTTTTCCTCCATTATTTAATATGGGCGAATTTTTCATGAAAAAATAAAAGGGCTTTTTTTAATTTTAATTATTTAAGTTTTAAATAATTAATCGCCATTTTTAATCAGAGCAGGAAAAAGTCTTGTCCGACTTTTTCTATACAACAAGCGCTATTATTGGAGTTATTTATCCCATGATTTAATTAATTTGTTAATTAAATCAATTGAATAAATGTTAAGATTTAAATTAGATTTAAATCACACAAATTAATTCAATTAAAGATAATTATGGGATATTTATGTAAAAGAATTAATTTTAAATAAAATATATTATTTATCTGGAGGAGACTTTTTCTCAGAGGAAAAAGTCTTTCCCTTAGGCGCCAATTATAAGGGAGAGTGGGCTAAATTTTAGCCCACTTCTCTCTCATCTCTCTCTGATTAAAAAGCCCTTTTAGGGTTTTAAAAAAAATGTAAGATTTTTTTTGAGCATGGACCCACGGAGAGAAAACAAAGTGTTTTTCCTCAGAGAGAATAACTTCTCCAAATTCACCCACCACCCTAAGAGCAAGAGAAAAATATTATTCCTCTTGATCTAGTGAGAATCAAAATAGAAAGCCCATACTTTCTTCTTTGTTGATTTGGGGAATGGTTCGGAAGATCGTGGTATCGATTTCAATCAAGATCAACTCCTATAAGTCGATTCTAAGTCGAGGAGCTTGGAAGGGTTTAGAATCGCTTGAACTAATTGGTGGAGTCAATATTAGTCCGAATCGTCTTGGTATATTTCGATTCCTTTTTTCTATATAATATGTTTTAATTTATGTGATAAATCAAATTAGATTGGTTGTATTTTCGTTGAGCATGAAATCACGATCGTTGTTTGTCTATGCTGATTTGCGATTTTAATATGATATTTTGTTTTGAATACTATATTCAATTTACGATGTGATATTCTGTTCGCAATATGATAGTGCGTTTTTCTTTCAATATGATTGGTTGGAATCGCATAAAATTTTTTGAAATTCCTAGCATAGACTTTCCTTCAATGGGGTAGCTTAATGTGCGAGTTTACGCGACGCCACTGTAGCCAGGATGAGCGGTGGTTAGATCTATCGAGTCTTGCATGGAGGAGGCGAGCGAGGGCGTGCGAGGTCTGGGTTGGTAGGTGTAAGCGACGTGACAGTGAGTGCGACGTCGGTATTCGGTCGGTGGTGGGTTCGAGTGGCGAGGCTGGTGCGATCATAAAGCTCTAGCGAGGTGTGGAACATTACAGTAATCGTCACTGGAAGAGGTGGCATGATGCAATACGGTAACCTGAGGAGCTATGCACGGTTGCATTCAATGCTTCATTGGACATCGCGTTGCGAGCAAAAGACCGGTTAATGGCCTGGGGGAACTCTAGCTGCAACGATAGTGGCTACACCGCATAGCTGGGAGGTGCTCGAGGCGGATGTAGCCCGGCAAGGCTCGAGATGAGAGAGGTTAGCCTTGCCAGATCTAGTCGGCGGTTATAGAGAGCAAGCGGAAGGCAGAGCAAGTCGAGAGAGAGAGATAAGAGAGAATGTTTTATTTTTTTTGTTTTGTTATTTTTTTTTCTTGTAAGGTGGAAGAAAACATGAAGATGAAGCCATTAATGTTAATTATTAATGGCTTCATCTTGGCCATTAATTTCGATTCCCTCTCGATCCAAGGGGGGTTGGAATTTCATCAGAGCAATTCTCATCAAGTCTTTTCAACTTCCTTCTCTTTTTCTCCTCTTAGGCGCCAACTCTCTCTCTCTTGTTGTTCCAAGCATGAACTCAAACTCTGATTGGACGAGTTTAATTCCTCCCTAATCAAATAATAATTGAATTATTTTCGTTGGTTGGATCTTACTTCCTTATTTAAATAAAAATAAAAAACCCAACAGTTTTTCACACACACAAGCCACGGATTTGGGGCTCTAACTTGGGCCTAAAATAATCTTCTTCATATAATCTCATTCAAGTGAAGTTACTTTATTATTGAGCCTAAAAGGGGTCACGAAACAATACCCGAAGCCCGTCTTTGTGTCACGGTGATTTAATTACTACTTTTTCGGCTTATCACAACCGACATGACCTAATTCGAATCTTATCGAACCCGAGACTTGAAGTGTGAGAACTTGACTCTGTCCGATCTTTCAATAAATAAATATTTAATTTATTTATTGAAATATAATTCTTGACATGAAAATTTTGTTGTTTAATTTCGTGTAGTTTAATAGAAAAAATACAATAAATTAACTATATTTGGTGGTTGCAAAAAACTACGCGTAGTTTCACAAAAAAAAAAAGAAAAAAACTACATGTAGTTTTATATATAGTCACGGTGCTAAAAATAACTTTAAGATAACACATAATAGGTGCCAATGTGGACTTGAAATTGGACCGAAATGTGTCCAAATACATTGAACTTGGTGGTAGACAACATTACCAAAAAGAAAAATAAAAAATTAGCTTTTAAGAAAATTATTGATTAGGGGAATTAAGAGGGAATTTTGAGAATTAATTCCCTCTCCAATCCAACCAATGTCTACGCCCATTATTGGCTGAATATTAATCGGCCATAACATTCATAAGGATAAAACAAAAAGAGAAAAAGGAAGAAAGAATGAGAGAAAAAGAGAAATTGAAATAGGGAAAATTTGAAGAAAAACCTCCAAAGAGTCTAGCCTTAGAGTGGATATTTAAAGACCTTATTTCAATCTCTAAGGTAATATTTTGCTCTCTTAAAAGTCAGTTTCAATTTTAGTTTCGATTTGATGTTTACATGCACGATATTTCTCCAAAGCGTCCGAAGGTGACAGCGCGACGGTTCACCGATCGAAGGAACAAATGGCTCAAGGAGGAATAGTTATTCAAGTAAAAATTTTAAATCCTAATATTAACATGCAAGATCTAGGTTGACGATGGTTAAAACTTTTACATGATTACAATTTTTAGAGTTGAGAGTTCACACTAGAATGAGAAAAAAAGACGCTGGAAATTTTGGTATTTTCTACCAAATTTTGGATATTTCATGATCCAAAGCACAGATTGGCATTACAATTACGGCAGGTTTAGAAATTACATGTTAGCGGCAATATCTTATGTATAAAAAAATGATTCTATCAATAATTTTTTTAAATTTATATATATGTGTAGATATAATATATTAAATTTTATAATTTATTAATTTGTAAATTAATTTTAAAAATTTCATAACTACGATATGCTCGGTGCGGTCTTTCTGGATAGTTTGAGCAATTGAAGGGTTTTTCAGGTTTTGATAATTTTAACGTCAGATCTGGATTTTGACCATGAAAATTAAAATGTAAAAAATTATATTTTGAACAACTTTTAAGAAATAGTATTTTTTCTAAATCAGTTTCTAAGTTAATGAAAAATAGGATTTAAGCAAAAAGTTCATTTCTTTCTTGTGAAAGAACGTTATGATGTGATGTTTTTGTGGAAAAGTATAAAATTAGAAAGTTGTAGATATTTAAAAATCATGAGGAGTTACTTCAGATAATTTTTCTAAATTTTAAGCGTAATTAAGGATATAATAGATTTAAAACTTGATTCTTAAATTCGTTTATATTTTTGATAAGCTTTGAATCGAATTTTAAAATGATTTTGAAAAGAAAAATGTTTATCTTTATATATATAAATGACCTGTAAAATTTGAGACAATTTTACAAAAAGGAATTTTTGTCGAAATTCTTGTTTTAAGGACTAAATTATAATTTTATTAAAAATATGGGATCTAAACTGAAATTTCAGTTTAGGTCAAGTTACTTAATGTAAGTAAATAAATTTTATAATTAAGTTTTATTCTTTACAAATAAATTTCTTAGTAATACAAAGAATGTGAACCAAGTCGTCTTGTCAAGAGAGTAACGCTCAGGAAAGACTGGTATTTAAATAAGGCGTACTTTGTGATCTCCTCCACACTTACCTAGGAACCTCGGGGAGTTCTGTCTAGGAAAGTCAGATTCTAAGCAAGACCATGGTATCTTTTCAGTCGATGCAGAGACTTCTTTATGAATACCTTTACGTTACTAAGTAATCGTTTTAAAATTTTTTTTTATCATGAAACATTTGAATGTTAATCGCCAAACATTACTTATAATCAAACCTTAGAGAGTTCATTTAGGTTAAAGGATTCTTTTAAGGACTAGTTTTAATTTTATGTTATGATCTTAGGCTTTAGAGCGCCGAGGTGAACAAGCACTGAAGTACAAAAATTCTATGTGTTTCAACAACCAATGTGAGTATATTCTGACTACAGTACAGATTAGTTCGAAATAAAAATATGATATGTTTTGTCATAATTATGCTATATTTTCACGTGTATGATGATATCATGTTACATGTATGTGATGATAATTATGATTGTGAAGTGACGTTTATGATCTTGTTTATAATCTCTAAGCCATTTTTATTAAACATGTTATGAACGATACGATGATATGATAATGAGTTATGTTATGTTATGCTATGTCACGTTATATATCACATCATTAAATAAGTGCAACATAAGTTTAAACGCCATGTGGTACCACCCTCACAAATGAGATTATGATACTGTCCCTTGAGTCGACCTAAGGGTAATATAGAAAAGTTTTTATGAAAAGATATGATATGACAGATCAATGGTCGTCGAGGACCTGTACACCCTCGTCGTCCATTGGTTCGGCGCGCAACCCGATACATACACTTATATGATAAAGATCCTCTAAGAATGAATAGTTATAAAATGAATAAATGAACCTAATTGGTCATGCATTTCATGTCATGATTTTTGTGAGAAAACAATTGTACTTCACTAACCTTTTAACTCACAAATTTCTATTTGTACTGTAAGTAAGAAACCTATGGCATGAAGTTTTATGGGTTTTGCGGCGACGGCGTCCAGCGTGGCGAGGCACAGGGTACAGAAAAACCACGCTATCATTATTTTCCGCGCTATGATTAAAATATCTATTTAATAACTTTACTATTTAATAAAGTTGAATTTGTTTATTTTTGAATTATGTTTAAAACATTATTTATGGTATTTATAGTTATTAAATTATTAAGAGAAATTATAATGAATACCCAATTTTCAAAACTTAATGTAAGTTATTATCCAATCTTTTGAAAAATATAACCAATTACCCAAAACATGCAATTACTTACACAATGATAAGTGTTGGTAATTCACTTTGTTACCAAAAGCATGTGCAAGTAATTCACAAATTGACTAGAAACTCAATTACTTCAAAAATTTGGGTATTTATTTTTATTGTTATATAAATTCTGGGTATTTGCCTACTTCACCCAATTATTAAGACCTATTTTAAGAAAGTATTATTTAAAGTAACTTAGTCCAAGTTATTTTAATAAAGAGTTAAAAAAATAGCGTTTTTTTTTTGTTTTTTTGCGAGCTATGTTAAGTAAGATATGTATATTTAATGGCTCGAAAAATCGGGTTGTTACGCGAAGAGACCTATCTAGGTTGACAATGACTCCTAAAATACAACTTAGGAATTATAGGGAGTGAGAGAAGAGAGATTTCTTTAGCTAATTTTTGACAATTAAAACTAGCTCTTTATGAGAGAACGAGCCTTTCGAATGATCAGTTGATAGCAAACTACAAAATAAAATTCTCATATGATTTTCATATTTGTTTTTGCTTGATATGTGTGTGGTTGGTGATTTGGTTTTGTTGTTCGTGTGTTGAATTCGGCAGGTAAAATCCAGGTAGTATCAGAGCAGTTGGGTCTAGGGGCCATGACAACAAAGACTAATGCTCAGTGACTCGACATGGTCGAGGAGGCGTTAGGGCAGTACAAGGGGACATTGGATATCTAAAAGATGATATCCAGTGCATGAATAAGCATCTGTATTTATTGCTTATGTTGCATGATGAGTCGGTCACAAAGGAAATCGTATGAGCGGCGGCCACTAAAGCGGAACGGTTAAAGGAGACTCGGGTGTTCATCCTAGAGGGCGACGAATAGCTCTACACCAAAAGTAGGTCGTAGAACTCGAGGTGACACTTGGAGAATCGATTGTGGAAGCTAGGGATATCGATATTTGACGAAACAAACCTGGAAGTGGATCCATAAGGCAAAGCGTTATTTTACATTCCAACATTTTGTCAATAATGAGAGAGTAGAGGTCAGCTGCAAAGGAGATTCCCTTCTTTGGCACTAGTGGGAGAATCTAAAACCAACGTGTCGATGAAGCGCTTGTTGTTGAAACAATTTTGCTCCACTCATACCAAGTCACTCTATGAATAGTGGCTCGCATTGGTTTAGGATCGAAGCATGGTGGCGTAACGTTGATGCTTCATTTACACCACTTGAGAACGTGTCGGAAAAGTTGGAACTGGGTAATTCCATCAACGGGTTAAAACTCCAGATCTTAGAGCCCAATAATTTGGGTTGGGTCATTTACCTTGCCCAAAAGGTTGAGGAAGAAATCCTAGCGGCTCGAGCACAGCGAGATAGCATTGGGTACTTAATAAATTGGTTTTGGGCATTATCGAGGTCGACACAAGCAAAGACTAATGGGGATAGATTAGGTCCTAGTGCTAGGGGCTACGTCGGGAGATTAAGCGGCTCACCTATTTTGAGCTGTAACAGAAGTGGGACAAAGGGTTATGTTATCAGTGTGAAGAGAAATGGGCTCCAGGACACCGATAAGCGGAAAGAACTTAGCATATTTTGTGGTGACGAGGATGACGTGTGCAAGAAACTAGAGGTCGAGGAAGATGTGAAAGCCGAGCCGACGATCACCGAACTTAAGTAGCTAATTGAGTTATTGTTGAGTTTAGTGGTGGGGTTGGCAGGCCTAAAGACGATGAAATTAAGGGGAACAATGTGCGGTCAAGAGGTGGTGGAGTTAATCGATCTCAAAGCGACATCATCATGAGAATCAAAGGGTCAGTTCAAGGAAAGGGAACGTGCTAGGAAGTGAGCGTACACATCCAAGGTTGGATATTATGGATGACTACTTCCTCTCAAGCTCGATAGCTCAGACGTGATCCTTGGGATACAATAGTTGGAAATGCTCAGCATGACACACATCGATTGGAAGAGAAAGGAAATGAAATTCAACCTCGGCAAGGAGACAGTCACGTTTCAAGAGATCTTTCATTGAGGAAAGCATTAGTCTAATTGAACTCCATGTTGATATTTTGTGGAGTTGAAATGCATGAAGATCGAGGGAAGCAAGAACTATGAGCTGTCCTAGGGTCTGCAACAAGTTCTATCTAACTATGAGACCGTGTTTAATATGCCAACAGTCATTCCCTCGGTATAGGGACACGAGCATGCCATAGCTCTCAGGGAAGAAAGCTCTACAATTACTGTTTTCCATTACTGGTATCCGCCCCTCAAAAAGAAAGATCGAGCGATTAATCGACGACATGTTGGCGACATGCATCATTCGACCGACTGAGGTGCATAACTTGGAAATACCCAAATTTACCAAGACCTATATCATAGAGACCGACACATCACATTATTTAGTCAAGCACTTGGTCGGCAAGCAAAGATGAAATCTGTCTACCAGAAGGAGCGTATGGCGATCGTGATCGCATTGGGAAAATGGTGGCCATATCTACACGAGAAGCAATTTGTGGTACGAACTAACCAACCGAGCTCGAAGTTTCTACTTAAGCGAAGGATAATCGGGGCTAAATATCAGAAATGGATATCCAAACTTATAGGCTATAATTTCTAGACTCAATATCGCAGAGCAACCAGGTGTCGGACGCTCTATCTCGAAATTTGGGGAAATAGAGTATTCCGAGTTGGTGATTCCGCAGTAGCAATATTGAGAGGCCCTGAAGGCCAAATTGGAGGCTTACAAACTCCTAAGCATGGTACACAACGATAATATGTCTGAAGAGTAACAACATGTGGGAATTTTAGTTCATGAGAATGTGCTATTTTACAATAGTTGGCTGGTTATTTCTCGGACGTCAACATTGATTCCCATGACCATGACCGAGTTCCATTGTTCGCCGATGAGAGGCCATTCAGGAGAAACAAAGACGTACCACGGATCACAACGAGGTTATTTAGGGTAGGAATGAGGAAGGATATCGTTCAATTTGTTCAGGACTGCGCCGTGTGCCAACAAAACAAACACTTGGCCCCGACTCTGGCGGGACTTTACAACCCGTTCCATTGCCAACTCAGGTATAGGACGAAATTACTATGGACATTGTTGAGGGGCTTCCTTGTCCAAATAAAATGGTTTCGATACTCGTGTTGGTCTAAAGAATAAGCAAGTATGCTCACTTTGTGGGATTGCGCCATCCATTTTTAGCTGCCACAATGGCTAAGGTGTTTATGCGGGAGGTTGTGAGACTCAACGGATAACCATATGCCACAATTTTGGATCAGAATCAAATTTAATGAGCCAATATCGAACAGAGTTGTTCAAGCTCCAAGGGGCCACACTTAAACAAAGCACCTCCTATCATCCACAAACTGATAGCCAGTCGGAGGTAGTTAATAGAATTTTGGAGACTTATCTACATTGTTTCGCATCGGAAAAGCTGCATATCCGCTATTGGTGCAATATTGGTAAAACTTTGATAAGCAAATGGGTGAGCAGTAAGTGAAATACCTCCAATCCAATCATATTGTTGTTTGAAAACAATTTATGCACTTCTTTGGTTGAAAGCGTGTACCAAATGATCAAATTGAACTTCTCATTAAAAATTTACCTTTTCCATTCAAACATTGGATTGAAAAATCCATGATAAAATACAGCAGAAAACAATTTAGTTAAGAGCATTAAAGAAAACAAGCTTAGTTATAAAGTCGTGCAAAAGAAATCAAAAATGAAAATCAAAGCCAAGCGACAAATAACAGTAATTGAGGGGTATAAAACACAATCAATTATAATAAAAAATACACCTTCATCACTCTATGGCTTATAGCTAACTGTCTGATCTTATGCCTCAAGGTTTAAATGTTTCCAAGTCTTTTGTTAAGCACAAAAGTAACACCAATCTTTTAAAGGAACAAGCACTGGGATAGAGATGCACCAAAACCAAGCCTTTGTTGATCTCATCATTTCAGTTAAAAGACAAGGACGAAAAAAACGTTTACCTAAAAAGTCAATGAGCAAATGAGAGTGGTTCAAAATACAGTGGCCAAAACATAAAACAATAGATAGCTCGTCACAATAGAAACGCCTCTGATCTAATCATTTCATATTGTGTCCTTTGACACCCAACATTATCTTTTCTTTATCTAAAAGTCACAAAATTGCAAACTTTATGGTAAACATGCACAATTAGAGAGACGCTCTTAAAATAAATACCAAAAAGAAGAGTACAAGAAATCAAATATTTCAATGCAGTAAGCAAAAACAAAAACAAATCAATCTAATATCTTTAGGTGCCAAGAAAAGACACTCAAAAACATATTAAAAACTGGTTAAATTAAAAATTTTCGAGGAAATAGAAAAAAAAAAAAGTTTAAAACAAATCAAAGAAAAGGAGCCGACTGCTGTGAAATGCAAACCCAAAAACAAAAAACAAAACAAAACAAAAAAAGACCTTGTATTTAAAAATAGAGGTCAAATTGTTTTACACCACAAGGCATTTGTGTCTAAAATGCTGCCTTGAAATCGAGCACTCAAAATTTGTGTCATAGTTACAAAAGTTCCTCTCTGTTTTTAGATACACGACAAGTCACGTTTATCCAAAAGGTTACAAAATTGCCATTTCAAGGAACAAATGCATTAAGTAAGACTAGAGATACTCCAACAAGGAAAAACAAAATAACACCAACAAAAAAGGCAATAAGATATTAGTTACTAATTCCTACGAGTAGAAAATAGAGAAATTATAGTGAATATCCAATTTTTAAAACTTAATGTAAGTTATTACCCAATCTTTTGAAAAATATAACCAATTACCCAAAAGATGCAATTACTTACACAGTGATAAGTGGTGGTAATTCACTTTGTTACCAAAAGCATGTGCAAGTAATTCACAAATTGACTAGAAACTCAATTACTTCAAAAATTTGGGTATTTATTTTTATTGTTATATAAATTCTGGGTATTTGTCACCCTAAAAAATATACTATAATAATAACCCAAAGAAACACCCAAATCATAGAGGGAAATAAACCAGTAAAAAGGACATGACATAAAACAAAAGTAGAGAACTTTGGCACGTTTACAAAAGGGAAGTTGACAGGAATAAACAGCAAAAAGAAAATTCCACCAATAAACAGGAAGTAATAATTCGAAAACTAGTAAATTACATGGTTGAAATAAAGCCGGTTAAAAGACAAAAAATTCATGGTAAAACTTAAGTGATACAGCTCCAATTCAGTCTTTTCGGTGAGCAGTTGAGTTTGTATTTTCAACAGAATGCTGTTGGAAACAATTTATGCACTTGTCCAGATCAATCTAAACTTTATCTCAATAAAACTTTGCCGCCATCCCTTTTTTATTTTTCCATGCACACTTTGAATTGGAGATCTATATATAAGATACAGACCAAAATAAGATCATACAAAAATTGAAAGAAAAAAAAAAGCAAGTTTGGTTATGCAAAAGAAATTAAAAATGAAAGTCAAAGACAAGAATTAAAGGTCAAATTTTGATAAAGGAAAACGCTAAAAGTTTATAATCCCCCAAACTAATCGTTTGATATTGTACATAAAAATGAACAATTTTGCTCCCAGTGCCTACCTCTAGACATCTTACTTTAAGGGCTAACTTGTCTTAATAGCACAAGTTACATTTATCCAAAGGTTACAAAATTTCCATTTCAAAGCACATATGCATTAGATTAGATTAGGGATACTAAAACAAATCAAAAAGGAAAAAGCAACACGGACAAAAAAAACAATAAGATAGTACTTAATGTAACTATGTGGGAAAAAATAAAATAAAAATAAACCAAAGAAGCACTCGAATCATGGGGAGAATAAATCAGCAAAAAGAACATAAAACCAAAGTGATTGGAAAAACAGGAAGTAATAATTAGAGAACTAGTGAATTACATAATTGAAATAAAACTAGTTAAAATATAAAAAGATCAAAAAGTAAAACTTAAGTGAAACACCTCCAATCCAGTCTTTTGGGTGACCAGTTGAGTTTGGATTTCTAGCATACTGTTGTTGGAAAACAATTTATGCACTTCTCGTCACAAATTTGCCTATTCCCTTTCTTTGTAATTTCATGCACACGCTTGATTGGAGATCCATTACAAAATACAATTGAAAACAAGATAATTAAGAAACTAAAGAAAACAAGTTTAATTCTGCAAAAGAAATTAGAATAGAAAGTCAATGACAATTACATATACAGTAAAGTGAAATTATAGCATGCGATTCAACAAAATAAAACACATTCAACTATTATTTAAAGTGCACCTCTATCTTCCAATGCCTATAGTTAATATGGTAGATCATATGCCTTAAAGTTCTAGAGTTTGCAAGTTTTTTGCTAAGCACACGAGAATGGTTATACCAAGCTTTTAGCCTTTTAGGAACCAACACTAGGATAGAGGTACACTAATAGAAAAATATAATAAAAAGTCAAGAAAAATACTAAAATTTACAATGATTACGGTATCCAAATCTAATCATTTGACGTTGTACCTAAAAAATAAACAATTTTGCTTCTTCCAATGCCTATCCCTCGGCATCTTACTTGAAAGGCAACTTGTCTTTATAGCACAAGTTACATTTATCCAAAGGTTACAAAATTGCCATTTAAAGGACCATATGCATTAGATTAGATAATAGATACAGAAACAAATAAGAAAAGAAAGAACACAAACAAACACGGACAAAAAGGCGATAAGATATTACTTACTATGAGGGAAAAAAATAAAATAAAATAAAATAAAATATAAACAAACCAAAGCAGCACCCGAATCATGGGGAAAGTATATCAGTAAAAAGAACATAAAACAAAAGTAGAGGACTTTGCCAGATTTCCAAAAGGATTGGAATAACACAAAGTAATAATTAGAGAACCAGTTAATTACATGATTGGAAAAAGAAAGAAAGATGACATAGTACAACTTTGGCGAAACACCTCCAATTGAGTCGTTTAAGTGAGCAGTTGAGTTTGTATTTCCAGCATATTGTTGATTGGAGATCCATTACAATATACAGTCGAAAACAAGATAATTAGAAAAATTAAAGAAAGCAAGTTTAGTAATGCAAAAGAAATTAAAAACGAAAATCAACGGCAAGTTACAGACACTGATTAAAGCAAATCAATCGCTTGAGATCAACAAAATATAAGCGAAAATAAACCAAAGAAGAACAAGAATTATGAAGGAAAATACATCAGTAACAAGAACATAAAACAAAAGTAGAGACCTTTCCCAGATTTACAAAAAGAAAGTGATTAGAATGAGGTTAAAAAAAAAAGATAATTGACCAGAAATAGGAAGTAAAAACTAAAAGAACAAGTGAAGTAATATGTAAAAATAAAGTCTATAAAAAATCACATAGCAAAATATTAGTAAGTTGAACACCTCCATCCAGTTTTTGTTTTTTTGGGTCAGCAGTTGAGTTTGTATTTCCAGCAAATTGTTGTTGGGAACAATATTATGCACATGTCCAGATCGATCTAATCTTTATCTCATTATAAACTTGCCCGATCCCTTTTTGGTATTTTAATGAACATTTTTTATTGGAGAATGGAGATCCATGACTAAATACAGTTGAAAACAATATAACTAAGAAAATTAAAGAAAACAATTTTAGTTCTACAATAGAAATTAAAATAAGTTAAAGACAATTGACAAATAATAATAACAATAAATAAAGGTAAACAATAGTTTGAGATTCAACAAAATAAATAAAAATAAACCAAAGACGCACAAGAGCTATAAGGGAAAATAGACAAGTAAAAAGAACATTAAACAAAAGTAGAGAACTCTGCCAGATTTCCAAAAGGAAATTGGTTAGAATATAGTATATAAAAAAACTCGAGAATAAATAGGAAGTAAAAATATAAGTACTAGCGAATTAATGTCGGTAGAAATAAGCCAGTAAAAAAAACACACAGCAAAATATTTGTAAGTGGATCACCTCCAATCCGATGTTTTGGATGAGCAGTTGGGTTTGCATTTCGAGCATATTGTTGTTACAAAACAATTGGTGCACTTATCCATATCGATATAATTTTTATCACATTATAAATTTGCCAGTTTCCCTTTTTCGCAACTCCATGCACCCAATGGACTGGAGATCCATTACAAAATACAGTCAAAATCAAAATAAAGCAAAATAATTAAGACGAATTAAAAATACAAGCTTATTCATTGTTGTGCAAAAGAAATTAAAAATGGAAATCGAACATAACTAACAAATCACAATGATAAGGGAAAATACTGGCTTGTAATTCAAAAAATAGAACACTGTAGATATAATCAAAAATAGACCTCCAACTTCTAATGTCATATAGCTAATCAGTTGATCATATTGCCTCAAGGTTGGCAAGTTTGCAAGTCAAAGAATGGTCAGACCAAGCTTTAAGGAACATGCATTAGGATAGAAGTCATTAAGAAATCCAATATCAAAAGCAATAGTTTCGATTGAAAAGTATGGAAGGATAAAAAAACGTTTACATAAACATAAAAATAAGAACCATTGCAAAGTCAATGAGCCTATAGGACAAGTGCTAGATATAATGGCCAAAATTTAAGCAACAAAAATTCCTAAAAGCTCATCACAACCACCATTGATTTAATCATTTACGGGGGTGAAATACGCTTTGACGAACGACGACGTTTTCTCTTCATTAGCATATGAAATGATTTCTAGGTGTACGACATTGTCTTCCAAGCAATGCGCTTAAAATTGGAAAAAAAAAGAAAATTAAAGAAATCAAAAATGAAAATCAAAGCCAAGCGACAAATAACAGTAATTTATCAATAATGATAAAAAATACACCATCGTCACTCAATACCTTTTAGCTAACTGTATAATGTTATGCCTCAAGGTTTACAAGTTTTCGAGTCTTTTGTTAAGCACAAAAGTAACACCAACCTTTTTTAAGGAACAAGCATTGGGATAGAGATGCACCAAAATTAAGTCTTTGTTGATCTCGTCATTTCAATTAAAAGGTGAGGAGAAAAACGTTTAACTGAAAAGTCAGTGAGAAAATGAGAGTGGTTCAAAATACAGTGGCCAAAACTTAAAACAATAGATAGCTTGTCACAACAGAAACGCCTCTGATCTAATCATTCAGTATTGTGTACTTCCATTAGGCATCGTCGCTTTAACACCCAACATTATCTTTTCTTTATCTAAAGGTCACAAAATTGAAAATTTTATGGCAAACATGCACCAAAATCAAATTAGAGAGACGCTTTTAAAATAAATACCAAAAACAAGACTACAGGAAATCAAATATATCAATGCAGTAAGCCAAAACCAAAACTAATCAATATAACATCTTTAGGTGCCAAGAAAAGACACTCAAACATATTAAAAACTAGTTAAATTAAAAATTTTCAATGTAATAGAGAATAAAAAGTTAAAAAGAAATCATAGAAAATGAGCCGACTGATGTGAAATGCAAATAATAAAAAAAAGACCTCATACCTAAAAATACAGAGGTCAAATTATTTTGCACCACAAAGCATTTGTGTCTAAAATGCTACCTTGAACATGAGCACTCCAAATTTCTGTCGTAGAGAACTTAAAGAAGCACCTAAATACTTACTAAATACTATGAGGAGAAAATAAAAAATAAAAATAACCCAAAGAAGCACCTAAATCATGCGGAAAAATAAATCAGTAAAAGGACATGGCATAAAACTAAAGTAGAGAACTTTGTCACATTTCCAAAAGGGAAGTTGACAGGTATAAACAACATAAAAATGAAAATTCCAACAATAAACAGGAAGTAATAATTAGAAAACTAGTGAATTACATGGTTGAAATAAAGCCGGTTAAAAGATTAAAAAAAAATCAAGGTAAAAATTTAGTGAAACACCTCCAATCCAGTCCTTTGGGTGAGCAGTTCAGTTTGTAATTTTAGCAGATTGCTGCTGGAAACAATTTATGCACTTGTCCGGATCAATGTAAACTTTATCTCATCAAAAATTTGCCTTCTTCCCTTTTTCATTTTTTCTTGAACACATTGAATTGGAGATCTATATATAAGATACAAACCAAAACAAGATAATAAAAAAATTGAAATAAAAAAAAGTTCAGTTATGCAAAAGAAACTAAAAATGAAAATCAAAGACAAGTGACGAATAACAGTGATTAAAGGAAACAATAGCTTAGATTCAATAATATAAAACACAATAAACTATTATTAAAAGTACACTCCTATCTTCCAATGCCATCTAGCTAACACTGTTGATCTTAAGCATTAAAAGTTCTTGAGTTTGCAAGTCTCTTGTTAGGCACAAGAGAATGGTTAAAACCAAGCTTTTAGAGACGGACATTGGGACAGCGATGCACTAATAGAAATATATAATAAAAGGTCAAATTTTGATAAAAGAAAACGTTAAAAGTTTATAATGATTACAGTATCCCCTAACTAATCGTAATTTACATAAAAAAATGAACAATTTTTTTCCCACTGCCTACCCCTCGACATCTTACTTTAAGGGCTACCTTGTTTTAATAGCTCAAGTTACGTTTATGCAAAGGTTACAAAATTGCCAGTTCAAAGAATATATCATTAGATTAAATTAGAGATACTAAAAGAAATCAAAAACGAAAAAGTAACACGTACAAAGAAAGCAATAAGATATTGCTCAAGGTAACTATAAGGGAAAAAAATAAAATAAAAATAAACCAACGAAACACCCGAATCATGGGGGAGAGTAAATCAGTAAAATGAACATAAAACCAAAGTGATTGGAAGAAAAAGACGTAATAATTAGAGAACTAGTGACTTACATAATTGAAATAAAACTAGTTAAAAATAAAAAGATAAAAAAGTAAAACTTAAGTGAAACACCTCCAATCCAGTCTTTTGGGTGAGCAGTTGAGTTTGTATTTCCAGACATTGTTGTTGGAAAACAATTGATGCACTTCTCATTACAAATTTGCCTCTTCCCTTTTTTCGTAATTTCATGCACACGCTTGTTTCTTCCATTGCCTATCCCTCGGCATCTCACTTGAAAGGCAACTTGTCCTTATAGCACAACTTACATTTATCCATAGGTTACAAAATTGACATGTAAAGGATCATATATATTAGATTAGATAATAGATACAGAAACCAAAAAAAAAAAGAAAAAAAAAGAAAAAAAGAAAGAACACAATGAAACAAAGACAAAAAAGGAAATAAGATATAACTTACTATGAGGGGAAAAATAAAATAAAATATAAACAAACCAAAAAGCACCAAAACCATGCGAGAAGATATCAGTAAAAAAAACATAAAACAAAAGTAGAGGACCTTGCCAGATTTCCAAAAGGGTTGGAATAACACAAATTAATAAATAGAGAACTAGTAAATTACATGATTGGAAAAAGATAAAAGACGACATAGTAAAACTTTAGCGAAACACCCAAACGAGTCTTTTACGTGAGCAGTTGAGTTTGTATTTCCAGCATATTGTTGATTGGAGATCCATTATAATATACAGTCAAAAACAAGATAAATAGAAAAATTAAAGAAAGTAAGTTTAGTAATGCAAAATAAATTATAAAACAAAGTCAACGGCAAGTTACAGGCATTGGCTAAAGCAAATCAATCGCTTGAGATCAACAAAATATAAGTAAAAATAAAACAAAGAAGAACAAGAAGGAAAATAAATCAGTAAAAAGAACATAAAACAAAAGTAGAGAACTTTCCCAGATTTGCAAAGAAGAAGTGATTAGAATGAAGTTCATAAAAAAGATAACTGAACAAAAATAGGAAGTAAAAACTAAAAGAACAAGTGAAGTAATATGTAAAAATAAAGTCAATAAAAACTCACATAGCAAAACATTAGTGAGTTGAACATCTTCATCCGGTTTTTTTTTTTTTTTTTGGGTGAGCAGTTGAGTTCGTATTTCCAGCATATTGTTGTTGGGAAACACTATTATTCACATGTCCAGATCGATCTAATGTTTATCTCATAATAAACTTGCACGATCCCTTTTTTGTATTTTAATGAACACGTTCGATTGGATTTTCATTACTAAATACTGTTGAAAACAATATAACTAAAAGGATTAAAGAAAACAAGTTTAGCTCTGCCGTAGAAATTAAAAATTTAAGTCGAAGACAATTGACAGATAACAATAACAGTGATTACATGGAAACAATAGCTTGAGATTCAACAAAATAAATAAAATAAACCAAAGACGCACCAGAACTATAAGGGAAAATAGACCAGTATAAAGAACATTAAACAAAAGTTGAGTACTTTGCCAGATTTCCTAAAGGGTACTAATAAGAATAAAGTATATAAAAAAAATTCGAGCATAAACAAGAAGTAAAAATATAAGAGTAAATTAATGTGGGTAAAAATAAGCCAGTAAAAAATTCACATAGCAAAATATTTGTAAGTGGAACACCACCAATCCGATGTTTTGGGTGAGCAGTTGCGTTTGCATTTCCAGCATAGTGTTGTTACAAAACAATTTGCCAGTTCCCCTGTTTCGTATCTCCATGCACACATTGGATTGGAGATCCATTACAAAATGCAGTCAAAATCAAAATAAAGCTAAAGCAAAGTAAGACGAATAAAAAATACGAACTTAATCATAGTTGTGCAAAGGAAATTAAAAATGGAAATCGAAGATAATTGACAAATCACAATGATAAGGGAAAGCACTAGCTTGTGATTCAAAAATTATTAAACTGTAAATATAGCTAATCAGTTGATCATATTGCGTCAAGGTTGGCAAGTTTGCAAGTCAAAGAATGGTCAGACCAAGCTTTAAGGAACATGCATTAGGATAGAAGTTCATTAAGAAATATAATACCCAAAGCAATAGTTTCAAATGAAAAATATGGAAGAAGATAAAACGTTTACATCAACATAAAAATAAGAACCATTGCAAAGTCAATGAGAGCGGTGCAAGATATAATGGCCAAAATTTAAGAAACAAAAATTCCCAAAAACTCATCATAACCACCATTGATTTAATCATTTAGGCTTAGAAATGCACCGGATTAGAAGATATGCACTATTACGGAAAACCTGAATCACGTCTAATTACATCAATCCAAAACAAATCAACAAATTACGAAAGGGGTACTTCTATAAGTCATCTAAATCAGTAATAGAAATAGGAAAAATAGCAACGAATGAGCAAGAGAACGCAGAAAACGCCCATAGATTTTAAAGCCAAGACACACATTTAAAACAGAGACGAAATCAAATGAATTAGCAGACCCATACCAAACAACTTTGAAGACAAAAACGCTCGTCGATCAGGAAGAAGAGAAGCCATTAAAAGTAGAGAAAGAACAATCAAATAATATCAGAAAAGCAAAAGGGCACAGTTACTTGGCGAGGATAGAGGTCTGGTTGGCGATCGCGGCACGTCGAATTGGCGATCAAAAGCGATCAGGGACAACGATTACTAATTCTCAGCGATATTGATTAACTGGTCCTTTCTCTTCCCATGCCTAGAAACCCTGACTTTTGCGTAGCACTCTCTTCTCTCGTACTTGGGAAACCGTAAATTGGCGATCAGGGACGACGATTACTGAACATCGGTGATATTGATTAACTGTTCTTTTCTCTTCCCATGCTTCAAAACCCTAACTTTTGGCTAGCGCTCTCTTCTCTCGTACTCGGAGAAACCCTAAATTGGAGATCAAAAGCGATCAAAGACGATGATTTCTGATACTCGGCAACATTCGATTAACCGTTCCCCTCTCTTCTTCCCTGCCTTGAAACCCTAACCTTCGACTAGCGTATCTTCTCTCGTACTCGGAGAAACCCTAAATTGGAGATCAGAAGCGATCAAAGACGATAATTTCATTTCTGAGTCTCGACTTAGTGCTGTCTTCTCTCGTACTTGCGAAATCCCTAATCTTTCTTGGAGGAGGAGGCTATTTAATTGGGAGTCCCTCGCGTTGAGACAACGCTAACGGCTGACTTCCCCCTTTTTTTTCGATAATTAGTTTTGGGCACGTGCTTTATACGTGTAAGATTTTTTTTTTTAACTTATTAAATTATGAAATAAATGAAAATTAAAGAAAAATATTATAAAAATTTGACCATTTATAAAATATACTAAAAAATAATTTTTTGAAATTAGAAGATAAAATAAAAAAATTATAAAATAAGGTAATAATAAGAAATAAAAATATTTTGATATTAACAGAGAAATGAAAAAATTTTAAAAGATAAAAAGATGAAGAAAAAATATAGGATATAAAATAAAAATAGAAGAGGAATAAAATTAAAAAAGAAACTTTGAAAAAATAATTGAATAAAAGAAATAAAAAAAAGGGTAAATAAACAAAAAAAGGGGAAAAAAATAGTGAAGGGAGGCTGCCAGGCGTGTGAAATGCACGCGCCAAAAAGAGAGTGGGAGCAGCCCTTGACACGCGGGTCGTGTCAGGGACCTTTATTTTTTGCGCACAAGTCCTTTTTTTTCATTATGCTCATATTAATTGTACTTTAGTCCCTAATATTTCATTAAATTATATTCTGACCTAATTTTTGAAAAAAAAAACCATTTTAACCCCTAAAAAAACTTATTTTTTGGCTTTTGAACGAAAAAAGCCCAAAAAAAAGGGGGCCGGAACATTTCGGCCTTGCTTGGATGAAAATCTCAGCCCCCCTAGATTCTTTTAATTATTGTATAGACTAATTATATCAGCCTTCAATTTTTAAAGAAATTGCAGCCGGTGTCCAACTATACTTATGAATTAAAATTTCTACCCAATCTTTACTCAAAATCAAGTAATTGGATAATTACTTGATTTTTCGATTGTTCATTTACTTTTTACCCTTGTAGCGTGCGGATATATCAGTCAAACTTGTTTCCATGTTTTCCTCTCCCGCATATTTTCTCACCCGCCAAACACTTCTCAATGACCAAATTTTCTAAGGATTTTGAGTCATTGAGATTCGATTTTGAAGGTTTGTGTTCTCAATCGGCTTTCGTTCTATATTTGATTTCTCTATTATAGTTTCTTTTTTGTACACTTCTCTTTGATTTAGGTTTGTATTCTTTGTGCAGTTTCAGTCTTTTTTTTTGTTGATTTTATAAGTTCAATTTTAGTTATGCGTTGTTTTTTGTTGATTTGAATCTTCGATTTTGCTTTTTGTAATTCTTTTCGACGTTTTTTTGCATTTCGTCTCTTCCTTATTGGCTTTCTTAGTAGCCAAACATATCTCGCTATTGCTTTTTCTCTGAAATTCACTTTGCCATAGGTTTTCTGTAGTTTTTCCAACAATACAGGCAGTTCATTTGATTCCTCAATGAATAATTGCCAGACAATTGTTTCAATTTAGTCGTTTTTTTCAATATTAAGTTCTTATATAGATTTTTCATCTTTTTATCTTGCTTTTGTTCAAATAATTTATTTATTTACTTGTTCAGTTTTCTAATTCCTTGTCAGAATGGATTAGATTTTGTTCATGTAATTATCTTTTTATTTAGATGCTATACAAGTATTTTGTTCAATTTCTTCTTCTATTTCTCTATTTACTTATCATAAGTAGTTGATTTTCTTACTCATTTTTTAATTACTTAACTTTTATAGCTTTAAATAAGGTATCATTCATAGCTGTCTACAGTGGAAAGTGGAGCAGTTCTTGGAAGTATGAAAATTATGCCTTCATGTCCTTGTTAGTTGATGTTAGTGCCTCTTTCCAAGTATTGAGTGATACAATAATTTTGAACTTGAATTTGACATTTGATCCTCTTAAGTTTAGTGGTTAGTTCTGACTTTGGAGCACCGGTTAATTGTATTTTGTAGTTGAAGGAAGATGGAGATGTGAAATGCTTTATAGACTTAATACAGTATAATAGAGGTTGCAATTATTTTCCTTTAATTGTTGATTTTGTGTAGACTAGACAAGCTACTGCATCATTGGTTGAAGAGAGTTTTTGTAATGACAAAATTGAGGAGATGGATTACGATGCACTTATCATCGAAGATCTCAACTTTGAAAACTTCCTTAGGGTTTTTGATGTGAAAGAGTAGAATATGTTTATGATTTAAGAGTATTTAGTGAAAGACATGAATGGTGGCTATTAGGAGAAACTTTGATTTTAGGGTTAAGAGATCTTGTGGTGAAAGGTTCAAATTGAGTTGTGTAGTTGAAGGCTGCCTTTGGGGATTGTATGCCAAAAGCATTGGTGGTGGTGACATGTGGTGTATAAAGAAGTATGTAAATCATCACACTTGTTCATTGGACACGACTTTGTTTGGAGCATCGATAAGCCTCGAGCAAAGTAGCGAGCGAATGTCTTAAAAATGAGTTTTTGAAAGGGACTGGTGATCACAAGTTTCCAAAAGACATTGTGTCATTCTGTCATGACCCGCCGGCTCGGTCGCGGCCGTTAATTAATTTTATTAGTACTCGGGTTTCCATCTTAAGCTTTCCTAGCCGTCTCTCGTCTTTAAAATCATCGAACTATTCCAAGTCCATCTGAGCTTAGAAAAGCCTAATCTTAACTTGATGGATTTTCTACTAACTCACTTTGATTGGGCTACATAAAGTGGCCCACTACAAGGTTCAAGGCTTTTTTACATATTTGGCCTTGGTACATATGGGCCTTAGCCACTCCTGAGGCCTAAACAGGTAACTTGGGCTTTCAACAAGGTGAAGGCCCAAAGTGGCCTTCACAATTTAAAACAGTTTGGCCCAAGCTTTGGCCTTTAAAGACTAAGACAAGGCCCAAAATGGCTTTGACATTTTAAACGTCTCTGAGACGGGACACTTGTCCGCTAAATGTTTTCACAAAATGCTTTTGACCACTAAGCTTAATTAATAAGTTCTCTTTTATTTAAAAAGTGTTCGTTAAATTCTTTTTAATTAGGATATAATTTACAAAACGTTCTTGGGCTCGGTTTAGTGGTTTTCACGCACTATAACTGTTTCTTAAGAAAAATGCTCGGTTTCAAGGAAACCGAGTCTCATTTCGTTTGAAAAAGCCCGTTTAGCTCAATTTGAACAACGATGGTTCTCATCTCACTATGTATGAGCTGGACTAAGTCCATTTAAGTCTCAACACCCGTTTTACATTAGTTTGAGACTTCTCGAACCTTCGGTTTTGACTACGTTATGAAAACGTCGTTTTGAGCCCTTAAACTTAACTCGTTCATTTTATCATTCTTAAAATTAATTAAGGGCAGCAAGCTTTATTTTGAAAAGCATTTATGTTTGATTTCCAAACCTAACTTGATAATAGAAAATTGGTGCACAGTTTTCAATTTATAAAATCATGGCGTTTTTTAAACTAGTTTCGCGACATCACACGAAATCGTCATTTTCGGCAAAACGTTGTTCTTCACTTTTTTTTTTAATCTCATTATTAACACTAAAACAGGTTGCTTCTAGGTTCTAAGGAGATTTTTCACTCCTTTTTGAAACCTTTCATCGAAGCTTTAAATCTCGCGCGAAAATGATTCTCAAGCTAAATGCTTTCGAACCATTTTCATGGGTTTTGACCGAGACACTCGTCTCTAAGTGTCTTTTCGGTTTCCAATTGGTTTTTAACACAAAAATTAATTAAAAATAGTAGCTAAAACATAAAAATAACAAATCAAACAAACCATGATAATTTCACAAACTTAGGCTCATATTTTTTTGAAGAAATTTACCAAGTTTTATCCTTCGGATGGTTTCACTTCGGTTCGTTGGAAACCGTCGTGTGCGTGGAGATTTTGAAAACATTTTAACATTTTAAACACAAATAGACAGCCATGCAAACACATAAAAGACAATCAATCACAAGAAATCCGAACCCTATACATGCAAACCAAACAAACAACAAAAACACAACCGAACACGAGTTGAAATATCCGGAAGCTAGCCGATCTAGCTTCCTTAAACTCGTGCTCGGCAAACTTAAACCAATAGAGGCCATGCGAACAATTACAACTCAAACCTATTTTACAGCTATTGTTAATCTAAAGGAGGCTTAAGGAAAATGGAAAGATCCTCACGTCACTCTAAAGTTTAGAGATTATACCTAGCCCTCGGATTTTTAGCTTTCTTTTTGGCGTGCTCTCACTTTGGCCAAGTAGTCTCTAGGGTTTGCCTCTAAACCACCTTGTGTGGTTCTTCAACCTCTTAGAGCAGAATATAAGGAAGGTTATGGTTAGGTATTTTGAGACTTAAAAGTATACAAAAGGCTAGAGCAAGGTCGCGGTTTTTCCTTAGAACAAACTAGGGTTTGTCGAAGCTTTTCTTGCTTCTTCCTCCTCTTGCTCGATTTTGCTCTCTCTCTTTCTCTCTCAAATTATTTTCTTCTCTCTCTCTCTCTTTCTTGGATGTTCTCTCTCTCTATATTTCTAGAATGGGAGAGCAAAAATCAGAGCTTTAGCCTTGGTTCTCTTTTTATAGACAAGTTTGAAAGCTTGTAAAACAAGCTTGTGAACTTTTAAATCTCTTTCTCTCTTTCCCTCTATAAATCCGCCCCTTTCTCTCTCTCTTCCTCAATATTTATTTTTATATTTTTCATTTTCTAATTCACTCATGAATAGGCTGCACAAATCTTGTCCCTTGATTTGAATTTTAGCTCATCCAACGGTCTAGATTTTCCAAGAGCTAATCATTAAGCTCACAACATTTCAATCTTTCTTTTCTTGTCTTTTCTTCTCTCTCTCTTCTCCGACCATTATGTCCCATTTTTCTCCAATTTCCTTTCTTATTTGCTTCATCAAGGGCTGCCCATCTTGGCCATCCAAATTGCATAGCATCTCATCCAATGGCTACAATTTTACAAGAGTAAAAAGCTTTTCATTTTTTTTTTTATCTTTTTCTCTTTGTCTCTTTCTCTTGTCTTTTCTTTTATGACCTTTTCTTTTTGTCTATTCATTCCTTTCACTTGTTGGAGCCTATAACTATTCAACCTCTGATTGGTTGGTTCAAACCAATAACCAATCACAAAATCCTTCGAATTGTTTCATTGGTGGTCACTTTTGCAATTAATAGTAAATGTTAGAATAATGATTCCTAATACTACTTGGGCCCACTGTATTGGCTTCAAATTTGGGCCTAGAATTATTTTTCAACAACAAAGCCCATTAATTGCTTGATAGGGGCGGAATTGGGCTGATCAAAGGGTTCGGGAATAATTTCCGAGCCCCTTTCTTGCACGTAATGACTAATAATGCCCCTTCTTGGTCTACCGTTCACGGTTTTGACTAAATTCGAATTCTGTCTAACCCGAGACTTAGTAAAACTTTCTTATACCACTAGAAACTTCTAAAATAATGTTTAGAAGTCAAATGTCAAATTATATGTGGTCATTCTAAGCTCGTTCTATTTCTTTAACCATGTTTACACGGTTTATCTCGACTTTTCGAGTTTAAGCCGTTTCGGCTTCGATTTAGCTCGGAATGGTTTCAAATTTGAAACTAAGGTTCATTATATGATTATAATTCATATTGTAAGATCAAAAATATCTTACAACCCAAAAAGGGTCATTTTTCTAAATTGGGCCAATTTTGTAATTTGCTTAAAAGTTTGGGGACTCGCGGTGCAATCTTGCACTTTAAGGAGTCGATTTCAAATTCAATGGCCACTATAACATTAAGCGCATATATTCTAACTATAAATTGGATCAAGCAATGATGGGAGTGAGTTCTAATCGCAAGACGAGATATAATTAATTTTAACGAAGGTTCGTTAATTACAAAAACGACTAACTCCTTTGTCGGAAAAGTACCGTAAGGGATAACTACGGGGGTAGGGGTTACAAATCCCTAACATATAATCAAAGTTTCATCCTCGAAACTTAGAGTAAAGCTGGGTACCTTTCCCGAATCTCGTCTTCTCGCTCCCAGGTGGCTTCTTCAGCGGAATGGCCTTCCTATTTGACTTTAACAAGAGGAACGACTCTGTTCCTCAATTTTTTCTCACTTCGACCTAGAATCTTCTTAGGTCAAACTTCATGAATTAAGATCCAAAGTGATCTCCACTTCTGGGTACTTTAAAATATGAGCGGGGTCTACGATGTATTTTCTTAGCATAGACACGTGGAACACGTCGTGCAATCCTGACATCGCAGGCGGCAATGCCAACCTGTAGGCAACCTTGCCGACTCTTTGGAGGATCTCGAAAGGTCCAATGTATCGGGGGCTCAATTTTCCTTTCTGGTGGAAACGTATCACGCCTTTCACAAGAAAAGTCTTTAAGAACACTTTATCACCCGCTTCAAATTCCAATGGTCGCCTCCTCTTATCGGTGTAGCTCTTCTGTCTGCTCTGTGCGGTCTTCATTCGCTGCCTGATCTTCTGTATTGCTTCGTAAGCTTGCTCCACTAAATCCGAGCCGAGATATTTCTTCTCTCCTGGCTCATCCCAATGTACGGGTGATCGACACTTTCTCCCATTGAGTGCCTCATACGGTGCCATTTCAATTATGGCCTGATAGCTATTGTTGTAAGCAAACTCGACCAATGGGAGGAATCCTTCCCACGATACTGTGAAGTCCAACGTGCAGGCTCTCAGCATGTCTTCTACTATCTGAATCATCCGTTCAGACTGTCCGTCTGTTTGGGGATGATAAGCTGTGCTGAATTTGAGCTTTGTCCCGAGCGCGAGTTGCAAACTCTTCCAGAAGCGCGAGGTAAAACGACTATCTCGATCGAAAATGATCGAGCATGGCACTCCGTGGAGTCTTACAATATTCTGAATATATAACTCAGCGAGTTTGTCCATAGTATGAGTAGTGCAAACGGGGACAAAGTGCGCTGACTTTGTGAGACGATCTACTATAACCTAGATGGAGTCGTGCCCTTGACGAGTCCTGGGTAATCCGGAGACAAAGTCCATCGTCACTTGTTCCCATTTCTACTCTGGGATTTCCAAATGCTGTAAAGTTCCAGTAGGCCTTTGATGCTCAGCCTTGATCTGTTGACATTGTGAGACACTTCTCCACAAATCTTATGACATCCCTCTTCATTCCTGGCCACCAATATTGTCTTTTCAAATCTTGATAAATCTTCGTGACACTAGGGTGCACGGAATATGGTGTTTGGTGGGCTTCTTCAAGTAGTTGTTCCTTAATCTCGGGGATGTCAGGGATGTAGGTGGGTCCCTTAAACAGTAGAGTCTTATCAGGACTAACTTTAAAATCCATTGAGATCTGATTTTCTGCCTCTTCTCGAGCTTTGATCAGCTCCACGTCCTTGCGCTGTGCCTCTTTGATGCCTTCTAGGATCAGCGGACGTACTTGCAGACTCGATAGTTTACCACTTACTATCACCAACTCGAAATCCACTATCTTTTTAATCAATTCCTTATAGAGTCCTCGTAACATTGCCACGTTGCCAGCGGATTTCTGACTAAGTGCGTCTGCGACCTTGTTCGCTTTGCCAGAATGGTAGTTGATTGTGAAGTCGTAATCGTTGAGAAGCTCTAACTATCGTCCTTGACGCACGTTTAGCTGCTTCTGTGTAAACAAATACTTCAGAATCTTATGATCCGTGTATATCTCACAATAAACTCCGTATAAATAGTGTCGCTAAGTCTTGAGAGCGAACACTATAGCAGCTAACTCCATGTCTTGAGTGGGGTATCTAGTCTCATAATCCTTGAGTTGACGAAAGGCATACGCAACCATTTTGCCGTGCTACATGAGTACAGCTCGTAATCCGGACTTTGAGGCATCACAGTATATGGCAAGCCCGGTACTACCTTGCGGTATAATAAAGACGGGTGCGGTGGTCAGCCGCTTCTTCAGCTCTTGAAAGCTCCATTCACAAGACTCCATCCAGTTATACTTATGTTCCTTACGGGTTAATGCCGTCATAGGGTTTACGATCTTTGCAAATCCCTACACAAATCTACGATAGTACCTAGCGAGTCATAGGAAACTTCTTATCTTGGTCACATTCCTTGGTTGTGACCATTTCAGAACAGCCTCGACTTTAGCCGGGTCTACTGCCACTCCATTCTTTGATACCACGTGACCGATGAAAACTACTTGCTCGAGCCAAAATTCACACTTCTTGAATTAGCATAGAGTTTCTTATCCTTGAGTCATTGTAGGACTAATCGTAAGTACTAGGCATGCTCCTTTTGGTTCTTAGAGTAGATTAGAATATCGTCGATAAAGACGATAATGAACTTATCTAAATAGTCTTCAAATACTTGGTTCATCATGTCCATGAACGCAGCAGGGGCGTTTGTGAGGCCAAACGACATGACTAATTACTCGTAGTGCCCATACCTTGTCCTAAAAGCTGTCTTCAGTACATCCTCTTCTCTTATTTTCAGCTGGTGGTAACCGGATCGTAAGTCTATCTTAGGAAACGTAGTGGATCTAGCCAACTGATCGAATAGATCATCAATTCGCGAAAGTGGATACTTGTTCTTTATGGTTGCCTTATTCAATTCCCGGTAGTCGATACACAGTCTCAGTGAGCCGTCTTTCTTTCTAACGAAGAGAACGGCCCTCCCCACGGGGAATGATTGGGTCGAATAAAGCCTTTTTCCAACAGTTCTTCCAGTTGAGCCTTTAGTTCTTTTAGCGCGGTATGAGCTAATCGATATGGGGCTCGCGATATTGGTGCAGTTCCGAGAATCAGTTCAATACAGAACTCAATTTCTCTATCCGGAGGCAACCCTGAGAGGTCTTCCGGGAATACTGTTAAGTATTCTCGTACTATCGGTACATCACTCGGTACCGATTCTCACTCCTTCATAGTGTCTAGGATATTAGCCAAGTATCCTCTACATCCGCTATCGATTAGTTTCTTGGCTTAAAGAGCAGAAATAGTCGGTGTCGACCGACTTTTTGGAGTTCCTTGGAACTCAAATGAATTGGCGTTCGGAGGACTGAAACGCACGCGTTTATTTCGACAATCTATCACCGCGTAATGGGCGATAAGCCAATCCATGCCAAGAATAATATCGAAATAATACATCTCGATTTCGATAAGGTTAGCGAAGAGGGAAAATTCTCCTATTCTAATGGGCACATTCTTAAACCAGGACGCTGATTGATAAACGTCGCCGGTTGGGGTAATAGTAATAAATGGGTTGTTTCATGGTTATCCTGTCACCCTCAAGTCTATCAATAAGTCATTTTGCTATAAACGGATTAGTTGCTCCTGAGTCTATGAGTGCTTATAAGTTGAGGTTTGAGACAGGAAGCTAACCTGAGACCGACGTAGATGGTCCAGCCTCGACATCTCCCTCGTTGAGGCTGTACACTCGGGCATTCGGGCATCCTTGTGGTGCCGGCTCAGCTGCATTAGCTGGTTCGCTCCTACAATCTCGCGCAATGTGACATTCCTTGCCGCAGTTATAGCACTTACGGCTGTTCTCAAGGCGACACTCTCCGGGGTGAGCCTTATGGCACTTGGGACATTGTGGCACAAACGCCGCCTTGTCCATCTGGACTTCTTCTCGGGGCGTGTATCGCCCTTTGGCACTCCGGTTCTCTAGTCCATTAGGTCTTCTCTTACTTCCTCATTTGCTCCTATTCTCATACTCGGGTCTTGGTTCACTATAACCATAACCTTGTCTCTTGAAACTAGGGCAGTTGCCCCTGTTGAAGTTCCTTGACCAGAACGAAGATTGTCCTCTCCTCCCATAATTTCCTTTTCTCTCTTTCCCTTCTCCTTGGCGGGCTGTCAGGGTCTCAATACTTTTATCCTTTGGCCTGTCCCATCCATCGTAACACAAGGCTCTTTGGACAGCATCAGCATAGGACTCAGGTCTTTCTCTGCCGCTGTCGATCTGTTTTGCAACTTCTCGGCGTAGCCCGTGCATAAACTTCATCTTGCGTGCATCGTCGGTAGGGACTATAGTAGGGGCGAACCAAGCTAGTTCGTCGAACTTGGCCACGTACTCCGCTACCGACATCTTCCCCTGTAGGATACTCAGGAATTCCCAGACTTTTCCTACTAGGCAGGCCTCGCCTAGATACTTTTCTCGGAACAGCCTGGTGAAACGCTCCCAATCATGGCGTGGAGGTCCTCAGTCTGACCTACCACTTTCCACCAACAAATGGCCTCTTTATCTAATTGGTTCACAGTGCACGCCACTTTCTCAGCGTCATTGAGTCCCATGTATCCGAAGATATGCTGGATGTGCTTGAACCATTCTTCCGCTGTAGCGGGATCATGGATTCCATCAAATCGAGGCGGCTTCTAACGCCTGAACCTCTCATAAATGGGTTCGTCGACCTGATTCACAAGAGGAAGCGCTTCCGGTGCTACTGGGTTGGCTGCTTAGGGAGCCGGTTGTGCGGGAGGAGGATTCTGCGCTGCAGGCGCTGGCTCTACGGGAAGAGGAGGATTCGTCATCTCATTCAGGCGAGCCAATAACTACTCTAGAGTTGCCGTTTGGGCTCGAGCTTGGTCGTCACATTGGTGGACGGCCTCTTGCTGCTCTGCCAACCATTCGTGGACTCCGTCTATCTTTCTACGGACGGCAGCAGGAACATATCTAGGCGGTATGGCGATCTTCGCGATTATCGTATTCCTACAATTACGCACATTGAGAGCCTTTAACTCTGCTATACTTGAAGCTTTTGTCTAAACATATTGGATTTATTTCAGGTTAACTCCACACAGTTCAATCATTGTTTGGACATGCCAGGCACATAGATAATATCTTTATCATATATATATAGATTTCTCACAAGTCATAAGTGTTTCAGAGATGAACACAATATCCAATCATAATGATAGTAGTTTCTAAGGTCTTGTGAGCAGTACATAAGAAAACATCGCTTCACGAACCGAACAATATCCAGTATATGAGTATACGGAAACAAAGCATATAGATAACAAAATATAGCTTCAAGTGAGCAGTCTGTCAAGGCGTCCTAACGGTGTTTCTCGAAAATAAGTCCAAAATACTCGAGAACACTAATGAATTGATAAGAAAAGGTTCGTCAACCATCGTGATCGGGGTCCGGAATAATATCGGACGTGTCGCTCTCTAACTCTATGTCTGACTCACTCTGGTGGCATCTGGGGAAATTGGTCGTGAACAGGAGGAGCGGGATCGAAATCTACTACCGGATCTGGTACAGGCTCGGAATGGAGATTATCAACATGGTCCTAATAAGTCTGGGTCATGCTGAGTAGGGTGTGAAGAGCAAGAATGGGTCCGGGTATGCTATGCTAGGTGGAATCGGTGAAATAGTCCCCTAAAGACAGGTCGACCTCGGACATCCCACAACAAAATTCTGTTATCGTCAGAATCGGAAAAAACGGATATACGATGTAAGTAAGATAGCCTCTAATTCTATCGCTCGTCCTTCAACTACTTGCTGGCGAGGAGATGTATATAGTGAGTATACAGAATCGGCTAAACCCGGGCTCGGATACCAAAAACCCGGTCACGACCCGCCAGCTCGGCTGCGACCGCGACAAGAGAGTCCAAACTCATTTTCAAACTCTCGTAAACTCTTCTAAACTTTGAAAGCGGAAACTGTGTAATTTTATTTTTAAAATACGGAAGTCTTTACTTTAGATAATACTTAAAGTCATTAGAGCATAGACGCTACCATAATATTACATACTTGTAATATAGGAGTCCTCAGGATCACGTCCCGATCTCAAAATAAAATACGACTAACATAGAGTCTTTTGTCATCATGATATTACATGTCAACGTCTTAAAGCCCTTAGGATCTCGTCCCGGCATCAAAAACATATATTGTTTATATTAAGACAAAGTGCGGAAAATATTGCCACGGGTATTCATCTTCACAGTTACCACACACACCATCTCCGCCAGCTCCTACTGGTCGATCTTCCTTGGCTTCTTACCTACAAAACCAAGAACCTATGAGTTGAAAAACTCAGTAAGGGCAAACTAGTCTACCCTAAATGGTATGCATCACAAGTTCACATATTACAACAGTCACACAGATAGGGGTTAGCCGTCCCATACCGACTAACGTCCCATTTACACAACAAAAGCAACAAAGTTGTCCTATTCCCCTCGTGTATTCCCATGTCTCTTAATTCTCACTTTTTTACAGTCGAGTACTTCGTACTCGGTTCACACAACCAAGCTTCCTATGCAAGGTAGCTCTAACTCGTTGCACTAAGCATACTCGCATCAACCCTTGATTCACCTTACTCTGAGGAGACAACTCCGATTCACTGGCAAGTATCTTGCACACACCGCTCCTCGTATCATCAAGGCCTCGTGATCGGTTATGGATCCACCATGCTTATTTATAGTCCTTCTGGAGGAATATCTCGTTAGACTTTATCCGGACTTAATGGTTTCACAAGGTAATCATTTCGTTGTTTAATTTATTGAGCTCGACATCTTGTCAAGTCTGGGATCCACTGATGGTTACCGCGATTTCTCTAGCGTGCAGGCGGGCAGTCATACAGACTTCGTCTCACACTCAACTGGCCGGCTTGTGTGAGGAATAAGCTCACCCGCAGGGAGCAGGGCTCTCTCTCTCGGAGCCAGGGTTCTCTTTTCTTGTAGCCGAGCGGTACCATTGACTTTTATTTCAATATTTAGATTGTATTCGTTTACCTCCTATCGACTCCACTCGAAGGATTAAGGTTTATTTCAGATCTTTGTCCATCCCATTTCGTTTACCCAGGAATCGGGACTTTAAATCTGATATACTTTTCATCGTCAGATCACGAAGCAGACGGGGATTTAGTATGTTTGAATTCCCTTGTCATATCACACAGCAGACTGGGGTTTCACAAGAGGCCTCTTTGCAATTTTAGTTTTTGGTTTTAAAGCACCGAATGGACTTCTCACGAGTCCGTTTGGGTTCGAGACCCATGATTTAATTGTTTGAGGGTTTCACAGCAAACATACAATAGGCTAGGTAGGTTTGCCTACAAGATTATTCTAACGGACCACAGTCTGTAAGGCATATCGTACGGGATGGACCTGGTTGTGCCGTTAGCGTTATGATTTACCGATCTCAGGGATCGATATCTAATTCTTTTCACAATCCTTTAATAAGAATTTAATGATTTACTCATTCTTTAGTAAATCAAAGGTTCAGCCTCTACTTTGGCATTGACAACCTTAATTGTTATTGGCGGCTCATGCCACTTTTCTTTATCTTTAAGCTGTTTCTCTTTTAATTAAGCCGAGCTTCTTCTCATACTTGAGTTAAAACTCGGTGGAGATCGAGTGTAAGCGAACTCGTACTAATGAGATTTATTATAGCTTATTCTCTCTTATTGAGGCCTATGAAAATCTAATCTAAAGATTAGATTTTTTGTAATTTTGATCGTTTTATTCGAGTTTTACTCATGCTAGGGTTCTCTTTTGGCTATTATAGTTTATTCACTACACAGAACAAAAGTATAGCATTCACACAGCATTTATTCACAAAGTACTAATGCACCCTAGCAAACATTTCACACATATATACACTCAGTGTCGTAAGTGCATCGCTACTTACCATTATAGGCGTTGTGGCGGTTTCGAGATCTTTTTGGGAACTTATTCTGAGCTCCGACCACCTTCGTGTCTCCTTGTCCTTGAATATAAGACATGGTCTCGTTATTTTGATCGTCTCGTAATCACGAGACGAACTATTAATTAATTTTCTAAGTGCTCGGGTTTCCATCTTAAGCTTTCCTAGACGGTCTCTCGTCTTTAAAAATCATCGGACTATTCCAAGTCCATCTGAGCTTAGAAAAGCCTAATCTTAACTTAATAAATTTTCTACTGAATCACTTTAATTGGGCTACTTAAAGTGGCCCACTACAAGGTTCAAGGCTTTCTTACATATTTGGCCTTGGTACATATGGGCCTTAGCCACTTCTGAGGCGCAAACGGATAACTTGGGCTTTCAACAAGGTGAAGGCCCAAAGTGACTGTCACAATTTAAAGCATTTTGGCCCAACAAGCTTTAGGCTTTAAAGACTAAGACAAGGCCCAAAATAGCCTTGACATTTTAAACGTCTCTGAGACGGGACACTTGTCTGCTTAATGTTTTCACAAAATGCTTTTGAATCCTAAGCTTAATTAATAAGCTCTCTTTTATTTAAAAAGTGTGCGTTAAATCCTTTTTCAATTAGGATATAATTTACAAAACGTTCTTGGGCTCGGTTTAGTGGTTTTCACACACTATAACCGTTTCTTAAGAAAATGCTCGGTTTCAAGGAAACGGAGTCTCATTTCGTTTGAAAAGGCCCGTTTAGCTCAATTTGAACAACGATGGTTCTCATCTCACTATGTATGGGCTGGACTAAGTCCATTTAAGTCTCAACACCCGTTTTACATTCTTCACAATAAACCCACCAAAGTTGCTTCGGGATTTCGATAAACCCCTTACAAGACAAATCTATAAGAGAATCACTTTAAGTATTTGATAATGATTGGCTCAAAAGTATTTTTGGTTTCTTTCTTAAAAAGGATGAACAATGATGTAAGAGAATAATCTAGAGAAGAAAGAAATAATTTTGTAAGGCTTTTTCTCAGAGAATATCAAAATATTTCGTTATCTTTCTTGGAATGAGCAAAACAGAACTTAAGCCATTTATATGTGACTCAAAAACAAAATTTTAAGTTTGCATCAGCGACCTAAACGGTTGACCGCTTCAATAACCGGTCGACTATTTTAATTGCCACATCAGACAATAAAACAGCTACTTGCAGCGGATATTTTTGGGTCTGTTGCAGGGGAACCGGTCGACCGGTTCGTGAAAGCGGTCGACCGGTTCATCAAATTTTGCCTGTAACTAAGACTTTTAAGGCAAGAAACGAACCGATATGAAAATGTGCTTAAAATCAAACTTTGAGTGCGACATTTTCTTAGTAAAAATGATCATTTCAATAATTTTAGAGATAATTAAAAGATTGAATGATTTACTTTGAATTTTCATAAAATAAGACAAGAAAGCTCAAATTTAAAATGTCAAAGTAAATTTACTTTCTTAATCATGAATTAATTTGCCTTAATATAAGATGCGACTACTGAATATTAAGACATGAATGTAATTCGTTCGATTTCAAAGTAAATGAATCAAAAAGATTTTTAATAAAAACTTTGAGCAAAAAATTATCGAATGCTTAAAAGATAATTTTCCCTTACATTGGAATATCCTAAACTTGCTTGTTCTTCATGATTGATATTTCTTGATGTAATATCATTTCAACATTGGTCTTCTTGACATTTTGCTTCATGCACACTTGACAAATATATTAGTAATAAAACTCATCTTGTTTGTAATTATCAAAATATTAGGTTAATTTGTGACATAAGCCAACATATTTGAACCATATTAGGGACTCATTTGGAGCCATAACAAGACTTAAAAAGTCACTTCATGCAAAAACTAATTTCTTTTGACTAGTTTTGCCAAAATCAAGCCTTTAAAGGGATTTTTTGGTTCCAAAGTCGCTCTAGCAAAGTTGTTTTGACCCCAAAGTTGTTTTGGAGCTCCAACAAGCCTTAAAAACATATTTCGCGCAAAAACAAAGTCATTACCACTAGCTTTGCCGAAATCGAGCCTTCAAAGGGTTTTTTTTTTGTCTCCAAAGTGACACTAGCTAAGTTGTTTTTATCCCAAATGTGTATTTAAACATATAATATATTCTAATAAGTCTTATGGACTCATTTGAAGCTCCAACAAGCCTTACAAACTCATTTTATGCTAAAACAACGTCATTATAACTAGTTTTGCCGAAATAGAGCTTTTAAAGGGCTTTTTTTTTTGGCTCCGAAGTGACTCTAACAAAGTTGTTTTGATCCCAAATGTGTATTTTAAAATATAATATATTATAATAAGTCTTAGGGACTCTTTTGGGGATCCAACAGGCTTTAAAAACTCAATTCGCGCTAAAACAAAGTGATTATAACCAGTTTTACCCAAATCGGAGCTTTAAAAGGCTTTTTTGGCTCCGAATCGACTCTAGTAAAGTTCTTGTGATTCTAAATCAGTATTTGAATATATAATGTATTATAATAACACTTATGAACTCATTTTTAGCTCCAACAAGACTTAAAAACTCATTTCGCGTTAAAACAAAGTCATTAAACTAGTTTGCCGAAATCGAGCCTTTGAAGGGCTTTTTTGGCTCTGAAGTGACTCTAGCAATCTTTTTTTTATCCTAAATGAGTATTTGGACATATAATGTATTATAATAAGTCTTAGGAACTCATTTGGAGCTCCAACAAGCCTTAAAAACTTATTTCGCACTAAAACTAAGTCATTATAACTAGTTTTGCCGAAATTGACCCTTTAAAGGGGTTTTTGGCTTCCAAGTTACTCTAGCAAAGTTGTTTTGATCCCATTTAAGTATTTAGAAGTATAATGTATTGTAATAAGTCTTAGGGATTCATTTGGAACTCCAACAAGCTTTAAAACCTCATTTCCCGCTAAAACAAAGTCATTATAACTAGTTTTGAGGCCATCGAGCCTTTAAAGGGCTTTCTTGGCTCCGAAGTGACTCTAGCAACGTTGTTTTAATCCTAAATGAGTTTTTGACCATATAATGAATTATAATAACGCTTAGGATCTCATTTGGAGCTCCAAAAAGCCTTAAAAAGTCACTTCGCACAAAAATAAGTCATTTTAACAAGTTGTGCCTAAATGGAGCCATTAAAGGGCTTTTTTTTTGCTCCAAAGTGACTCTAGCAAAGTTGTTTTGATCCCAAATGAGTATTTAAATAAATAATATATTATAATAAGTCCTAGGGACTCATTTGTACATCCTACAAGCTTTGAAAACCCACTTTGCGCTAAAACTGAGTGATTCTAGCCAGTTTTACCTAAATTAAGCTTTTAAAGGGATTTTTTTTGCTCCGAAATCCAGTTTGCGCTAAAACTGAGTGATTATAGCAATGTTGTTCTGATCCTAAATGAGTATTTTAACATATAATGTATTATAATACGTCTTAGGAACTCATTTGGAGCTCCAACCAGCTTTAAAAACTCAATCGCGCAAAAACAAAGTCATTATAACTAGTTTTACCAAAATCATGCCTTTATAGGGCATTTTTTTTTGCCTCCGAAGTCACCCTAGCTAAGTTTTTTTGATCTCGAATGTGTATTGAAATATATAATATATTTTAATAAGTCTTAGGGACTCATTTGGAGGTCCAACAAGCTTTAAAATCCACTTCGCGCTAAAACTAAAAGCTTATAACCAGTTTTACCCAAATCGACCCGTTAAAGGGCTTTTTTGGCTCCGAAGTGATTCTAGTAAAGTTGTTTTGATCCCAAATTTGTATTTAAATATTTAATATAGTATAATAAGTCTGAAAGATCCAACGAGCTTGGAAATCTCATTTCGCGCTAAAACAAAGTCATTATAACTAATTTTGCCAAAATCGAGTCTTTAAAGGACTTTTTTGGCTCCGAAGTGAATCTAGCAAAGTATTTTGATCCCAATTGTATATTTTAACATATAATATATTATAATAAGTCTTACGGACTCATTTAGAGCTCCAACAAGCTTTAAAAACAAACTTCGCGCAAAAACTAATTGCTTACAACAAGTTTTACCTAAATCGAGCCTTTACAGAGCTTTTTTTTAATCCAAAGTGACTCTAGCAATGTTCTTATGATCCTAAATGAGTATTTGAAAATTATAATGTATTATAATAAGTCTTAGGAACTCATTTGGACCTCCAACAAGCCTTAAAAACTCATTTCGCATTAAAACAAAGACATTATAACTAGTTTTGCCGAAATCAAGATTTTAAAGGGCTTTTTTTGGCTTCGTAGTGACTCTAGCAAAGTTGTTTCGATCCCAAATGTGTATTTAAACATCAAATATATTATAATAAGTCTTAGGGACTCATTTGGAGCTGCAACAAACTTTAAAAACTCGCTAAATCTAAGTGCTTATAACAAGTTTTACCTAAATCAAGCCTTTAAATGGCTTTTTTTCTCCGAAATTACTCTAGCAAACTTGTTTTTATCCTAAAATAGTATTTGAACATGTATTGTATTATAATAAGTCTTAGGCACTCATTTGGAGCTCCAACGAGCCTTAAAAAGTCACTTAGTGCAAAAACTATGTCCTTTTAACAAGTTGTGCCTAAGTCGAGCCTTTAAAATACTTTTTGGCGCCGAAGTGAGTCTAGCAAAAATATTTTGATCGCAAAATGAGTATATAAACATATAATATACTATAATAAGTCTTAGGGACTCATTTGGATCTCTAATATGACTGAAAAACTCACTTCATGTTAAAACAAAGTCAGTATAACTAGTTTTGTCGAAATCGAGCCTTTAAAGGGCATTTTCGGTTCCGAAGTGACTCTAGCAAAGTTGTTTTGATCCCAAATTTGTATTTAAATGTATGATATAGTATAGTAAGTCTTAGATATCCAACGAGCCTGAAAACCTCATTTCGCGCCAAAACAAAGTCATTATAACTAATTTTGCCAAAATCGAGTCTTTAAAGAGCTTTTTTTTTACTCCGAAGTGAATCTAGCAAAGTTATTTTGATCCCAAATGTGTATTTTAACATATAATATATTATAATAAGTCTTACGGACTCATTTGGAGCTCCAACAAGCTTTAAAAACTAACTTCGCGCAAAAACTAATTGCTTACAACAAGTTTTACCTAAATCGAGCCTTTAAAGCGCTTTTTTTTTATAAGTCAAAGTGACTCTAGCAATGTTGTTATAATCCTAAATGAGTATTTGAACATATAATGTATTATAATAAGTCTTATGAACTAATTTGGACCTCCAACAAGCCTTAAAAACTTATTTCGCGTTAAAACAAAGTCATTATAACTAGTTTTACCGAAATGAAGCCTTTAAAGGGCTTTTTTAGCTGAGAAATGACTCTAGCAAAGTTGTTTTGGTCCCAAATGTGTATTTAAACATAAAATATTATATAATAAGTGTTAGGGACTCATTTGGAGCTGCAACAAACCTTAAAAACTGGCTAAATCTAAGTGCTTATAACAAGTTTTACCTAAATCGAGCCTTTAAATGGCTTTTTTTCTCCGAACTTACTCTAGCAAAGTTGTTTTTATCATAAAATAGTATTTGAACATGTGTTGTATTATAATAAGTCTTGGGCACTAATTTAGAGCTCCAACAAGCCTTAAAAAGTCACTTAGTGCAAAAACTATGTCCTTTTAACAAGTTGTGCCTAAGTCGAGTCTTTAAAATGCCTTTTGGCACCGAAGTGAGTCTAGCAAAAATATTTTGAACCCTAATTAGTATATAAACATATAAAATACTATAATAATTCTTAGGGACTCATTTGGATCTCCAATATGACTGAAAAACTTGCTTCATGCTAAAACAAAGTCAGTATAACTAGTTTTGCCGAAATTGAGCCTTTAAAGGGCATTTTCGGTTCTGAAGTGACTCTAGCAATTCGTCTCGTGATTACGAGACGGTGAAACTAACGAGACCATGACTTCTATTCAAGGACAAGTAGACACGAAGGTGGTCGGAGCTTAGAATAAGTTCCCAAAAAGATCTCGGAACCGCCGCAATGCCTATAACAGTAAGTGGGGATGCACCTACGGCACCGAGTGTATATATGTGGGAAATGTTTGCTAGGGTACATTACTACTTTGTGAATAAATATTGTGTGAATGCTATACTTTTGTGCTGTGTAGTGGGTAAACTATAATAGCCTAAAGAGAACCCTAGCACAAATAAAAGTCGAATAAAACGTTCGAAATTAGAAATATTCTAATCTTTAGATTAGATTTTCATAAGCCTTAATAAGAGAGTATAAGCTGTAATAAATCTCATCAGTACGAGTTCGCTCATACTCGATCTTCACCGAGTTTTAACTCAAGTATGAGAAGAAGCTTGGCTTTAAGCCGAGCTTAAAATTAAAAGAGAAACAGCTTAAAGACAAAGGAAAGTGGCTTGAGCCGCCAATAATAATTAAGGCTATGAATGCCAAAATGGAGGCTGAACCTTTGATTTACTAAAGAATGAGTAAATCATTAAATTCTTATTAAAGGATTGTGAAAAGAATTAGATATCGATCCCTGAGATCGATAAATCATAATGCTAACGGCACAACCGGGTCCTTCCCGTGCGCTATGCCTTACAGACTGTGGTCTGTCAGAATAATCTTGTAGGAATCCTACCCAGCCTATTGTATGTTTGCTGTGAACCCCTCAAACAAGTAAATTATAGGTCTCGAACCCAAATGCAAGAGGCCAACGTGTGGTACTCGTGAGAAGTCCATTCGGTGCTTTAAAACCATAAACTAAAATTGCAAAGAGGCCTCTTGTGAAACCCCAGTCTACTGTGCGATCTAACAAGGGGATTCAAACATACTAAATCCCCGTCTGCTTCGTGATCTGACGAGGAAAAGTATCTCAGATTTAAAGTTCCGATTCCTCGGTAAATGAGACAGGAGGGACATAGATCTGAAACAAGCCTCAATTCTCCGACAGGAGTCGATAGGAGGTAAATGAATACAATCTACATATTGAAACAAAAGTCGATGGTGCCGCTCGGCTCCAAGAAAAGAGAGCCCTGGCTACCGGGAGAGAGAGCCCTGCTCCCTGCAAGTGAGCTTATTACTCACACAAGCTAGCTAGTTGAGTATGAGACGAAGTCCATGTGACTGCTAGGAGATTGATCATCTCCCCGCCTGAGCGCTAGAGAAATCGCGGTGACCATCAGTGGATCCCAGACTTGACAAGATGTCGAGCTCGATAAATTAAATAACGAAATGATTACCTTGTGAAACCATTAAGTCCGGAGAGAGTCTAATGAGACATTCCTCTAGAAGGACTATAAATAAGTGTGGTGGATCCATAATCGATCGCGAGGCCTTGATGATACGAGGAGCGGAGCTGTGTGCAAAAGACTCGCCAGTGAAGCCAAGTTGTCTAATAAAGCAAGGTGAATCAGAAGGTGATGCAAGTATGCTTAGTGCAACGAGTTATAGCTGCCTTGCATAGGAAGCTTGGTTGTGTGAACCGAGTACGAAGTACTCGACTATGAAAAAGTGAGAATTGAGAGACATAGGAATACACGAGGGTAATAGGACAACTTTGTTGCATTTGTTATATAAAAGGGGTGGTAGTCGGTATGGGACGGCTAACCCCTCTCTGTGTAACTGTTGTAATATGTGAACTTGTGATGCATACCATTTAGGGTAGACTAGTTCACCCTTACTGAGTTTTTCAACTCATAGATTCTCGGTGTTGTAGGTAAGAAGCCAAGAAAGATCGACCAGTAGGAGCTGGCGGAGATGGTATGTGTGGTAACCGTGAAGATGAATACCCGTGGCAATATTTTCTGCACTTTGTCTTAATAAAAACAATATATGTTTTTGATACCGAGACGAGATCCCGAGGGCTTTAAGACTTTGATATGTAATATCATGACGACAAAAGACTCTATGTGAGTTGTATTTTAGTTTGAGACCGGGACGTGATCTCGAGGACTCTTATATTACAAGTATGTAATAATATGGCAGCGTCTATACTCCAACGACTTTAAGTGTTATCTAAAGTAAAGACTCTCGTATTTAAAAAAAAAAATTACACAGAATTTCCACTTTCAAAGTTTAAAAGAGCTTACGAGAGTTTAAAAATGGGTTTGGACTCTCCTATCTTTGTTTGGATCCCAAATTTGTATTTAAATGTATGATATAGTATAATAAGTCTTAGAGATCCAACGAGCCTGAAAACCTCATTTCGCGCCAAAACAAAGTCATTATAACTAATTTTTCCAAAATCGAGTCTTTAAAGGGCTTTTTTTTGGCTCCGAAGTGAATCTAGCAAAGTTATTTTGATCTCAAATGTGTATTTTAACATATAATATATTATGATAAGTCTTACGGACTCATTTAGAGCTCCAACAAGCTTTAAAAACTAACTTAGCGCAAAAACTAATTGATTATAACAAGTTTTACCTAAATCGAGCCTTTAAAGGGCTTTTTTTTCATCCAAAGTGACTCTAGCAATGTTATTATGATCCTAAATGCGTATTTGAACATATAATGTATTATAATAAGTCTTCGGAACTCATTTGGACCTCCAACAAGCCTCCAAAACTCATTTCGCGTTAAAACAAAGTCATTATAACTAGTTTTGCCGAAATCAAGACTTTAAAGGGCTTTTTTTGGCCCCGTAGTGACTCTAGCAAAGTTGTTTTGACCCTAAAAGCGTATTTAAACATAAAATATATTATAATAAGTCTTAGGGACTCATTTGGAGCTGCAACAAACCTTAAAAACTGGCTAAATCTAAGTGTTTATAACAAGTTTTACCTAAATCGAGCCTTTAAAGGGCTTTTTTTCTCCGAAATTACTCTAGCAAAGTTGTTTTTATCCTAAAATAGTATTTGAACATGTATTGTATTATAATAAGTCTTAGGCACTGATTTGGAGCTCCAACGAGCCTTAAAAAGTCACTTAGTGCAAAAACTATGTCCTTTTAACAAGTTGTGCATAGGTCGAGCCTTTAAAATTCATTTTGGCACCGAAGTGAGTCTAGCAAAAATATTTTGATCCCAAATGAGTATATAAACATATAATATACTATAATAAGTCTTAGGGACTCATTTGGATCTCTAATATGACTGAAAAACTCACTTCATGTTAAAACAATGTCAATAGAACTAGTTTTGTCGAAATCGAGCCTTTAAAGGGCTTTTTCGGTTCCGAAGTGACTCTAGCAATGTTGTTTTGATCCCAAATTTGTATTTAAATGTATGATATAGTATAATAAGTCTTAGAGATCCAACGAGCCTGAAAACTCATTGCGCGACAAAGCAAAGTCATTATAACTAATTTTTCCAAAATCAAGTCTTTAAATGGCTTTTTTAGCTCCGAAGTGAATCTAGCAAAGTTATTTTAATCCCAAATTTGTATTTTAACATATAATATATTATAATAAGTCTTACGGACTCATTTGGAGCTCCAACAAGCTTTAGAAACTAACTTCGCGCAAAAACTAATTTCTTATAACAAGTTTTACCTAAATCGAGCCTTTAATGCGCTTTTTTTTTTTAATTCAAAGTGACTCTAGCAATGTTGTTATGATCCTAAATGAGTATTTGAACATATAATGTATTATAATAAGTCTTAAGAACTCATTTGAACCTCCAACAAGCCTTAAAAACTCATTTCGCGTTAAAACAAAGTCATTATAACTAGTTTTACCGAAATCAAGCCTTTAAAGGGCTTTTTTGGCTTAAAAGTGACTCTAGCAAAGTTGTTTTGATCCCAAATGTGTATTTAAACATAAAATATACTATATGAAGTCTTAGGAACTCATTTGGAGCTGCAACAAACCTTAAAAACGGGCTAAATCTAAGCGCTAATAACAAGTTTTACCTAAATCGAGCCTTTAAAGGGCTTTTTTTCTCCGAACTGACTCTAGCAAACTTGTTTTTATCCTAAAATAGTATTTGAACATTTGTTGTATTATAATAAGTCTTAGGCACTCATTTGGAGCTCCAACAAGCCTTAAAAAGTCACTTAGTGCAAAAACTATGTCCTTTTAACAAGTTGTGCTTAAGTTGAGCCTTTAAAATGCTTTTTGACGCCGAAGTGAGTCTAGCAAAAATGTTTTGAACCCAAATGAGTAGATAAACATATAAAATACTATAATAAGTCTTAGGGACTCGTTTGGATCTCCAATATGACTGAAAAGCTCACTTCATGCTAAAACAAGGTCAGTATAACTAGTTTTGCCGAAATTGAGCCTTTAAAGGGCATTTTCGATTCCGAAGTGACTCTAGCAATTCGTCTCTTGATTACGAGACAGTGAAACTAACGAGACCATGACTTCTATTCAAAGACAAGGAGACACGAAGGTGGTCGGAGCTCAGAATAAGTTCCCAAAAAGTTCTCGGAACCGCCGCAATTCCTATAACAGTAAGCGGGGATGCACCTACGGCACCGAGTGTATATATGTGGGAATGTTTGCCAAGGTACATTACTACTTTGTGAATAAATGTTATGTGAATGCTATACTTTTGCGCTGTGTAGTGGGTAAACTATAATAGCCTAAAGAGAACCCTAGCATAAATAAAACTCGAATAAAACGTTCGAAATTAGAAATATTCTAATCTTTAGATTAGATTTTCATAAGCCTCAATAAGAGAGTATAAGCTGTAATAAATCTCATCAGTACGAGTTCGCTCGTACTCGATCTTCACCGAGTTTTAACTCAAGTATGAGAAGAAGCTCGGCTTTAAGCCGAGCTTAAAATTAAAAGAGAAACAGCTTAAAGACAAAGGAAAGTGGCTTGAGCCGCCAATAACAATTAAGGTTGTGAATGCCAAAATAGAGGCTGAACCTTTGATTTAATAAAGAATGAGTAAATCATTAAATTCTTATTAAAGGATTGTGAAAAGATTTAGATATCGATCCCTGAGATTGATAAATCATAACGCTAACGGCACAACCGGGTCCTTCCCGTGCGCTATGCCCTACAGACTGTGGTCTGTCAGAATAATCTTGTAGGAATCTTACCCAGCCTATTGTATGTTTGCTGTGAACCCCTCAAACAATTAAATTACAGGTCTCGAACCCAAATGCAAAAGGCCAACATGTGGTACTCGTGAGAAGTCCATTCGGTGCTTTAAAACCATAAGCTAAAATTGCAAAGAAGCCTCTTGTGAAACCCCAGTCTACTGTGCGATCTGACAAGGGGATTCAAACATACTAAATCCCCGTCTGCTTCATGATCTGACGAGGAAAAGTATATCAGATTTCAAGTCCCGATTCCTTGGTAAATGAGACGGGAGGGACATAGATCTGAAACAAGCCTCAATTCTCCGATAGGAGTTGATAGGAGGTAAATGAATACAATCTAAATATTGAAATAAAAGTCGATGGTACCGCTCGGGTCCAAGAAAAGAGAGCCCTGGCTCCAAGAGAGAGAGCCCTGCTCCCTGCAAGTGAGCTTATTACTCACACAAGCTGGCTAGTTGAGTATGAGACGAAGTCCGTGTGACTGCTGGGAGATTGATCATCTCCCCGCCTGTGCGCTAGAGAAATCGCGGTGACCATCAGTGGATCCCAGACTTGATAAGATGTCGAGCTCGATAAATTAAATAAGGAAATGATTACCTAGTGAAACTATTAAGTCCGGAGAGAGTCTAATGAGACATTCCTCCAGAAGGACTATAAATAAGTGTGGTGGGTCCATAATCGATCGCGAGGCCTTAATGATACGAGGAGCGGAGCTGTGTGCAAAAGACTCGCCAGTGAAGCCGAGTTGTCTCCTCAGAGCAAGGTGAATCAGGGGGTGATGCGAGTATACTTAGTGCAACGAGTTAGAGCTACCTTGCATAGGAAGCTTGGTTGTGTGAAGCGAGTACGAAGTACTCGACTATGAAAAAGTGAGAATTGAGAGACATGCGAATACACGAGGGTAATAGGACAACTTTGTTGCATTTGTTATGTAAAAGGGGTGGTAGTCCGTATGGGACGGCTAACCCCTCTCTGTGTAACTGTTGTAATATGTGAACTTGTGATGCATACCATTTAGGGTAGACTAGTTCGCCCTTACTGAGTTTTTCAACTCATAGATTCTCGGTGTTGTAGGTAAAAAGCCAAGGAAGATCGACCAGTAGGAGCTGGAGGAGATGGTCTATGTGGTAACCGTGAAGATGAATACCCGTGGCAATATTTTTTGCACTTTTTCTTAATGAAAACAATATATGTTTTTGATACCGAGACGAGATCCCGAGGGCTTTAAGACTTTGATATGTAATATCATGACGACAAAAGACTCTATGTGAGTTGTATTTTAGTTTGAGACCGGGACGTGATCTCGAGGACTCTTATATTACAAGTATGTAATAATATGGCAGCGTCTATACTCCAACGACTTTAAGTGTTATCTAAAGTAAAGACTCTCGTATTTAAAAAAAAAAATTACACAGAATTTCCACTTTCAAAGTTTAAAAGAGCTTACGAGAGTTTAAAAATGGGTTTGGACTCTCCTATCTTTGTTTGGATCCCAAATTTGTATTTAAATGTATGATATAGTATAATAAGTCTTAGAGATCCAACGAGCCTGAAAACCTCATTTCGCGCCAAAACAAAGTCATTATAACTAATTTTTCCAAAATCGAGTCTTTAAAGGGCTTTTTTTGGCTCCGAAGTGAATCTAGCAAAGTTATTTTGATCTCAAATGTGTATTTTAACATATAATATATTATGATAAGTCTTACGGACTCATTTAGAGCTCCAACAAGCTTTAAAAACTAACTTAGCGCAAAAACTAATTGATTATAACAAGTTTTACCTAAATCGAGCCTTTAAAGGGCTTTTTTTTCATCCAAAGTGACTCTAGCAATGTTATTATGATCCTAAATGCGTATTTGAACATATAATGTATTATAATAAGTCTTCGGAACTCATTTGGACCTCCAACAAGCCTCCAAAACTCATTTCGCGTTAAAACAAAGTCATTATAACTAGTTTTGCCGAAATCAAGACTTTAAAGGGCTTTTTTTGGCCCCGTAGTGACTCTAGCAAAGTTGTTTTGACCCTAAAAGCGTATTTAAACATAAAATATATTATAATAAGTCTTAGGGACTCATTTGGAGCTGCAACAAACCTTAAAAACTGGCTAAATCTAAGTGTTTATAAAAAGTTTTACCTAAATCGAGCCTTTAAAGGGCTTTTTTTCTCCGAAATTACTCTAGCAAAGTTGTTTTTATCCTAAAATAGTATTTGAACATGTATTGTATTATAATAAGTCTTAGGCACTGATTTGGAGCTCCAACGAGCCTTAAAAAGTCACTTAGTGCAAAAACTATGTCCTTTTAGCAAGTTGTGCCTAAGTCGAGCCTTTAAAATACTTTTTGGCGCCGAAGTGAGTCTAGCAAAAATGTTTTGATCCCAAATGAGTATATAAACATATAATATACTATAATAAGTCTTAGGGACTCATTTGGATCTCTAATATGACTGAGAAACTCACTTCATGTTAAAACAATGTCAGTATAACTAGTTTTGTCGAAATCGAGCCATTAAACGGCATTTTCGGTTCCGAAGTGACTCTAGCAAAGTTGTTTTGATCCCAAATTTGTATTTAAATGTATGATATAGTATAATAAGTCTTAGAGATCCAACGAGCCTGAAAACCTCATTTCGCGCCAAAGCAAAGTCATTATAACTAATTTTGCCAAAATCGAGTCTTTAAATGGCTTTTTTAGCTCCGAAGTGAATCTAGCAAAGTTATTTTGATCCCAAATTTGTATTTTAACATATAATATATTATAATAAGTCTTACGGACTCATTTGGAGCTCAAACAAGCTTTAAAAACTAACTTCGCGCAAAAACTAATTTCTTATAACAAGTTTTACCTAAATCGAGCCTTTAAAGCGATTTTTTTTATAATTCAAAGTGACTCTAGCAAGTATAACTAGTTTTGCCGAAATCGAGCCTTTAAAGGGCATTTTCGGTTCCGAAGTGATAATGTTTGCCAGGGTACATTACTACTTTGTGAATAAATGTTTTGTGAATGCTATACTTTTGTGCTGTGTAGTGGGTAAACCATAATGGCCTAAAGAGAACCCTAGCATAAATAAAACTCGAATAAAACGTTCGAAATTAGAAATATTCTAATCTTTAGATTAGATTTTCATAAGCCTCAATAAGTGAGTATAAGCTGTAATAAATCTTCTGAGTACGAGTTCACTCGTACTCGATCTTCACCGAGTTTTAACTCAAGTATGAGAAGAAGCCGAGCTTAAAATTAAAAGAGAAACAACTTAAAGACAAAGGAAAGTGGCTTGAGCCGCCAATAACAATTAAGGCTATGAATGCCAAAATGGAGGCTGAACCTTTGATTTACTAAAGAATGAGTAAATCATTAAAGTCTTACTAAAGGATTGTCAAAAGAATTAGATATCGATCCCTGAGATCGATAAATCATAACGCTAACGGCACAACCGGGTCCTTCCCGTGCGCTATGCCTTACAGACTGTGGTCTGTCAGAATAATCTTGTAGGAATCCTACCCAAAAGGGTCCCCGAGGGTTTGTGCGACCCCTCGCCAAAAGGGTCCCCGCAGGAGGAACTCTGAACTCCTCCAAGGGATCCCTCATGGGGATCGTGCGGTCAGGAGAGCCTCGCGAGGTCGACCCCCTGGTCTGGACCTCTGGGTCTGGGGTTCTGGAGGATGGTCCCGCGGCACCTACTGGAGTGGTTCCGCTCTCCGCCTGGGGCGTGGGTCTCGAAGGAGAAGAAGAACTTTCCGCGATTTGCTTCCCCTTCGACTTATTCCTAGCGGGAGAATTGGGAGTACGGGCCGCGGGGTCAGAGGTCCCCGTCGATGGCGAGACCCCCAAGAGCTCGAAAAACTCATCTGTAGATGATAACGCGCGATTAACATCAGTCTGGCATATAAAAAACCTAGATTCATAAAGAGACTCTGCGCTCGTAAATAAACTCTTACCGTCGTCGATGACGATGGGGACCGTGTGTCGTGATCCTGGAGGAGCGCGCGACGAGGTCTCCGCGGGAGGCGTCGGCTGCCGCAAAACGTCCTCCAAAGGACTCAGACTCGCGTGTTCCACCACGAAGTCATCCACGCTAAGCAGCGGGTCCCGAGTCAGGTTAGTTGGTGGGCTGGGAGCGGTCGGCGGCTGTTCCCCGAAGATTTTCTCCGCGGCCGATAGCGCTTGCCGAGCGGCCTCACCAAAAGAGGCGTCCTCGGGCGTCGTCCCAGGGACGCCCTTGTCCTGAGAGGTGGCATTCGTGACCTCTGGAACCGCCGCTGGCTCCGTCCTCGATCGCTTCCTCCGAGTCAGAGGCTCATCTGGAGTCTCTGAAGCCTCCTCTCCGTCCTCGGCCCCCTCGGAGGGCAGGGGGCGTGGAGCAACCACAGCCTTGGACGCCACGGGCCTTTTTGAGGAAGAGGCCACCCTCTTCCTCGTCGATGGGGCGGAAGTGGTCGCACCCTCGGGGGTCCCCGCAGGAATTTTAGGCTGCTTCGGGCCCGACTTCTGTCGGCGGAGCTGGTTCGGGTCCAGCTCCATACGAGTCCCGATCCACCCATGGGCGATCAGGTTGTCCTCATTCACGAGGGCCCGAACGTCCCTGGCCTCATCGGGGTAGGCTAGAGCGATGTTAATCCGCTCTTCTTGCTCCGCGGTCACGGAAGTGCGGATGAAGAAGTCTGCACACAATCATGGACGTCAGCACTACGACATGCAAAAAGAAAAGGGGAAAGCTGATAATCTGGAGGCTTACCAGGAACGTGGTAGACTCGTGGAAGGGGACGAGCTCCCTGAGTGGAGCTGCATGGGTCGAAATCTCCCCCGACCCAAAAGTTCCTGTCCTTCCACCTCTCGCAGGACGAGGACAGATTCGTCATCAAAATCTTCTTCTTCTCCCATGGCGCTAAGAAGAAGTAGCCCGCCTCGGATTTCTTGGAGGAGGGTTTATACAGGTGGCAGACATCCTCCACCGATATGCCCGCCTCGAACCACATCCTCCACAGGATGTGCAACCCCGCCAGTATCTTGTAGGCGTTAGGGTTGAGTTGGCTCGGCGCAAGTCCCCAGTGGACTAGAACCCTCCGAACCAGGGGGTATAGTGGGAGTCTTGCCCCGTGCTTCATGATGGCCTTATTAAAGGCCACCATCGGAGGCGGGGGACGTGTCGAGCGCTCCTCCGCGGACATGGCCCTGGTAGTGATAGTCGCGGGGAGGTGGAACTGCTCTCGGATGTGCTCCACGTCGGCCTCAGAGCACTTGGAGACCTTGTCGTCGGCAGCAAATGTGGCCGAAGGCTCCGGGGGGTTAGGGGTATCGGCGGTCGGCGCCCGCAGAGGTCGCACTTCTTCGGTCGCAGCAGATCGAGAACCAACGGCGGTGGCAGCGGACCCGCTGGGTTTTTCCGCCGCGGATACTGATGGAGGGTCTGGCGTGGCCATGGTAGTTCTCGCCTAGCTTTTCGCTCTTCTTGCAGCGGCAGGCGGCGGCGGCGGAGACACTCCTGTCGGAGCAGCAGAGCCGGATTCAAGCCCCGCGCAGGAGGAAGGCGGCGTCAATTGCGACATTTTCTCTCTTTCTCTGAGAAATGCCGAAAACTCCGGTAAACTACCCACGCGAGAAAGAACGGAAGGAAGAACTCGACCATAGCAGGTTCAGAGAATGCACCTGTGTCGGTCGGAAAAACCTTCGGACTCCGGAAAATTCGCAGAGTGGCAGAACGATGAGGAGCGTCGGAGTTTTCACGAATTGCTTGTGTTTCGTAAGTTTCTGAGAAAAATGGCGAAGAAAGCAAAAGTTCGGAGAATGGGAAGTGAGGAAGGATTTATAGGCAGAGAGGGCGAAAAGGGCGAAGTCCTTTCGCGTCGTTTCATCTCGCGTCCTTTCGTCTCGCGCCGTTTCATCTCCAAACCTCGAATTCGTTCTCGGGCCGTTGGATGGGAATCTTCCCATCGCCATCTAACGGTTGGAAGGGTTTGACGAGAGGTAATTATTGCCTGACGTCAGCCAATGTTACCGAAAAAGGTAAAATCCCCGAAAAATGTGTCAGAGCATTAACTGCCCGTCACTCAAACGGCGCGGCTTTTCAGTAGAGAAGCGTACCCAGGAAGAAATCCCAGAGGGCGCGACGCGTGTCCTCGGGGATTGGGGGCAGATGTTGTAAGCTAGTTTTCGTCCGAGGATATATCGTCGAGGATGTCGTCCCAGAAGACGGGCGGTCTCCGGAGTGAGTGTCCAAGTGACGACGTAGCTTCGCCACGTCAGCAAGAGTGTGAACGCCAACAGCACCAAGAAGCACGGGTCGACCTCGCGCTTATATCTGCAAGGGTTGTTGGAAGAAACAACCCCGAAGGTAGACCTCGGCATGAAGCAAGGTCCTCGGGGGGAGACCGGTGAGCTGGGGATCCCTTGAGCCCGGGGACGAGTGGAACTCGCAATTAACCTCTTGTTTGCGGAAGATCAGGAGAGTCGGGGGACTCTTCGCGAAGCGGGAGGTCCCCGGTCGAGGGATAAAGCGCAGGTAGCTGCAGTGAGATCATTCCTGATAGTATTTACCTCTGACATGCACTGTAGACACCTCACTTGTGATAGACGTGAGGTGATTAGTTAGTAACCTACCTCCTAAATTTAGGGCAGGGTATGGTCGATTAAGATAAGGCCACCTAATCCCCTGATTTAAGGGAGATTTGGTGGGGCGCATTTAATGCACTTTCCCCTCTCTCTCTCTTTCCGGACTTCTATAAAAGGAAGGGAAGGAGAAGGGGAAAGGGGTTGGAAAAAATTACTCTGTAAATTCCCAATTTGAAAATACTATAAACACAGCGGACGTAGACTATTACTCTGGCAGAGGGTCGAACCACTTAAAAAATTCCCGAGTATTTATTTTCCGTTCAAACTTCCACTATTCATTGCCGTATCATAAGCTAGAGGTACGGATCACGGCGTTGATTTAAATTCTACACCAACAACTACTTTTGCAAAATCGAGCTTTTAAATTGCTTTTTTTGGCTCCGAAGTGACCTAGCAAAGTTATTTTGATCCCAAATATGTATTTAAATATATAATATATTATAATAAGTATTAGGGACTCAATTGGAGCTCCAACAAGCCTTAAGAAGTCATTTCGTGTAAAAACAAAGTCATTATAACTAGTTTTGCCGAAATCGAGCCTTCAAAGGGCTTTTTTTGCTCCAAAGTGACTGTAGCTAGGCTGTTTTGATCCCAAATATGTATTAAAACATATAATATATTATAATAAGACTTACGGACTCATTTTCAGCTCCAACGTGCTTTATAAACTCACTTCGCGCTAAAACTAAGTGCATATAACTAGTTTTACCTAAATCGAGCCTTTAATGCGGTTTTTTGACTCCGAAGTGACCCTAGCAAAGTTGTTTTTATCGTAAATTAGTATTTGAACATATATTGTGTTATAATCAGTCTTAGGAAGACATTTGGAGCTCCAACAGGCCTTAAACAGTCACTTCGCGCAAGAACTAAGTCCTTTTAACAAGTTAGGCCTAAATCGAGCCTTTAAAGGGCTTTTTTGGCTCCGAAATGACTTTGACAAAGTTTTTTTTGACCCCAAATAAGTATTTAAACATATAATATATTATAATAAGTCTTAGAGACGCATTTGGAGCTCCCATATGCCTTAAAAACTCACTTAACCGTAAAACAAACTGATTATAACTAGTGTTGCCGAAATCGAGCCTTTAAAGGGCTTTTTTGGTTCCGAAGTGACTGTAGCAAAGCTCTTTTGATCCAAAATGTGTATTTAAAGATAAAATATATTATAATAAGTCTTAGGGACTCATTTGGAGCTCCAAAAAGCTTTAAAAACTCACTTCGCGCTAAAACTAAGTGCTTATGACAAGTTTTACATAAATCGAGCCTTTAAAGGGCTTTTTTTTTCCTCTCCGAAGTGACTCTAAAACGTTATTTTGATCCTAAATTAGTATTTTAATATATAATGTATTATAATCAGTCTTAGGAACTCATTTGGAGCTCCAACAAGCCTTAAAATTGCATTTCAATTCAAAACAAAGTCATTATAACTAGAGCCTTTAATTAGCTTTTTCGGCTTTGAAGTGGCTCTAGCACATTTGTTTTGATCGCAAATGTGTATTTAAACATATAATATATTATAATAAGTCTTAGAGACTCATTTTGAGATGCAACAAACCTTAAAAACTCACTTTGCGCTAAATCTAAGTGCTTTATATAAGTTTTACATAAATAGAGCCTTTAACGTGCTTTTTTTTTTGCTCCGAAGTGACACTAGTAAAGTTCTTTTGATCCTAAATATGTATTTAAATATATAATATATTACAATAAGTCTTATGGACTCATTTGGAGCCCCAATGTGCCTTAAAAACTCACTTAGCGCATAAAGAAAGTCATTATAACTAGTTTTACTGAAATCGAGCCTTTAAAGGGCTTTTCTGGTTCCGAAGTCACTCTAGCAAAGTTGTTTTAATCCCAAATGTGTAGTTAAACATATAATATATTGTAGTAAGTCTTAGGGACTCATTTCGAGCTCCCATATGCCTTAAAAACTCACTTAGCGGTAAAACAAAGTGATTATAGCTAGTTTTGCTGAAATCGAGCCTTTAAAGGGCTTTTTTAGTTCCGAAGTTATTGTAGCAAAGCTGTTTTCATCCAAAATGTGTATTTAAACATATAATATATTGTAGTAAGTCTTAGAGACTCATTTGGAGCTGCAACAAACCTTAAAAACTCACTTCGCGTTAAATCTAAGTCCTTATAAAAAGCTTTACCTAAATAGAGCCTTTAAGGAAAAATTTTTTGGCTCCGAAGTGACCCTAGCAAAGTTGTTCTTATGCTAAATGAGTATTTGAACATATATTGTGTAATAATCAGTCTTAAGGACACATTTGGAGCTCCAACAGGCCTTAAAAAGTCACTTCGCGCAAAAACTAAGTCCTTTTAACAAGTTATGCCTAAATCGAGCCTTTAAAGGGCCTTTTTGGCTCCGAAGTGACTTTGACAAAGTTATTTTGATCCCAAATGAGTATTTAAACATATAATATATTATAATAAGTCTTAGGGATTCATTTGGAGCACCCATATGCCTTAAAATCTCACTTAGCGGTAAACCAAAATGATTATAACTAGTTTTGCCGAAATCGAGCCTTTAAATGGCTTTTTTGGTTTCGAAGTGACTGTAGCAAAGCTTTTTTATTCCAAAATATGTATTTAAACATATAATATATAATTATAAGTCTTAGGGACTCATTTGGAGCTGCAACAAACCTTAAAAACTCGCTAAATCTAAGTGCTTGTAACTAGCCTGTAAGGGACTTTTTTTGGCTCCGAAGTGACCCTAGCAAAGTTATTCTTATCCTAAATGAGTATTTGAACATATATTGTGTTATAATCAGTCTTAAGGACACATTTGGAGCTCTAACAGGCCTTAAAAAGTCACTTCGCACAAAAACTATGTACTTTTAACAAGTTGTGCTTAAATCGAGCCTTTAAAGGGCTTTTTTGGCTCCGAAGTGACTTTGACAAATGAGTATTTAAACATATAATATATTATAATAACTCTTAGAGACTAATTTGGTGCTCCCATATGCTTTAAAAACAAATTTCGCGCAAAAACAAAGTCATTATAACTAGTTTTGCCAATATCGAGCGTTCAAAGGGCTTTTTTTGCTTCGAAGTGGCTCTAGCAACGTTTTTTTTTTCGGCTCTAAAGTGACTCTAGCAAAGTTGTTTTGATCCCAAATGTGTATGTAAACACATAATATTTTATAACATGTCTTAGGGACACATTTTAAGCTGGAACCAACCTAAAAAAGTCACTTCGCGCTAAATCTAAGTGCTTATAATAAGTTTTAACTAAATAGAGCCTTTAGGCGGCATTTTTTTGCTCCGAAGTGACTCTAGCAAAGTTGTTTTTATCCTAAATGAGTATTTTAACATATATTGTTTTATAATAAGACTTAGGGACTCATTTGGAGCTGCAAGAAGCCTTAAAAAATCACTTCGCGCAAAAGCTAAGTCCTTTTAACAAGTTGTGCGTAAACCGAGCCTTTAAGGGGCTTTTTCGGCTCCGAAGTGACTCTAGCAAAGTTATTTTGATCCCAAATAAGTATTTAAACATATAATATATTATAATAAGCGTTAGGTACTCATTTGGAGCTCCAACAAGTTTTAAAATTTGACTTCGCGCTAAATCTAAGTGCTTATAACAAGTTGTGCCTAAATCGAGCCTTTAATGGGCTTTTTTGGGTCCGAAGTGACTCTAGAAAAGTTGTTTTGATCCCAAATGAGTAAATAAATATATAATATAATATAATAAGTCTTAAAAACCCATTTGGAGATCAAATATTCCTTAAAAACTCACTTCGCGGTAAAGCAAAGTCATTATAACTAGCTTTTCCGAAATCGAGCCTTTAAAAGGCTTTTTTGGTTCTGAAGTGACTGTAGCAAAGTTGTTTTGTTCCCAAACGTGTATTTAAATATATAAGATATTATAATAAGTATTAGGGACTCATTTGGAGCTCCAACATTATAAACTCACTTTGCGCTAAAACTAAGTGCTTATAACTAGTTTTACCTAAATCTAGCCTTTAAAGGCTTTCTTTGGCTCCGAAGTGACTCTAAATACGTTGTTTTGATCCTAAATGAGTATTTGAACATATAATGTATTATAATATGTCTTAGGAACTCATTTGAAGCTCCAAAAAATCTTAAAAACTTTTTTTTCGTTAAAACAAAGTCATTATAACTTGTTTTGCCGAAATAGAGCCCTTAAAGGGCTTTTCAGCTTCGAAGTGACTCTAGCAAAGTTGGTTTGATCCCAAATGTGAATTTAAACATATAATATATTATAATAAATCTTAGGGACTCATTTAGAGATGTAACAAACCTTAAAAACTTACTTTGCGCTAAATATAAGTGCTTATAACAAGTTCTGCCTAAATAGAGGCTTTAAATCACCTTTTTTTGGCTCCGAAGTGACTCTAGCAAAGTTGTTTTGATCGTAAATGAGAATTTGAACGTATATTATATTATAACAAGTCTTAGATACTCATTTACAGCTCCAACATGCATTAAAAACTCACTCCGCTCTAAAGCAAAGTCATTATAAATGTGCTAAAATAAAGTCAATATAGCTAGTTTTGCCGATATCGAGCCATTAAAAGGCTTTTTTGGTTCCGAAGTGACTCTAGCAAAGTTGTTTTGATCCCAAATGTGTATTTAAACATTTAATATATTATAATAAGCCTTAGGTACCCATTTGGAGCTCTAACAAGCTTTAAAAACTAACTTGGCGCTAAATCTAAGTGCTTATAACAAGTTATGCCTAAATCGAGCCTTTAAAGGGCTTTTTGGCTCTGAAGTTACTCTAGAAAAGTTGTTTTGATCTTAAATGATTACTTAAACATATAATATAATATAATAAGTCTTAGGGACTCATTTGGAGCTCCAATTCGCCTTAAAAACTCACTTCGCTCTAAAGCAAAGTCATTATAACTAGTTTTTGTGAAATGGAGCCTTTAAATGGCTTTTTTGGTTCCTAAGTGACTGTAGCAAAGTTTTTTTGATCCCAAATGTATATTTAAAGATATAATATATTATAATAAGTCTTATGGACTAATTTAGAGCTTCAACAAGCTTTAAAAACTCACTTCACGCAAAAACTAAGTGCCTATAACAAGTCTTACCTAAATCGAGCCTTTAAAAGGGCTTTTTTAGGCTCCGAAGTGACTCTAAAAATGTTGTTTTGATCCTAAATGAGTATTTGAACATGTAATGTATTATAATAAGTCTTAGAAACTCATCTGGAGCTAAAGCAAGCCTTAAAAACTTATTTCAAGTTAAAAAAAAGTCATTATAACTACTTTTGCAGAAATAGAGCCTTTAGAGTACTTTTTTGGCTCCGAAATGACTCTAGCAAGGTTGTTTTGAACCTAAATGTTTATTTAAACATATAATGTATTATAATAAGTCTTCGGGACTCATTCGGAGCTATAACAAACCTTAAAAACCCACATCGCGCTAAATCTAAGTGCTTATAATAAGTTTTGCCTAAGAATAGCCTTTAAATTGCTTTTTTTGGTTGCGAAGTGACTCTAGCAAAGTTGTTTTGATCTTAAATGAGTATTTCAACATATATTGTGTTATAATAAGTCTTATTTAATCATTAGGAGATCCAACAAGCATTAAAAACTTACTTCGCGCAAAAACAAAGTCATTATAACTAGTTTTGCCGAATCGAGCCTTTAAAGGGCCTTTCGGGTTCCGAAGTGACTCTACGAAAGTTATTTTGATCCCAAATGTGTATTTAAACATATAATATACTATAATAAGTCTTAGGTAGTCATTGGGAGCTCCAACCAGCTTTAAAAACTCACTTTACGCTAAAACTAAGAGCTTTTAAAGGGATTTTTTTGCTTCGAAGTGACTCTAGCAAAGTTGTTTTGGTCCTAATGTATTATAATAAGTCTTAGGAACTCATTTGGAGCTCCAAAAAGCCTTAAAAACTCATTTCGCGCTAAAACAATGTCATTATAACTAGATTTGCCGAAATCGAGTCTTTAAAGTGCTTTTTGGGCTCCGAAGTAACTCCAGCAAAGTTGTTTTGATCCCATATGAGTAAGTAAAAATATAATATATTATAATAAGTCTTATGGACTCATTTGAGCTCCAACGAGCCTCAAAAACTCATATCGTGCTAAAAGGAAGTCATTATAACTAGTTTTGCCGAAATCGAGCCTTTAAAGGGCTTTTTTGGCTCCGAAGTGACTCTAGCAAAGTTTTTTTGATCCCAAATGTGTATTTAAACGTATAATATATTATAATAAGTGTTAGGGACTCAATTTGAGCTCCAACAAGCCTTAAAAACACATTTCACGCTAAAACAAAGTCATTATAACAAGTTTTGCCGAAATCGAGCCTTTAAAGGGGTTTTTTTGGCTCCGAAATGACTCTAGCCAAGTGTTTTTCATCCCAAATATGTATTTACACATATAATATATTATAATAAGTCTTAGGGACTTATTTGGAGCTCAAACAAGCTTTAAAAACTCACTCCGCGCCAAAACTAATTGCTTATAACCAGTTTTACCTAAATAGGGACTTTAAAGGGCTTTTTTGGCTCCAAGGTGACTCTAGCAATGTTGTTCCCATCCTAAATGAGTATTTGAACATATAATGTACTATAATAAGTCTTAGGAACTCATTTAGAGCTCTAACAAGCCTTAAAAACTCATTTCGCGTTAAAACAAAGTCATTATAACTTATTTTTTCGTAATCGAGCCTTTAAAGGGGTTTTAGGGCTCTGAAGTAACTCTAGCAAAGTTTTTTTTTGACCCTAAATGCTAAACATAGAATATATTATAATAAGTCTTAGGGACTCATTTGGAGCACCAATATGCCTTAAAAACTCACTGCGCGTTAAAACAAAGTCATTATAACTAGTTTTTTCGAATTCGAGCCTTTGAAGTGCTTTTTTGCTTCCGAAGTGACTCTAGCAAAGTTGTTTTGATCTAAAATGTGTATTTAAACATATAATATATTATAATAAGTCTGAGGGACTCATTTGAACCTCCAAAAAGCTTTAAAAACTCACTTCGCGTAAAACTAAGTGCTTGTAATCAGTTTTACCTAAATCGAGCATTTAAAATGCTTCTTTTGGCTTCGAAGTGACTCTAGCAACGTTTTTTTTTATCCTAAATGAGTATTTGAACATATAATGTATTATAATAAGCCTTAGGAACTCATTAGGAGCTCCAACAAGCCTTAAATACTCATTTCGCGCTAAAACAAAGTCATTATAAATAAGTTTTGCTGAAATCGAACCTTTAAACTAGCAAAGTTGTTTTGATCCCAAATGAGTGTTCAATAGTATAATATATTACAATAGGTCTTAGGGACTCATTTGGATGTATAACAAACCTTAAAGACTCACCTCGCGCTAAAACTGAGTGCATATAACAAGTTTTACCCAAATCGAGCCTTTAAAGGGCTTTTTTTGCGCTGAAGTAACTCTACCAAGGTTGTTTTTATCCCAAATATGTATTTGAACGTATAATATATTATAATAAGTCTTAATGACTCAATTGGAGTTCCAACAAGCCATAAAAACTCATTTCGCCCTAAAACGAAGTCATTATAACTAGTATTGTAAAAATCGAGGCTTTAAAGGGGATTTTTTTGGCTTCGAAGTGACACTAGCTAAGTTGTTTTGATCACAAATGTGTATTTAAACATATCATATATTATAATAAGTCTTAGGGACTCATTTAGAGCTCCAACAAGCTTAAAAAACTCACTTCGCGCTAAAACTAAGTGCTTATAACCAGGTTTACATAATCGAGCCTTTAAAGGGCTTTTTTTGGCTCCAAAGTGACTCTAGCAACGTTGTTTTGATCTTAAATGAGTAGGTTAACATAAACATTATGTTATAATAAATCTAAATTGACTCTAGCAAAGTTATTTTGATCCTAAATCAGTATTTGAGCATATATTGTGTCATAATAAGTCTTAGGGACTCATCTGGAGCTCCAGCAGTGCCTTAAAAAGTCACTTCGTGCAAAAACAAAGTCCTTTTAACAAGTTGTAACTAAATCGAGCCTTTAAAGGCTTTTTTGGCTCCGAAGTGACTCTAGCAAAGTTGTTTTGATCCCAAATAAGTATTTCAACATATAATATATTATAATAAGTCTTAGGGACTCATTTGGAGCACCAATATGCCTTAAAAACTCACTTCGCGTTAAAACAAAGTCATTATAACTAGTTTTGCCGAAATCGAGCCTTTCAAGGGCTTTTTTGGCTGCGAAGTGACTCTAGCAAAGTTGTTTTGATCCAAATGTACATTTGAACATGTAATATATTATAATAAGTCTTAGGAACTCATTTGGAGCACCAACCAGCTTTAGGAACTCACTTCGTGCTAAAACTAAGTGATTATAACCAATTTTACCCAAATCGAGCCTTTAAAGGGCTTTTTGGCTCCAAAGTAACTCTAGCAAATATGTGTTGATCCTAAATCTGTATTTTAACATATATTGTATTATAATAAGTCTTAGGGAGTCATTTTCAGCTATAACAAGACTTAAAAAGTGACTTCACGCAAAAACTAAGTCCTTTTGAATAGTTTTGCCATAATTGAGCCTTTAAAGCGATTTTTTGGCTCCGAAGTAACTCTAGAAAAGTTTTTTTGATCCTAAATGTGGATTTAAACGTATAATATATTATAATAAGTCTTAGGGACTCAATTGGAACTCCAACAAGCCTTAAAAACTTATTTTACGCATAAACAAAGTCATTATAATATTGTTGAAATCGAGCATTTAAAGGGATTTTTTTGGCTCTAACGTTACTCTAGCTAAGTTGTTTTGATCACAAATGTGTATTTAAACATATAATATATTATAATAAGTTTTAGGGACTCATTTGGAGCTCCAAAATCTTTAAAAACTCACTTCGTACTAAAACTAAGAGTTTATAACCAGTTTTACATAAATCGAGGCTTTAAATACTCTAGCAATATTGTTTTGATGCTAAATGAGTATTTGACAAGATATTGTATTATAGTAAGTCTTAGGAACTCATATGGAGCTCCAACAAGCCTTACAAACTCATTTCGTGTTAAAACAAAGTCATTTTAATTAGTTTTGCTGAAATCAAGCCTTTAAAGGGCTTTTTTTGGCTCCGAAGTGACTCTAGCAAAGTTGTTTTTATCCTACATATGTATTTAAACATATAATATATTATAATAAGTATTAGGGACTCATTTGGAGCTATAACAAACTTTAAAAACTCCCTTCGCGCTAAATTTAAGTGCTTATAACAAGTTTTATATAAATCGAGCCTTTGAACGGCGTTTTTGGTTCCAAAGGGTTTATAGCAAAGTTGTTTTGATCCTAAATCAGTATTTGAACATATATTGTATTATAATAATTCTTAAGGATTCATTTGGAGCACCAACAAGCTTTAAAAACTCATTTCGCGCTAAAAAAAGTCATTATAACTAGTTTTGCTGTAATCGAGCTTTATAGGGCTTTTTTGGCTTCACAGTGACTCTAGCTAAGTTTTTTTTATCCCAAATAAATTATAATTAGTGTTAGGGACTCATTTGGAGCTCCAACAAGCTTTAAAAACTCACTTTGCTCTAAAACTAAGTGCTTATAACCAGTTTTACCTTAATCGAGCCTTTAAAGGGCCTTTTTTGCTCCGTAGTGAATCTAGCAACGTTGTTTTGATCCTAAATGAGTATTTGTACATATAATGTCTTATAATAAGTCTTAGGAACTCATTTGGAGCTCCAACTGGCCTTAAAAACTCATTTCGCATTAGAACAAAGTCATTGTAACTAGTTTTGCCGAAATTGAGCTTTTAAAGGGATTTGTTTGCTCCGAAGTGACTCTAGCAGTACTAGTCTCTAAAAAATGGTGATATTGAGCCGAGAAAATAAAGAAAAATAAAGAAATAAAAGAGATAATATTGCGGAAGTAAACGAAATATATTTCGTAGAAAACGACAAAAATATCTTACATTAATGGTGCAGAGGTAATGAAAGACGGTTCCACAACAAGCAGGAAAGGAAAATTACACACTAAACTTGCACACTCAAATACTCTTAATATTTTACAAAACTGTGTGTTACAATAAAATAAGGGAGATTTTAGATGATGATGACTTTGTAGTATATTTCTCTCTTGTATTTTGATCGATGATTTCAACTGAGCAGCTTTTCTCCTTTTATAGGGACCTTGAGACTTCAATCGAAGCGGAGATAAGGATACAGCTGGCTGACAAGCTTGAGGACTGGCAGATAAGATTCCTTCATATGCTACAACTTTAGAGCTGGCTAATAAGCTTGAGGACTGGCATATAAGATTCCTTTTATCGATCACATACTACAACTTTTGAGCTTCCTTCAGATAAGGGTTAAAGAAAAACAACTACAAGGAGATGTCTTTTAGTAGAAAATGATGACACCTTTTGAAAAAGTTTTTTGTTTTGTTTTGTTTAGTTACCACTACTAAGTGGAAAAAGCTAGCAAACAAAAAGTGCACCACTAATAAGTGGTATCATACAACGAAAGCCTTAATATTTATTATATATTATTATTATATGTATATATATATATATATATTCATTCTACTTTTGAGTAGATGGACTAATAAGTGGAATATGACTAAAGGTTTATTTTTCACTAAAATAAGCATAGAATGACTATTTTCGAAGCAAACCTTTTATTCTTTAGGTGAACCTTGTAGATACTCCCTAGTAAGGAAGTCAGAAAGACAATTATTTTCTGCTTTTATGTGTTCTATTTCAAAATCAAACACAGACAAAATAGCCTGCCACATGGTGAATATTTCTTTAGAGGCCAGATTTTTCACATCTTTTTCTAACTTAGACTTAGCCGAATTACAATCAATTCTTAATAAGTATTTTTATTTGGCAAATCATATTGCAATTTTGAAATTACCAAGACTATGACCAGTATTTCTTTTTCAATGGTGGGATAGTTTATTTGAGCTGATTTCCATGTTTCTGAAGTGAATCTCACCGGGAGTTCTTTAAGCCCCATTTTTTGTTTAAGAATTCCTCCATACCCAAGTTCTGAGGTGTCTGTGTTGACAAATTTGCAATAGTCAGGATGTGGTATGGCAAGGCATGGAATTTCTTTGATTCTTTGTTTATTTTTTTGAACAGCCTTAGTGCATGTTTCAGTCCATTTAGGAGGATTTTTTTTAACCTAGCAAATAAGGGTTTAGCTTCATAAGCTAATTCTTGATATAAGTCTGATATATAATTAAGACATCCTAAGAATTTTTGTAATTGCTTTTTCTCTTTAATCTCATCAGGAAACTTTTCAGCAAAGACTATTACCCTATCAGTAGGACTTATAAGTCCTTTTTCTATATTATGTCCTAGGAATCAGATATTAGTCTGGAATAACTTGATCTTTCTTGCTGAGACTACAAGACCATTTTCTTTTACTTTATTATAAAACACTTTTAAGTGTTTCCAATGTTTTTCTAGACTTTTAGAAAAAAAAAAAAACAAGCACATCGTCGATATAGACAATCATGAATCCTCCATAAGGATTGAAGATTTCATTCATAATCCTTTGAAATTATGAAGGGACATTTTTTAGTCCAAATGGCATTACATTCCATTCGTAATGTCCAAATTGTACTGTAAAAGCTGTTTTGTACTTATCTTTTTCTGCGATTTAACTTGCAAGTATCCACTTTTCATGTCGAATTTTGAGAAGACTTCGGCTCTATTTAGCTGATTTAATAAGTCTCTTTTATTTGAAACTGGATATCTGATCCATCTTAACACCTTGTTTAAGGGTTTATAATTGATTACTAGTCTTGGAACTTCTCTTTCTAACTCAGCGGCATTTTCAACATAGAAGGCGGAGCAAGACCATGGAGATGAACTTTTCCTGATTAGACTTTTTGTTAAAATATCATTTATTTCTTTTCTGCAGATTTCTAGATGCCTTTCATTCATTTGAATTGGCCTAGCTTTTGTAGGAATAATTTTTTCATCAAAACTTTGCTCGTAAGGCAACTCAACTACAAACTTCTTTCTTTATCAAAAGGCATTGGGAACATCAGCGCAAACTTATGCTTCAAGCATTTTTTAAAATTTATTGATTTCTTCTTGTGTCTTTGGAGAAGATATTCTTTTCGAAAGGACTTTCTGATTTACCTCTTCCTTTAGGTAGAATAGAAAATTTTCCTTTTCTCCAATTTTTTCCTTGATGTTATTTATTTCATATCGTTCAGGTTGGGTGGAGAATTTTAGTCTAATAAGACTTCTTTTTATTTCAGATACTATTCCTTCTTGATTGACTTTAAATGGATATAGCATACTGAGAAAAGGTGTTCCCAAAATGGCTAGTCTAATAAGACTTCTTTTTATTTCAGATACTATTCCTTCTTGATTGACTTTAAATGTATATAGCATACTGAGAAAAGGTGTTCCCAAAATAGCTAATCGCGCCATGTCTTTACTAAAAAGGAAACTTATTTGAAAGTATCCTCCTTCTAAGTAGACTGCTACGTCAGACAACTTATACTATATTGGCATTCTTCCGGCATTAGTAGTATGTAATATTTGAGTTATCTTTGTGACGTATTTAATGGGAATAATGCCTTCACTGATGCAATTTAGATCAGCACCTGAATCTATAAGGGCTTCAATGATAATTACAAATTCTTTGGCTATTGCCAAAGTAATTCTGGTATATCATTTTTGGTTAATGACCTGGTCCATAGAATTGATGGACTTTTCTTCCTGAGTGATTAAGGAAGCTGAATGATTTTTATCGAAGAGTTTAGAAAACTCTTGCTCATCGTCTTCTTTATCAGAGGATTGGCAAGACAATTCCTGCGAATTAACAAGTTCAAGAATTTGAACTCGTGTTTTGAGCTCTTTAAGCTCTTTCTTTGTTTCATTGATTTCTGCCTTTAAATCAGAAATTGTTGGTTCTCTTTTCGACCCTTCTGATTAAATCCTTTTAAGGATTTCTTTCAAAGAATATTGTTGAGATTTTTCTTGAAGTTTTTTTCCGTATTTTAGGCTTGTAATTTTTCTTGGTAATAAGGATATATTCTTCAAGAATTTTTTGCTTTTCTTCATGATTTTTATTTTATCTATAGCCTTTAAAATAAGGCTCTCTTCTTTTGTGAGAATATTGATACAAAGGTCATTCATATTAAGAATAGCTTTGTAATGGTTGCATTCACAATCCTCATTAGAGTAGTTATTAGACTCATCATCAGATTCCCCAAATAGAAGTTGGTGAATTTGAGGTTCTTCTTCTTTTTCACTACTCTTATTAGAGTCACTGCTTTCATCATCATCATCACTATTTATTAAGAGTTTTTCTTCAATTTTCCTTTTAAGGCTTTCATCAATTTGTAACTCGTTTATTCTTTTTTTGGTCCAGTAAGAATTAGCATAATGCCCTATTCTTCCATATTTATTGTTTCTTTTTTATCTTTTCCTCTGGGTTTAAGGAAAGTTGGACTTATAAGGCTTTTCTTTTTTTTATGATTTTTTTTCCAATGTTTTGTTAAATCCAAACTGTTCACAAAAATCTCCTAAGGATTTTTTCCCTAGAATTTTATCTTTTTCAAGCTGTCGTTTAAGCTTGATATAATTGCATAAATCTAGTCCTTCGGCTACTACTTAAGCAGCTAACTCATCACAAGTATAATGTGAGTATGGAATGTTGCCATTATGTTTAGTTCTCAGCTTAGCTCTAACCCTTTCAACAAATAAAGGTAGAAAGCTAGATAAGAACTTTTCTTTCCAAAATTCGTTATTGTATTCTTCTCTAGTTAAGACTTTAGACATGAAGATATCTACCACTTGAAATGAGATAAAGTAGGACATCTCAAGTTCGTCATATGCTCTTTACTTTGGCCAACTTGGATTCTAGTTGACCTTACACAGTGAAGAAGGGGAGTATAAACTAATATACTTACTACATCAGTGAATACTTCTCCGTTAGCGGTTGTGGCAGTGGCAGTTATAACTGCTAGCTTTTGGTCTAGGGTAATACAATGCTATGATAGCATTAGCTATAATCCCTGGAGTTGTCCTGTGAACCCTGCTATGATAGCATTAGCTATTTCATGGTCCACATTGCTTTTTATCTTACATGCTGAAGCATATCATAAGACAAATCAAATGTTGACTTATCTGGCCAAACTTTCCCACTTCGACATTTTAAAGGCATGGAAATAAGAGTTACTTTGGTCTTACTTATTAATTGAAAAGAGTCTCGGTTTGGTTAAGTGAATAATTGACCTACCCTACGGTGGCACTTTATTCATGGATAACCGAACTGTCGAGGGAATAATAACTTAAAGGTTTTAGTATTTTTCCCGTTGCATTCATGCATACACGTTTATTATTCCCGAAATCATGATGAATGTTTTGTCTCAAACTTTTCTAATTTCTATTTATTTTTATTATCAGCATTTTTAATATGTCGTTGGGAAACCGTATTACCGCATTATTGTCCAAAGATGTGCTAACCGGGGACAACTTGTCCAAATAGAAGAGTTCCAATAAGGACACGAGTAAGCCCAAAGAAAAAGATTCCGAAAAGCGCAAGAAGGCAAAAGAGCAAAAGCATAGCAGAAATAGCAAAGAAAAGTGTTTCCATTGCGACGGTGGGGGACACTGGAAGAGAAACTGTCCAGTCTACCTTGCTGAACTAGCCGAGAAAAAGAAGAACATGGTATGACCGATTTACATGTATTAGAAGCATTTTATGCTGAGGACATTTCCTCAACCTGGATAGTTGATTCAGGTGCAACTAATCATGTTTGTTCTTCTTTGCAATTACTTAGCTCTTGGAGAGAGCTTAAATTTTTAGTTTTAGAATCAATTTATTTCATTCTATGTTTTAGTCGAAATTTGATTTCAGTTTAAGAACTTTGTAAACATTCTTTTTCAGTTTCATTTAATAATAATTCGATTATTATTTCGCGAAATGGTTTGGAAATTTGTTCTGCAAATATGGAATATGGGCTTTATGTTTTAAGACCAATGGAATCTTTCATCTTAAACACTGAAATGTTTAGAGTAGCAAATCCAAAACCTAGCAAGAAACCTAAAGTATCAAGTGATAGTGAAACATATCTATGACATCTTAGACTTGGTCATATTAGTCTAGATAGGATTAATAGACTAACAATTTGAGAGAACTAAGAGTTGGTTCTCTACCTGTCTCTGAATCATGTTTAGAGGGCAAAATGACTAAAAGATCCTTTTCGGCTAAAGGAGAAAGAGCCAAAGAACCACTTGATCTTGTTCATACAGATGTCTGCGGACCTTTGAATGTTCAAGCTAGAGGTGGTTATGAGTACTTCGTCAATTTTATTGACGATTACTTTAGATATAATTACATTTATCTAATGCAACGAAAATCTGAAACTTTTCAGAAGTTTCAGGAATTTCGTGCTGAGGCTGAAAAGCAATTGGGTAAATCACTTAAAACTCTTCGATCAGATCGAGGTGGTATGCATCTTGATACTGAATTTACCGACTATCTCATTGAGAATAGGATCTTGTCGCAACTCTCGGCTCCTGGTGATCCGCAACAAAATGGTGTTGCAGAACGAAGGAATCAAACCTTGGTAGACTTGGTGAGATCTATGATAAGCTACTCTTCACTTCCAGTATCTTTCTGGGGCTATACTATCAAGACGGCTGTAGACATTCTAAATGTCGTTCCGTCTAAGTCTGTTTCTAAAATGCCTCTAGAGTTGTGGAATAGTTGTAAACCTAGTTTGCATTATTATCGCATATGGGGGTGTCCGGCACATATGCTGAAAAAGAAAACAGGCAAATTGGAGTCAAGAACAGAAGTGTGTCTGTTCATTGGTTATCCAAAAATCACGAGAGGAGGTTTGTTTTATAGTCCTAAAGAAAAAGAAGGTATTCGTGTCGTCGCATGACACTTTTCTTGAAAATGATTATATGACAAATTATAAACCTCGAAGTAAGGTTGTACTCGAGGAAATATTAGTACCGGATTCTACTTTACAACCAACAAGAGTTGTTGAGTTGAGAGAAGAAGACGAAACCACATCTCCTAGTCAGGACGCCATAGCACCTAGACGTAGTGGGAGGGTAATGAGATTGTCCGTTCGATATTGTACTGAGGCAAATGTCATTGTCTCTGACACAAACGATGATGATCCAATGTCTTTTAGGGAGGCAATGGATAATCCTGATAAGGAGAACAAGATATTATGTGCTAGTTTATTAAGGTGGTGACCTAAATTTACTAGGATACACTGATTCTGATTTTAAATCGGATAAGGACGCTTCAAAGTCGACGTCTACTTCAATGTGTACTCTTTGAGAAATTGGTCTGAGAGGAATGTCTCATCTCCTTTAGGGCAAGTGGGAGATTGTTAGAATAGTGGCCAAAAAGGAGACTATTTTTATGATTTTGAATTTGCTGATTAATAAAATATAAGAACTTTTTCATGAATTATTTGAGACTTTATTTTATTTATGAATATTCATCAATATCTATAACATACTATATAACTTAAATTCTAGTATATAAGTTTGTTGTATACGAAGGCTTAGAATTTTGGTTAATATGTTTAAACGAGTCCGTGATTGATCAAGAGTGGGTGACTTGATCCGAAATCACATATGCAGTCCACTAATATATTTGATGCGATAACCTTGTCCGGATTGTCGGTGTGGTGACACTAAGTGGAAGCATTCTATATAATTAGATTATATAGGACATGGACCGACTTGATTCCGAAGTATCGTTTAAGTACTGTTACGATACTCTTCTCGTAGTCAAAACATGATCATATGAGAATCAATCTTAATCCTGAGTGGCCACAGACCCCTAGGTTATATTTACGGGCCTTTTGATTTGTTCGTTACGGTCCATGATTGATCTGGGCTAAATACTTGTATTTTGGAGGTTCGGAATATGATCACTGTGGAATGGGGTTTCATAGATATGGAATCCAGCTTCTAATAAAAAAGAAGTTAAAATTGATTCCCTTAATGTGTTGATTCTAGAACAGAACAATTGCGCGCACATTTATGATCAAGATCGTAAATGAATTATTCGCTAGTGAATCAATGGTACTTAAGGAACAAGAAATTATCTGAGTGGTAAAACGGTAAATTCACCAACTTAGATTATGAGCCAATCTGGAGGGTCGAATCTCATGGAATGATTATATCAATGGACAACTCACCGAGTAATTATTCTAATAATTTCAGGAGTGTAGTTCCGAGTTTTTAGTGGAGTAACCTCGGAATTAATAAATCGAATTTTTAACTAAAGAGTTTTAGTTAATTGTTTGTATTTATTGGAGCCTGAATTATTGGGTCCATGGTCCCCGGACCGACTCCATTAGATCGATAGAGATACTCTAATAATTAATGGTGATTAATTATGTTTTTTCTCACATTCATCGAATTAATAGTTTAATTCGATAATAAATAATTAATTTTAGTTATTTATTTAATTGTTAAATAAATAATGGTTAAAATTAATGTAAATTAATTTTGGAGGGTATTATGAAAATAGTTTTCCACCAAAATTGATTTATTTGGAGGCAAGCGATTTAAATAAAAGAGTTTTATTTAATTGTTAAATTATCTAAGAGTTGGATAAATATAAAAAGAGGTATTTTGTACAAATCGTAATTAGATTAGGATTTGTACAAATTTATTTAAATAAAGCTAGTTATCCTACATGTAGTAGGATTAGAAATAACTAACCCTAATTAATTATCTAAGAGTTAGATAATTATCTATTTTGAATATTTAAATAAATTAGATTCTATTTAGGAATTTAAAATATATATATATATAGTTAAAATTGTATTTTAGATTTTGAAAAAGTCCGGCTGTTAACTTTTGAAATTCGATTATATAACTATAATATATATATATATACGATATATATTATATTATATACGATATATTATATATATATTATACGTATATACGATATATATACGTATAAATATATAAATATTATACGATATATGTACGTATATATATTATATATATATACGATATATTATATATATATATATATATATATATTCTTATATGTTTAAACATAAAATCAAATCGCAATTGGTTTTTAACGGCAAAGTTGCCGAATTCTTTTTGAATTCGTATATATGAGATATATACTAATATATATATAAACAAAAATCAAATTCGTATTTGGATATTGAAAAGATCGGCAACCTTCTTCAAATAAGTTAATTCGTATATATGTATATATATGATATATAAATATATATGTAATTAAAATATATTAGATATTTTAATATATCCAAAATAAAAAAATAATAGATATTAGTTTGAATCCAAGTAGGACTTGGATTATACCCATTAAACACCTCCTTAATCTCTCTATAAATAGGACCCTATTCTAGAGAGAAAACCTAACTTTGTTAGATTAAACACACAAGCTCATAAGTCACTTTGAGAGAATTTCTACAGAGAGAACCTCCCTCAATTGCCATCCCCCTATAGCTATTACTATAGCCTAAATATACACTAAAGTAGTATGTGTGAGCAAAATTAGAGTGAGCCCACACTCCCGTCTCTTCCCAATCCGGAGGCACGATTTGGAAGATTGTGGTTATTGGTAAAGCAAGGATTCTCAAAGGCCGATAAGTTCGTTTCGAGCGTTCTCTTAGCCCATCCTTGGCGGTCTCGAAATACACGGCGTGAAGACTACAAGTCAATCACTAAGATCCTCTTGGTAAAATTCTTAATCTCTATAATTTATTTATGAAATAAATTTTGTGCATATTTGTATGCTTGTTTGCTTTTCTAAATAAATTATGAAAAGATCCTTGCTCTATGTTCTTGATGGTTTGATCAAAGTGTTTGATTATAAATTTTAAAATACCATATATCCGCCTTACATAGAACTTTTGCGTATTATTGCATATTTTTTCCAACAAAAAACTCAATTAACTTTAAAACAAAGTCATTATAACTAGTTTTGCCGAAATCGAGCCTTTAAAGGGGTTTTTTTGTTACGAAGTGACTCTAGAAAAGTTGTTTTAATCCCAAATGTGTATTTCAACATATAATATATTATAATAAGTCCAAGGGACTCATTTGGAGCTGCAACAAACCTTAAAAACTCACTTCGCGCTAAATCTATGAGCTTATAACAAGTTTTACCTAAATCGAGCCTTTAAAGGGCTTTTTTGGCTCCGAAGTGACTCTAGCAAAGTTGTTTTGATCTCAAATGTATTTAAACATATAATATATTATAATAAATCTTAGGGACTCATTTTTAGCTCCGACAAGCTTAAAAAACTAACTTCGCACTAAAGCTAAGTGATTATAACTAGTTTTACCTAAATCGAGCCTTTAAAGGGCTTTTTTGGCTCCGAAGTGACTCTAGCAACGTTCTTTTGATCCTAAATGAGTATTTGAAGATATAATGTATTATAATAAGTCTTAGGAACTCTTTTGGAGCTCCAACAAGATTTAAAAACTCATTTCACTTTAAAATAAAGTCATTATAACTAGTTTTGCCGAAATTGAGCCTTTAAAGGGGTTTTTTGGCTCCGAAGTGACTCTAGCAAAGTTGTTTTGATCCCAATTGTGTATTTAAACATATAATATATTATAATAAGTCTTAGGGACTCATTTGGAGCTGGAAAAAACCTTAAAAACTCACTTTGCGCTAAATCTAAGAGCTTATAACAAGTTTTACCTAAATCGAGCCTTTAAAAGGATTTTTTTGGCTCTGAAGTGACTCTAGCAAAGTTGTTTAGATCATAAATTAGTTTTTGAACATATAATGTATTATAATTAATCTAGGGACTCATTTGGAGATCCAACAAGGCTTGAAAAGTCACTTCGCGGAAAAACTAAGTCTGTTAATCAAGTTTTGCCTAAATCGAGCCTCTAAGGGACTTTTTTGGCTCCGAAGTGACTATAGCAAATTTGTTTTGAGCCCAAATGAGTATTTAAACATATAATATATTACAATAAGTCTTAGGTACTCATTTCGAGCTCCAATATACCTTAAAAACTTACATCGCGCAAAAACAAAGTCATTATAACTAGTTTTGTCGAAATCGAGTCTTTAAACGACTTTTTTGGTTCCGAAGTGACTCTAGCAAAGTTGTTTAGATCCTAAATGTGTATCAAACAGATAAAATATTATAATAACTCTTTGGGACTCATTTGGAGATCCAACAAGCTTTAAAAACTCTGTTCGCGCTAAAACTAAGTGCTTATAACCAATTTTACCTAAATCGACCCTTTAAACGGCTTTTTTGCCTCCGAAGTGTCTCTAGCAACATGGTTTTGATCCTAAATGAGTATCTGAAGATCTAATGTATTATAATAAGTCTTAGGAACTCATTTGGAGCTCCAAAAAGCCTTAAAACTCATTTCACTTTAAAAAAAAGTCATTATAACTAGTTTTGTCGAAATCGAGTCTTTAAAGGGCTTTTTTGGATCCGAAGTGACTCTAGCAAAGTTGTTTTGATCCCAAATGTGTTTTTAAATATACAATATATTATAGTAAGTCTTAGGGACTCAATTGGAGCTCTAACAAGCCTTAAAAACTCATTTCCCGTTAAAACAAAGTCATTATGTTTTGTTTTGCCAAAATCGAGTCTTAAAAGGGCTTTTTTGGCTTCGAAGTGACTCTAGCTAAGTTTTTTTTTTATCCAAAATGCATATTTAAACATATAATATAATATAATAAGTGTTATGGACTCATTTGGAGCTCGAACAAGCTCTATAAACACACTTCGCACGAACACTAAGTGCTTATAACTAGTTTTACCTAAATCGAGTATTTAAAGGGCTTTTTTGGCTCCGACGTGACTCTAGCAAACTTTTTTTGATCCTAAATGAGTATTTGAACATAAATTGTATCATAATACATCTTAGATACTCATTTTGAGCTATAACAAGACTAAAAAAGTCACTTCATTCAAAAACTAAGTCCTTTTGACTAGTTTTGCCAAAATTGAGCCTTTAAATAGCTTTTTTGGTTCCAAAGTGACTCTAGCAAAGTTGTTTTGATCCCAAATGTGTATTTAAATGTATAATATAATATATTATGTCTTAGGGACTGAATTGGAGCTCCAACGAGCCTTAAAACTCATTTCAAGGTAAAACAAAGTCGTTATATATTGTTTTGACGAAATCGGGCCTTTAAAGGGATTTTTTGGCTCCGAAGTGACTCTAGCTAAGTTTTTTTGATCCCAAATGTGTATTTAAACATATAATATATTATAATAAGTCTTAGGGACTCATTTGGAGATCCAAAAAGCTTTAAAAACTCACTTCAAGCTAAAAATATGTGCTTATAACCAATTTTACCAAAATCGAGCTTTTAAAGGGCTTTTGTGGCTCCGAAGTGACTCTAGCAACATTATTTTGATCCCAAATGAGTATTTAAACATATAATATATTATAATAAATCTTAAGGATTCATTTGGTGCTGCAACAAACCTCAAAACTCACTTCGCGCTAAATCTAAGAGCTTATAAGTTTTACCTAAATTGAGCTTTTAAAGGGATTTTTTGGATCCGAAGTGACTCTAGCAACGTTGTTTTGATCCTAAATGCGTATTTGAACATATAATGTATTATAATAAGTCTTAGGAACTCATGTGGAGCTCCAAAAAGCCTTAGAAACTCATTTTGCTTTAAAACAAAGTCATTATAACTAGTTTTGCCGAAATCGAGAATTTAAAGGGCTTTTTTGGCTCCGAAGTGACTATAACAATGTTGTTTTTACCATAATTAAGTGTTTGAACATATAATGTATTACAATAAATGTTAGGGATTCATTTGGATCTCCAACAAGCGGTAAAAACTCATTTCGCTTTAAACAGTCATTATAACTAGATTTTCCGAAATCGAGCCTTTAAAGGGCTTTTTTGGCCCCGAAGTGACTCTAGCTAAGTTATTTTAATCCCAAATGTGTATTTCAACATATAATATATTATAATAAATCTTAAGAACTCATTTGGAGCTGCAACAAACCTTAAAAACTCACTTCGCGCTAAATCTAAGGGCTTATAACAAGTTTTACCTAACTCGAGCCTTTAAAGGGCTTTTTTGGCTCCGAAGTGACTCTAGCAAAGTTTTTTTGATCATAAACGAGTGTTTGAACATATAATGTATTATAATAAATCTTAGGGACTCATTTGGAGCTCCAATAAGGCTTAAAAAGTCTCTTCGCGCAAAAACTAAGTCCGTTAAGCAAGTTGTGCCTAAATCAAACCTTTAAAGGGCTTTTTTGGCTCCAAAGTGACTCTAGCAAAGTTGTTTTGATCCTAAATAGGTATTTAAACATATAATATATAATAATAAGACTTAGGGACTCATTTGGAGCTCCAAAATTCCATAAAAACTTACTTCGCGCAAAAACAAAGTCATTATCACAGGTTTTGTCGAAATCGAGCCTTTAAAGGGCTTTTTTTATTCCAAAGTGACTCTAGCAAAGTTGTTTTGATCCTACATGTGTATTTAAACAGATAATATATTATAATAACTCTTAGGGACTCAATTGGAGATCCAGCAAGCTTTAAAAACTGAGTTCGCACTAAAACTAAGTGCTGATAACCAGTTTTACCTAAATCGAGCCTTTAAATTGCTTTTTTTCCTCCAAAGTGTCTCTAGCAAATTGTTTTTATCCTAAATGAGTATTTGAAGATATAATGTATTATAATAAGTCTTAGGAACTCATTTGGAGCTCCAACAAGCCTTAAAAACTCATTTAACTTTAAAACGATGTCATTATAACTAATTTTGCCAAAATCGAGCCTTTAAAGGGCTTGTTTTTTGCTCCGAAGTGACTCTAGCAAAGTTGTTTTGATCCCAAATGTGTATTTAAAAATATAATATATTATAATAAGTCTTAGGGACTCATTTGGAGCTCGAACCAGCTTTGTAAACTCACTTCGCGTGAAAACTAAGTGCTTATAACTAGTTTTAACCAAATCGAGCATTTAAATGAGTATTTGAACATATATTGTTTTATAATAAGTCTTAGTGACTAATTTTGAGCTATAGCAAGACTAAAAAAGTCACTTCATGCAAAAACTAAATCCTTTTGACTAGTTTTACCAAAATCGAGCCTTTAAAGGGCTTTTTTGGCTCCAAAGTGACTCTAGCAAACTTGTTTTGATCCCAAATGTATATTTAAATGTAAAATATATTATAGTAAGTCTTGGGGACTCAATTGGAGCTCCAACAAGCCTTAAAAACTCATTTCCCATTAAAACAAAGTCATTATATCTTGTTTTGCCGAAATCAAGCCTTTAAAGGACTTTTTTTGACTCCGAAGTGACTCTAGCTAGGTTTTTTTTACCCCAAATGTGTATTTAAACATATATTATATTATAATATGTTTTAGGGACTCATTTAGAGCTCCAAAAAGCTTTAAAAACTCACTTCGTGCTAAAACTAATTGCTTATAACTAGTTTTAGCTAAATCGAGCTTTTAAAGGGCTTTTTTTGGCTTCGAAGTGACTCTAGCTACGTTGTTTTGATCCTAAATGAGTATTTGAATATATAATGTATTATAATATCTCTTAGGAATGCATGTGGAGCTCCAACAAGCCTTAAAAACTCATTTCCCATTAAAACAAAGTCATTATATCTTGTTTTGCCGAAATCGAGCCTTTAAAGGACTTTTTTGACTCCGAAGTGACTCTAGCTAAGTTTTTTTTACCCCAAATGTGTATTTAAACATATATTATATTATAATATGTTTTAGGTTGGAGCTCCAAAAAGCTTTAAAAACTCACTTCGTGCTAAAACTAATTGCTTATAACTAGTTTTAGCTAAATCGAGCTTTTAAAGGGCTTTTTTTGGCTTCGAAGTGACTCTAGCTACGTTGTTTTGATCCTAAATGAGTATTTGAATATATAATGTATTATAATATCTCTTAGGAATGCATGTGGAGCTCCAATGAGTCTTAAAAACTTATTTCGCTTTACAACAAAGTCATTATAACTAGGTTTGCCAAAATCGAGCCTTTAAAGGGCTTTTTTTGGCTGTGAAGTGACTCTAGCTAAGTTGTTTTAATCCCAAATTTTTATTTTGATGTGATCCTCATCGCGAGAACTGGGTTGATGATCGTTTCCTTGTTGGACGACACAGACTGGATAGAAACCCCGATGCGAACACCTCGGTTAAGATGCTTGAATTGATGCCACAACGGATGCGGTATAGCCGTTGGTAAGTCGGGGAACGATTGACGCCACAAACGGTCGCGGAATTACCGTCCGATAAGTCGGTTGAACGCCACAAGATTCATCAATCTTGAAAAGTTCGATAGGTTGAGGTTCCAAGAACCAAAGAGAGAACTCTCATAAATTTTGAATAAATATCATCTGATTTCTTTATTGATAATAAGAGCCTTTAAATAGTCTTTACATCCAAAAGAAACATAAAACCCTAAGTAATTCGAAACTAAATAAAAAGGTAATGAAAAATACGCCTAAAACTCGAATTTGGCCCAATTTAGCAAACCCATCGCGTTCGGGCGGTCGTTTGTCAAGTTGGGGCAAACGACCGGCTATGAATCTGCCCATTTTTCTCTTTTTTATTTTTATTTTCAGGCGGTCGTTTTTGGCACTTGGGCGAATGGTCGGTTATAGCTCTGCCTGATGTCCTCTGATGCACGCTGATGTACACTCAGATGTACTCGGTCGCATTCCACCGCAACCATCTAAAACTGTAAATAAACATAATAAAACTCAAAAATAACAAAGTTACAATAAAATGACTCTAAGACACATAAAAACTCTAATTAAAAGTAGCTCTAACTTGATCTCGAATTGGCTGACGGTTCGTCGACCATGATCGTATCATACTCCTCCTCTTCAAAAGGATTTGCCCTCAAATCCGAGCCATGGTAAAATGAAAAAGATCTTGAACAAACCATTTCTCCCTCACTCGCTTTCCGTTTCTTATTTTTCTATTCTTCTTTTCCTTCAACACTATAATCACTCTTTTCCTTCCCTTTTGTTTTAATTCTCCCACCACGCTTCCCCTTGCACTCTTGTTTTTCACTCTACCTTTCTCTTTTTCTTCTCTCATGCTCACCAGAGACAATTTTGTAAACTTTAAAGGTACCAAAACAAGGGTGGGGCTAGTGTGTACAATGGGGATTACATCCTTACAGGAAAAAATAAAAACAACCTCATTTTGGTATGGATTTTCAACGTTGACTAAGGAATCATGGCGAAGTTCCTCCAACTCCATTTCTTTTTCTTCATCAATCTCCATGTCTTGCATCAAGGACTCTTCTAAGCTCTTAATCTCCACATGCTTCATATCCAAGGATTCGTCTTTCGTCGTCGGAGTCTTCACGCCGTTGTTGCCTACTTTATTTGGGTTAGGACTTGACTCTTTCCATTATGAGAAAAGAGACTCAATCTTGTCCATTCCCGCACGAAGCTCCTCGTCGATGTTTTGGCAGATTCTTTTCCTCAATATCTCCGTCATCTCATACCACGTATCGATAGGTCGATCACCATAAAAATGCCTACAATGTCTCATCCCACCATTCGGCAGCGTCGCTAACAAATGTACTAGCGGCGGGTTGTACCTTCTTTTGTTCGGAGTAGAAAGTTCGGTCAAACACCCAATCCATTGTATCCTCCCACTTTAGGTACGCCTTAAAGTCACACATCCCACTGAATGACGGAAGTTTTGTATTTATGGTGTTGTCGCCATAGCCACGACCTCGATCCTTGTGAAACATGACTCTGCAAGAATTGTTAGTGATAAAATATGGACCTCACAATCTCTCCCTCATGTGTTTCAATCGATTTTGATGGTCACACATATTAGACACTCGTGTTTACGCTCAATATTGGCTCTTACCCTCGAATGTTCTCACGACTCGTGTCTTTTACAACTAAAACAATCCCCTTTTGGATATTACTCAACTCTACCCAATAGAGATTAAAGAAAATAAGGATTAAAACAAACCCCAATTTTTTTATTTTTTTATTTTCGAGCGGTCGTTCATCAAGTATGGGCGAACGACCGGCTATGAATCTTCCCATTTTTCTCTTTTTATATTTTCGAGCGGTCGTTCTTGGCACTTGGACAAACGGTCAGCTACGGCTCTGCCTGATGCCCTCTGATGTATGTTGATGCACACTCGAATTCACACGGTCGCATTCCGTCGCATTTTGTCGAAAATCTCCCGCACAACCCTCGACCAAAATTGTTCCTAAACCTCTAAAAATGTAAATAAACATAATAAAACTAAAAAATAACAAAGTTACAATAAAATGACACTAAGACACACATAAAAACTCTAATTAAAAGTAGCTCAAACTTGATCTTGGATTGGCTGACGGTTCGTCGACCATGATCGTATCATATTTAAACATATAATACATTATATTAAGTCTTAGGGACTAATTTGGAGCTCAAAAAGCTCTAAAAACTAACTTCGCGCTAAAACTAAGTGCTTATAACTAGTTTTACCTAAATCCAGCCTTTAAAGGGTTTTTTTGGCTCCGAAGTGACTCTAGCAGCGTTGTTTTGATCCTAAATGAGTATTTGAACATATAATGTATTATAATAAGTCTTGGGAACTCATTTGGAGCTTCAACAAGCCTTAAAAACTCATTTCACTTTAAAACAAAGTCATTATAACTAGTTTTACCGATATCGAGCCTTTAAAGTGCTTTTTTGGCTCCGGAGTGACTCTAACAAAGTTATTTTGATCATAAATGAGTATTTGAACATATAATGTATTATAATAAATCCTAGGGACTCATTTGGAGTTCCAACAAGGCTTAAGAAGTCACTTCGCGCAAAAACTAAGTCCGTTAATCAAGTTGTGCCTAAATCGAGCCTTTAAAGGGCTTTTTTTGGCTCCGAAGTGAATCTAGCAAAGTTATTTTGATCCCAAATGAGTATTTATACATATAATATATTATAATAAGTCCTAGGGACTCATTTGGAGCTCCAATATGCCTTAAAAACTCACTTCGTGCAAATACAAACTCATTATAACTGGTTTTGTCAAAATCGAGCCTTTAAAGAGCTTTTTTTATTCCGAAGTGACTCTATCAAAGTTGTTTTGATCCCATATATGCATTGAAATAGATAATATGTTATAATAACTCTTAGGGACTCATTTGGAGATCCAACAAGCTTTAAAAACTCACTTCGCGCGAAAACTAAGCGCTTATAACTAGTTTTACGTACCCAAATCGAGAATTTAAAGGGCTTTTTTGGCTCTGAAGTGACTCTAGCAAAGTTTTTTTTTAATCCTAAATGAGTATTTGAACATATATTGTATTATAATTAGTCTTAAGAACTCATTTGGTGCGATAACAAGACTAAAAAAGTCATTTCATGCAAAAAATAAGTCGTTTTGACTAGTTTTGCCAAAATCGAGCCTTTAAAGGGCTTTTTTGGCTCCGTAATGACTCTAGCAAAGTTGTTTTGATTTCAAATGTGTATTTAAATGTATAATATATTATATGAAGTCTTAGGGACTCGATTTGAGGTCCAACAAGGCTTAAAAACGCATTTCTCATTAAAACAAAACATTATATCTTATTTTGCCGAAATCGAGCCTTTAAAGGGATTTTTTGGTTTTGAAGTGACTCTAGCAAAGTTTTTTTGATCCCAAATGTATATTTAAACATATAATATATTATAATAAGTCTTAGGGACTCATTTGGAGCTCCAACAACCTTTAAAAACTCACTTCACGCTAAAACTAAGTGCTCATATCCAATTTTACCTAAATAGAGCTTTAAAAGGGCTTTTTTCGGCTTCGAAGTGACTCTAGAAAGGTTATTTTGATCCTAAATGAGTATTTGAACCAATAATGTATTATAGTAAGTCTTAGAAACTCATTTGGACCTCCAACAATCCTTAAAAACTCATTTCGCTTTAAAACAAAGTCATTATAACTAGTTTTGCCGAAATCGAGGCTTTAAAGGGCTTTTTTGGCTCCGAAGTGACTCTAGCTAAGTAGTTTTTATCCAAACTGTGTATTCAAACATATAATATATTATAGTAAGTCTTAGGGACTCATTTTGAGTTCCAACAAGCTTTAAAAACTCACTTCGCGCTTAAACTAAGTGCTTATAACAAGTTTTACCTAAATCGAGCCTTTAAAGGGCCTTTTTGGCTCCAAAGTGACTCTAGTAACGTTGTTTTAATCCTAAATGAGTATTTTAACATATAACTTTTTGTAATAAGTCTTAGGAACTCATGTGGAGCTCCGACAAGCCTTAAAAACTCATTTCACTCCAAAACAAAGTCATTATAACTAGTTTTGCCGAAATCGAGCCATTAAAGGGCTTTTTTGGTTACAAAGTGACTCTAGTAAATTAGTGTTGATTCCAAATTTGTATTTAAACATATAATATATTATAATAAGTCTTAGGGAGTAATTTGGAGCTGCAAAAAACCTTAAAAACTCACTTCGCGCTAAATCTAAGAGGTTACAACAAGTTTTACCTAAATTGAGCCGTTAAAGTGCTTTTTTGGCTTCGAAGTGACTTAAGCATATTTGTTTTGGCTATAAAGGAGTGTTTGAACATATAATGTATTATAATACATCTTAGGGACTCGTTTGGAGCTCAAACAAAGCTTAAAAAGTTACTTTGTGCAAAAACTAAGTCCGTTTAACAAGTTGTGCCTAAATCGAACCTTTAAAGGGCTTTTTTGGCTCTGAAGTGACTCTAACAAAGTTGTTTTGATCACGAATGAGTATTTAAACATAGAATATATTTAATATGTCTTCGGGACTCATTTAGAGATCTAATATGCCTTTAAAACTCACTTCGCACTAAAACAAAGTCTTTAAAACTGGTTTTGTTGAAATCGAGACTTTAAACGGCTTTTTTGGTTCCGAGAAGTGACTCTAGCAAAGTTGTTTTGATCCCAAATGTGTAGTTAAACTGATAATATATTATAATAACTCTTACGGACTCATTTGTAAACACAACAAGCTTTAAAAACTCACTTCGCGCTAAAACTATGGGGTTATAACAAGTTTTACCTAAATCGAGCATTTAAAGGGCTTTTTTTTGCCTCCGAACTGACTCTAGCAACATTGTTTTGATCCTAAATGAGTATTTGAACATATAATGTATTATAATCAGTCTTAGAAACTCATTTAGAGATCCAACAATCCTTAAAAACTCATTTCATGCTAAAACAAAGTCATTATAACTAGTTCTTTCGAAATCGAGCCATTAAAGGGTTTTTTTTGGCTCCGAAGTGACTCTAGCAAAGTTTTTTTTATCCCAAATTTGTATTCAACCATATAATATATTATAATAAGTCTTAGCGACTCATTTGGAGCTCCAATATGCCTTAAAAACTCACTTCGCGCAAAACAAAGTCATTATAACTACTTTTGTCGAATCGAGCCTTTAAAGGGCCTTTTTGGCTCGAAAGTGACACTAGCAATGTTGTTGTGATCCCAAATGTGTATTTAAACATATAATATTTTATAACAAGTCATAGGGACTCATTTAGAGTTCGAACAAGCTTTAAAAACTCACTTCGCTCGAAAACTAAGTGCTTATAGCTAGTTTGACCTAAATCGAGCCTTTAAAGGGCTTTTTTTCGTTCTGAAGTGACTCTAGCAAAGTTGTTTTATTCAAAAATGTGTATTTAAATATACAATATATTATAGTAAGTCTTAGGGAATTATTTGGAGCTCCAACAAGCTTTAAAAACTCACTTCGCACTAAAACTAACTGCTTATAACCAGTTTTAACTAAATCGAGCCTTTAAATGGCCTTCTTGGATCCGAAGTGACTCTAGCAACGTTATTTTGATCCTAAATGAGTATTTGAAAATATAATGTATTATAATAAGTCTGAGGAGCTCATTTGGAGGAACAACAAGACTTAAAAAGTCGCTTCACGCAAAAACTAAGTCCTTTTGCTAGATTTTCAAAAATCAAGCCTTTGAAGGGCTTTTTTGACTGCGAAGTGACTCTAGCTAATGTTTTTTTAACCAAAATATGTATTTAAACATATAATTTATTATAATAAGTCAATTTATTATAATAAGTCTTAGGGACTCATTTGGAGCTTCAACAAGGTTTAAAAAAGTCACTTCGCGCTGAAACAAATTGCTTATAACAAGTTTTACCTAAATTGAGCCTTTAAAGGCATTTTTTTGCTTCGAAGTGACTACAGCAAAATTGTTTTCATCCCAATGTATTTAAATGTTTAACATATTGTAATAAGTATTAGGGACTCAATTGGAGCTCCAACAAGCCTTAAAAACTCATTTCGCGCGAAAACAAAGTCATTATAACTAGTTTTACCGAAATCGAACCTTTAAAGGGCTTTTTTTGGCTCCAAAGTGACTCTTGCTAAGTTTTTTTGGTCCCAAATGTGTATCTAACCATATAATAAATTATAATAAGTCTTAGAGACTTATTTGGAGCAACAACAAGCTTTAAAAACTGATTTCGCACTAAAACTGAGTGCTTATGACAAGTTTTACCTAAATCGAGCCTTTAAAAGGCTTTTTTGGCTCCGAAGTGAGTCTAGCAACGTTGTTTTAATCCTAAATGAATATTTGAACATATAACTAATTATAATAAGTTTTAGGAACTCATTTGTAGCTCCAACAAGCCTTAAAAACTCATTTCGCGTTAAACAAAGTCATTATAACAAGTTTAGCCGTAATCGAGCCTTTAAAGGGCCTTTTTGGCTCCGAAGTAACTCTAGCAAAGTTGTTTTGATCCCAAAGGTGTATTTAAACATATAATATATTATAATAAGTCTTACAGACTCATTTGGAGCTGAAAAAAACTTTAAAAATTCACTTCGCGCTAAAACTGAGTACTTATAACAAATTTTATCTAAAATCGAGCCTTTAAAGGGCTTTTTAGGCTCCGAAGTCACTCTAGCAAAGATGTATTGATCCCAAATGTGTATTTAAATGTATAATATATTATGTAAGTCTTTCGGACTCAATTGGAGCTCCAAAAAGTCTTAAAAACTCATTTCACGTGAAAAAAAAGTCATTATAACTAGTTTTACCGAAATCGAACTTTTAAAGTGCTTTTTTGGCTCCGAAGTGACTCTAGCTAAGCTTTTTTTTATCCTAAATGTGTATCTAAACATATAATATATTATAATATGTCTTAGGAACTCATTCGGAGTAGCAAAAAGCATTAAAAACTCACCTCGTGCTAAAATTGTGTGCTTATAACATGTTTTACCTTAATTAAGCCTTTTTTGTGGCTCCGAAGTGACTCCAGCAATGTTGTTTTGATCCTAAATGAATATTTGAACATATAATGTATTATAATAAGTCTTAGGAACTCATTTGTAACTCTAAAAAACCTTAAAAACTCATTTCACGTTAAAACAAAGTCATTATAACTAGTTTTGTCGAAATCGAGCGATTAAAGGGCTTTTTTTTGGCTCCGAAGTGACTCAAGCAAAGTTATTTTGATCCCAAATGTGTACTTAAACATATAATGTAATATAATAAGTCTTAGGAACTCATTTGAAGCTCCAACAAGTTTTAAAAGCACACTTCACGCTAAAACTAAGTGCTCATAACCAGTTTTACCCAAATCAATCTTTTAAAGAGCTTTTTTCAGCTCCAAAGTGACTCTAGTAAAGTTGTTTGGATCGTGAATGAGTATTTTAACATATATTTTATTATAATAAGTCTTAGGGACTTATTTGGAGGAACAACAAGACTTAAAAATTTACTTCACACAAAAACTAAGTCCTTTTGACTAGTTTCGCGAAAATCGAGCCTTGAAAGGGCTTTTTTTTTGCTCCAAAGTGACTCTTGCAACATTGTGTTGATCCTAAATGAGTATTTGAACATATAATGTATTTTAATAAGTCTTAGGGACTCATTTAGAGGAACAACAAGACTTAAAAAGTCACTTCAACAAAAACTTAGTCCTTTTGACTAAATTTGCCAAAATCGAGCCTTTAAAAGGCTTTTTTGGCTGCGAAGTGTGTCACGACCTGGTAGCACGAGCCGCGACGGCTTTAACATCTTACAAATCACAACATAATATAAGTAAAATAACGCATGCTTTTTTTTTTTAACAACATATAGTAATTACATCAAACATAGATATTTATGTCATATATGTTTGTATATATATTCATCATAAAACATATATATGATGTTTGGGTGTAGACTCGATGATGTCACAGGTCTTGTCTACTTGCACGCTCTCCAATGCTCGATGATCCAACATCATTTTGTTTGGAGTTTACCTTTATCTATAACATCAAGAAACTTAGTGAGTTGCTAAACTCACTAAATGACGAACTAACTAACCTAAGAGTCATGCCAATGCAACATTATAATGATTCAATAAACATTTATTTAAAACATAATAAACAATTAGAAACAAATCAATCGTCCCATACCGATTGATTTTTGCTTCTAGAACTATCGATAACAGTTCATACTTTCTTAGCGTTCGCCTCATCCATTCCCGTAGACATCTCAGCGATTCTGTTTTCATTTCAGTTATTGTCTGGGATCCACTAATGTTACCGCATAACTTTACTTTAATGGCGTCAAGTAGGGAGTGGGCTAGCTCACCTTGCGGAGCATCTTCTTGTTATAATTCCTCTTAGACAGAGCAAGCTCCGTCAATGTATTTCATCGTTACTTTCACTTTCATAAACATATAAGAGGAATAGTGGTCTCAAAGGACATTGGTACCATCGATATCGTTTCATAATTTTATCTTATGTTGTTGACTGACAATCAACAACCCCCGATACCTTATCATTTCAGGCAACCGAGCCACAATGCATACTTTCTTGAGAGGTTACGGGTTCGGGGTTAAATCCCTACCCTTGTTGTCCTCAATGTCATTCAACATTTCAATTAGCGCTCGAGACATGATTACGGAGTCGCTAGGACATCATGCTCAGGCATGAATCCGGCAATTAATGATGTCCGTTTCATAACCCTCTCTTTCCTTTGGTCCAAGGACCTAAGGTTATTTCTTCGTATAAGGGTTGTTTCATAGCAGCAAACAAGGCTCGGTGTACTTTTGTTCTATCCGATTAACCTATCAGAACACGTCCCGTACTACGTATTATTTAATGTGGGAAAAATACCTATTTTATCTTTATTATATACATATTATAGGGGCTCGAGCCTATTCTTTAAAATTTCTATCGGTTTAAGCATAATACATGAATTACACATAAACCTAGCACATAATAATGCAACACATATCATACTTCTTGAGTTGTAGGTGCATCATCTACCTACTTGGGTCACTTGTCCGTCAATCCGAGTCGTTTCGGCTTAGTTTCCAAGGTCTTTGGGTCCGGGACTTTTCCAGATTCCTTGAGAAATAAAATAAAACCTTATTTAGCCCGATGAATAACTTTACTTGTACTTAAAAATCATTTCCTATTGATTTAAACTCATTTTATTAAGTACAAGTCATTTATATCATAAATATGTCATTTTTTAGCTTAAAAGTGCATTTGGTCGGAGTTCGGGGCACCGGGTGTCCTTTCGGTGCGCGTGCACGGGCTGCACACGGGACACACCGGGCGCCCACAGGCCGTGCTGGGTGCGCACGGGCTGTCCACGGCTGCCCACGGGCATGCTGGGTGCGCACAAGGCGCAGGCAGCATATCTGGTGTGCGCGTTGCAGCCAGGCAGCGCTCAGGCTGCCCGGGTGGTGCTATTTTGGCACCAAAGCTTACTTTTTCATTTTCAAACCTATTTTTAAGGGGGTTTCACTTCCCAAACACTTTAAAACACACCGAACATGAGTAAAACCTATCAAACTTGAATGTTTAATTCATATTGAACTAAAATCACCAAAAATTATTTCATATAAACCTAAAATCAAACATAACATGTTCAACCTAAATTCAACTTAGAAAATTCCTTTCTGAAGTAAGGATTTCATTTTCCTTTATCATCAATCCATCAAATATTCATCCATAAATCTATTTATCATCACCAACATATTCATACATCAACCACATCATATTTTATTCCAAATCATCTTAAAACGCACTAGTAGAAACTCATGGTTTCTAGGGAAAAGAACTCTACCTTTTATTTTGTTGTTTCTTTGAACTTGTGAAATTTCCTTTCCTAACACTTCTCCAAGCTTTTCAATTGTTTAAAACACAATAAGAGAAGTTATTAAGTGCTGAAAATTAACTTGAGAGAAGAAGAGAGCAAGGAGAATTTAGAAACCTTACTAGGCTTCTCCTTATTCTTATCTCTCTTTTCTTTCTCCTGCCCTTTCTTCCTTACTTTTATTCTGTTTTTATGATCTAAATTCGTGCTAAAAGCAATTTTTGTAAACTTTCGGGCTCGTCGCGTAATTTTTGGCCGCAACAAGAATTCTTAAACCAAACTCCTTGTTTTAGTAACCAAGATCTGATATTAAACTCATTCCTTGATAAAGCTAATCATTAAATAACTCTTATTTCAGTAATTCGACTAATTGCGCCTTAATTAGTCAAATTAGGGTTTTGAACTCGCGAGGAATTTTATGGGAAGAAAATATTCTCGTACTCATTATCATTAACATTAAATCCACAACGGCTTATTTATCTTATGATTTTTGAGATGTTGGGGAGTTGGGGTTCACAAAGTGACTCTAGCTAAGTTTTTTTGATCCCAACTGTGTATTTAAACATATAATGTATTATAATAAATCTTAGGGACTCATTTGGAGCTCCAACAAGCTTTAAAAACTCACTTCGCGCTAAAACAAATTGCTTCTAACAAGTTTTACCTAAATTGAGCTATTAAAGGATTTTTTTGGCTCCGAAGTGACTCTAGCAAAGTTGTTTTGACCCCAAATATGTATTTAAAAGTATTATATATTATAATAATTCTTAGGGACTCAATTGGAGCTCCAACAAGCCTTAAAAACTTATTTCGCGCGAAAACAAAGTCATTGTAACTAGTATTACCTATATCGAACCTTCAAAGGTCTCTTTTGGCTCCGAAGTGACTCTAGCTAAGTTTTTTTTTATCCCAAATGTGTATTTAAAAATATAATATATTATAATAAATCTTAGGGACGCATTTGGTGCTCCAGCAAGCTTTAAAAACTCACTTCGGGCAAAAACTAAGTGCTTATAACCAGTTTTACCTAAATCGAGCCCTTAAAGGGCTTTTTCTTGGCTCTAAAGTGACTCTAGCAACGTAGTTTTCATCCTAAATGTGTATTTGTATAGATATTGGATTATAATAAGTCTTAGAGAATCATTTAGAGCTATAACAATACTTAAAAAGTCACTTCACACAAAACTAAGTCCTTTTGACTAGATTTGAGAAAATTGATCCTTTAAGGGGCTTTTTTGGCTGCGAAGTGACTCTAGCAAAGTCGTTTTGATCGCAAATGAGTATTTAAATATATAATATATTAAAATAAGTCTTGCTGACTCATTTCGAGATTCAATATGCCTTAAAAACTCACTTCGCGGAAAAACAAAGTCATTGTAACTAGTTTTGTCGAAATTGAGCCTTTTTAGGGCTTTTTTGGTTCGAAAGTAACTTTAGCAAAGTTTTTTTAATCCCAAATGTATATTTAAACATATAACATATTAAAATATGTCTTAGGGACTCAATTGGAGATCCAAAAAGCCTTGAAAACTAATTTCGAGCTGAAACGAAGTCAATATAACTAGTTTTGCCAAAATTGAACCTTTAAAGGGCTTTTTTTTGCTGCGAAGTAACTCTAGCTAAGTTATTTTGATCCCAAATGTATACTTAAACATATAATATAATATAATAAGTCTTAGGAACTCATTTGGAGCTCCAACAAGCTTTTAAAAACTCACTTCGCACTAAAACTGAGTGCTTATAATAAGTTTTACCTAAACTGCGCCTTTTAAAGGGCTTTTTGGCTCGGAAAGCCTTTAAAACTCATTTCGCTTTAAAATAAAGTCAATACAACAAGTTTTGTCGAAATGGAGCCTTTAAAGGGCCTTTTTGGCTCTGAACTGACTCTAACAAAATTTTTTTAATTCCAAATGTGTATTTAAACATATAAGATGTTATAATAAGTCTCAGGAACTCATTTGGAGGTGAAACAAACCTTTAAAACTCACTTCGCATTAAATCTAAGTGCTTATAACAAGTTTTGCCTAAATCGATCCTTTAAGGGACTTTTTTGGCTTCGAAGTGACTTTAGCAAAGTTGTTTTGATCCTAAATGAGTATTTGAACATATATTGTATTATAATAAGTCTTAAGGACTCAATCAGATCTCCAACAAGCCATAAAAAGTCACTTCGCGCAAAAACTAACTCCTTTTAACAACTTGTGCGTAAATCGAGTCTCTAAAGTGCTTTTTTAGCTCTGAAGTGACTCTAGCAGAGTTTTTTTGATCCCAAATGAGTATTTAAAAATATAATATATTATAATAAGTCTTAGGGACTTATTTGTGTCTCAAATATGCCTTAAAGACTCACTTCGCGCCAAAACAAAGTCATTATAACTAGTTTTGCCGTAATTGAAACTTTAAAGGGCTTTCTTGGCTCCGAAGTGACTCTAGCAACGTAATTTTAATCCCAAATGTGTATTTCCACATACAATATATTATTAGATATCTTAGGAACTCATTTAGAGCTCCAACAAGCTGTACAAACTTACTTCGGGCATTAAAAAGGATTTTTTGGCTTCGAAGTCACTCTAGCAACATTTTTTTGATCGTAAATGAGTATTTGAAGATATAATGTATTATGATAAGTGTTAAGAACTCATCTGGAGTCCCAACAAGCCTTAAAAACTCATTTCGGCGTAAAACTAATTCATTATAACTAGTTTTGCCGAAATCGAGCATTTAAATAGCTTTTTTAGCTCCGAAGTGACTCTAGCAAAGTTGTTTTGATCCTAAATATGTATTTAGAATTATAATATATTATAATAAATCTTACAGAGACATTCGGAGCTTCAACGAGCTTTAAAAACTCAGTTCGCGCTAAAACAAAGTCATTATACCTAGTCTTGCCGAAATCGAGCCTTTACATGGCTTTTTTGGCCCCGAAGTGACCCTAGCAAAGTTGTTTCGATCCGAAATGCGTATTTAAACATATAATATATTATAATAAGTCTCAGGGACTCCAACAAGCTTAACAAACTCAGTTCATACTAAAACTAAGTACTTGTAAATTGTTTTACCCAAATCAAGCCTTTAAAGAGCTTTTTTGGATCCGAAGTGACTCAAGCAAAGTTGTTATGATCCTAAATGAGTATTTAAACATATATTGTATTATAAAAATTCTTAGAGACTGATTTGGAGCTCCAACAAGCCATAAAAAGTCACTTCGTGCAAAAACTAAGTCCCTTTAACAACTTGTGTGTAAATCGAGCCTTTAAAGGGCTTTTTTTTTGCTCCGAACTGAATTTAGCAGAGTTTTTTTTTATCCCAAATGAGTATTTAAAAATATAATTTCTTATAATAAGTCTTAGAGACTCATTTGTAGATCCAATATGCCTTAAAAACTCACTTCGCGCTAAAACAAAGTCATTATAACTAGTTTTGCCGAAATTGAGCCTTTAAGGAGCTTTTTTGGTTCCAAAGTGACTCTAGAAACGTTATTTTAAACCCAAATTTATATTTAAACATATAATATATTTTTATAAGTCTTAGGGACTCAATTAGAGCTCCAACAAGATGTACAAACTCACTTTGGGCCTTTCAGTGGGTTTTTTGGCTTTGAAGTGACTCTAGTAAGGTTTTTTGATCGTAAATGAGTATTAGAGTATATAATGTGTTATAATAATTCTTAGGAACTCATTTGGAGCTCCAACAAGCCTTAAAAACTCTTTTCGACCTAAGACTATGTCATTATAACTAGTTTTGATGCAATCGAGCATTTAAAGGACTTTTTTGGCTTTGAAGTGGCTCTAACAAAGTTATTTTGATCCCAAATGTTTATTTAGAAGTATAATATATTATAATAAATCATTTGGAGCTTCAACGAGCTTTAAAAACTCAATTCGTGCTAAGACAAAGTCATTATAAGTAGTTTTCCTGAAATCGAGCCATTAAAGGGCTTTTTTTGGCTCCGAAGTGACCCTAGCAAAAGTGTTTTGATCCCAAATTAGTATTTAAACATATAATATATTATATGAAGTCTTAGGGACTCATTTTGAGCTCCAACAAGCTTTAAAAACTCATTTCGTGCTAAAACTAAGCGCTTGTAACCAGTTTTAACAAAATCAAGCCTTTAATGGTCTTTTCTGAATTCGAAAAGACTCTATCAAAGTTGTTATGATCCTAAATGAGTATTTAAACGTATATAATATGTCTTAGGGACTCAAGTGGACCTCAAACAAGCCTTAAAAAGTCACTTTGTGCAAAAATTAAGTCCTTTTAACAAGTTGTGCCTAAATCGAGCCTTTAAAGGGCTTTTTTGGCCGCGAAGTGACACTAGCAAAGTGATTTTGATCCCAAATCAGTATTTAGACATATAATATATTATAATAAGTCTTAGGGACTCAATTGGAGTTTTAACAAGCCTTAGAAACTCATTTTGCGATAAAACAAATCCATTATAACTATTTTTGCCAAAATCAAACCTTTAAAGGGATTTTTTTACCTCTGAAGTGACTCTAGCTAAGTTTTTTTTTATCCCAAATGTGTATTTAGAAGTATAATATATTATAATAAATCTTAGAGACTCATTTGGAACTTCAACAAGCTTTAGAAACTCAGTTCGCGCAAAAACAAAGTCATTATAACTAGTTTTACCGAAATCGAGCCTTTAAAGGGCTTTTTTTGGCTCCGAAGTGACCCTAGAAAAGTTGTTTTAATCCTCAATGAGTATTTAAATATATAATATATTATATGAAGTCTTAGGGACTCATTTTGAGCTCCAACAAGCTTTAAAAACTCATTTCGCACTAAAACTAAGTGCTTATAACCAGTTTTAACCAAATCGAGCCTTTAAAGGTCTTTTTTGAGTCCGAAAAGACTCTATCAAAGTTGTTATGATCCTAAATGAGTATTTAAATGTATATAATATGTCTTAGGGACTCAAGTGGAGCTCCAACAAGCCTTAAAAAGTCACTTCGCGCACAAAAAAAGTCATTATAACTAGTTTTACCAAAATCGAGCCTTTAAAGGGCTTTTTTTGGCTCCGAAGTGACCCTAGCAAAGTTGTTTTAATCTCAAATGAGTATTTTAACATATAATATATTAGAATAAGTTATAGGGACACATTTGGAGCTCTAACAAGCTTTAAAAACTCACTTCGCGCTAAAACTGAGCTCTTATAACAAGTTTTACCTAAATCGAGCCTTTCAAGGGCTTTTTTTGTTGCGAAGTGACTCTAGCAAGATTGTTTTGATCCTAAATGAATAGTTGAACATATAATATATTATAATATGTCTTAGGAACTCATTTCTAGCTCCAACAAGCCTTAAAAACTCATTTCACATTAAAACGAAGTCATTATAACTAGTTTTACCGAAATTGAGCCTTTAAAGGGCGTTTTTTGCTCCTAAGTGACTCTAGCAAAGTTATTTTGATCCCAAATGTCTATTTGAACATATAATATATTATAATAAGTCTTAGGGACTCATTTGGAGCTGCAACAAACCTTAAAAACTCACTTCGCACTAAATCTAAGTGCTTATAACAAGTTTTACCTAAATCGAGCCTTTAAAGGGCTTTTTTGGCTTTGAAGTGACTTTAGCAAAGTTGTTTCCATCCTAAATTAGTATTTGAACATATATTGTATTATAATAAGTCTTAGGGACTCATTTGGAGCTCCAACTAGCCTTCAAAAGTCACTTAAGGCAAAAGAAAGTCCTTTTAACAAGTTGTGCCTACATCGAGCCTTTAAAGGGCTTTTTTGGCTGCGAAGTAACTCTAGCAGAGTTTTTTTTTTATCCCAAATGAGTATATTTAAACATATAATATATTATAGTAAGTCTTACGGACTCATTTGGAGCTCCAATCAGACTTCAAAATTCACTTCGCGCTAAAACAAAGTCATTATAACTAGTTTTTCTAAAATTGAGCCTTTAAAGGGCTTTTTTAGTTCCGAACTGACTCTAGCAAAGTTGTTTTAATACTAAATATGTATTTAAACATACAATATATTATAATAAGTCTTAGTAACTCATTTGGAGCTCTAACAATCTGTACAAACTCACTTCGCGCTAAAACTGAATGCTAATAACCAGTTTTACTTAAATCGAGCCTTTGGAGGGGTTTTTTTTGGCTCTGAAGTGACTCTAGCAAAGTTTTCTCGATCGTAAATGAATATTTGAACATATAACGTATTATAATAAGTCTTAGGAACTCATTTGGAGCTCCAACAAGACTTAAAAACTCATTTCGGGCTAAAACTAAGTCATTAAAACTAGTTTTGCCGAAATCAAGGATTTAAAGGATTTTTTGGCTCCGAAGTTACTCTAGTAAAGTTGTTTTGATCCCAAATGTGTATTTAGAAGTATAATATGTTATAATAAGTTGAATCATTTGGAGCTTCAATGAGTTTTCAATACTCATTTCGCACTAAAATAAAGTCATTATAACTAGTTTTGCCGAAATCGAGCCTTTATAGGGCTTTTTTTTTGGCTCCGAAGTGACTCTGGCTAAGTTTTTTTTGTCAGAAATGTGTATCTAAACATACAATATATTGTAATAAATATTAGAGTGTAAACTCCAGATTTTTCTTATCTTCCTCAAGACTAATGTAAATTATGTTAGAGTTGTGAAATATTTCTTATTCAAGTCACAAGAATAAGTTTAAAGTTTAAATTAAGTTTTCGAACTCGAGTGGCATGGAATTAGGTGAATTCGGGTTTTATAATTCCCGAAGCATGGTAATTAGAGTTTTATGTCATGAAAATGAATTTTTCAATTAGTATGGTGCATCAATATCAGTTTTAAGTCACTCGTAAATTTTGAAATCATTCCGATGAGAAAAAGTGTCGTTTCGATGAAAAACGTTAAGTTAAGGGCAAAATGGTAATTTATCGAGAAACCAGAAATTATCGGGAAAAATAATGAATAATCCAACAAGATATCTTCTTTATGAAGAGGTTTCATGATTGGAAAATTTTAAAATTATGGGCCGAAGTGAAAGAATAAAAGGTTTAGAAATAAGGAACTTTGTTGTGAAATTTTTTGGTAAAAACCGCTATTTTGGGACCGAAATTGTAACGCCGAGGGAAAATAGAAAATGAACTCTATAAATTTTGAAAATTTATATAATATTTTATAATTGATTAAATAAGGTGTTTAAAGAAATAAATTGTGCTTGAAGGGCTTAAAAATATTTTTAGAAATGTGACAAAGGACTAAGTTGTTAAGAGTTTATTTCAGTGGACTAAAGTGTAAATTTTGTAAAAGAAGTGAGCACGACGGGTTTCAACTTCACATGGCTAAGTATAAGCTGTCCTTTAGAGGTTAAACCTGATCTTTAGCTTGCTTGGGTGGCAAAATTTGAGTAAGCTTTGTCAAAACCCAAGCTTGAGGTGGAAAGGCGATTACCTTGCCCTGACGTCGTCGCGACACACCAACTAGCTTAGGTTTTTATTTAAATAACTAGCCTTAGCACGAATTTGAGACATCAATACAGAATAGAAAGTGAAGAATAAGGAAGGAGAAAAAAGGAAAGAAGAGAGAAAGAAAAGGAAGAGCAAGAAGAAGAAAGTGAAAAGGAATCAAAGAAGAACAAGCTACACAACTAAGGCATTTAGGTTTTGAAACTTTATGTCTAACTAAGCTTTGTACTTAGAATTAATTGCTCATGATTAATCACTATTTTAAGGGCTGATTTGATATGCTTTTAATCATGATTTAAGAGTTGTTGGTGTTTTGGATTTGTTTGGAATCAAATTGATACAAGTATTAGTGAAATAAACATAGTTTTCATATTTTGGGTTTTGTCCAAACTTGAAGGAATTTTCCTTGGATAATTGTTAAGAATTAATAAAAAACATGCTGTTGGTGTTTTGAATTGAGTTTTTGGTTGAGAATTGTTGAATTGATGATAAAAGTAAAGGTTAACCATGCTTGAGTAGGAATTTATAAAGTTACTTAAGTCTTCATCATATTTGGTTTGATCATAGGTCTGAGAAGGAAATTTTTAGTGATTTATTAGGTTTTAATAAAGTTTGGTGTGTTTTGAGGTATAAAATAGTGATTAATGAATTAAAAATTAGTTTGGTGGTGAAATTTCACAAATTGGTGCAATTTGCTCACCACCAGGGCCATAAGGCACCGTGGGCGCGCTGGCTGGGTGCTGTGGGCGCCCAGCGCGCGCGGCAGGCGCACTGCCTACGCCCCTGCACGCGCTAGGTGTGCTGCCAGGCATGCCGTTGGCGACGCTTACGTGCCCTGCAAGCCCCGTGTACGGCCCTGCACGCTTGGCCAGCCCTGTGTGCGCGCCAAACATGTGTCGGCTTGGGCCAAATGACCCCGAAACGACCCGAAATAAATTTCTAAGCCACGTTTTGACTCAGATTGGCCCGAAAACATTTAAAATGAATTTTTGATAGGATAGATCTTAAAACCTAATGGTTTTTACATTGTTTTAATAGGAAATCCAAAGTTCCGATCCTCGGAAAGCTAAAACGACCCGGAACGACGATTTTCGTACCGAGTGACTTCGAGTAACTGACGATGCACCTACAACACAAGAATAAATTATATAATGTGGTTGGAATTGTATGGTTACGCATTTAAATGTATTTTCTAGTAAGCAAGATTAAGTACAAACCCGGTAATGACGAAACTAACGAGATTAATGGTCTCGGCCTTACTAACTCATAAAACTTAGTATGGGCTTTGCTCGATAAGCAAAGATGAAGGCTAGAAGCTTCCCGAGCCCTTTAATATGCTGTAAAACAACAAAACGATGAAATTTCCTTTGACTTCCAAGTCAAGGAATCACAAGGGTTATTAATAAACGATTTCGCAGCCGTGGAATCTTATTCCTGCACGAAACAACATTAAGACATCGGAATATTCTTCCGAGCTTCAAATGATGAATAATGAAAGAATGTAACTTCAATGAAATAATTTTTCCGGTTTAACCCCTGAAATGAATAACCCTGAAGAAATATGTGGCTTGGTCACTAGAAATGATACGGTATCAGGGGTTGTTGATTGAAACGTCAACAACATAAGATAGAATGTTACGAAAACGAGTCGATGGTGCCGATAGTACTTTTTGACACTCACGCCCTCCTGATAATGATGATGAAAATCTTTTTGATACAATATAGCATGCTACAGTTTTTAAAATAATGCAATAGGATGTAATGTGGCCGGGAGATGCTCTAAAGGTTGAGCTGGCCTACTCCCCGCCTAGCATCTCATGTTATGATTCATGATGCGGTACCATCAGTGGATCCCAGACTCCCTCATGATGTATATTCACCAATTTGTCGGCTAAGGCCTCTGATCGCAAAAAGATGGTCGAGACAACGCTAGCAATGCTAACAAACTATTTTTTGTCACATGGATCATTTGATATGGGACAAATGACCTCTTATATTGTTATGTGTACTGTTCATTATTCATATGTTTTATATGATGCATTGATTGTCATGGAACATAGCATAGATTGTTTCGTCACTTATTGAGTTTAGGAACTCATTAGGTTTCTTGTATTGTAGACACAGGTAAGAAGACGCAAAGTTGAGGAAGAGGTCGAGGATGCTATAACAAGTGTGTGGACTGCCTGTGGTGGATGAGGACTCCCTTGGCTAGTTACTTTATACTGTTTGTTTGTAAATATGAATATATCAAACTAAAGTACTTTAAAGAACAACAGTATGTATATTTTTTGACACCATTGCAGTAGCATAGCTAAGAAGTGTTTTGGTTATACTGTAGCAACCTTGTAGTATAATTAATAGTTCTTACTATGCTGTAGCAATGTTGTAGTAATGTTTTTAAAAATAAAAATAAAATTAAAGTAAGTACGCGCGTACAGTACTTTCTATAAATTACATTGTGATTGACAGGTTTAATTATAAAACTTATACGTACGTGAGCAAGCATGAGTCACGATCCGTTGAAGCGGGTCGTGACATATTTTGTGCTATCAGAGCCCAGGTTAAGTCGTTTCTGCAGACCAACCACAGAGGTTGTTCGATATCCTCGGTTCTCTCCTTAGTGGGTAAGCTTTATTATCTAAATTTTTAGTAAGGCTCAAACTAATTAATGAAAACTTGCAGGACATCAGAAGTAGAGCAGGTCTTTCCTGATGTGGGTCCTGAGCTGTCTGGAGAGGATAGTGTCGTCAGACCAGTGATAATAGAACGAACCCCGACAGACATTCTGAACTCAGTACCAGAGAATGCTAAATGCTTTATAGGAACTGCAGACAAGATGACTATTGATGAGTGGCTAGGTTAGACAACCCAATGGATGAGTTTTATTAGGATACCTCATGAGTATTGGGTAGATGTAGCTGTAACCCTCTTAAGAGAAAAAGCCCTTACATTTTGGACTGCAATAACAACAAGAAGAGAAGTCCATGAATGGCCAGTTTTTAAGAGTATAATGACCCATAACTATATGAAAGGATCTAAAGAAAATGTCTGGCACCGGAGACTGAGCAGGTTTCACCAACGATTTGGAGAGTCCGCTCAAGAGTATACCGACAGGTTTATTAGCAAAATTATCATGAGATATCCCCGAAATATGCCAGATCGAGTAAAGAGAGATTTTTATGCCAATGGCCTTTTCAAATGGTTTAAAGTGTAAGAATTAATAGAAAAACATAAGACTTTTGACGAGCTCAAGGCTGCAGCGCTCATCTTTGATGAACAACCTGAGGAGAACCTAGAAGAAGAACCAAAGGATGACATGGAAGAAGACTCGGAGAAAACTCTAGAAGAGGATCCGAATGAGGATTCGGAGGACTCAAAAGAAGAAGAATACTCCGAGGATAATACCTCTCATGGTTTGAGTGTAAATTATATACTGTTGTGTTATGTTTAATTTCACTGTTAAATATGTAAGTTAAGTGTTTGAATGACCTGGATAAATGTTTTTTAGTTATATGAATCTAATGACATTCCAAACCCTATTTACTGAGACAAATAAAAGCTTACCACTGCTATGTGCCATGACATGATAGGTTAAGAGCAACTATTAAAGATATGCTAAGGAAAAGTACACGCTAGAACCCTTCCGATGAAGTAGATGAGCTTCGTCAAATGATCGATGCTCAAGCTGCTGAAGCTCAAAGAAGAAATGAAGAAGCATGAAGGCATGACCAGCGGATTGAGCAGCAAGGAGAAATGCTCCAGCAATTACTTACCCGCCTCAATGATCAACAACAACAGCCGCAACCACAACAATAAGCAGAAGTGGCAGGACCAGCTGAAGTGAACGTACCTGTGCCACTTATGTTACGACCTAATGTACAACTGCCGAGGATGGCTCCTCTAATTAATGAACCAATTTACGAACGCTCCAGGAAGCAAAAGCCACCAATTTTCTAAGGGACACCCGATCCGGCAAAGGCTGAAACTGGATAAAGCACATTCAACAGATCTTCGAATACATGCAGCTGACAGACGCACAGAACTTTGCCTGTGCTATATACCAATTTGACGATGAAGCTAGATGCTGGTGGGAGATGATTGTGCAAACGCAGCCTATTTAAACAATCGCTTGGGAACGGTTCCTAGCACTATTTTATGCTATGTATCTTGCAGAGGCTTGACTTTTTAGAAAAGTTAAGTAGTTTATGGATCTTCGATAGGGAAAAATGACCGTAGCAGAGTACACAGCTAAATTTGATGAACTGGCCCGATATGCACTGACCATGGTAGCCACGGATGACGCCAGGAAGAAGAAATACATGCATGGTCTCATCGTTAAGATTGTGACACAGGTGGACAATGACGAAGTAGGACCGCGTATCGATGATGATGTAGTACAGAGAGCCTTAATAATAGATGGTTGAAAACTGACAAACAAGCCAACCTCTACGCAAAGTATAGCTGAAGCAGGTGAGAATACCAATATGTAGAAGTCAGAAACAAGGAAATTCACTCCTAGATGTGACAGGTTTCAAAGAAACTATGGGAACTAACCCCAAATGCAGGCACGTTACTATAATCCACCTACTAGTGCTAGCAATTTTAGAAGTAATGAAGGGCGAAAAAGAGGTCAGAAGCGCGGTCAACCCGGGGGAAATGAAAGAGTAAATCTTCGTCGCCAGGAACAAAGCTGTGGAAACACTGAAACTAAACAACAGATCCCTTCACAGTGCACTCGTTGTGGAAAGTTACATAGTGGAGAGTACAGGATGGGGATGAATGTTTGTTATGCTTGCAGTAAAGAGGGTCACTTTACAAAGTCCTGTCCAAACCAGAGAAAAGAAAGAGAACCAACTAGGACCCAGTCTCGTCCTAATGCTAGAGTCTACAGCCTGTCAGAAAATATCAGAAGATGATGTAAACGTCGGCCCATCAATTGTAGTAACAGGTCAGCTTCCTATTGCTAATCTTTCTCTGTATACTCTTATTGATTCTGGCGCTGTACATTCATTTATAGCAAGCAAAGTAGTAGAAAAATTAGAATGGGATAGACAGGTATTATCATACCCATTTATAACTATAACTCCTACAGGAGATACGTATGAATCAACTAGTTGGTATAGCAATGTGCCTATCCGATTTGAGGAACGGACTCTATATTCTAATATAGTTGTTATAGAAATAGGATATTATGATGTAATTTTGGGTATGGACTGGTTGAGTGCACATCATGCAGTCATAGACTATCAAAAAAGGAGAGTTCAATTCAAACCACCTGATGGTGAAGAATTCAACTTCAAGGGAACATTAAGGAGAAAGATAGTTCCTATAATTTCAGCTCTCCAAGCCTTAAAATTACTAGCAAGTAGATGTCGAGGCTATATAGCCAACATCTGTGATGAGACGATAGAAGTCAAACTTAAGCCAACAGATGTGCCAATTGTAAGAGAGTAGATCATGGTATTCCCAGAAGATTTGCCAGGATTACCGCTAGAACGAAAATTGAGTTCACTATTGAGTTAATCTCCGGAATGGTACCAGTCTCGAAGGCACCGTATCGGTTAGCTCCTGCTGAGTTGAAGGAGCTGAAGACCCAATTACAGGAATTGGTTGATAAAGCATTCATTAGACCCAGTCACTCACCATGGGGCGCACCAGTTTTGTTCGTGAAGAAGAAGGATGGAACGTTGCGACTTTGCATTGATTATCGGGAACTTAATAAGGTAACGATTAAAAATAAATACCCGTTGCCCCGTATAGATGATTTATTTGATAAATTAGCCGGGACGAATGTATTTTCGAAGATTGACCTACGATCTGGGTATCATCAACTAAATATACGAGAGGAGGATGTTCCCAAAATAGTTTTCAAAACTCGTTATGGACATTATGAGTTTCTTGTAATGCCATTTGGGTTAACCATTGCACTAGCCGCTTTTATGGATCTGATGAATAGGGTATTTGAGGACTATTTAGATAAATTTATCATTGTATTTATCGATGATATCCTCATTTACATAAGGTCCCAGAGAGAATACGCAGAACACTTGGCTTTGGTTTTGAAGAGGCTGCAAGACAAAGAACTATAAGCCAAGTTTAAGAAATGTTAGTTTTGGCTGGACAAGGTAGTTTTTCTTGGTCATGTTGTATCTAAAGAGGTAATAATGGTAGATCCAGCGAAGATAGAAGCCCTTGTGCAATGGTCGCAGCCGAAGAATGTAACCGAAATAAGAAGTTCTTTAGGTTTAGCTAGGTATTATCGAAGATTTATTGAAGGTTTTTCAAAAATTACAACGCCTATGAAATCACTTACACGGAAGGGGCAGAAATTTACGTAGACAGAAGCTTGTGAAAATAGCTTCTAAGAACTAAAAAAAAGATAAACCACTGCTCCAGTTCTAACAATGCCTCAGGGTATAACAGGTTTCGCTATCTATTGTGATGCCTCAAAATTGGGACTTGGGACTGTTTTGATGCAGCATGGTAAGGTGATTGCCTATGCCTCCTGTCAACTTAAAGATTATGAGAAAGGTATCCCACACACGATTTAGAGTTAGCAGCGGTCGTGTTTACCTTAAAAATACGGAGGCATTATCTCTATGGGGTACACTGTGATATTTACCCCGACCATAAGACGCTGAAGTATCTTTTACTCAAAAGGAGTTGAATGTGTGTCAAGGAAGATGGTTAGAGTTATTGTCGGATTATGACTTTGACATTCACTACCATCCTGAAAAAGCTAATGGAGTAGCAGATGCTCTAAGTCGAAAGTCAACAGGAACCCTAATGGCGATCCAAGGCTTACCAAAAGAATTACCGAAGGAAATTCGTGATTTTGATCTTCAAATTGTAACCGGTAGGCTAGCTGCACTTCAAATACAACCAATACTTCTCGATCAGATATGGGAAGCACAGTTGCAAGATGAAGAATTGACCAGGATCAGAATTAAGGTTCAAGAAGGGAAACAAGAGGAATTCTCTATTTCCAAGGACGGTACCATGATTTTTAGAGGAAGAATTTGTGTACCAAATCAGGAAGTACTTAAGATGCATAGAAGCTCATCAAGCTCCTTATTCAATGCACCCAGCGACTACAAAAATGTATCAAGATTTGAAGCAGAAGTATTGGTGGCCGGGTATGAAGCGTGATATTGTTATTTTGTAAGTGTGTGCCTTACTTGTCAATAAGTAAAGGCAGAGCATCAAAGACCAGTTGGATTACATCAACCTTTAGAGATTCCAGAATGGAAGTGGGATCAAATGACAATGGACTTTGTGACGGGATTACCCAAAACAACAAGGGGACATGATTCTATTTGGGTTATCATCGACCGTCTAACAAAGTTTGCTCATTTTCTTCTAGTCAGAGTGACTTATAAACTTGACAAGTTGGCCGAAATCTACGTCCGAGAAATTGTGCGTCTTCATGGAGTGCCAAAGTCAATTATCTCTGATCGAGATAGTCGATTTACCTCCAAGTTTTGAAAAAGCCTCAAGAACGCTCTAGGAAACCGTTTGAAGTTCAGTACAGTACAGCTTTTCATCCGTAGACAGACGGACAGAGCGAACGCACAATGCAAACGCTCGAAGAAATGTTAAGAGCTTATGCTCTTGACTATCAAGGAACTGGGGACAAATACTTACCTCTGGCAGAGTTCTCCTACAATAACAGTTATCATTCAAGCATCGGCATGACTCCTTATGAAGTACTATATGGGAGAAAATGTCGGTCGCCAATTTATTAGTATGAAACAGGTGAACGAAAGTATTTGGGGCCAAAGCTAGTGGAACAGGCTACCGAAGCAATTGAAAAGATTCAACGCCACATAAAAACATCTCAAAGTCGGCAAAAATGTTATGCCGACAAGAGGCGTAAACCAATCAAGTTCACAATAGGAGAACATGTGTTTCTTAAAGTATCACCTATGAGAGGGATAATGTGGTTTGGTAAAAAGGGCAAGCTAAGTCCTAGATATGTCGGACCATTTCAGATCCTTGAGCGAATTGGTCCAGTGGCATATCGACTTGCTCTACTAGATTCTATGACAAGTGTGCATGATGTTTTCCATGTTTCCATGCTACGCAAGTACATCCGAGATCCCTCTCATGTTCTTCGACACCAGGAGATAGAAGTTACGCCAGAAGTGAAGTACGAAGTTCAACCCGAGAAGATTTTAGATCGTCAAGAAAAGGAACTGCGTAACAAGAAGATCCCTTTGGTCAAAGTTCAATGGAAGAACCATTCACCCGAAGAAGCCACCTGGGAATTGGAAAAAGAAATGAAAACTAAATATTCGACGTTGTTTTAAGTTTCGAGGACGAAACTTTTCTAAGAGGGGAAGGATTGTAAACCCGGAAGTTTTGTTATCGTCCTCAAGACTAATTTAAATTATGTTAGAGTTGTAAAATATTTCTTATTCAACTTACAAGAATAAGTTTAAAGTTGTAATTAAGTTTTCGAACTCGGGTGGCGTGGAATTGGGTGAATTCGGGTTTTATAATTCCCGAAGCATGGGAATTAGAGTTTTAAGCCATGAAAATGAATTTTTAAGTTATTATGGTGCATCAATAGCATTTTTAACATCACTCGTAAATTTTGAAATCATTCTAATGAGAAAAAGTGTCGTTTCGATGATAAACGTTAAGTTAAGGGCAAAATAGTAATTTATCGAGAAACCGGGAATTATCGGAAAAAATAATGAATAATCCAACAAGATATCTTCTTTATGAAAATGTTTCATGGTTGGAAAATTTTAAAATTATTGGCCGAAGTGAAAGAGTAAAAGGTTCAGAAATAAGGAACTTAGTTGTGAAAAATTTCGGTAAAAACCGCTATTTCAGGACGGAAATCATAACGTCGAGGAAAAATAGAAAATGAGCTCTATAAATTTTGAACATTTATATAATATTTTATAATTGGATAATTATGGTGTTTAAAGAAAGAAATTGTGCTGAAAGGGCTTAGAAATATTTTTAAAAATGTAACAAAGGACTAAGTTGTTAAGATTTTATTTCGATGGAATAAAGTACAAATTTTATAAAAGAAGTAAGTACGACTGGTTTCAACTTCACATGGCTAAGTATGAGCTGTCCTTTAGAGGTTTAACTTGATCTTTAGCTTACTTGGGAGGCAAAATTTGAGTAAGAGTTGTCGAAACTCAAGCTTGAGGTGGAAAGGTGATTACCACGCTGTGACGTCGCCGCGACAAACCAACTAGCTTAGGTTTTTATTTAAATAAACAGCCTTAGCACGAATTTGAGACATCAATACAGAATAAAAAGTGAAGAATAATGAAGGAAAAAAAAAAGAAGAAGAAAGAATAGAGAAAGAAAAGGAAGAACAAGAAGAAGAAAGTGAAAAGGAATCAAGGAAGAACAAGTTACACAACTAAGGTATTTAGGTTTTGAAACTTTGTTTCTAACTAAGCTTTGTACCTGGAATTACTTAGTTGTGGTTAATCACTATTTTAAGGGCTGTTTTGATATGGTTTAATCATGATTTAAGAGTTGTTGGTATGTTGGATTTGTTTGGAATCAACTTGGTACAAGTATTACTGAAATAAACATAGTTTTCATATTTTGGGTTTTATTTAAACTTGAAGGAATTTTCCTTGGATAATTGTTAAGAAATAATGAAAAACATGATGTTGGTGTTTTGAATTTAGTTTTTGGTTGAGAATTGCTGAATTGATGATAAAAAGAAAGGTTAACCATGCTTGATAAAGAAATTGAGTTACTTATGTCTTGCTCATGTTTTGTTTGATCATAGGTCTAAGAAGGAAAATTTTGGTGATTTATTAGGTTTTAATAAAGTTTGGCGTGTTTTTATGTATAAAATAGTGATTAAAGCATTAAAAATTAGTTTGGTGGTGAAATTGCATAAATTGGTGCAATTTGGTCACCACCCGGGCAATATGGCGCTGTGGGCGCGCTGCCTGGGTGCTACGGGCTCCCAGCGCGCCCAGCTCGCGTGGCATGAATTTTAAACACTTTAAATTAATTTTTGATAGGATAAATTTTAAAACCTAATGGTTTTTACATTGTTTTAATAGGAAATTCAAAGTTCCGACCCTCGAAAAGCTAAAACGACCCGGAACGACAATTTTCGCACCGAGTGACTCCGAGTAAGTGACAGTGCACCTACAATACAAGAATAAATTGTATAATGCTGCTAGGAATTGTATGGTTATGCATTTAAATGTCTTTCCTAGTAAGCAATATTAAGTATAAACCCGGTAATGACGAAACTAACAAGATTAATGGTCTCGGCCTTACTAACTCATAAAACTTAGTATGGGCTTTGCCTGATAAGATAAGATGAAGGCTAGAAACTGCCCGAGCCCTTTAATATGCTGCAAACCAATGAAATGTCGTTTGACTTACAAGTCAAGGAATCATGAGGGTTATTAATGAACGGTTTCACCGTCGTGGAATCTTATTCCCGCACGAAACAATATTAAGACATCCGAATATTCTTCCGAGCTTCAAATGATGAATAATGAATGAATATTGAAAGAACGTAAGTTTAATGAAAGTAATTTTTGGGTTTACACCCCAAAATGAATAACCCCCCAAAAAATATGTCGCTCGATCACCAGAACTGATACGGTACCGGGGGTTGTTGATTGAAAACGTCAACAACATAAGATAGAATGTTATGAAAATGAGTCGATGGTGCCGATAGTACGTTTTGACACTCATGCCCTCCTGATAATGATGATGAAAATCTTTTTGATACAATATAGCATGCTACAGTTTTTAAAATAATGCAGGAGGATGTAATGCCGGGAGATGCTCTAAAGGTTGAGCTGGCCCACTCCCCGCCTAGTGCCTCATGTTATGATTCATGATGCGGTACCATCAGTGGATCCCAGACTCCCTCATGATGTATGTTCGCCGATTCGTCGGCTAAGGCCTCTGATAACAAAAGGATGGTTGAGACAATGCTAGGAAGGCTAAGAAATAATTTCCTGTTACAGGGATCATTTGGTATAGGACAAATGACCTCTTATATTATTATGTGTACTGTTCATTATTTATATGTTTTATGTGATGCATTGATTGTCATGGCACATAGCATAGATAGTTTCGTCACTTATTGAGTTTAGCATCTCACCAGGTTTCTTGTATTGTATACACAGGTAAGAAGACGCAAAGCTGAGGAGGAGGTCGAGGATGCTAGAACAAGTGTGTGGACTACCTGTGGTGGATGAGGACTCCCTTGGCTAGTTACTTTATACTGTTTCTTTGTAAATATGAATATATCAAACTAAACTACTTTAAAGAACAACAATATGTATATTTTTGGACACCATTACGGTATCATAGCTAAGAAGTTTTTTGGTTATACTGCAGCAACCTCGTAGTATAATTAGGAGTTCTTACTATGCTGTAGCAATGTTGTAGTAATGTTTTTAAAAATAAAATTAAAAAAAAGTAAGTACGTGCGTACACTACTTTCTACAAATTACACTGTGATTGACAGGTTTAAGTATAATACTTATACGTACGTAAGCAAGCATGAGTCACGATCCGTTGAAGCGGGTCGTGACATAAGGACTCATTTAGAGCTCCAAAAAGTTTTAAAAACTTACTTCGCACTAAAACTGAGTACTTAGAACAAGTTGAACCTAAATCGAGCCATTAAAGGGCTTTTTTGGCTGCGAAATGACTCTAGCAACGTTGTTTTGATCCTAAATGTATATTTGAACATATAATGTATTGTAATAGGTCTTAGGAACTTATTTGTAGCTCCAACAAGCCTTAAAACTTCATTTCACGTTAAAGCAATGTCATTATAACTAGTTTTGCCGAAATCAAACCTTAAAAGGGCTTTTTTAGCTCCGAAGTGACTCTAACTAAGTTTTTTTTTATCTCAAATGTGTATCTAAATATGTAATATATTACAATAAGTCTTAGGGACTCATTTGGAGATCCAAAAAGTTTTAAAAACTCACTTCGCGCGAAAACTGAGTGCTTATAACAAGTTTTACCTAAATCGAGCTTTTAAAGGGCTTTTTTGGCTCCGAAGTGACTATAGGAACACTGTTTTGATCCTAAATGAATATTTGAACATATAATATATTATAATAAGTTGTAGGAACTTATTTATAGCTCCAACAAGCCTTTATAACTTATTTCGCATTAGAACAAAGTCATTATAACTAGTTTTGCTGAAATCGAGCCTTCAAAGGGCCTTTTTGGCTCCGAAGTGACTCTAGCAAAGTTGTTTTGATCCAAAATAATATATTATAATAAGTCTTAGGGACTCATTTGGAGCTCCAAAAAGCTTTACAAACTTACTTCGCGCTAAAACTAAATACTCATAAACAGTTTTACTTAAATCGAGCCTTCAAAGGCATTTTTTTGGCTCTGAAGTAACTCTATCAACTTTTTTTATCCTAAACGAGTATTTGAACATATAATGTCTTATAATAAGTCTTAGGTATTCATTTGGATCTCCAAAAAGCATTAAAAACTCATATTGGGCCAAAACTAAGTCATTATAACCCGTTTTGCCGAAATCGAACCTTTATGGGCTTTTTTGGCTCTGAAATGAATCTAGAAAAGTTGTTTTAATCCCAAAAGTATATTTAGAATTATAATATATTACAATAAGTCTTCGGGGGCGCATTTGGAGCTCCAACAAGCTTGAAAAACGCATTTCACGCTTAAACGAAGTCATTATAACTAGTTTTGCCGAAATCGAGCCTTTAAAGGGCTTTTTTGGTTCCGAAGTGAGCAACGTTGTTTTGATCCCATATATGTATTTAAACATATAATAGTTTATAATTAGCCTTCGAAACTCATTTGGAGCTGCAACAAGCTCTAAAAACTCATTTCGCGCTAAAACTAAGTGCTTATAACCTGTTTTACTCAAATCGAGCCTTTAATGAACTTTTTTGGATCCGAAGTCACTCTAGTAAAGTTGTTCTGATCCTAAATGAGTATTCAAACATATATTGTATTATAATAAGTCTTAGATACTCATTCGGAGATATAACAAGACTTAAGAAGTCACTTCACGCAAAAACTAAGTCCTTTTGAGTAGTTTTGCCAAAATCTATCCTTTAAAGGGCTTTTTTGGCTCCTAAGTGACTCTAGCAAAGTTGTTTTAATCCCAAATGTGTATTTTAACGTATAATATATTATAATATGTCTTAGAGACTCAATTGGAGATCCAACAAGCCTTAAAAATGCATTTCGCGCTTAAACAAAATCATTATAACTAGTTTTTCCGAAATCGAACGTTCAAATTGCTCTTTCGGCTCCGAAGTGACTCTAGCTACGGTTTTTTTTATCTCAAATGTGTATTTAAGCATATAATATGTCATAATAAGTCTTAGGGACTCATTTGTACCTCCAACAAGTTTTAAAAACTTACTTCGCGCTAAAACTAAGTGCTTATAACATGTTTTGCCACAATCGAGCCTTTAAAGGGCTCTTTTTTGGCTCCGAAGTGACTCTAGCGATGTTGTTTTGATCCTAAATGAATATTTGAACATATAATATATTATCATAAGTCTTAGGAACTCATTTGGAGTTAAAACAACCCTTAAAAACTCATTTCGCGTTAAAACAAAGTCATTAAAACTACTTTTACCAAAATCGAGCCTTTAAAGGGCTTTTTTGGATCCAAAGTGACTCTGGCAAAGTAGTTTTGATCCCAAGTGCAAATTTAAACATATAATATAGTATAATAAATCTTAGGGACTAATTTGGAGCTGCAACAAGCCTTAAAAACTCACTTCGCACTAAATCTAAGTGCTTATAACAAGTTTTACCAAAATCGATCCTTTAAAGGGTTTTTTTGGCTCTGAGGTGACTCTAGCAATGTTGTTTTCATCCTAAATGAATAGTTGAACATAAATAGTATTACAATAAGTCTTAAGGAATCATTTGGAGCTCCAACAAGCCTTAAGAACTCATTTTGAGCTAAAACTAAGTCATTATAACTAGTTTTATCGAAATCGAGCCTTTAAGGGCTTTTTTGGCTCCGACGTGACTCTAGTAAAGTTGTTTTGATCCCAAATGTGTATTTAGAAGGATAATATACTATAATAAGTCATAGGGACTCATTTGGAGCTCCAGCAAGCTTTAAAACCTCATTTCGCGCAAAAACTAAGTGCTTATAACAAGTTTTACGCAAATCGAGCCTTTACAGGAATTTTTTGGTTCCGAAGTGACCCTAGCAAAGTTATTTTCATCCCAAATGTGTATAATAATCCTTAGGGACTCATTTGAAGCTCTAAAAAGTGTTAAAAACTCACTTCACGCTAAAACTAAGTGCTTATAACAAGTTTAAACCAAATCGAGCTTTTAAAGGGCTTTTTTTGGATCCGAAGTGACTGTAGCAATTTTGTTTTGATAATAAATTAGTATTTGAATATATAATATATTATAATAAGTCTTAGGAAATCATTTGAGATCCAACGAGCCTTAAAACTCATTTCAAGCTAAAATAAAGTCTTATAACTAGTTTTACCGAAATCCAGCCTTTAATGGGCTTTTTTTGGTTCCGAAGTAACTCTAACAAAGTTTTTTTTATCCCAAATGTGTATTTAAACATATAATACATTATAATAAGTCCTAGGGACTCATTTGGAGATCCAGCAAGATTTAAAAACTCGATTCGCACAAAAACTAAGTGCCTATAACCAGTTTTACCGAAATCGAGCCTTTAAATGGCTTTTTTTGCTCCTAAGTGACTCTAGCAAATTTGTTTTGATCCCAAACGAGTATTTAAACATATAATATATTATAATAAGTCTTAGGGATTCATTTGGACTCATTATATTTATTATATTTAAACATATAATATATTATAATAAGTCTTAGGGACTCATTTGGAGCTCCAACAAGCCTTAAAAATTTACTTAGCTCTAAAACTAAGTGCTTATAACAAGTTTTACCTAAATCGAGCCTTTAAAGGGCTTTTTTTAGCTCTGAAGTTACTCAAGCAAAGTTGTTTTGATCCTAATAGAATATTTGAATATATATTGTATTATAATAAGTCGTAGGGACTCATTTGGAGCTTGAACAAGCCTTATAAACTCACTTTGTGCAAAAACTAAGTTCTTATAACCAGTTTGACATAAATCGAGCCTTTAAAGTGTTTTTTTGCTCCGAAGTGACTCTAACAAACTTGGTTTAATCATAAATGTGTATTCTAACATATAATGTAATATAATATGTCTTAGGAACTCATTTAGAGCACCAACAAGCCATATAAACTCTTTTCGCGCTAAAACAAAGTCATTATAACAAGTTTTACCTAAATCGAGCCTTTAAAGGGCTTTTTTTTTTGCTCAAAAGTTACTCAAGCAAAGTTGTTTTGATCCTAATAAAGTATTTGAACAGATATTGTATTATAATAAGTCATAGGGACTCATTTGGAGCTCAAACAAGCCTTATAAACTCACTTGGCGCAAAAACTGAGTGCTTATAACCAGTTTTACCAAATCGAGTGTTTTAAGGTCTTTTTTTGCTCCGAAGTGACTCTAGCAACGGTGCTTTTGATCCTAAATGAGTATTTGAACATATAATGTATTATAATAGTCTTAGGAACTCATTTAGAGGTCCAAGAAGCCTTAGAAACTCATTTCTTACTAAAACAAAGTCAGTATAACTAATTTTGCATAAATCATGCCTTTTAAAGGGCTTTTTTGGGTCCGAAGAGACTCTAGCAAAATTGTTTTGATCCCCAATGAGTATTTAAAAGTATAATATATTACAATCAGTCATAGGGGATCATTTTGAGCTCCAAAAAGCCATAAAAACTCATTTCGCGCTAAAACAGTCATTATAATTAGTTTTGCCCAAATCGAGCCTTTAAAGGGTTGTTTTGGCTCAGAAGTGACTCTAGCAAAGTTTTTTTGATCCCAAATGTGTATTTAAACATATAGTATATTATAATAAGTCTTAGGGACTCATTTGGAGCACCAACAAGTTTTAAAAACTCACTTCTCGCTAAAACTAAGTGCTTGTAACCAGTTTTAGCTAAATGAGCCTTTAAAGGGATTTTTTTAGCTCCGAAGTGACTCTAGCAACGTTGTTTTGATCCTAAATGACTATTTGAACATATAATGCATTATAATAAGTCTTAGGAACTCATTTGGAGCTCCAATAAGCCTTAAAAACTCATTTCACGTTAAAACAAAGTCATTACAACTAGTTTTGTTGAAATCGAGCCTTTAAAGGATTTTTTGGCTCCGAAGTGACTCTAGGAGATATAGTATTTCAACATATATTTTATTTTAATAATTCTTAGGGACTCATTTGGAGCTCCAACAACACTTAAAAACTCACTTCGCAGAAAAACTAAGTACTTATAACCAGTTTTACCTATATCGAGTCTTTAAAGGGTTTTTATGGCTCCTTAGTGACTCTAGCAACGTTGTTTTGATCCTAAATGAGTATTTCAACATATAATGTATTATAATGAGTCTTATGAACCCATTTGTAGCTCGAACAAGCCTTATAAACTTATTTCGCGCTAAAACAAAGTCATTATAACTAGATTTGCCGAAGTCGAGCCTGTAAAGGGCTTTTTTGGCTCCGAACTGACTCTAGAAAAGTTGTTCTGATCCCAAATATGTATTTAAACGTGTAATACATTATAATAAGTCTTAGTTACTCAATTTGAGCTACAACAAGCCTTAAAAACTCATTTCATGCTAAAACAAAGTCATTATAACTAGTTTTGCCGAAATTGAGCCTTTAAAGAGCTTTTTTGGTTCCGAAGTGACTGTAGCTAGGTTGTTTTGATACCAAATGTATGTTTAAATATATAATATATTATAATAAGTGTAAGGGGCTCATTTGGAGCTCCAAGAAGCTTTAAAAACACAATTTACGCCAAAACTAAGTGCTTATATCCAGTTTACCTATATTGAGCGTTTAAAGGGATTTTTTGGCTTTGAAGTGACTCTAGCAAAGCTGTTTTGATCCTAAATGAGTATTTGAACGTATAATGTATTCTAATAAGTCTTAGGAACTAATTTGGATCTCCAACAAGCCTTAAAAAATTATTTCACGATAAAACAAAGTCATTATAACTTGTTTTTCTGAAATCGAGCCTTAAACGGTCTTTTTTTCGCTCCGAAGTGATTCTACCAAAGTTTTTTGGATCCTAATAGCGTATTTTAACATATATTGTATTATAATAATTCTTACGGACTCATTTGGGGCTCTAACAAGGCTTAAAAACTTACTTTGCGCAAAAATTAACTACTTATAACAGTTTTACCCATATCGAGCCATTAAAGGGCTTTTTTTGGCTCCGAAGTGACTCTAGCAACGTTTTCTCATTCTAAATGAGTATTTAACATGTAATTTATTATAATAAGCCTTAGGAACTTATTTGGAGCGCCAACAAGCCTTAGAAACTCATTTCGCGCTAAAAAAAGTCATTATAACTTGTTTTGCCGAAATCGAGCCTTTAAAGGGTTTTTTGGCTCCGAAGTGACTCTAGCAAAGTTTTTTTGATCCCAAATGTCTATTTAAAGATATAATATATTGTAATAAGTCTTAGGTACTCATTTGGAGCTCCAACAAGCCTTAAAAACTGATTTCGCGTTAAAACAAAGTCATTGTAACTAGTTTTGTCGAAATCGAGCCTTTAAAGGGTGTTTTTGGGTCCAAAATGACTCTAGCAAAGTTTTTTTTTATCCCAAATGTGTATTTAAACATACAATATATTATAATAAGTCTTAGGAACTCATTTCGAGCTCCAACAAGCTTTAAAAACTCATTTCGCGTTAAAACATAGTAATTTTAACTAGTTTTGCAGCAATCAAGCCTTTAAGGGTTTTATGGGTCCGAAGTGGCTCTAGCAAAGTTGTTTTGATACCAAATATGTATTTAAACATATAATATATTATAATAAGTCTTAGGGCCTCATTTGGAGCTGCAACAAACCTTAAAAACTCACTTCGCGCTAAATCTAAGTGCTTTTAACAAGTTTTACCTAAATCGAGCATTTAAAGTGCTTTTTTGGCTCGGAAGTGACTCTAGCAAACTTTTTTTGATCCTAAATGTGTATTTGAGCATATAATGTATTATAATAAGTCTTAGGAACTCATTTGGAGCTCCAACAAGCCTTATAAACTCATTTCGCGCTAAAACAAAGTCTTTGTAACCAGTTTTGTAGAAATTGAGCATTTTAGTGGGCCTTTTTTAGCTCCGAAGTGACTCTAGCAAAGTTTTTTTGATCCCAAATAAGTATTTAAAAGTATAGTATATCATAATAAGTTTTAGCGACTAATTTGAAGCACCAAAAAGCCTTAAAAACTCATTTTGCGCTAAAATAAAGTCATTATACTTAGTTTTGCAGAAATGGAGCCTTTAAAGAGCTGTTTTGGCCTTGAAGTGACTCTAGCAAAGTTGATTTGGTCCCAAATGTGTATTTAAACATATAATATATTATAATAAGTCTTAGGGACGTTGGAGCTCCAACAAGCTTTAAAAACTCACTTCGCGCTAAAACTAAGTGCTTATGACAAGTTTTACCTGAATCGAGCCTTTAAAGGGCTTTTTTTGGCTCCGAAGTGGCTCTAGCAAAGTTGTTTTGATCCTAATCTAGTATTTGAACATATATAGTATTATAATACATCTTAGGGACTGATTTGGAGATCCAACAAGCCATAAAAAGTCACCCCTCACAAAAATTAAGATATTTTAACAAGTTGTGCCTAAATCGAGCTTTTAAAGGGCTTTTTTTTAGGCTCCGAAGTGACTCTAGCAAAGTTCTTTTGATCCTAAATGAGTATTTGATCGGACAATGTATTGTAATAAGTCTTAGGAACTCATTTGGAGCTCCAACATGACTTAAAAACTCATTTTACGTTAAAACAAATTCATTTTAACTAGTTTTGCTGAAATCAAGCCTTTAAAGGGTTGTATTATTTGTTCAAATACTCATTTGGGATCAAAACAACTTTGCTAGTCACTTCGGAGGTAAAAATGACTCCGAAGTGGCTTTAGCAAAGTTATTTTGATACCAAATATGTATTTAAACATATAATATATTATAATAAGTCTTAGAGCCTGATTTGGAGCTGCATCAAACCTTAAAAACTCACTTCGCGCTAAATCTATGTGCTTTTAACATGTTTTACCTAAATCGAGCCTTCAAAAGGCTTTTTTTTTTGCTCTGAAGTGACTCTAGCAAATTTATTTTGATTCTAATAGAGTACTTGAAGATATATTGTATTATAATAAGTCTTAGGGACTGATTTGGAGCTCCAAAAAGCCTTAAAAAGTCACTTCGCGCAAAAACTAAGTTCTTTTAACAAGTTGTGCTTAAATCGAGCTTTTCTGGGACTTTTTTGGCTCCGAAGTGACTTTAGCAAAGTTGTTATGATCCCAAATGAGTATGTAAAAATATAATAAGTTTTAATAAGTCTTATAGACTCATTTGGCGCACCAACAAGCTTTAAAAACTCACTTCTGGCTAATACTAAGTGCTTATAACAACTTTTCCCTAAATCGAGCCTTTAAAGAGATTTTTTTGGCTCCAAAGTGACTCTAGCAAAGTTATTTAGATCCTAGTCACGTAATTGAACATATATTGTACTATAATAAATCTTAGCGACTGATTTAGAGATCCGACAAGCCTTAAAAAGTCACCTCTCGCAAAAACTTAGTTCTTTTAACAAGTTGTGCCTAAACCGAGCTTTTAAAGGACCTTTTTGGCTTCGAAGTGACTCTAGCAAAGTTCTTTTGATCCTAAATGAGTATTTGAAAATATGATGTATTATAATAAGTCTTAGGAACTCATTTTGAGCTCCATCATGCCTTAAAAACTCATTTCGCGTTAAAACAAAGTCATTATAACTAGTTTTGCCGAAATCAAGTCTTTAAAGGGCTTTTTGGCTCCGAAGTTACTCTAGCAAAGTTTTTTTGATCCCAGATGTGTATTTAAACATATAATATATTATAATAAGTCTTAGGAACTCATTTGGAGGTCCTACAAGCCTTAAAAACTCTCTTTGCGTTAAAATAAAGTCATTTTAATTGTTTTGCCGAAATCGAGCCTTTAAAGGGTTTTTTGGCTCCGAAGTGGCTATAGCAAAGTTGTTTTGATACCGAATATGTATTTAAACATATAATATATTATAATAAGTCTTAGGGCCTCATTTGGAGCTGCAACAAACCTTAAAAACTCACTTCGCGCTAAATCTAATTGCTTTTAACAAGTTTTACTTAAATCGAGCCTTTAAAGGGCTTTTTTTAGCTCCAAAGTGACTCTATCAAAGTTGTTTTGATCCTAATAGAGTATTTTAACATATATTGTATTATAATAAGTCCTAGCGACTGATTTGGAGCTCCAACAAGCCTTAAAAAGTCACTTCGCGCAAAAACTAAGTTCTTTTAACGAGTTGTGCTTAAATCGAGCTTTTATGTGGCTTTTTTTGGCTCCAAATGGACTCTATCAAGGTTGTTTTGATCCCAAATGATTATTTAAACATATAATCAATTTTAATAAGTCTCAGGGACTCATTTGGTGCTCCAACAGGCTTTAAAAACTCACTTCTCACTGATACTAAGTGCTTATAACACGTTTTACCTAAATCAAGTCTTTAAAGGGCTTTTTTTTTTGGCTCCGAAGTGACTCTAGCAAAGTTATTTTGATCCTAATAGAGTATTTGAACATATATTGTATTATAATAAGTCATAGGGACTCATTTTGAGCTCAAACAAGCCTTATAAACTCACTTTGCGCAAAAACTAAGTGCTTACAACCAGTTTTACCTAAATCGAGTCTTTAAGGGGCTTTTTTGGCTTCCAAGTTATTGTAGCAACGTTGTTTTGATCCTAAATGAGCATTTGAACATATAATGTATTATAATAACTCGCAGGAACTTATTTCGAGCTCCAAAAAGCCTTAGAAACTAATTTTGCGCTAAAACAAAGTCAGTATAACTAGTTTTGCAAAAATCGAGCCTTTTAATGTGCTTTTTAGGCTCCAAAGTGGCTCTAGCAAAGTTGTTTTGATCCTAATCGTGCATTTGAACATATATTGTATTATAAAAAGTATTAGAGACTCATTTTGATCTCCAAAAACTCTTAAAAACGCATTTCGCGCTAAAACAAAGTCATTATAACTAGTTTTGCCGTAATCAAGCCTTTAAAGGGTTTTTTTTGGCTCGAAGTGACTCTAAATAAATTGTTTTGATCCCAAACGTGTATTTAAACATATAATATATTATAATAAATTTTATGGCCTCATTTGGAGCTACAACAAACCTTAAAAACTAACTTCGCGCTAAATCTAAGTGCTTATAACCAGTTTTACATAAATCGAGCATTTAAAGTGCTTTTTTGCCTCCGAAATGACTCTAGAAAACTTGTTTTAATCGTAAATGAGTATTTGAACATATAATGTATTACAATAAGTCTTAGGAAATCATTTGGAGCTCCAACAAGCCTTATAAACTTATTTCGCGCTAAAACAAAGTCATTATAACTAGTTTTGCGGAAATCGTGCCTTTTAATGGGCTTTTTTTGGCTCTGAAGTGACTCTAGCGAAGTTTTTTTGATCCCAAATGTGTATTGAAAAGTATATTATATCGTAGTAATTCTTAGGGACTCATTTGGAGCTCTAAAAAGTCTTAAAAATGCATTTTGCGCTAAAACAAAGTCATTATACTTAGTTTTGACGAAATAGAGACTTTAAAGGGCTATTTTGGCTCCGAAGTGACTCTAGCAAAGTTGATTTGGTCCCAAATATGTATTTAAATATTTAATATATTATAATAAGTCTTAGGGACTTTGGAGTTCTAATAAGCTTTAAAAACTCACTTCGGACTAAAACTAAGTGCTTATAACAAGTTTTACCTAAATCGAGCCTTTAAAGGGCTTTTTTTTGGCTCCGAAGTGACTCTAGCAAAGTTGTTTTCATCCTAATCTCGTATTTGAACATATATTTTATTATAATAAGTCCTAGGGACTGATTTGGAGATCCAACAAGCCTTCAAAAGTCACCTCTTTAAAAACTTAGTTCTTTTAAAAAGTTGGGCCTAAATAAAGCTTTTAAAGGAGTTTTTTTGGTACCGAAGTGACTCTAGCAAAATTCTATTAATCCTAAATGAGTATTTGAACATATTTTCTATTATAATAATTCTTAGGAACTCATTTAGATCTCTAACATGCCTTAAAAACTCATTTCGTGCTAAAACTAAGTGCTTATAAACACTTTTACCTAAATTGAGCCTTTAAAGGGATTTTTTGGCTCCAAAGTGACTCTAGCAATGATATTTTGATCCTAAATGAGTATTTGAACATATAATATATTATAATAAGTCTTAGGAACTTATCTGGAGCTCCAACAAGCCTTTAAAACTTATTTCGAGTTAAAATAAAGCCATTATAGCTAGTTTTGCCGAAATTGAGCCTTTAAAGGGATTTTTTGCTCCGAAGCAACTCTAGCAAAAATTTTTTGATCCGAAATCTGTATTTAAACATATAATATATTATAATAAGTCTTTGGGCCTCATTCGGAGCTTGAAAAAACCTTAAAAACTCAGTTCAGACTAAATCTAGCAAAGTGCTCAAAAACTGTAGCAAAGTGCTTACAACAAGTTTTACCTAAATCGAGCCTTTAAAGGGCTTTTTTTTAGCTCGGAAGTGACTCTAGCAAAAAAGTTTTGATCCTAATAGAGTATTTGAACATATATTGTATTATAATAAGTCTTAAGGACTGATTTAGAGCTCCAACAAGCCTTAAGAAGTCAATTCGAGAAAAAACTAAGTCCTTGGAGCAAAAACTAAGTCCTAATATAGTATTTGAACATATATTGTATTATAATAAGTAATAGGGACTTATTTGGATCTCAAACAAGTCTTATAAACTCACTTTGCGCAAAAACTAAGTGCTTACAAACTTTTTAACCTAAATCGAGCTTTTAAAGAGCTTTTTTTGGTTCCGAAGTGACTCTAGTAACGTTGTTTTGATCATATATGAGTATTTGAACATATAATGTAGTATCATAAGTCTTAGGGACTCATTTGGAGCTCCAAAAAGCCTTAAAAAATCATTTCGCGCTAAAACAAAGTCCTTATAACTAGTTTAGCCAAAATCAAGCCTTTAAAGAGCTTTTTTGGCTCTGAAGTGACTCTAGCTAGGTTATTTTTATCCCAAATGTGTATTTAAACATATAATATATTATAATAAGTCTTAGGTGCTCATTTGGAGCTCCAACAAGCTTTCAAAATTCACATCGCGCTAAAACTAAGAGCTTATAACTAGTTTTACCTAAATAGAGCCTTTAAAGGGATTTTTTGGCTGCGAAGTGACTCTAGCAACGTTGTTTTGATTCTAAATAAGTATTTGATAGGGTAAATGCGACGCAAGTGCATGTGCCAACAAGTAATATAGTGGACAAAGAGTTCGTGTATCGATCCCAGGAGGACTATTGTTGATTACCAAACTAATAAGTTGAATTCACTAATTGAAAGAGTAATAAAATTTGAATGTTGAAGTACGAAAAAGTAAGGACAACGGATAAAAATAAAAGATGTAATTCAATGGTGCAATAATCTAAGGCAACCGATTTCACCTCACCTAGTTAGGAACAATGCTATCCGAATAAATTAATGACTTGTTCCTTCTCAAAGATGATAATTCACAGATGTAACTATCTATTTCTTTCGAACCTAGCTAGTCCTAGGTTTTGCAACCAATCTCGTCTTTCAATTAAAATTACGAAACCCGCATTAATAATAAGAATCTTGAGTCACACAAAAGCGATTACTATTTCTAACTAGTCGTAAAATCATGTTGTTCAATTACATAATCCTAGTTTCATTCTCCTATCTTGAATTTTGAATGAAACATAATTAAGCAATCATAAATTGCGCAGCTTTATGAAAGCCTTAAGCACGTAAGTTGAATAATCATCTAGAATATCAACAAGAACATCAATTGAATTAATCGGAATAACAATGATTAATAACATCGTCTCGGCTGCTTTGTAGCCTTAGACAAAGAATTTTGTTCATCGTGGAAATAAAAACAACAACCTAAAGCAATTTGTTCATATTGAATTTAAAAGCGAAAGGATGAGAAGAAACGAGTTCGGCGAGTTGATCGGCTCTGTCTCCGGCTTCCGATCTTCCAACGTAGTTTCGAATCTTCTTTTCTTCCTCTTTTGCTCTCAAAAGCTCAGAAAAAATGATGTATGGTCAGGTCTGAGGTGTTTTGGGGTGTTTTGGCTTTTATAGGGTGAGTTTTAGGTCACAAAATAGCAAAAACGCGCGTCTCGGATCGAGCAGTCGCGACACGGGCGCTGCAGCACTAAATTTTGTGCATTGCGGTGCTGGGATATCCAGTACAAGCCCAGAAATCTTGGCAGAATGTAGCAATATCTGGGCAGACTAGCGCCACAGCGCCAGTTTTGTGTTCTGCGGCGCTATGGCGCATCCGGGCACGCACTGATTTTCAACACTGCATATCTCTCTCATGTTTCGTCCAAATCGCGCATGTAATACACCGTTGGAAAGCTCTTTCGATGAAATTTAACTTGGTATGAAAGTTTCTTCAATAAACCTTCACGAATCTTCATGAAAATCTGCCTCAAACATGCACTTGTAATTGTCTTAGGTCGAATTTCTCCGAATTTGCTCGTTTTCACTCCATTCCAATTTTATCTTATTTTTCACCTGAAATTAATAGAACACCACTTATTAAATATTATGATTATAAAATAATGTGTGAATTATTAAAATGTTCTATTTATCAATTTTATAAAATGAAATAAAAATGAACAATCTGCACTCAATGCACTTACTAAACAATTCTAACTTATTCATTGAAAATGCAATCAAATTGGACTCATATATATACGAAATGAACCTAAAAACTGATTGAATCATGCAGTAAATGCGGAACGCATCACTATTTAAACATATAATGTATTATATTAAGTCTTAGGAAGTCATTTCGCGGTAAAACAAAGTCATTATAACTAAACATATAATATATTATAATAATATGTATTTAAACATATAATATATTATAATAAGTCTTAGGGACTCATTTGGAGATGCATCTAAACCCACTTCGCACTAAATCTAAGTTCTTATAACATGTTTTACCTAAATCGAGCCTTTTAATGGACTTTTTGGCTCAGAAGTGACTCTAGCAAAGTCATTTTGATCCTATATGAGTATTTGAACATATATTGTATTATAATAAGACTTAGGGACTCATTTGGAGATACAACAAGCCTTAAAAAGTTACTTCGCGCAAAAACTAAGTCTTTTAAACAAGTTGTGCCTAAATCGAGCCTCTAAAGGGTTTTTTCAGATTTGAAGTGACTCTAGGAAAGTTGTTTTGATCCCAAATGAGTAATTAAACATATAATATATTATAATAAGTCTTAGGGACTCATTTGGAGCTCTAATATGCCTTAAAAACTCACTTCGCGCTAAAACAAAGTCATTATAACTAAATTTGCCGAAATCGAGCCTTCGGAAGGGATTTTTTTGGTTCTAAAGTGACTCTAGCAAAGTTGTTTTGATCCCAAATGTGAATTTAAACATATAATATATTATAATAAGTCTTAGGGACTGATTTGGAGCTCTAAAAAGCTTTAAAAACTCACTTCGCGCTAAAACTAATTACTTATAACAACTTTTACCCAAATCGAAACTCTCAAGGGCTTTTTTGGCTTCGAAGTGACTCTTGCTAGGTTGGTTTGATCCTAAATGAGTATTTGAATATATATTGTACTATAATAAGTCTTAGGGACTCAATTGGAGCTCCAACAAGCCTTAAAAACGCTCTTCGCGCTAAAAGAAAGTCATTATAACTAGTTTTGCCGAAATCGAGCCTTTAAAGGGCTTTTTTTTTTACCCGAAGTGACTCTACCTACGTTGTTTTGATCCTAGACGTGTATTTAAACATATAATATATTATATTATTTCTTAGGGACTTATTTGGAGCTCGAACAAGCATTAAAAACTCACTTCTAGCTAAAACTAAGTGCTTATAACCAGTTTTACCTAAGTCGAGCCTTTAAAGGGCTTTTTGGGCTTCGTAGTGACTCTAGCAACGTTGTTTTGATCCTAAACGAGTATTTAAACATATAATGTATTATAACAAGTCTTAGGAACTCATTTGGAGATCCAGCAAGCCTTAAAAACTCAATCTCGTTAAAAGAGTGATTATAACTAGTTTTGCTGAAATCGAGCATTTAAATGGCTTTTTTGGCTCCAAAGTGACTCTAACAAAGCTGTTTTGATCCCAAATGTGTATTTAAACATAGAATTAGAAGGGAAGAAGATACGAAGAGAATAGGAGTAAGAAAAACTCTGAAAATCGATGATCTCCGTGAATCCTTCAGCTCCGATGAATGCTCAATCTTCTTCTTCTTCTCTTGAGTTTCTCCGTGTCAAAAGTCTTGTTTTCTTTTTCGTCCAAGTCTCCTCTCTTCGTCCAAACTGTGTTCTATTTATAGAGCACAAGGTTTGACCTAATTTTGGAGGAATTTCGGAACCTTTTACGCTTGGAAAACGACGTCGTTCTGCTTGACGAGCTTTGGCCGATCGATCGGTTGATAACTCGCGATCGATCGGCGCTCATGCGGTATCAGGAATCGTTGGCTCCCGATCGATCGGCTTGAATGCCACGATCGATTGGCGTTGCTTCTGTCTGACTCGCGTAGTTGAGCCGATCCATCGGCTAGTTTCGCGCGATCGATCGGCAAGCTCTCTGGCTTTCGCTGCTTTTCTTTCAAACTTCTGCCGATCGATCGGTAGGTTCTATGCCTTTTGTTTCTCATCTTTGCAACTCCTGCCGATTGATCGGCTGCTATGCCGCTATCGATCGACGATGGCTCTGTCTTTCTCTTCATGTTTTCCTTTTCTCCAAAATGTTCCGTTTTGTGTACTTTTTCACCTCGGCTTCCGTACTTGTGCTTAAATCACCTGTACACTCACAAAACTCATCAAACAACATAAAATTGAGGAATTTAACAACAATTCAAGCCTGAATTTGCGATATATAAGTGAGTATTTTGCTCGCTTATCACACCCCCAAACTTGAATCATTGCTTGTCCTCAAGCAATAATGAAGCACAAATTTGAATTCTATGATGCATGACTCCTATCTTAAACATGAATGAATGAATGAATGAATAATTGGATAAATGAATGAATGAGTAATCCTAAATGAAAACAAAGCAACGTATGATTCTAACTTCAACATCCGGATTCTTTGTCGTGCATGGCATGGATAGTTTTCAGGGACATTTCACCGATTCCCTTGTGGTATCGAAGTCCTCATCCAACTAGAGCTTTTACATATCAAGCTTACCTCGGAAATGGCCTTTCAAGTGTGTGTGTGACTCCTCTTTCATTCAACCGACTACTACCTACTCAAGAAGACTTAGTGGTTCATACCGAAGAGAATCACCATAAGCTCGACCTTGTCGCTAATCTCCACTAATGTAGAACACAAGTAACTGAGGATCAAAAGGACTTTTTGGCTTGTAATATTGCGGCCTCGGCTAAGGTAGGTTGAAAGTTAATTTTAAGCTCGATGTTCACCTAGACCCATGCCTTTACGGTAACACCGCTGAATCTTTTTTTTTTTACACCTTCTTTTCCTTTCAATTTTTCCAACCGATTACCAAAACACCAAACCACCCTTCCCCCAAACTTCGTTTTGACTACCCTTGTTAAATTAGAACATTGGATACTTTTTTTTTTGATCCAATATTTTTATTGTTGATACGGGTAACGAAATTGGGTTTTAGGCTCTACATTGTTAACATAATCACTCTCCTTCATACAAAATTAAGCATTGCAGTCTAGGTGAACAAGGGTGATTGTGGATAATGTAAGGCTAGTGGGTGTGTAAATGTCACAGGTTGGTAAAATCTGAAATAAATGGTGGTTATAGGCTCAAAACTATGGGTGCAAAGGCATATTATCCAAGGTGTGCTATTTAGGCTCAAACGGTCCAAATGATGGCCTTAATCATTTCCTCAAGTTCCTGTCACTAGGATTTCGCCTCGAAAAGATACTAAGGTCGGGTTCTAGAGATCTCAAACAACTATTATCAGAAAGAACTTCTATTGCATACATACATCAGTCGAATTTCAAGAGAAATATTACGTGCATGGAATGTGAAATAGCCAAATCCTAAGTTTACTATCAATGTTATACTCAAAGAAGGGGAAAAACTTACGACACAACGCAGGACTCGACTTCGTGCTAGCCCTCATCATCGACTCACGCCATTGCACAAATGAAAGAAACACTACACATTTTGTTAGAATTCATACAATAGCCAAGTTTATAAACATGCATAATGAAAACAAGCTACAAAAATAAACCTAATAAGCTAAAAATAAAGTAAATGAAAATGAAAATGAAATAGTTCAATAATAACTGAAATACAACTAATAGAAAATAAAGATAGAATTGTGACTCCTCTCGCTCGGGTTGCTGCGGCCTTGCCATGCAATGGAAAGCACCCCCCCCCCCCCCCCCCCCCCCCCAAACTTGGAATAGACAGTGTCCTCACTGTCTCAAATAGAGCGGGGGAAGGGGGGCCTATTCAGGCCAAGATTCCCACCCATCGGCGGGTCGATCCGGGGACGGGCTACGGTATGGCTGCAAGAGGAAGTCGGGGAATGGCTCCCGCGGTTTGTGCTGCAGGTCCATCTCCAGGTTGTGCAAATGCTGGGCGAGGTGGTACTGGCGTTGCTGCATGTCGGACACACGGCGAAGGAGGCTTGCCTGACCCAACTTTAGATACTCCTGACCCAACCGCAGAGTCTCGAAACCCTGAGTCATCAGCACGGCGATGGAGTCGAATGAATGGGGCTCTGGTGGTGAGGCACTGGATGAGGAGCCCTCGCCTGGCTGGGATTGGCGACGCGATCGGCGCGCAGCTTGGCGGCGTTCCCGTTCTTCATCAACTCTGGCGTCTATGTTCTGAGTCGGAATCATGTTCATGTGTCGAATGCGCGGTGGGGCTGCGGGTGGTGGCGGTGGCGGAGGTTGATTGGGGAAAGGCATAAAGCCTATCCCGTTAGGGTCTGGGGTACCGCCGGGCCACTGTTTGAATCTCATCAAGCTGTCGTGGTTAAACTTCTTCGGCCCAAGGTCATCTCCTCGTCGCTCATCGGCACACTGGCCTGAGCACACAAGTAGGTGATCAGAATCGGATGAGTGAGTGCCGCCCCAAGATTCGCCCGATGGCAGAAGGAGTCTTTGATGATCGTGGCGGCGTCGATGGAGCGGCAAGAGCAGATGCAGTAGGTGAGGAGGGCGCAGTCTGTTGTAATCTCTGATCTCTGGGAGGTCGGCATGAGATTATGGTGGATGAGATGATACCACGCATGCGCGAAGCGGTTGAGAGTGTTGGCACGGACATGCAGTGGCTCGGTCGGGTTGGAGGCCGAATAAGACCAATGGGAGCCTGGGAAACCCATCTCCTGCAAAAGAACCTCATAGTCGGCACCCTCATGTAATAAGCGATGGAAATCGTCATCCGCTACCATAGGGAGGTTGAGAACGCTCCGTAGGGTTGCCGAGCTGAAGGACACGTCCTTGCCGCGAACCAACACGACATTGCCCGGTCTGTTAAAGTGTGCGTTGGCATAGAACTCCCGGACCACGACCACATTAGCTGCGCAAGGTTGATCGCACAACCGTTGCCAGCCGAGCCGGTGTATCTGAGCCTATAAATGACCGTCGCTGGGCTCGGGAGCGAAGTCGCACTCCACGTGCGTTGGTTGGCCGGACTGCACAAATTGCTTATAGAGTCGTTCGGCATCTGAATTGACAAACACTTGAGAAAAGGCCACGACGGGTCGACGCACCATCTCGGCCGGCACTCTAGTCTTTCTCTTAGCCATGACGGAGAAGTCGATAACCGATCACGACAACAAAAACAAATAACCGCACACGAAGCAAACCCGCAGCAACAACCAACAAAACAGACCCACAGAACGACCACCAACAGAGCTAAAATTACCCAATAATGCACCAGAATCACGACTCCCACCCCGCAGAACAAATGTAGCAGCAATATTCCAAACAAAGAACCACAACCCAACAAGCGTGCCGACAACCAAAGGGCCACTGAGAAGAAAAAAGGCAAACCTCGAAAGAGCGAGAAGTAACCGGTGGTGAAAGCGGTGACGGCGGCGCGCGGCGAGAGTGCTAGTGAAGGGGCTGATCGGCGCACGGCAGGAGGATGGCTCGGCGCTCGTGATAGGAGGGGGCGAGGGGATGGCGGACCGAGTTGGAATGGCGGACCGAGTTGGAATGCAGGGGCGGGGCTGAGCGGCGCGCGGCATAAGGGGCGTTCGGAAGTCGGTGCGCGGCGGAGGGTGAGAGAGAGGCGGAGCGGCGTGCGGCAGGAGAGAGCGCGGGGCTCGCGACGAGTGCGACCGAGGACGGGACGGCGCTCGGCGTGGAGGGCACGGAGCGAGGGGGTGTGAGGGAAGGGAAATGGGCTCGCGAGGGTTGTTGGTTGGGTGAACGGGGGAAATTTCTGGTGGCGAGGGAGGGAAAATGGGTGAGAAAGGGCGCGAGGTTGGGGAGAATGGCGATCGGCTGGGAGAGAAAATGAGGGGGGAAGAGAATATGGTGAGCGGCGCGAGAAGGGGAGGAACGATCGGCTGGTTAAGAGAATGGGAGGAAGAAGTCGATTCCTGAGGTTAAAAACCCTTGAAAGTAATGAAATGCACCGTTTCAGACTTGTGCGCGCCTTGCCGATCGATCGGCCCAAGTCTCGCGATCGATCGGCTATCGATCGGGTGTCCTCAGTCGTCTCTTGCGATCGATCGTATAAGACTCCGCGATCGATCGGCTGCGTGTTGGTCTGTCGCTAGTGTCTCCTCTCGCGATCGATCGTCGTTACTCTCCCGACCGATCGGCTCTTGCTCGGCTCTGGTGAAGTGCGTGATGGAGATGAGCCGCGATCGATCGCCCCTATTGGTGCGATCGATCGGCATTGAATCTGTGCAGCCCAATTTTTTTTTTTTTTTTGTATCCGAAAATCAAAAACAAATATATTAGTAATCATATCGAACTTTCAACTAGAAAATGAAAATAAAACAATAAAAATGGAAATAAAATAAAAATAAAAAGAAACAAAACTTAAAAACGAAAACATAAAATACTGCTTGGGTTGCCTCCCGAGAAGCCGATCCATTTAACGTCCATCTTGATGCTGCATCTTCACTCGTTATTCTGATCTCTTGGTTGCCCAAGTAATTCTACTGCGAATTGATGCTTCCTTTTGTGAATTTCATCTGCGGCTGGTATGGCTGTTGGCACGACTTTGGTATTCGGGGTCTTGCCACGCCTTTTCAGACGTTTGAGGTATAACCGTAAACGTCTTGTCATCAAACCCGGTTTGGTTGGCTCTTTCTGTAGAGTCCTGCCTTCGGATTCAGAGATTCTTACTGCTTTCTCGTCTACCTCCTCTTGTTTTCTCATGGGCTTTATTTCATATGGTTTGGCTGGATGGGACTTGTGAAAGTGGACTTGCTCATTGTCCACTCGAAGCGCGAGACAACCTGCTTCGACGTCAATTAAGGCTCTGCCCGTGGCTAAGAATGGTCGTCCCAGGATTAGTGGGACCTCATTATCATCTCCCATATCTAATACAACAAAGTCTATCGGGTAGATAAACTTGTCGACTTTTACGAGCACATCTTCAATCACTCCACATGGTTTGGCGATGGAGCGGTCGGCCATTTATAGTGCGATGGTTGTTGGTTTTGCTTCTTGGAGTCCAAGCTTCTTAAAGATTGATAGCGGCATTAAGTTGATGCTTGCGCCCAAATCACAAAGCACATTGGTAAGTGTAGTGTCGCCGATCATGCAAGGTATGGCAAAGCTCCCGGGGTCTTTCTCCTTCTTCGGTAGCTTCCTTTGTACTATTGCGCTGCATTCCTCAGTTAAACTTACCATCTTGAACTCCTCCACTTTGTGCTTCTTTGCCATCATCTTCTTCAAGAACTTTGCATAATTTGGCATGTGTTCCAAGGCATCTGCAAATGGAATGTTGATGTGCAGTTTCTTGAACACCTCAAGGAACTTAGTGAATTGTTCATCGAGGGTCTTCTTCTTGAAGCGCTGAGGATATGGGAGTGGCATGGTAATCTTCGGAGGGTTGTCAGGAAACATTATTCTTCCTGGCGTAACTGGCTCCTTCTCAACTCTCCCTGCGAGTATTTCCTTCTTGGCCTTCGTCAGAGCCGTAACCTCACAATTGCTCTCCATTGTCGCTTTTACTTCTGGGCCACTCTTTACCATGATTGCCTTGCATTCCCTTACATTGTTCTCTGCATCATTTGAGAGAGATCGTGTTGCTTGCTCCTTAACTGCCATGGCCAATTGTCCAATTTGAGTTTCCAGAGTTTTGATAGAGGCTCCCATGTTCGTGCAGTGAATCTCCAAACTGTTGAAGCGCTTATCATACGCCTCCATTCTCTTCCTTGATTCATTCACGAAGGCGTTGAGGTTGTCCTCCAGAGTTGACGCCCTCTTTTCCACAGGCATGGTGTAATCTGAGGAGGATTGCCCTTGGAAACCAGGAGGTGGCGCATTCAGAGCGTTTCTTGGGTTGCTGTCGGAGAAGTTTTCATGATTCCTTAACCCGGGATGGTAGTGAGCGGGCAGATTGTTGTTTGGCCGAAATTGATAATTCCTGTTTCCCACAAACTGAACATCTTCTACCCCAAACTGTTCTTCTTGTTGCGATGCCTGTTCTTGCTGGCTCTGCATTGCAGCCACTTGTTCCATGGTTGGCCCTTTTTGGCTTGACAGCTTGTTGGTGAGTGAGGCTAGCTGAGCCTGAATGGCGGATAGTTGGTCCACCTCTAGAACCCCTGCAACTCGCCTACCCACGTTCCTATCCGATGATGATTGGTAGTTGCTTGTGGCCATCTCTTCATAAAGTTCAGTTGCTTCCTCAGCTGTCTTGTTCATTACAGAACCACCTGCTGCAGCATCCACCATGCTTCTAGTGGCATAGTTCAAACCATTGTAGAACGTTTGAGCTTGAAACCATAGCTCGAACCCGTGTTGTGGACACCTCCTTAACAGATCCTTAAACCTTTCCCAAGCGTCATACATTGATTCGCTCTCCCCTTGTCGGAATTGGCTTATTTCAACTCTCAGCTGCGAAGTCATCTGTGGAGGGAAAAACTTCGTAAGAAACTTCTGCACCATGGCATCCTAAGTTTCGATGGACCCCTTTGGAAGAGCATGGAACCATGTGCGAGCCTTGTCCCGGAGAGAGAACGGGAACAATTGTAGCTTGATTGTGTCATGGGGCACACCATTATACTTTACGGTGTCGCACAGCTCCAGAAAGGATGCTAGGTGGTTGTGAGGATCTTCAGACGGCAAACCCCCAAACTGCTGTTGTTGTACCATGGTGATCAATCCGGGTTTCAAATCGAAGTTGTTGGCATTGATGGTCTGTCGCCGAAGCCCCGAATAATTCTCATTGACTACAGGCCTCAAGTAGTCTCGAAGTGTACGGGCTTCATTCCGAGGTTGTTGCCCCTGTTGAGCCTGTAGAACATTGGCATTTCGTGCTTGTTGCGCAGCCGGTAAGTCGTCGGCCATTGTGAACTCGGATGACAAATTCCTGTTGATCTTCCTCAACGACCGAAGTGTGCGTTCAATCTCTGGATCGAGTGGTAATATGTGGTGACCACTCGACCTTGGCATACACCTATGAAGCAAATGCACAAAAGAGACCGGCAAACGTTAGTTAAGTAAAAATAAAACTCTAAATCAAAATAATTCTCGTTTATTGTAGTATTAAACAAAGTTAGACGCTTTGTTCTCCGGCAACGGCGTCAAAAACTTGTTCGCTCGAAAACACACGCGAATTGTAACCGCAAGTACACGGGTCATTCAAGTAATAAAGTGGATTGTGAGTCCGAATATCGTCCCACGGAGAACAAATGCCTATATCTAATTATTACGATTAATAAAGAATTATTTTGTCTAGAAATCAAATTTAAATGAATGTTATAAATTAAAATAAACAAAACAATTAAATTAAAATGACAAGAACTCAATTTCTACGGATTCACTCAATTAACTAAATACTAGGGTCGATTGGCTTCCCTCGATGCTTCCTCAATTCAATCAATTACTAACTCATCACTACAATTTTCAATTTTATACTAGTCTAAGAGATTATTAATTACGTCGCAGCTCTCGCTTATTGACCTAATTATGCGTTTAATCCTAACTTACGCGTCCGTTTGCTAGAATTAAATACAATTAAGCTCAGCTCTTATAGTTCTAAATCGATCACCTCTCGGTCCCTACGATTTATAGCTAGACTACCTAGACTATCAATCACCTCTCGGTCCTTATAATGTCTAAGTTGTGGTTCTTACTATTCCCGATTCAATTCAATTTCCTCTCTCGAGTTTAATTAAATTAAACCTAAATTCTTCTATTCAATCTTTCAATTGCAACAGAAAATAAAATAAACCAGCAAGAATCACAAGTATATAAACTGAATATTGCAGAAATTTATTACTTATAATTGAAAAGAGTCTACATCGAGTTCAGCCAATCTCTCCTAGAAAGATAGATTTAGCCTCTCATAATTATATACAGCAAATCATGAATTCTAGAGTTCATGATAAACATAGAATTAGAAGGGAAGAAAATACGAAGAGAATAAGAGTAAGAAAAACTCTGAAAATCGATGATCTTCGCGAATCCTTCGGCTCCGATGAATGCTCAATCTTCTTCTTCTTCTCTTGAGTTTCTCCGTGTCAAAAGTCTTTTTTTCTTTTTCGTCCAAGTCTCCTCTCTTCGTCCAAACTGTGTTCTATTTATAGAGCACAAGGTTTGACCTAATTTTGGAGGAATTTCGGAACCTTTTACGCTTGGAAAACGACGTCGTTCTGCTTGACGAGCTTTGGCCGATCGATCGGCTGATAACTCGCGATCGATCGGCGCTCATGCAGTATCAGGAATCGTTGGCTCCCAATCGATCGGCTTGAATGCCACGATCGATCGGCGTTGCTTCTGTCTGACTCGCGTAGTTGAGCCGATCGATCGGCTAGTTTCGCGCGATCGATCGGCAAGCTCTCTGGCTTTCGCTGCTTTTCTTTCAAACTTCCGCCGATCGATCGGCTAATAAACCGCGATCGATCGGCAGGTTCTCTGCCTTTTGTTTCTCGTCTTTGTAACTCCTGCCGATCGATCGGCTACTATGCCGCGATCGATCCGCGATGGCTCTGTCTTTCTCTTCATGTTTTCCTTTGCTCCAAAATGTTCCGTTTTGTGTACTTTTTCACCTCGGTTTCCGTACTTGTGCTTAAATCACCTGTACACTCACAAAACTCATCAAATAACATAAAATTGAGGAATTTAACAACAATTCAAGCCTGAATTTGCGATATATAAGTGAGTATTTTGCTCGCTTATCACACCCCCAAACTTGAATCATTGCTTGTCCTCAAGCAACAATGAAGCACAAATTTGAATTCTATGATGCATGACTCCTATCTTAAACATGAATGAATGAATGAATGAATGAATGAATAATTGGATGAATGAATGAATGAATGAGTAATCCTAAATGAAAACAAAGCAACGTATGATTCTAACTTCAATATTCGGATTCTTTGTCGTGCATGGCATGGATAGTTCTCAGGGACATTTCACCGATTCCCTTGTGGTATCGAAGTCCTCATCCAACTAGAGCTTTTACATATCAAGCTTACCTCGGAAATGGCCTTTCAAGTGTGTGTGTGACTCCTCTTTCATTCAACCGACTACTGCCTACTCAAGAAGACTTAGTGGTTCATACCGAAGAGAATCACCATAAGCTCGACCTTGTCGCTAATCTCCACTAATGTAGAACACAAGTAACTGAGGATCAAAAGGACTTTTCGGCTTGTAATATTGCGGCCTCGGCTAAGGTAGGTTGAAAGTTAATTTTAAGCTCGATGTTCACCTAGACCCATGCCTTTACGGTAACACCGCTGAATCTTTTTGTTTTTTTTTTACACCTTCTTTTCCTTTCAATTTTTCCAACCGATTATCAAAACACCAAACCACCCTTCCCCCAAACTTCGTTTTGACTACCCTTGTTAAATTAGAACATTGGATACTTTTTTATTTTAATCCAATATGTTTATTGTTGATACGGGTAACGAAATTGGGTTTTAGGCTCTACATTGTTAACATAATCACTCTCCTTCATACAAAATTAAGCATTGCAGTCTAGGTTAACAAGGGTGATTGTGGATAATGTAAGGCTAATGGGTGTGTAAATGTCACAGGTTGGTAAAATCTGAAATAAATGGTGGTTATAGGCTCAAAACTATGGGTGCAAAGGCATATTATCCAAGGTGTGCTATTTAGGCTCAAACGGTCCAAATAATGGCCTTAATCATTTCCTCAAGTTCCTGTCAGTAGGATTTCGCCTCGAAAAGCTACTAAGGTCGCGTTCTAGAGATCTCAAACAAGTATTATCAGAAAGAACTTCTATTGCATACATTCATCAGTCGAATTTCAAGAGAAATATTATGTGCATGGAATGTGAAATAGCCAAATCCTAAATTTACTATCATTGTTATACTCAAAGAAGGGGAAAAACTTACGACACAATGCAGGACTCGACTTCGTGCCAGTCCTCATCATCGACTCACGCCATTGCTCCAAAATATTCCGTTTTGTGTACTTTTTCACCTCGGTTTCCGTACTTGTGCTTAAATCACCTGTACACTCACAAAACTCATCAAATAACATAAAATTGAGGAATTTAACAACAATTCATTCCTGAATTTGCGATATATAAGTGAGTATTTTTCCCGCTTATCAGAAAGTCATTATAACTAGTTTTGCCGAAATCGAGCCTTTATAGGGCTTTTTTTCCCCCCGAAGTGACTCTAGCTACGTTGTTTTGATCCTACGCCTTTATAAGCCTTTACAAGTCATTATAACTAGTTTTGCCGAAATCGATCCTTTATAAGCCTTTATAGGACTTATTTAAAGCTCGAACAAGCGTTAAAAACTCACTTCCCGCTAAAACTAAGTGCTTATAACCAGTTTTACCTAAATCGAGCCTTTAAAGGGCTTTTCGGGCTCCGAAGTGACTCTATCAACGTTGTTTTGATCCTAAATGAGTATTTGAACATATAATGTATTTTAACAAGTCTTAGGAACTCATTTGGTGATCCAGCAAACCTTAAAAACTCAATCTCGTTAAAAGAGTGATTATAACTACTTTTGATGAAATCGAGACTTTAAATGGCTTTTTTAGCTCCGAAGTGACTCTAACAAAGCTGTTTTGATCGTAAATATGTATTTAAACATATAATATATTATAACAAGTCTTAGGTACTCATTTGGAGCTGCAACAAACCTTAAAAACCCAATTCGCGCTAAATCTAAGTTCTTATAACAAGTTTTACCTAAATCGAGCCTTTTAATGGACTTTTTTGGCTCTGAAGTTGCTCTAGCAAAGTCATTTTGATAGTAAATGAGTATTTGAACTTATATTATATTACAATAAGACTTAGGGTCTCATTTGGAGATCCAACAAGCCTTAAAAAGTTACTTCGCGAAAAAACTAAGTCCTTTTAACAAGTTGTGCCCAAATCGAGCCTTTAAAGGGATTTTTCAGCTTCGAAGTGACTCTAGCAAAGTTGTTTTAATCCCAAATGAGGAATTAAACATTTAATATATTATAATAAGTCTTAGGGACTCCTTTGGAGCTCTAATATGCCTTAAAAAGTCACTTCGCGCTAAAGCAAAGTCATTATAATTAAATTTGCCGAAATCGAGCCTTCGAAAGGGATTTTTTGATTCTGAAGTGACTCTAGTAAAGTTGTTTTGATCCCAAATGTGAATTTAAACATATAATATATTATAATAAGTCTTAGGAACTAATTTGGAACTCCAACAAGGTTTAAAAACTGACTTCGCGCGAAAACTAAGTGCTTATAACCAGTTTTAAATAAATCAGGCCTTTAAAGCACTTTATTCGCTCCGAAGTGACTCTAGCAACGTTGTTTTTATCCTAAATGAGTATTTAAAAGTATAACATATAATGATAAGTCTTAGGGACTCATTTGGAGCTCCAACTAGCATTAAAAACTCATTTCGCGCTAAAACAAAGTCATTATAACTAGGTTTGCCAAAATCGAGCCTTTAAAGGGCTCTTTTGGCTCCGAAGTGAATCTACCTTAGTTGTTTTCATCCCAAATATGAATTTAAACATATAATATAATATAATAACTCTTAGCGACTGATTTTGAGCTCCAACAAGCTTGAAAAACTCACTTCGCACTAAAATTAAATGCTTACAAGAAGTTTTACCTAAATCGAGCCTTTAGAGGGCTTTTTTGGCACTTAAGTGACTCTTGCAACGTTGTTTTGATCCTAAATAGGTATTTGAACATACAATGTATTATAATAAGAATTAGGAACTCATTTGGAGCTCCAACAATCCTGAAAAACTCATTCCGCGTTAAACCAAAGTCATTAAAACTAGTTTTGCCGAAATCGATCCCTTAAAGGGCTTTTTGTGCTCCGAATCGACTCTAGCAAAGTATTTTTCATCCCAAATGTATATTTAAACGTAAAATATATTATAATAAGTCTTAAGGACTCATTTGGAGTTCCAATACGCCTGAAAAACTCACTTCGCGCTGAACCAAAGTAATTATAACTAGTTTTGCCAAAATCGAGCTTTTACAGTGGGTTTTTTTGGCTCCGAAGTGACTTTAGCAAATATATTTTTATCCCAAATTTGTATTTAAGCATATAATATATTATAATATGTCTTTAGGGACTGATTTGGAGCTACAAAAAGCTTTAAAAACTCACTTCGCGCTAAAACTAATTACTTATAACAAGTTTTACCCAAATCGAAACTCTCAAGGACTTTTTTGGCTTCGAAGTGACTCTAACTAAGTTGGTTTGATCCTAAATGAGTATTTGAATATATATTGTACTATAATAAGTCTTAGGGACTGAATTGGAGCTCCAACAAGCCATAAAAACTCTTTTTGCGCTAAAAGAAAGTCATTATAACTAGTTTTGCCGAAATAGAGCCTTTAAAGGGCTTTTTTTTTTTCCACCGAAGTGACTCTAGCTACGTTGTTTTGATCCTAAACGTGTATTTAAACATATAATATATTATATTAATTCTTAGGTACTTATTTGGGGCTCAAACAAGCATTAAAAACTCACTTCCCACTAAAACTAAGTGCTTATAACCAGTTTTACCTAATTCGAGCCTTTAAAAGACTTTTTGGGCTCCGAACTGACTCTAGCAACGTTGTTTTAATCCTAAATGAGTATTTGAACATATAATGTATTTTAACAAGTCTTAAGAACTCAATTTGGTGATCTAGCAAGCCTTAAAAACTCAATCTCGTTAAAAGAGTGATTATAACTAGTTTTGCTGAAATCGAGGCTTTTAAATGGTTTTTTGGCTTCGAAGTGACTCTAACAAAGCTGTTTTGATGCCAAATTTGTATTTAAACATATAATATATTATAATAAGTCTTACGTACTCATTTGGAGCTGCAACAAACCTTAAAATCTCAATTAGCGCTAAATCAAAGTTCTTATAATAAGTTTTACCTAAATCGAGCCTTTTAATGGACTTTTTTGGCTCTGAAGTGGCTCTAGCATGGTCATTTTGATACTAAATGAGTATTCGAACATATATTATAATATAATAAGACTTAGGGACTCATTTGGAGATCCAACAAGCCTTAAAAATTTACTTTGCGCAAAAACTAAGTCCTTTTAACAAGTTGTGCCCAAATCGAGCCTTTAAAGGGATTTTTCAGCTTCGAAGTGACTCTAACAAAGTTGTTTTGATCCCAAATGAGGAATTAAACATATAATATATTATAATAAGTCTTAGGACTCATTTGGAGCTCTAATATGCCTTAAAAACTCACTTCGCGCTAAAGCAAAGTCATTATAACTAAATTTGCCGAAATCGAGCCCTTAAAGGGATTTTTTTGGTTCTGAAGTGACTCTACCAAAGTTGTTTTGATCCCAAATGTGAATTTAAAAATATAATATATTATAATAAGTCTTAGGAACTAATTTGGAGCTCCAACAAGGTTTAAAAACTCAATTCGCGCGAAAACGAAGTGCTTATAACTAGTTTTTAATAAATCAGGCCTTCAAAGAGCTTTTTTTGCTCCGAAGTGACTCTAGCAACGTTGATTTTATCCTAAATGAGTATTTAAAAGTATAGCATATAATAATAAGTCTTAGGGACTCATTTGGAGCTCCAACTAGCCTTAAAAACTCATTTTGCGCTAAAACAAAGTCATTATAACTAGGGCTTTTTTGGCTCCGAAGTAAATCTACCCTTGTTTTTTTTTTCCTAAATGTGAATTTAAACATATAATATAATATAATAAGTCTTAGCGACTTATTTTGAGCTCCAACAAGCTTTAAAAACTCACTTCGCGCTAAAACTAAATGCTTATAATAAGTTTTACCTAAATCGAGCCTTTAGAGGGCTTTTTTGGCACCGAAATGACTCTTGCAACGTTGTTTTGATCCTAAATAAGTATTGGAACATATAATGTATTATAATAAGAATTAGGAACTCATTTGGAGCTCCAACAAGCCTGAAAAACTCATTCCGGGTTAAACCAAAGTCATTAAAACTAGTTTTGCCTAAATCGAACCCTTAAAGGGCTTTTTGTGCTCCGAAGCGACTCTAGCAAAGTTTTTTTTCATCCCAAATGTGTATTCTTAGGGACTTATTTGGAGTTCCAATACGCCTGAAAAACTCACTTCGCGCTAAAACAAAGTAATTATAACTAGTTTTGCCAAAATCGAGCTTTTACAGTGGTTTTTTGGCTCCGAAGTGACTTTAGCAAATTTGTTTTTATCCCAAATTTGTATTTAAGCATATAATATATTATCATAAGTCCTAAGGACTGATTTGGAGCTCCAAAAAGCTTTAAAAACTCACTTCGCACTAAAACTAAGTGCTTATAACGAGTTTTACCCAAATCGAAACTCTCAAAGGCTTTTTTTGGCTTCGAACTGACTCTAGTAAGTTGTTTTGATCCTAAATGAGTATTTGAATATATATTGTACTATAATACATCTTAGGGACTCAATTGGAGCTCCAACAATCCTTAAAAACTCTTTTTGCGCTAAAAGAAAGTCATTATAACTAGTTTTGCCGAAATAGAGCCTTTAAAGGGCTTTTTTTTTTCCACCGAAGTGACTCTAGCTACGTTGTTTTGATCTTAAGCGTGTATTTAAACATATAATATATTATATTAATTCTTAGGGAATTATTTGGAGCTCCAACAAGCATTAAAAACGCACTTCCCGCTAAAACTAAGTGCTTATAACCAGTTTTACATAAATTGAGCCTTTAAAGGGATTTTTGGGCTCCGAAGCGACTCTAGCAACGTTGTTTTGATCCTAAATGAGTATTTGAACATATAATGTATTTTAATAAGTCTTAGGAACTCGTTTGGAGTTCCAACAAGCCTTCAAAACTCAATTCGCGTTAAAACAAAGTCACTATAACTAGTTTTGCTGAAATCGAGCCTTAAAGGGCTTTTTTGGCTCTGAAGTGACTCTAACAAAGCTGTTTTGATGCCAAATGTATATTTAAACATGTAATATATTATAATAAGTCTTATGGACTCATATGGACCTCCAATATGCCTTAAAAACTCACTTCGCGCTAAACAAATTCATGATAACTAGTTTTGCCGAAATAGAGCCTTGAAAGGGCTTTTTTCGTTCTGAAGTGACTCTAGCAAAGTTGTTTTGATCCCAAATGAGTATTTAAACATATGATATATTATAATAATTCTTAGGGACTTATTCGGAGCTCCAACAAGCATTAAAAACTCACTTCACGCTAAAATTAAGTGCTTATAACTAGTTTAACCTAAATCGAGCCTTTAACGGGCTTTTTTGGCTTCGAAATTACTCTAGCAAAGTGGTTTTGATCCCGAATATTATTATAAGCCTTAGGGACTCATTTGGAGCTATAAAAAGCTTTGAAAACTCAGTTCACGATAAGACTAAGTGCCTATAACCCATTTTACCTAAATCGAACCATTAAAGGACGTTTTTGGCTCCGAAGTGACTCTAGCAACGTTGTTTTGATCCTAAATGAGTATTTTAACATATAATGTATTATAATAAGTCTTAGGTCCTCATTTGGAGCTCCAATAAGACTTAAAAACTCATTTCGTGCTAAGACAAAGTTATTACAACTAGTTTTGGCGAAATCAAGCTTTTAAGGGGCTTTTTTTTTGCTCCGAAGTAACTCTAGCAAAGTATTTTTGGTCCCAAATATGTATTTAAACATATAATATATTATAATAAGTCGTAGGGACTCATTTGGAGCTACGAAAAGCTTTAAAATCTCATTTCGCGCTAATACTAAGTGCTTATAATCTGTTTTACCCAAATCGAGCCCTTAGAGGGTTTTTTGGCTCCGAAGTGACTCTAACAACGTTGTTTTAACCCTAAATGAGTATTTGAGCATATAATGTATTTTAATAAGTCTTAGGAACTCATTTGGAGTTCCACCAAGCCTTAAAAACTCAATTCGCGTTAAAACAAAATCATTATAAATATTTTTTCTGAAATCGAGCCTTTAAAGGGCTTTTTTGGCTCCGAAGTTACTCTAACATAGTTGTTTTGATCCCAAATATGTATTTAAACATATAATATATTATAATAAGTCTTAAGGACTCATTTGGACCTCCAATATGCCTTAAAAACTCACTTCGCACTAAAACAAATTCTTTATAACTAGTTTTGTCGAAATCCAGCCTTTAAAGTTGGTTTTTAGTTCTGAAATGACTCTAGAAAAGTTATTTTGATCCCAAATGAGTACTTAGACATATAATATATTATAATAATTCTTAGGGACTTATTTGGAGCTCGAACAAGCATTAAAAACTCATTTCACGCAAAAATTAAGTTCTTATAACTAGTTTAACCTAAATCTAGCCTTTAAAAGGCTTTTTTGGCTTCGAAGTTACTCTAGCAAAGTGGTTTTGATCCCAAATATTTATTTAAACATATAATATATTATTATGAGACTTATGGACTCATTTGGAGCTCCAAAAAGCTTTGAAAACTCAGTTCACGCTCAAACTAAGTGCCTATAACCCATTCTACCTAAATCGAACCATTAAAGGGCGTTTTTGGCTCCGAAGTGACTCTAGCAACGTTGTTTTGATCCTAAATGAGTATTTTAATATATAATGTATTATAATAAGTCTTAGGTACTCATTTGGAGCTCCAACAAGCCTTAAAAACTCAATTCGTGCTAAGACAAAGTCATTACAACTAGTTTTGGCGAAATCAAGCCTTTAGGGGGCTTTTTTGGCTCCGAAGTGACTCTAGCAAAGTATTTTTGGTCCCAAATTTGTATTTAAACATATAATATTTTATAATATGTCGTAGGGACTCATTTGGAGCTGCGAAAAGCTTTGAAATCTCACTTCGCGCTAATACTAAGTGCTTATAATCCGTTTTACCCAAATCGAGCCCTTAGAGGGCTTTTTTCGCTCTGTAGTGACTCTAACAACGTTGTTTTCACCCTAAATGAGTCTTTGAACATATAATGTATGCCTTCAAAACTCACTTCGCACTAAAACAAAATTCTTTATAACTAGTTTTGCCAAAATCCAGCCTTTAAAGGTCGTTTTTGGTTTCGAAATGACTCTAGCAAAGTTGTTTTGATCCCAAATGAGTATTTAAACATTTAATATTTTATTATAATTTTTAGGGACTCATTTAGAGCTCAAACAAGCATCAGAAGCTCACTTCGCGCTAAAATTAAGTGCTTATCACCAGTTTAACCTAAATCGAGCCTTTAAAGGGCTTTTTTTGCTTCGAAGTGACTCTAGCAAAGTGGTTTTGATCCCAAATGTTTATTTAAACATATAATATATTATTATAAGACTCAGGGACTCATTTGGAGATCCAAAAAGCCTTAAAAACTCACTTCGAGCTAAAACTAAGTGCTTATAACTAGTTTTACCTAAATCTAGCCTCTAAAGGGCTTTTTTGGCTCCGAAGTGACTCTAGCAACGTTGTTTTGATCCTAAATGAGTATTTGAATATATAATGTATTATAATAAGTCTTAGGTACTCATTTGGATATCCAACAAGCCTTAAAAACTCATTTCATGCTAAGACAAAGTCATTATAACTAGTTTTTCCTAAATCTAGCCTCTAAAGGGCTTTTTTTGGCTCCGCAGTGACTCTATCAATGTTGTTTTGATCCTAAATGAGTATTTAAATGTATAATATATTATAATAAGTCTTACGGACACATTTGGTTCTCTAATATGCCTTCAAAACACACTTCGTACTAAAACAAAGTCATTATAACTAGTTTTATCAAAATCGAGCCTTTAAAAGGCTTTTTTTGTTCCGAAGTGACTCTCGCAAATTTGTTTTGATTCCAAATGTGTATTTAAACATATGTTATATTATAGTTGTTGTTAGTTAATTTTCGTCCGAGGATATCTCACCAAGGAAACTTTCGCCGAAGGCGAGAAGCTTCCAGAGAAAGATTCCCCGTAACGAGTGAACCGCCACGTCATCGTGAAGATTGACAACCATCAACCCGAAGGTATAACTCGACACACAGCTAGGTCCTCGGAGAGGACCAGCGAGATGGAGATCCTCCAAGTTCGGGGACCTATTAACCCTGCAGCCAGCGTCATGTTCGCGATAGATCAATAGGTTCGGGGGACTTCTTGCGAAGCAAGAGAACCCCGGACGAAGGATAAAGCTCAAACAGCAACGGTCGGATGATCCCGATGGTAGCTCCCTCTGACAGGCACTGTAGAGGCCTCATCGGCGAATGACGTGAAGTGATTAGTTAGTAACCAACCCCCTGATTTTCGGGCAGGGTATGGTTGATTAAGATAAGGCCACCTAATCCCTTGATTTAAGGGCGATTAGGTGGGGCGCATTTAATGCACTTCCCTCTCTCTCTCTTGCCTGATGAATATAAAAGGCGGGAAAGTTGAAGGGGAAGGGGTTGGAAAAACTTACTCTGAAAAACTCTCAGTCAAAAATATATCAAAAACACAGTGGACGTAGACTATTACTCCGTCGGAGGGTCGAACCACTTAAAAAATTTTCTTGAGTATTTATTTCCTACAAAATTCACACGATTCATTGCCGTATCACATACTAGAGATACGGATCACGGCGTTGGTTCAAATTATATACCAACAGCTTGGCGCTAGAAGGAGGGCGCCGCCGTCTTTGTTGAAAGATTCTTCCTGCCTTCTCTATTTCTCGTCTCACTATTTGATCGGAGATCAAATGGGGCCCACCTTGAGAAGTAGCGGTAAAAGTCCTTTGACTGCCGAACAAGAAGCGCTCGAGGATAGAATCCGGCGCATGGAGGAATCCATGGCGAGAATGAACGGGTTGATGGAAACTCTGGTTCAGAACCAAAGTCCCCCTCCGCTTTTGACGGACGCTGAGCACGCAAGTGTGCTCCGAGCACGGCGAAAGGCCGAAGAAGTTGCTAATAACCTCCGGAACGCCGACGACGTCGGCACGACGCCTGAAGAGGGCTCGTCGGAGTGCGACCTGGCGCGCGAAGCTCTTCATTCCCGTCGGCGTAGGACTGCGCCAGTTCAGAAGTCCACCGCCCATCCTGGAGGACAGCAGCTGCCGACCAACCCGGCAGAACCATCTAGACCCGTGGCCGAAGGCGTAGTGCCAGTACAGCCTGGTTCGGTGTTTGCCAGGTTAGGCCCTTTTCAGCGGGACTCCACCAAGAGAGCCCCGGCGCGCACTGGGGCCATCCCCGAAGATGTGCGGTTCCCGGTGAGGGAGCGCCTCCGCGAGGAGTCGGTCAACACTCATACTAGCCGTCAGACCGAGATATCCCAGGAATTTTCACCCGCGGAGATAGAGCGCATTCGGGGGATTCTTGGTGAACCATCCCGTGATGGAATCCTGGATGGGGACTTCTCCCCCCTAACGGAAGCTCTCTTGGCAACTCCCGCTCCCGACCGTCTCAGGCTGTCGAAGGTAAGCCTGTTTGACGGAAGCGGAGACCCCTCCGACCATTTAGGGGTTTATTCTTCGTGGGCGCGCGCCTATGGCTATCCAGAAGCCATCTGGTGCAAGCTCTTTGACACTACGCTATCGGGAGAAGCCCGCCGATGGTGGTATCGGCTCCCGGCCAAATCGATCGGAAGTTGGCAAGACTTGAGGACGAGGTTCGCAGCCCAGTTCTTGGGGGGTCGTAGATACCTCAAGAACCCGGCCTACCTCTCCCGGGTCAAGCAAGGAGAAAACGAAAGTCTCCAAGCTTGGCTACAACGTTTCACCAAGGCCACCGTAGAGGTGGGGCATCTGTCTGACGATGCCCTACTCCTGGCCGCGAGTTCTGCGGTTCGCGAGGACACTCCCTTTGCCTTTTCTATCAGCAAAAAACCCCCGAGGATGTACGCTGACTTCTTAGGGCGTGCACGAAACTATATCAACGCGGAATCAGCGACTTCGAAGAAGTCCGGCTCTGCGAAGACCCACCGCGGCAACCCCGAAGGGGACCGCCGAAAAGATAAGAGGCCGGTCGAAGCCTCAACGGGCCATAATCGACAACCTCGCGACGAGAAACGACCTCGTGACTCCGGTCCCTCATCAGGGTCCGGCGCATCTCGTTCTCGCAGGCCGCGGTATGAGAAGTACCAGGAGCTAACGGCCTCTATCAACGAAATTTTTGTCAACTCGCGGAGCGAGGTTGACTTTCGACCCCCTGCGCCTTTGAAGGGAAAAGTGCCGGAGAAGCACAAGGACAAGTTCTGCTTGTTCCACAACGCGGCCGGGCATACGACCGCGACCTGCTTCGACCTGAAGGATGAGATAGAATATCTCATCCGCCGAGGAAAACTTGAGGGATATCGCAAAGAGACGAATCCCAATAACCGAAACTAGTAAAACCGGGAGATCGACGGTGAGATCTGGACGATCGCGGGAGGCCCTTATCCTGGGGGGCACTCCCAGCGATCCATGAAGGGTTACGCCCGAGAAGAGCGATAGGAACTCTCCGGAGGAGTGTTCCATGTGTCGCGGAGGTCTCCACAGCCCCCCCAGAAGAGTGCGAGCACGCTCACATTCTCGGACGCGGATGCCGAAGGCGTCCGTTTTCCACACCACGAACCGCTCGTCATTTCGGTGATGATCGGAAATCATCTCGTCCACCCGTGTCTGGTGGACGACGGCAGCTCGGTGGACATCCTTTATTTGGATGTCCTCGAAAAAATGAGGATCAGCCCTCAGAGCTTGTGAGCTGTCGCAAGCCCACTACACGGCTTTACAGGAGATTCCATCTTCCCGGAGGGAAGTATAGAGTTAGCCGTCTCATTCGGCGAAGAGCCGACAAGATCAACCACCATCTCGAATTTCATGGTGGTTAAGGGCAATTCCTCCTACAACGCCATTCTGGGGCGACCTACACTAGTGGCGATGAAAGCGGTCACCTCCATCTACCATCTCTGCCTCAAATTCCCTACTCTTGGTGGTGTAGGAGTGATCCGGGGCAATCAGTACGAGGCTCGGATGTGTTACACGACGAGCATTAGAACGGCCCCCGCCGACCCAAAGGGGAAGCGCACGGCCGAAGAAGCTGCTTTGGGCGAGGCGACCCTAACTATCGGCATGTCCGAGGGTCGGAGCGAGCTGGACCCTCGGCTCCTGACCCCATAGCAATTAGCGGGCCCGGCCGAGGATACCGATGAGGTAGACATAGACGACCTTGGCACCGCACGAAAAGTCAAAATCGGGACTTTGTTAATCCCCGAAGTGCGCAGAGCCGTCATTGCTTGTCTACGGAGGAACCGAGACGTGTTTGCATGGAGCCATAGCGATATGAAGGGTGTAGACCCGGATGTGATGTGCCACCGTCTCAACATAGATCCTCGGCACCCGGCCCGTCGGCAGAAAAGAAGGCCTCTTAATCCCGAAAGAGCCCAAGCTCTTAAAGATGAAGTTGATAGGCTCATCGGGGCCGGGTTTATTCGCGAAGCGAAATACCCGGAATGGGTCTCTAATCCGGTGCTGGTTCCTAAGCCGGATGGCAGATGGAGATGCTGTATTGATTTCACCAACCTCAACAAAGCCTGTCCGAAGGACAACTTCCCAGTGCCCCGAATTGATCAGATGGTGGACGCCACCGCGGGCCATGAGCTCATCAGCTTCATGGATGCATATTCTGGCTACAACCAAATCCCTATGTATCACCGTGACGAAGAGCACACGGCTTTTATTACTGATCGAGGGTTGTACTGCTACAAGGTCATGCCGTTTGGCCTCAAGAACGCGGGCGCAACTTATCAGAGGTTGGTGAATAAGATCTTTGCGGAGTTGCTTGGAGTCTCGATGGAGGTCTATATTGATGACATGCTAGTCAAAAGCGCAAAGGCGCAAGACCACGTCGAGCACCTGGATCAGACTTTCTCCGTCCTCAGAAAGACCAACATGATGCTCAACCCAAACAAGTGCACTTTTGCTGTTAGAGCGGGCAAGTTTTTGGGGTTCATGGTGAGTCAGCGAGGAATAGAAGCAAATCCTGAGAAGATCCAAGCTATTATTGACATGAGGGCTCCTCGGAGAGGAAAGGAAGTCCAGAAGCTTACCGGATGCATTGCAGCCCTCAACAGGTTTGTATCTCGGTCAACTGATAAATGTCTTCCCTTCTTCAATGCTCTCCGTGGCAGTAAAGAGTTTGCATGGACCGACGAGTGTGAGCAAGCGTTCGAAGAACTCAAAGCTTACCTCGGTCATACTCCCGTTCTGGCGAAGCCAATGGCGGGAGAAAAGCTCTTCACTTACCTCGCGGTATCCCAACACGCGGTTAGTTTAGTGCTAGTCAAAGAGGCTGCTGGAGTACAGGTGCCCGTGTATTATGTCAGTAAACGCCTCCTTGATACCGAGATGAGATATCCGGAGCTAGAGCGATTAGCACTAGCCCTCGTCGTCTCTACCAGAAAGCTTCGCCACTACTTTCTGGCTCACTCGGTGATAGTTTTCACTAATCACCCGATGAAGCAGGTCCTGCGCAGGCCGGAGGCCTCGGGCAGACTTGTCAAATGGGCTGTCGAGTTGACTCAGTTCGACATCCAGTATCAGCCGCGGACAGCGATCAAAGGATAGGCGCTTGCCGACTTTATCGCCGAGTTCACTTTTCCTTCGGAGGAGGATTGAGATGGTCTGATCGAACCCCCGAAGTGGAGACTCTACATGGATGGGTCTTCGAACGAGAATGGTTCGGGGGCTGGGCTCATGCTCATCAGCCCCGAGAATCATCGAATCAGCAGCGCCATACGATTCGCATTCAGGGCATCGAACAACGAGGCTGAGTATGAAGCCTTTCTCGCTGGCCTAAGGCTAGCCAAGGAACTCCAAGTAGACTCACTTGTAGTCTACAGTGACTCAAAGCTGGTAGTCTCGCAAGTTCTGGGCGAGTTCCAAGCCCGTGATGATAGAATGGCCGCGTATCTAGAAAAGGTCAAGTCTGAACTTCAGAACTTCCCCAGGTACGAAGTGAAGCACATCGACCGAGAAGATAATGCGAACGCCGATGCCCTGCCAAAATTGGCTACTAGCCGAGATGCGGAACTCCTGCGCCTGGTCCCGGTCGAAGTCGTGGCAGAACCCAGTATCACCAAGCCAAATGCAGTGAAGGCGGTCGACTCTCAACCTTCGTGGATGGATGATCTTGTTGTCTACCTGAAAGATGATAAGCTACCCGAAGACCGAGACTTGGCGCGGAAGATCAAATATCACGCCGAGCACTACTTGTTGCTCAACAACAAGCTGTACAAGAGAGGAGTCTCGACCCCGTTGCTGCGTTGCCTCAACAACGAAGAAGCCAAGCGAGTTCTTAATGAAATCCACGACGGAGTCTGTGGAAACCACTCGGGTGGACAATCACTCGCGCATAGGGCGTTGTTGCAGGGATTTTACTGGCCCACGATGAAGCGAGACGCTTCTGAGTACGCAAAAAAGTGTGATAAGTGCCAGAGATACTCTGCGCTCATTCGAGCTCACCCGGAGCGACTCACCTTCATCTTCTGCCCATGGCCCTTCGCCAAATGGGGGATCGACATAATCGGGCCACTGCCCACAGCGCCCGGAGGGCTCAAGTTTGCTGTGGTAGCAGTGGACTACTTTACCAAGTGGGCCGAAGCGATCCCTTTGGCCACGATTACCGAGAAGAACCTGACGAAGTTCATTCGCGAGCATCTCATCTTTAGGTTTGGGGTGCCTCAATCCTTGGTCTCTGACAACGCTCTTCAGTTCGACAACCAAGCTGTACGAGACCTCTGCGACCAGTTCGGCATCAATAAAGATTTCTCCGCACCTTACCACCCGCAGAGCAATGGCCAAGTCGAAGCCGTCAACAAGATCATCAAGACCACTCTGAAAAGACGACTCGACACCCTCAAAGGACGATGGGCAGCGGAGCTATCCCTGGTTCTCTGGAGTTATCGCACCACCGCTCGCACGGCCACTGGAGAAACCCCATTTTCTATGGCGTATGGCACGGAGGCGATGATTCCGGCGGAAGTCAAAATCCCTTCGTTCCGATACGAAAATTTTGATGAAACGGTCAACGATTCGCTCCTTGCCGCGGAGCGAGACATGATCGAGGAACGGCGAGAAGTCGCAAGGATACGGATGGAGGCCCAGAAGCAACGTATGGCGAGGTATTATGACTCCAAGATAAAGGAAAGAAAGTTCAAAGTCGGGGACACTGTCCTCAGACAAGTTTTCCAGAATACCAAGGAGCCAGGCGCGGGGGCATTGGGGTACTCGTGGGAAGGACCTCATCAAATCACCGAGGTTTTGCGATCGGGAGCTTATCGGCTCGCGGATCTCGCCGGGATTCCACTGAGACTTCCCTGGAATGCGGAGCATCTCAAGAAGTATTATCAGTAGGCTCTCTCAATTTGTATTACTATTTCCTTATAATTTTTCTCACATTTGTACTTGTAAATTATTTATGAATAAAAAAATATTTTATATTTCCAAATGCGTCCAATTAAAAGTCTGCGGAGTAGACTATAAACTCGGTGTATAAAGGATAGAACCGCGGAGCGGATAAATCCTAAAAACACTACCCTGTCTTCTCGACCGCTAAAGCGCCCAAGAAGCCGGGGGACATCCGGGGTACCAGAAAGAAAATAGATGCGCTCTATAGGTACCTCGAAGACAAGTGGGGCTAGAACATGTGAGTTCCGAAGGGCTCACATAGGCCGTACTCGTTGAGACTTCCTATCCCAAAGGTTTATCTTGTCAGGATCATTCCTTCGAAGAAGGAAACCTGTTCGGAGAATAACTTGGGAAGTCAGACTAACTTATTCCTAGAACCATTCTATTCTTCTAAGAAAATAGAAGAACTAGGCACGCTCAAAGGAAGAGTTCCGAGGCAGACGAAGCAGGCCAAAGCGTGGGAAATAAGAGATCACTCATTATACATACCCTCGGAGAGGATATGCAGTCCCGAAGGGACCAAAACTAATCACGTATAGCCCCGGAGGGACTATCGTTTAATGAATTAGTTGGTAAAATCCCGAAGGGAGTTAGTTGACGGATCGGATCCCGAAGGGATGATCGGTTAGCTGAGTTAGCTGGTAGATCCCGAAGGGATTTAATCAGTTAAGAGAGTGAATGAAAGAAAATTGTCATTTATTAATCAAGGGAAACTGTACAAAGGGAGGGCGTCCATATAAGGACCCCGACAAAAAAAAAAAAAAAAAAAAAAAAAAAAAAACAAAAGAGAGCTTAAGGCCGAGGCGGGTGCTGCGGAGGTGGCTGTTGGGGTCGCGGGAACTCGCGGCGGATCTCCTCGACAAAGTCCCATTCGGGGTGAAGGGCCCTGAGTCTGTCCAAAGCTCGGTTAGCACCTGTAACCATAGCCTGCAGGATTTCGTCCCGGTACCCCGCACTCTGGTGAAAGTTGGCAAGCCACTCTTGTCGTCTCAGCTCTATGATATTCTCGAACGCGGGGCTTTTCTTAAAATCAACTACCGTGGAGCGTATCCGCGCTCTGACCCCGTTGAGTTCATGCTCGACCCGCCGTTTGTCCCCCCGCTCCGCTGTGAGCTCTCCCTCGAGGGCTTGGATCCGCGACTCCGCCGCACCTCTCAAGGTCCTTTCCTCCTCGAGGGTGGCCTCGAAGACAGCCTTCTCAGAGAGAATGCTTTCTTCGCGAGCACGGCGCTCCTCAGCCAGAGTCTCCCACGCCTCTGATTGCTGGGCCTTTGCCTGAGCAAGCTCCTGCTCGAACCGGACTTTAGTCGCGGCATGGGCCTCCCTCTCTCTCTCCAGCTCCTCCCGAAGCTTAGAGGTCTCCACCTTGAAGGACTTCCGCTCTTCCCTCGTTTTCACCAAGCTCCGGGTAGCGTTGTCCGTCATTCTGATGGACGTGTCAGATTGAGCCCGGAGCTCGCGAAGTTCATCCGAAAGTCTGCGGACCTGAGCCATGAGCTTCTCCTTCTCGCCTCGAGCCTGGAGTAGAGCATCCCGTCCCTGGGCGTAGATTGCCTCCGACCTCTGGGAATAGGTGAAGTTCGCCAGGAATGCCTGCAACAGTTGAGATTAGTAACAAGACAAAACAAAATGGAATATAAACGTACAAGGGGTTACCTTCGCGAACAGCCTCATGCCTTCGCGGTTTCCGGCCTGAAGCGGCTCCTCAGAGAGTTGTCTGAAGGTCTCCTCCGACCATAGCTCATCTAACATAGGCCCGAGCTCTAGCATCCATGGGAAACCCCCAGATGGGGCAGGCGACCCCGCTCCGAAAGGAGCCCCAGCTGGGGGAACCTCGAAGTCCTCCAATGGGTCTCTGGCGGAGTTAGTCCTCGCGGGAAAAATCCGAGGATTCTCGGTGGGCTCCTCCCCCGGAGAAGGCAAGGCCTGAACTCGCGAAGAAGCGCCCGCCACAGGTGGTGCTTCAACTTCTTCCGGAGACGAGGCCTCGGAAGGAGTAGATTCCTCCATCGGGCGCTTACCCTTGTCCGCGATGGGAGACTCGCGGGGAGGGGTCGGTCGGCTGTGCACATTCCCCGAAGGCGACAACCGTACCATCCCGAAAAGCTCGTCTGTAAATAGAACTAGTTAGCCCCTATTTGGCGTTAAAACAGACACAGGTTTGCAAAGGAGTTGCTTACCATCATTTATCTCGATGGGAGCTGTTGGCCATGTTCCCGGGGCGAACTGGGTCGAAGGCCCAGCAGGCGTCGCCCGGTCTGGGGTTGGAGCCGCCCCCGAAGGAGACGGATCGGCCGGCTCTAACACGAAATCCTCCACGCTTAGTAGAGGATCCCGCGCCAAGTTAGTCGGCGGACTAGGAGCCGACGGTTGCTCTCTGAAGATGTCCGCGGCATCTGAGAGCACTTGGCGCGCCGCCTCACCAAACGGGACACCCCCGAGGGTTGTCCCGGCAGACTCCGGGTCTTGAGGAACCGCGGGAGGCCTGACCTCTGGAGCCGCGGCAGGCTCCGTCCGTGATCTTTTCCTCCGCGTGAGGGGCTCCTCGGGTGTCTCCGAGGCCTCCTCTTCGTTCTCGGCCTCTTCGGATGGGGGGAAAGGGGGAACAACCTCGGTCTTGGAGCCGGCGGGCTTCTTTGAAGAAGTGGCCGCCCTCTTTCTGGTTGGAGGGGGAGTGGTCGTGCTCCCAGAAGCCCCCGCTGAAGGCCTGGTCTGTTTGGCCCCCGCCGAAGCCTTGGTCTGCTTGGACCCCGACTTCTGCCCGCGAAGCTGATCCGGATCCAGCTCCATGCAGGTCCCGATCCACCCGTGGGAGATCAGGTTATCCTCAACCACGAGGGCCCGAACATCCCTGGCCTCATCAGGGGAGGACATGGCACTGGTAATCCGTTCCTCTTGCGCCGCGGTCACAGAAGCACGGACGAAGGAACCTGTTCACAACCACCGGCGTTAATACGGCGGCAAACGAGAAAGACAAGGAAAGATGAAAAAGAGTGCGAGGATCCAAACTCACCAGGGACCTGGTACGCTCGCGGGAGAGTTGGGGCTCCTTCAACGGAGCCGCATGGGTCGAAATCTCCCCCGACCCAAAAGTTCCTGTCTTTCCACCCCTCGCAGGACGAAGACAGGTTCGTCATCAGGATCTTCTTCTTCTCCCACGGTGCTAAGAAGAAGTATCCCGCCTCGGACTTCTTGGACGAGGGTTTGTAGAGGTAGCACACCTCCTCCACGGTTACGTCCTCCGCGAACCACACCCTCCATAGGATGTGCATTCCAGCCATGATCTTGTAGGCGTTGGGGTTAAGTTGGCTGGGAGCAAGACCCCAATGCGCCAAGACCCCGCGAACCAAGTGATGGAGCGGAAGTCTTGCCCCGTGCTTCATGATGGCTTTGTTGAAGGCCACCAGCGAAGGCGGAGGGCGTGTTGAACGTTCCTCCGCGGACATGGCTCTGGTAGTAATGGCTGCGGAGAGGTGAAACTGTTTACGGATGTGCTCCACGTCGGCCTCGGAGCATCTGGAACCTTATCATCCGCAGCGAGGTTGGCCGAGGTCTCCGGGGGGTAGAGAGTATCGGCGGACGGTACTCCCGACGGTCGGGCATCTCCAGCCGCATCGGACCGAGAAGCAGCGGCGGTGGCGGTAGACCCGGTGGGTTTTTCCGCGGCGGGTTCTGAGGCTGAGCCCGGCGCAGCCGATGAAGCTTTCGCCTTCTTCTTCGCTTTTCTTGCAGCGGCAGGCGGTGCCGGCGGAGATACTGCCGGCGGAATGTCAGAGCCGGCTTCGTGCCCAGCGACGAGAGAAGGCGATGGCGAGCGAGACATTTTCTTTTTTTTCTGAGGACGCCGAAAAACCCGTTAAGTCACCCCCAAAAGGAAAGAAAACCTCACGCAAGAAAGAGAGGGCAAGATAGTTCTTTATAAACGGAGGACTTACCAGTGAGGGCAAGACAGAAACGCCGGCGACACCTTCAAACTCCGGGAGATTCGCAGCGTCGTAGAAGAGTTGCAGAGCGTCGGAGAGCGTCAGAAATCGGGCGAGCGATTTTGGACTCGTAAAGTTTTCAGAGAGAAATGTCGAAGAAAGCAAAAGTTTGAAGAAAGAGAAGTGAGGAGAGATTTATAGGCGAAGAAGACAAAAAGGGCGAAGTCCCTTCGCGTCTTTTCATCTTCCGCCTCTTCGTTTCACAACATTTCGTCTCCGGACCTCGAGCTCGCTCCTGGACCGTTGGATGAGAATATTCCCATCGACATCTAACGATTGGGAAGAATTTCGATAAGGGGTAATTATTACCTGACGTCAGCATATGTTACCGAGAAAGGCAAAATGTATACTCCCCGAAAAGTGTGTCAGAGCATTAATTGCCCGTCACTCAAACGGCGCGGCTCTTCAGTGGAGAATCGTACCCAGGAAGAAATCCCGGAGGACACGACACGTGTCCTCGGGGATTGGGGGGCAGATGTTGTTAGTTAATTTTCGTCCGAGGATATCTCACAAGGAAACTTTCGCCGAAGGCGAGAAGCTTCCAGAGAAAGATTCCCCGTAACGAGTGAACCGCCACGTCATCGTGAAGATTGACGACCATCACCCCGAAGGTATAACTCGACACACAGCTAGGTCCTCGGAGAGGACCAGCGAGATGGAGATCCTCCAAGCTCGGGGACCTATGAACCCTGCAGCCAGCGTCATGCTCGCGATAGATCAAGAGGTTCGGGGGACTCTTCGCGAAGCGAGAGAACCCCGGACGAAGGGCTAAAGCGCAGACAACAACAGTCGGATGCTCCCGATGGTAGCTGCCTCTGACAGGCACTGTAGATGCCTCATCGGTGAATAACGTGAAGTGATTAGTTAGTAACCAACCCCCTGATTTTCGGGCAGGGTATGGTCGATTAAGATAAGGCCACCTAATCCCTTGATTTAAGGGCGATTAGGTGGGGCGCATTTAATGCACTTCCCTCTCTCTCTCTTGCCTGATGAATATAAAAGGCGGGAAAGTTGAAGGGGAAGGGGTTGGAAAAACTTACTCTGAAAAACTCTCAGTCAAAAATATATCAAAAACACAGTGGACGTAGACTATTACTCCGTCAGAGGGTCGAACCACTTAAAAAATTTTCTTGAGTATTTATTTCCTACAAAATTCACACTATTCATTGCCGTATCACATACTAGAGATACGGATCACGGCGTTGGTTCAAATTATATACCAACAATAGTAATTCTTAGGGACTCATTTGGACCTCCAATATGCCTTAAAAAGTCACTTCGCGCTAAAATTTAGTGCTTATCACTAGTTTAACCTAAATCGAGCTTTTAAAAGGCTTTTTTTGCTTCAAAGTGACTCTAGCGAAGTGGTTTTGATCCCAAATATTTATTTAAACATATAATATATTATTATAAGACTTAGGGACTCATCTGGAGATCCAAAAAGCCTCAAAAACTCACTTCGAGTAAAAACTAAGTGCTTATAACTAGTTTTACCTAAATCGAGCCTTTAAAGGGCTTTTTTTTTTTTGCTCCGAAGTGACTCCAGCAACGTTGTTTTGATCCGAAATGAGTATTTGAACGTATAATGTATTATAATAAGTCATAGGTACTGAATTAGAGCTCCAACAAGCCTTAAAAACTCATGTCGTGCTAGGACAAAGTCATTACAACTAGTTTTGCCGAAATCAAGCCTTTAGGAGATTTTTTTATCTCCGAAGTGACTCTAGCAAAGTATTTTTGATCCCAAGTGTGTAATTAAACATATAATATATTATAATAACTCGTAGGGACTCATTTGGAGCTGCGAAAAGCTTTTAAATCTCACTTCGCGGTAATACTAAGTGTTTATAAACAGTTTTACCCAAATCGAGCCTTTAGAGGGCTTTTTTGGTTCCGAAGTGACTCTAGCAACGTTGTTTTCATCCCAAATGTATATTTAAACATATAATATATTAAAATAAGTCTTAGGGACTCATTTGGACCTCCAATATGCCTTAAAAACTCACTTCGCGCTAAAACAGATTCATGATAACTAGTTTTGCCGAAATCGAGCACTTAAAGGGCTTTTTTGGTTCTGAATTGACTCTAGCAAAGTTGTTTTGATCCCAAATGAGTATTTAAACATATTATATTTTATAATAATTTTTAGGGACTCATTTGGAAATCCAAAAAGCATTAAAAATGCACTTCGTGCTAAAATTGAGTGCTTATAACCGGTTTAACCTAAATCGAGCCTTTAAAGGGCTTTTTTTGCTTCGAAGTGACTCTACAAAGTGGTTTTGATCCCGAATGTTTATTTAAACATATAATATATTATTATAAGACTTAGGGACTCATTTTGAGCTCCAAAAAGCTTTAAAAACTCACTTTACGCTAAAACTAAGTGCCTATAACTTGTTTTACCTAAATAGAGCCTTTAAAGGGCTTTTTTAGCTCTGAAGTGTCTCTAGCAACGTTGTTTTGATCCTAAATGAGTATTTGAACATATAATTTATTATAATAAGTCTTAGGTACTCATTTTTAGCTCAAACAAGCCTTAAAAACTCATTTCATGCTAAGACAATGTCATTATAACTAGTTTTTCTTAAATCAATTCTTTAAAGGGCTTTTTTGGCTCTGAAGTGAGTCTTGCAACGTTGTTTTCATCCCAAATGAGTATTTAAATATATAATATATTACAATAAGTCTTAGGTAATCATTTGGATCTCCAATATGCCTTCAAAACTAACTTCGCGCTAAAACAAAGTCATTATAACTAGTTTTCTCAAAATAGAGCCTTTAAAGGGCTTTTTTTGTTCCGAAGTGACTCTAGCAAATTTGTTTTGATTCCAAATGTATATTTAAATATATGGTATATTATAATAATTGTTAGGGACTCATTTGGACTTCCAATATGCCTTAAAAACTCACTTCGTGCGAGCACTTAAAGGGCTTTTTTGGTTCTAAATTGACTCTAGCAAAGTTGTTTTGATCCCAAATGAGTATTTAAACATATAATATATTCTAATATTTCTTAGCGACTCATTTGGAGCTCCAACAAGTATTACAAACTCACTTCGCGCTGAAATTCAGTGCTTATAACCAGTTTAACCTAAATGGAGACTTTAAAGAGATTTTTTGGCTTCGAAGTGACTCTAGCAAAGTTGTTTTGACCCCAAATGTTTATTTAAACATATAATATATTATTAGAAGACTCATGGACTCGTTTGGAGCTCCAACAAGCCTAAAAAACTCACTTCAAACTAAAACTAAGTGCTTATAACCAGGTTTACCTAAATCGAGCCTTTAAAGGGCTTTTTGGGCTCCGAAGTGACTCTAGCAACGTTGTTTTGAACATATAATGCATTATAATAAGTCTTAGGTACTCATTTGGAGCTCAAACATGCCTTAAAAACACATTTCTCACTAATACTAAGTGCTTATAACTAGTTTTACCCAAATCGAGCCTTTAGAGGGCTTTTTTGGCTCCGTAGTGACTCTAGAACGTTTTTTTTATCCTAAATGAGGATTTGAACATGTAATTTATTTTAATAAGTCTTTGGAACTCATTTGGAGCTTCAAAAAGTCTTAAAAACTATTTTCTCGTTAAAACAGAGTAATTAAAAATAGTTTTGTTGAAATCGAGCCTTTAAAGGGTTGTTTTGGCTCCGAAGCGACTCTAGCAAACTTGTTTTAAACCAGAATATGTATTTAAACATATAGTATATTATAATAAGTCTTACGGACTCATTTGGAGCTCTAAAAAGCTTTAAGAACTCACTTCGTGCTCAAACTAAGTGCTTATAACCAGTTTGACGTAAATCAAGCTTTTAAAGGACTTTTTTCGCTCCGAAGTAACTCTAGCAACGCTGTTTTCAGCCCAAATATGTATTTAAAGATATAATATTTTATAATAAGTCATACGGACTCATTTGAAGCTCCAAAATGCTTTAAATACTCACGTCGCGCTAAAACTAAGTGCTCATAACCAGTTTTACCCAAATCGAGCCTTTAAAGGGCTTTTTTGGCTTAGAAATGACTCTAGCAAAGTTGCTTTGATCCTAAATGATTATTTTAACATATATTGTACTATAGTAAGTCTTAGGGACTCAATTAGAGCTCCATAAAGGCTTAAAAACTCATTTAGTGCTAAAACAAAGTCATTATAACTAGTTTTGCCGAAATCGAGGGTTTAAAGGGTTTTTTTTTTTTTGACTCCGAAGTGACTCTCGCTAAGTTGTTTTAATCCCAAATGTGTATTTCAACATATAATATATTATAATAATTCTTAGGGTCTCATTTGGAGCTCCAACAAGCTTTAAAAACTCACTTCGCCCTAAAAGTAAGTGTTTATAACCAGTTTTACGTAAATCGAGTCTTTAAATGCTTTTTCGGCCCCGAAGTGACTCTAGCAATATTGTTATGATCCTAAATGAATATTTGAACACATAATGTATTATAATAAGTCGTAGGATCTCATTTGGGGCTCAAACAAGCCTTAAAAACACATTTCGCGGTAAATCAAATTCATTATAACTTGTTTTGCCAAATCGAGCCTTTAAAGGGCTTTTTCGCTCCGAAGTGACTCCAGCTATGTTGTTTTCATACGAAATGTGTAATTAAACATATAATATATTAGAATAAGTCTTAGTGACTCATTTGGAGCTCCAACAAGCTTTAAAAACTCACTTCGCGCTAAAACTTTGTTCTTATAACCTGTTTTACCTAAATCAAGCCTTTAAAAGGCTTTTTTGTCTCCGAAGTGACTCCAGCAATGTTCTTTTGATCATAAATGAGTATTTGAACATATAATGTATTATAATAATTCTTAGGAACTCATTTGGAGATCCAACAAGCCTTAAAAACTCACTTCACGCTAAAACAAAGTCATTGTAACTAGTTTTGCCAAAATCAAGCCTTTAAAGGGCCTTTTTGGCTACAAACTCAAGCAAATTTTTTCTTATCCCCAATGAGTATTTAAGAGTATAATATATTATAATAAGTCTTAGGGACTTATTTGGAGCTCCAAATAGCCATAAAAACTAATTTTGCACTAAAACAATGTCATTATGTCTAGTTTTGCCGAAATCGACCCTTTATAGGGCTTTTTTTGTCTCCTAAGTGACTCTAGCAAAGTTGTTTGGATCCTAAATGAGTATTTGAACATAGAATGTATTATAATAAGTCTTAGAAACTGATTTGGAGCTCCAACAAGCCTTAAATCTCCTTTCACGCCAACACAAAGTCATTATAACTAGTTTTGCCAAAATCGAGCCTTTTAAGGGCTTGTTTTGGCTCCTAACTGACTCTAGCAAAGTTCTTTGGATCCTAAATGAGTATTTTAACATACAATGTATTATAATAAGTCTTAGGAACTCCTTTGGGGCTTAAACAAGCCTTAAAAACTCATTTCGTGCAAAAACAAAGTTATTATAAGTAGTTTTGCCGAAATCGAGCCTATAAAGGGCTTTTTTTTTTTGCTCCGAACTGACTCTAGTTAAGTTGTTTTTTGTCCCAAATGTGTATTTAAACATATAATATAATATAATAAGTCTTAAAACTTATTTGGAGCTCGAAAATGCTTTCAAAACTCATTTCGCGCTAAAATAAATTCATTATAAGTAATTTTGCTGAATGGATACTTCAAAGGGATTTTTTGGCTCCGAAGTGACTCTGGCTAAGTATTTTTCTATCCCAAATGTGTATTTAAACAAATAATCTAATATAATATGTCTTAGGGACTCATTTGGAGCTCCAACAAGCTTTGAAAACTCACTTCGCGCTAAAACTAAGTGCTTATAACCAGTTTTACCTAAATCGAGCCTTCAAATGGCCCTTTCGTCCCCGAAAACACTCTAGCAATGTTGTTATGATCCTAAATTAATATTTGAACACATAATGTATTATAATAAGTCTTAGGAACTCATTTGGAGCTCACACAAGCCGTAAAAACTCATTTCGCGGTAAAACAAAGTCATTATAACTTGTGTTGCCGAAATCGAGCCTTTAAATGGCTTTTTTGGTTCCGAAGTGACTCTAGCAAAGTTGTTTTAATCCGAAATATGTATTTAAACATATAATATATTATAGTAAGTCTTAGGAACTCATTTCAAGCTCCATCAAGCTTTAAAAACTCATTTCGCGCCTGTTGGTGTAGAATTTAAACCAACGCCGTGATCCGTACCTCTAGTGTGTGATACGGCAATGAATAGTGGAAGTTTGCACGAAAATTAAATACTCGGAGATTTTTTAAATGGTTCGACCCTCCGGCGGAGTAATAGTCTACGTCCACTATGTTTATGATATTTTCAAATGTAGAGTTTTACAGAGTAATTTTTTCCAACCCCTTTCCCCTTCTCCCTTCCCGCCTTTTATAGAAATCCGGAAAGAGAGAGAGAGGAAAGTGCATTAAATGCGCCCCACCTAATCACCCTTAAATCAGGAGATTAGGTGGCCTTATCTTAATCGACCATGCCCTGCCCGAAAATAAGGGGGTTGGTTACTAACTAATCACTTCACGTCATTCACAAGTGAGGCACCTACAGTGCATGTCAGAGGTAGCTACCATCGGGAGCGATTTCACTGTAGCTGTCCGCGCTTTGCCCTTCGTCCGGGGTCCTCTCGCTTCGCGAGGAGTCCCCCGAATCTCTTGATCTATCGCGAACGTGAAGCTGACTACGAGATCCATTGGTCCCCGAGATTGGGGGATCTCCAACTTATCGGTCTCCTCCCGAGGACCTTGCTTCATGTCGAGTCGTACCTTCGGGGTTGTGGACGTCAATATTCTTGATGACGTGGCGAAACACTCGTTACTTGGACGTTCTCTCCGGAGGCTTCTCGCCTTCGGCGAAGGCTCCCTCGATGATATATCCTTGAACGAAAATTAGCTAACAACATCCGCCCCCCAATCCCCGAGGACACGCGTTGTGCCCTCTGGGATTACTTCCTGGGTACACTTCTCTACTGAAAAGCCGCGCCGTTTGAGCGACGGGCAGTTAATGCTCTGACACACTTTTCGGGGAGTTTGCTTTTTTCGGTAATATTGGGTGACGTCAGGCAATTATTACCTCCCATCGAACCCTTTCGACCGTTAGATGGTGATGGAGAGATTCCCATTCGACGGCCCGGGAGTGAGCTAGAGGTTAGGATACGAAACGGTGCGAGACGAAAGGACGCGAGATGAAGCGACGCGAAGGGACTTCGTCCTTTTTCACCCCCTCTGCCTATAAAGCCTTCCTCACTTCTCACTCTCTGAACTTTTGCTTCCTTCGCCATTTTTCTCTGAAACCTACGAGTCCGAATCCACCGTATTTCACGAGTTTTCCGATGTTTTCTGACCTTCTGCAACATTGCGAGCCCACCGGAGTGTGAAGGCTTCGTCGACATTGCGACCATTTAAGGTAAACTCTTCGACTCTGCAGAGCTTTTCTTTCTTCTTCTCTGTCTTGTGTGTTTGGGGTTTTATGGGGTGACTCACCGGACTTCTCGGCGTCCTCAGAAAGAAGACAAAAATGTCTCACTCGACCTCGCCGTCTTCCGGCGCCGGGCTTAAAACTGGCCCCGCAGTTCCGCCGACAGTGTCTCCTCCACCGCCGTCTACCTCTGCACGAAGAGCGAAGAGGAAAGTGAAGGACGCCATGGCCGCCACAGAGCCTTCCTCAACACCCGCCGAGGGAAGACCTGGTGGGTCTGGCGCCACCGCCGCGGCTCCTCAATCTGACGCAGCTGGGGGCGGCCGTCCTCCGCTGGCACCTCGCGCTGACGCCACCCACCCTCCGGAGTCTCCGGCCACATACGCTGCAGACGACAAAGTCTCTAGGTGCTCCGAGACTGATGTGGAGCACATCCGGGAGCAGTTCCACCTCCCAGCGGCTATTACCACGAGGGCCATGTCTGCGGAGGAGCGTTCAGCACGACCCCCACCCTCGATGGTAGCCTTCAACAAGGCTATCATGAAGCACGGGGCAAGACTCCCGCTCTATTACTTGGTTCGCGGTGTCTTGGCACATTGGGGTCTCGCTCCAAGCCAACTCAACCCCAACGCTTACAAGATCATGGCCGGGATGCACATCCTATGGAGGCCGTGGTTCAATGAGGACATATCCGTGGAAGAGGTCTGCTACCTGTACAAGCCCTCCTCTAAGAAGTCCGAGGTGGGATACTTCTTCTTAGCACCGTGGGAGAAGAAGAAGATACTGATGACGAACCTGTCCTCATCCTGCGAGGGGTGGAAGGACAGGAATTTTTGGGTCGGGGGAGATTTCGACCCGTGCAGCTCCGTTCAAGGAGCCCCACCTCTCCCGCGCGCGTACCAAGTTCCTGGTGAGTTCAGTTTCTCGGTTTTTCTTCTATTTTTCCTTCTATCTTTTGCATGTCGCCGTACTAACGCCGGTGGTTGCGAACAGATTCCTTCGTCCGCACTTCCGTGACCGCGGTGCAAGAAGAACGGATTACCACCGCCCTGTCCTACCCCGACGAGGCCAGGGATGTCCGGGCCCTCGTGATCGAGGACAACCTGATCACCTATGGGTGAATCAGAACTCGCATGGAGTTGGACCTGGACCAGCTCCGTGGGCAGAAGTCGGGGTCCAAGCAGACCAGGGCCCCGGCGGGGGCTTCCGGGAGTACGACCACTTCCGCCCCATCGATAAGAAGGAGGGCGGCCACTTCTTCAAAGAAGCCCGCCGCCCCTAAGACCGCGGTTACTCCATCCCTTCCCTCATCTGGAGAGGCTGAGGACGACGAAGAGGCTACGGAGACGCCCGAGGAACCTTTGACACGGAGGAAAAGATCGCGGACGGAGCCCGCTGTGGCTCCAGAGGTCATGCCTTCCGCCGTTCCTCAAGACCCGGGGTCCACTGGGACAACCCTCGGGGGCGTTCTGTTTGGCGAGGCGGCTCGCCAAGTGCTCTCGGATGCCGCGGACATCTTCATAGAGCAGCCGCCAACTCCCAGCCCGCCGACCAACCTGGCGCGGGATCCTCTACTAAGCGTAGAGGATTTCGTGGTGGAGCAGGTCGACCCGTCTCCTTCGGGGGCGGCTCCTACTCCAGACCAGGCGACGCCGGCTGGGTCTTCGACCCAGTGCTCCCCGGGGTCTTGGCACGCAGCTCCCATCATCATCGACGATGGTAAGAAATTTCTTTGCGAGCAAATATTTACTTCAATGCTAAATCGGGGCTAACTAGTGTTGCTTGCAGACGAGCTTTTTGGGTTGCTGCGGTCTTCGCTCCCGGGGGATGCGCCTGACCAATCAACCCCACCCCGCGAGTCTCCCATCGCGGATAAGGGCAAACGACCGATGGAGGAAGACGTTCCTTCAGAGGCATCGTCTCCAGGGGAGGTCGAAGCAGCGCCCACGGCGGGCACCTCTTCCCGAGTTCCGGCCTTGTTAGCTTCGGGGGAAGATCCCACCGAGGCTCCTCGAAGTCCTCTCGCAAGGACTGGTCCCGCCAGAGACCCGCTGGAGGAGTTCGAACTCCCCCCAGCGGGGGCTCCTTTTGGGGCAGGATCACACGCCCCATCGGGGGGTTTCCCCTGGATGCCAGAGCTCGGGCCTATGTTGGACGAGCTCCGGTCGGAGGAGAGCTTTAGGCAGCTCTCCGAGGAGCCGCTCCAGGCCGGCAATCGCGAAGGCATGAGGCTGCTCGCGAAGGTAAATCCTGCCTACATCTATGTCCCCTTTTGCTTCGACTTGCTACTAATGTCAACTGTTGCAGGCATTTTTGGCGAACTTCACTTATTCCCGGAGGTCTGAGGCAATTTACGCCCAGGGACGGGTTACTCTGCTCAAGGCTCGAGGCGAGAAGGAGAAGCTCGCGGCCCAGCTCCACGAACTCGCGGCCGAGCTTCACGAACTCCGGGCTCAATCTGAATTGTCCAACAGAATGATGGACCACGCCACCCGGAGCTTGGTGAAGACGAGAGAGCAGCGGAAGTCCTTCGCGGCGGAGACCTCTAAGCTCCGGGAGGAGTTGGAGAAAGAGAGAGAGGCCCACGCAGAAACTAAGGTCCGGCTCGAGCTGGAGCTCGCTCAAGCGAAGGCTCAGCAGTCAGAGGTGTGGGAGACCCTGGCTGAGGAGCGCCGTGCTCGCGAAGAGAGCATTCTCTCTGAGAAAGCCGTCTTCGAGGCCGCCCTCGAGGAGGAGAGGGACTTGAGAGGTGCGGCAGAGTCGCGGGTCCAAGCCCTCGAGGGAGAGCTCAGAGAGGAGCGGAGGGACAAACGGCGGATCGAGGCCGACCTCAACGGGGCCAGGGCGCGAATACGCTCCGCGGTGGCTGACTTCAGAAACAGCCCCGCGTTCGAGAACCTCATAGAGCTGAGACGACAAGAGTGGCTCGCCAACTTCCATCAAAGCGTGGGGTATCGGAACGAGATCGCGCAGGCCATGGTCGTAGGGGCCAACTGAGCATTGGACAGGCTCACGGCCCTCCACCCCGAGTGGAATTTTGTTGAGGAGAATCGCCGCGAGTTTCTGCGCCCCCGACAGCAGCCTCCTCCCCAGCAACAACCTCCGCGGCAGCAGCCTCCGCCTTGAGTTTTTTTTTTTTTTTTTTTTTTTGTTCGGGGTCCTCATCTGGGACGCCCACCTTTTGTACAATTTTCCATGATTAATAAATGATTTAATTTCTCATTTTCATCGTTTTAACTGACTAAATTCCTTAGGATCTAACAGCTAACTTCGTTAAAAAACCGTCCCTTCGGGATCCGATCAATTAACTAAATCCCTTCGGGATACACTAATTAACTGACTAAATCCCTTCGGGATCTAACAGCTAACTTCGTTAAAAGACCGTCCCTTCGGGATCCGATCAATTAACTAAATCCCTTCGGGATACACTAACTAATTCATTAAATGATAGTCCCTCCGGGGCTATACGCGATTAGTTAAATGATAGTCCCTTCGGGACCACATACTCTCTCCGAGGGTATGTATAACGAGTGACCTCTTATTTTCCACGCTTTGGCCTAATTAGTCTGCCTCGGAATTCTTCCTTTGAGCGTGCCTAGTTCTTCTATTTTCTTGGAAGAATAGAATGGTTCTAGGAATAAGTTGGCCTGACTTCCCAAGTTAGTCTCCGAACAGGTTCCCTTCTACGAAAGAATAACCCCAACAAGATAAACCTTTGGGATAGGAAGTCTCAACGAGTAAAGCCTGTGTGAGCCCTTCGGAACTCACATGTTCTAGCTTCGCTCGCCTTCGAGGTACCTATAGAGCGCATCTATTTTCTTTCTGGTACCCCAGATGCCCCCCGGCTTCTTGGGCGCTTCGCGGCCGAGAAGACAGGGTAGTGTCTTTAGGATTTATCCGCTCCGCGGTTCTATCCTTTATACACCGAGTTGATAGTCTACTCCGCAGACTTTTAATTGAACGCATTTGGAAATATAAAATATTTTTTTCATTCATAAATAATTTACAAATACAAATGTGAGTAAAATGATAAGGAAATGACATTACACATACGGGGAGCCTATTGGTAATACTTCTTGAGATGCTCCGCATTCCAGGGAAGTCTTAGTGGAATCCCGGCGAGATCCGCGAGCCGGTAAGCTCCCGATCGCCGGTGACTTGATAAGGTCCTTCCCACGAATAACCTAATGGCCCCGCACCGGGCTCCTTGGTATTTTGGAAAACTTGTCTGAGGACGGTGTCCCCGACTTTGAACTTTCTTTCCTTTACCTTGGAGTCATAGTACCTCGCCATACGCCGCTTCTGGGCTTCCATCCGGATCCTTGCGACTTCTCGCCGCTCCTCGATCATGTCTCGCTCCGCGGCAAGGAGTGAATCGTTGACCGTTTCATCGAAGTTTTCGTATCGGAACGAGGGGATTTTGACTTCCGCCGGAATCATCGCCTCTGTGCCATACGCCATGGAAAATGGGGTTTCTCCGGTGGCCGTGCGGGCGGTGGTGCGATAACTCCAGAGGACCAGGGACAGCTCTGCTGCCCATCGTCCTTTGAGTGCGTCGAGTCGTCTTTTCAAAGTAGTCTTGATGATCTTATTGACGGCTTCGACTTGGCCATTGCTCTGCGGGTGATAAGGCGCGGAGAAATCTTTATTGATGCCGAATTGGTCGCAGAGGTCTCTTATAGCCCGGTTGTCGAACTGAAGGGCGTTGTCCGAGACCAAGGACTGAGGTACCCCGAACCTGTATATGAGATGTTCGCGAATGAACTTTGTCAGGTTCTTTTCGGTGATGGTGGCCAAGGGAATCGCTTCGGCCCACTTGGTAAAGTAGTCCACTGCTACCACGGCAAACTTGAGCCCTCCGGGCGCTGTGGGCAGTGGCCCGATTATGTCGATCCCCTACTTGGCAAAAGGCCACGGACAGAAGATGACGGTGAGTCGTTCCGGGTGAGCTCGAATGAGTGCAGAGTACCTCTGGCACTTGTCGCATTTTCTCGCGTACTCAGCAGCGTCTCGCTTCATTGTGGGCCAGTAGAATCCCTGCAACAATGCCTTGTGCGCAAGTGATTGTCCACCCGAGTGGTTCCCGCAGACTCCGTCGTGGATTTCATTGAGAACTCGCTCGGCTTCTTCGTCATTGAGGCAACGCAGCAACGGGGTCGAGACCCCCCTCTTGTAAAGCTTGTTGTTGAGCAACAAGTAATGCTCGGCATGATACTTGACTTTCCGCGCCAAGTCTCGATCTTCGGGTAGTTTATCATCTTTCAAGTAGATAACAATATCGTCCATCCATGAAGGTTGAGCGTCGATCGCCTTTACCGCATTCTGCCTGGTGATACTGGGCTCTGCCACGATTTCGACCGGGACTAAGCGAAGGAGCTCCGCATCTCGGCTGGTAGCCAATTTCGCCAGGGCATCAGCGTTCGCGTTATCTTCTCGGTCGATGTGCTTCACTTCGTGCCTTGGGAAATTCCGAAGTTCGGACTTAACCTTCTCCAGATACGCGGCCATCCTATCATCACGGGCTTGGAACTCGCCCAGAACTTGAGAGACCACCAGCTTTGAGTCGCTGTAGACTACAAGCGAGTCTACTTGGAGTTCTTTGGCGAGCCTTAGGCCAGCGAGAAAGGCTTCATACTCGGCCTCGTTGTTCGATGCCCTGAATGCGAATCGCAGGGCGCTGCTGATTCGATGATTCTCGGGACTGACGAGCATGAGCCCGGCCCCCGAACCATTATCGTTCGAGGACCCATCTACATAGAGTTTCCACTTCGGGGGTTCGCTCAGTCCATCTCGATCCTCCTCCGAAGGAAACGTGAACTCGGCGATGAAGTTGGCAAGCGCCTGTCCTTTGATCGCTGTTCGCGGCTGGTACAGGATGTCGAACTGAGTCAACTCGACGGCCCACTTAACAAGTCTGCCCGAGGCCTCCGGCCTGCGCAGGACCTGTTTCATCGGATGGTTGGTGAAGACTATCACCGGGTGAGCCAGAACATAATGGTGAAGTTTCCTGGTGGAGACGACGAGGGCGAGAGCTAGTCGCTCAAGCTCAGGATACCTTAGTTCGGCATCGAGGAGGCGTTTGCTGACGTAGTACACGGGTACCTGTACCCCAGCGGCTTCCTTGACCAGCACCGAACTGACCGCGTGCTGGGATACTGCGAGGTAAGTGAAGAGCTTTTCCCCCGACAACGGCTTCGCCAAAATGGGAGTATGACCGAGGTAAGCTTTGAGTTCCTCGAACGCTCGTTCACATTCGCCGGTCCATGCAAACTCTTTACTACCCCAGAGAGCATTGAAGAAAGGGAGGCACTTGTCAGTTGACCGAGACACGAACCTGTTGGGTGCTGCAATGCATCCGGTAAGCTTCTGGACCTCTTTTCCTCTCCGAGGAGGTCTCATGTCGATAATAGCTTGGATCTTCTCAGGATTAGCTTCTATCCCTCGCTGACTCACCATGAAGCCCAAAAACTTGCCTGCTCTAACCGCAAAAGTGCACTTACTTAGGTTGAGCATCATGTTGGTTTTCCTGAGGACGAAGAAAGTCTGATCTAGGTGCTTGACGTGGTCTTGTGCTTTCGCGCTTTTTACCTGCATGTCATCAATATAAACCTCCATTGAGACTCCAAGCAACTCCGCGAAGATCTTGTTCACCAACCTCTGATAAGTTGCACCCGCGTTCTTGAGGCCAAAAGGCATGACCTTGTAGCAGTACAACCCTCGATCGGTAATGAACGGCGTGTGCTCTTCGTCCCGGTGATACATTGGGATTTGGTTATAGCCAGAATATGCATCCATGAAGCTGAGGAGCTCATGGCCCGCGGTAGCGTCAACCATCTGATCAATTCGGGGCACTGGGAAGCTGTCCTTCGGAAAGGCTTCGTTGAGGTTGGTGAAGTCAACACAGCATCTCCATCTACCATCCGGTTTAGGAACCAGCACCGGATTAGAGACCCATTCCGGGTATTTCGCTTCGCGAATAAACCCGGCCTCGATGAGCCTATCAACTTCATCTTTAAGAGCTTGGGCTCTCTCGGGGTTAAGGGGTCTCCTCTTCTGTCGACGGGCCGGGAGCCGGGGATCTATGTTGAGACGGTGGCACATCACGTCCGGGTCTACACCCTTCATATCGCTATGGCTCCATGCAAACACGTCTCGGTTCTTCCGTAGACAGGCAATGATGGCCTCGCGCACTTCGGGGCTTAACGAAGTGCCAATTTTGACTCTTCGTGAAGTGCCAAGGTCGTCCACGTCTATCTCTTCGGTGTCCTCGGCTGGGCCCGCTAATTGCTATGGGGCCGGGAGCCGAGGGTCTAGCTCGCTTCGACCCTCGGCCAGGCTGATGGTAAGGGTTGCTTCGCCCAAAGCAGCTTCTTCGGCCGTGCGCTTCCCCTTCGGGTCGGCGGGGGCCGATTTAACGCTCGTTGTATAACACATCCGAGCCTCGTACTGGTTTCCTCGGATTACTCCGATGCCACCAGGAGTGGGGAACTTGAGGCAGAGATGGTAGATAGAGGTGACCGCTTTCATTGCCACCAGGGTAGGCCGTCCAAGAATGGCGTTATAAGAAGACCTACCCTTAACCTCCATAAAGTTCGAGACGGCGGTTGATCTTGTCAGCTCTTCGCCGAATGAGACAGCTAACTCTATACTTCCCTCCGGGAAGATAGAGTCCCCTGTGAAGCCGTGCAGCGGGCTTGCGGCAGCTCGCAAGCCCCGAGGACGGATCCTCATTTTCTCGAGGACATCCAAATAAAGGATATCCACTGAGCTGCCGTCGTCCACCAGACAACGATGAACGAGATGGTTCCCGATCATCGCAGAAATGACTAGCGGATCATGATGTGGGAAACGGACGCCTTCGGCATCCGCGTCCGAAAAGGTGAGCGTGCTCGCACTCTTCCGAGGGGGCTGTGGAGATCTCCGCGACACATGGAACACTCCCCCGGAGAGCTCTTGTCGCGCTTCTCGGGCGTAACCCTTCATGGATCGCTGGGAGTACCCCCCAGGATAAGGGCCTCCCGCGATCGTTCGGATTTCACCCTCGATCTCCCGGTTATGCGGATCTCGGTTCTTGGGATTCGCCTCTTTGTGATACCCCTCGAGCTTCCTCCGACGGATGAGATATTCTCTCTCATCCTTCAGGTCAAAACAGGTCGCGGTCGTATGCCCGGCCGCATTGTGGAACAAGCAGAACTTGTCTTTGTGCTTCTCTGGCACCTTCCCCCTCAAAGGTGCAGGGCGTCGAAAGTCAACCTCGCTCCGCGAGTTGACAAAAATTTCTTCGATGGTGGCAGTTAGCTCCTGGTATTTTTCATATCGCGGCCTGCGGGAGCGGACTGCGCCGGACCCCGGCAAGGGACCGGAATCGCGAGGTCTTTTCTCGTCGCGTGGTTGTCGATTATGGCCCGTTGGGGCCTCGACAGGCTTCTTCTCTTTTCGGCAGTCCCATTCGGGGTTACCGCGGTGAGTCTTCGCAGAGCCGGACTTCTTCGAAGTCGCTGCTTCCGCGTTGATGTAGTTCCGAGCACGCCCTAAGAAATCAGCATACACCCTCGGGGGTTTTTTGCTGATAGAGAAGGCGAAGGGAGTGTCATCGCGTACCGCGGAACTTGCGGCCAGAAGTAGGGCATCGTCAGACAGATGTCCTACCTCTACTGTGGCCTTGGTGAAACGTTGGAGCCAAGCTTGGGAACTTTCGTTCTCTCCTTGTTTGACCCGGGAGAGGTACGTCGGATTCTTGAGGTGTCTCCGACCTCCCAAGAACTGGGCTGCAAACCTCGTTCTCAAATCTTGCCAACTTCCGATTGAGTTGGCCGGGAGCCGATACCACCATCGGCGGGCTTTTCCCGCTAAAGTGGTGTCGAAGAGCTTGCACCAGATGGCTTCCGGGTAGCCATAGGCGCGGGCCCACGAGGAATAAACTCCCAAATGGTCGGAGGGGTCTCCGGTCCCGTTAAACAGGCTTACCTTCGGCAGCCTAAGACGATCAGGAACGGGGGTTGCCAAAAGGGCCTCAGTGAGGGGGGTAAAATCCCCATCTAGGATTCCGTCGCGGGAGTGCTCGCCAATGATCCCGCGAATGCGTTCTATCTCCGCGGGCGAGAACTCCTGGGATGCTTCGGTCTGTCGGCTAGTTGCAGTGGTGGCCGAATCCTCACGGAGGCGTTCTCGCACCGGGAGTCGCGTATCTTCGGGGTTGGGCTCAACGCGCGCAGGAGGTCTCCTGGGGATGACCCGCTGTAAAGGGCCTAGCCTGGTAAACACCGAGCCGGGCTGAGCTGGCGGTACGCCTTCGGCCGCGTGACGGGATGGTCCCACCGGGTCGGCCGGCAACTGCGGCCCTCCAGAACGGGTGGTGGATTTCTGGGCCGGTGCAGTCCTACGCCGGCGGCAATGGTGAGTCTCGTGCGCAAGGCCTCCTTCTGATGAGCCCTCATCAGGAGTCGTGTTGACGTCGCCTGCGGCGCGGAGGTCAGCGGCTGCGTCGTCAGCCCTCCGCCGCGCCCGGAGCACATTCGCGTGCTCTGCGTCCGTCAGGAGTGGAGGTGGACTTTGGTTATGAACCAAAGTCTCCATTAATCCGTTCATTCTTGCCATGGATTCCTCTATGCGACGGATTCGATCGTCAAGCATTTCCTGGTCAGCTGTTAAAGGACTTTTGCCGCTGCTTCTCAAGTTGGGCGCCATTTGATCTCCGATCAAGCAGTGCGGTGAGAAACAGAGAAGGCGGGAAGAATCGTACAACCAAGACGGAGGTTCGGTGCGGGCCCACCTTCTAGCGCCAAGCTGTTGGTGTAGAATTTAAACCAACGCCGTGATCCGTACCTCTAGTGTGTGATACGGCAATGAATAGTGGAAGTTTGCACGAAAATTAAATACTCGGAGATTTTTTAAGTGGTTCGACCCTCCGGCGGACTAATAGTATACGTCCACTATGTTTATGATATTTTCAAATGTGGAGTTTTACAGAGTAATTTTTTCCAACCCCTTTCCCCTTCTCCCTTCCCGCCTTTTATAGAAATCCGGAAAGAGAGAGAGAGGAAAGTGCATTAAATGCGCCCCACCTAATCACCCTTAAATCAGGGGATTAGGTGGCCTTATCTTAATCGACCATGCCCTGCCCGAAAATCAGGGGGTTGGTTACTAACTAATCACTTCACGTCATTCACAAGTGAGGTACCTACAGTGCATGTCAGAGGTAGCTACCATCGGGAGCGATTTCACTGTAGCTGTCCGCGCTTTGCCCTTCGTCCGGGGTCCTCTCGCTTCGCGAGGAGTCCCCCTAATCTCTTGATCTATCGCGAATGTGCAGCTGGCTACGAGATCCATTGGTCCCCGAGCTTGGGGGATCTCCAACTTATCGGTCTCCTCCCGAGGACCTTGCTTCATGTCGAGTCGTACCTTTAGGGTTGTGGACGTCAACATTCTTGATGACGTGGCGAAACACTCGTTACTTGGACGTTCTCTCCGGAGGCTTCTCGCCTTCGGCGAAGGCTCCCTCGATGATATATCTTCGAACGAAAATTAGCTAACAACAGCGCCAAAACAAAGTCATTGTAAGTAGTTTTTCCGAAATCGAGCCTTTAAAGGATTTTTTTGGCTCTAAAGTGACTCTAGCTAAGTTTTTCTTATATCCCAAATATTTATTTAAACATATAATCTAATATAATAAGTTTTAGGACTCATTTGGAGCTCGAAAATGCCTTGAAAACGCATTTCACGATAAAATAAATCATTATAATTAGTCTTGCTGAAATCGAGCCTTTAAAGGGCTTTTTTTGGTTCCGAAGTGACTCTGGCTAAGTTGTTCTAATCCCAAATGTGTATTTCAACATATAATATATTATAATAATTCTTAGGGTCTGATTTAGAGCTCCAACAAGCTTTAAAAACTCACTTCGCCCTAAAACTAAGTGTTTATAACCAGTTTTACCTAAATCGAGCCTTTAAAGGGCTTTTTGGCTCTCATTTAGGGCTCAAACAAGCCTTAAAAACACATTTCGCGATAAATCAAATTCATTATAACTTGTTTTGCCAAATCGAGCCTTTAAAGGGCTTTTTGGCTCCGAAGTGACTCCACCTATGTTGTTTTCATACGAAATGTGTACTTAAACATATAATATATTATAATAAGTTTTAGTGACTCATTTGGAGCTCCAACAAGCTTTAAAAACTCACTTCGCGCTAAAACTTTGTTCTTATAACCTGTTTTACCTAAATCAATCCTTTGAATGGCTTTTTTGTCTCCGAAGTGACTCCAGCAATGTTGTTTTGATCATAAATGAGTATTTAAACATATAATGTATTATAATAATTCTTAGGAACTCATTTGGAGATCCAACAAGCCTTAAAAACTCATTTCACGCTAAAACAAAATCATTATAACTAGTTTTGCCAAAATCGAGCCTTTAAAGGGCTTTTTTGGCTACAAACTCAAGCAAATTTTTTTTTATCCCCAATGAGTATTTAAGAGTATAATATATTATAATAAGTCTTAGGGACTTATTTGGAGCTCGAAATAGCCATAAAAACTAATTTCGCACTAAAACAATGTCATTGTGTCTAGTTTTGCCGAAATCGACCCTTTATAGGGCTTTTTTTGGCTCCTAAGTGACTCTAGCAAAGTTGTTTGGATACTAAATGAGTATTTGAACATAGAATGTATTATAATAAGTCTTAAGAACTGATTTGGAGCTCCAACAAGCCTTAAATCTCCTTTCACGCCAACACAAAGTCATTATAACTAGTTTTGCCAAAATCGAGCCTTTTAAGGGCTTGTTTTGGCTCCTAACTGACTCTAGCAAAGTTCTTTGGATCCTAAATGAGTATTTTAACATATAATGTATTATAATAAGTCTTAGGAACTCCTTTGGGGCTCCAACAAGCCTTAAAAACTCATTTCATGCAAAAACAAAGTTATTATAAGTAGTTTTGCCGAAATCGAGCCTATAAAGGGCTTTTTTTTGGCTCCGAAGTGACCCTAGTTAAGTTGTTTTTTGTCCCAAATCTGTATTTAAACATATAATCTAATATAAAAAGTCTTAATACTCATTTCGAACTCGAAAATGCCTTCAAAACTCATTTCGCGCTAAAATAAAGTCATTATAAGTAATTTTGCTGAAATCGATCCTTTAAAGGGCCTTTTTGGCTCCAAAGTGACTCTGGCTAAGTTTTTTTTAATCCCAAATGTGTATTTAAACAAATAATCTAGTATAATAAGTCTTAGGGACTCATTTTGAGCTCCAACAAGCTTTGAAAACTCAATTCGCGCTAAAACTAAGTGCTTATAACCAGTTTTACCTAAATCGAGCCTTCAAATGGCTCTTTCGTACCCGAAATCACTCTAGCAACATTGTTATGATCGTAAATTAATATTTGAACACATAATGTATTATCATAAGTCTTAGGAACTCATTTGGAGCTCACATAAGCCGTAAAAACTCATTTCGCGGTAAAACAAAGTCATTATAACTTGTGTTGCCGAAATCGAGTCTTTAAAGGGCTTTTTTGGTTCCGAAGTGACTCTAGCAAAGTTTTTTTAATACGAAATGTGTATTTAAACATATAATATTTTATAGTAAGTCTTAGGAACTCATTTCAAGCTCCATCAAGCTTTAAAAACTCATTTCGCGCCAAAACAAAGTCATTGTAAGTAGTTTTTCCGAAATCGAGCCTATAAAGGATTTTTTTGGCTCTGAAGTGACTCTAGATAAGTTTTTCTTGTATCCCAAACGTTTATTTAAACATATAATCTAATATATTAAGTTTTAGGACTCATTTGGAGCTCGAAAATGCCTTGAAAACGCATTTCACGATAAAATAAAATCATTATAATTAGTCTTGCTGAAATCGAGCCTTTAAAGGGCTTTTTTGGTTCTGAAGTGACTCTGGCTAAGTTGTTTTAATCTCAAATGTGTATTTCAACATATAATATATTATAATAATTCTTAGGGTCTGATTTGGAGCTCCAACAAGCTTTAAAACTCACTTCGCCCTAAAACTAAGTGTTTATAACCAGTTTTACCTAAATCGAGCCTTTAAATGCTTTTTTCGGCCCCGAAGTGACTCTAGCAATGTTGTTATGATCCTAAATGAATATTTGAACACATAATGTATTGTAATAAGTCGTAGGATCTCATTTTGGGCTCAAACAAGCCTTAAAAACACATTTCGCGATAAAGCAAATTCATTATAACTTGTTTTGCCAAATCGAGCCTTTAAAGGGCTTTTTGGCTCCGAAGTGACTCCACCTATGTTGTTTTCATACGAAATGTGTACTTAAACATATAATATATTATAATAAGTCTTAGTGACTCATTTGGAGCTCCAACAAGCTTTAAAAACTCACTTCGCGCTAAAACTTTGATCTTATAACCTGTTTTACCTAAATCAAGCCTTTGAATGGCTTTTTTGTCTCCGAAGTGACTCCAGCAATGTTGTTTTGATCATAAATGAGTATTTAAACATATAATGTATTACAATAATTCTTAAGAACTCATTTGGAGATCCAACAAGCCTTAAAAACTCATTTCACGCTAAAACAAAACCATTATAACTAGTTTTGCCAAAATCGAGCCTTTAATGGGCTTTTTTGGCTACAAACTCAAGCAAATTTTTTTTATCCCCAATGAGTATTTAAGAGTATAATATATTATAATAAGTCTTAGGGACTTATTTGGAGCTCGAAATAGCCATAAAAACTAATTTCGCACTAAAACAATGTCATTGTGTCTAGTTTTGCCGAAATCGATCCTTTATAAGGCTTTTTTTGGCTCCTAAGTGACTCTAGCAAAGTTGTTTGGACCCTAAATGAGTATTTGAACATAAAATGTATTATAATAAGTCTTAGGAACTGATTTGGAGCTCCAACAAGCCTTAAATCTCCTTTCACGCCAACACAAAATCATTATAACTAGTTTTGCTAAAATCGAGCCTTTTAAGGGCTTGTTTTGGCTCCCAACTGACTCTAGCAAAGTTCTTTGGATCCTAAATGAGTATTTTAACATATAATGTATTATAATAAGTCTTAGGAACTCCTTTGGGCTCCAACAAGCCTTAAAAACTCATTTCGTGCAAAAACAAATTATTATAAGTAGTCCGAAATCGAGCCTATAAAGGGCTTTTTTTTTGGCTCTGAAGTGACTCTAGTTAAGTTGTTTTTTATCCCAAATGTGTATTTAAACATATAATCTAATATAATAAGTCTTAAGACTCATTTGGAGCTCGAAAATGCCTTCAAAACTCATTTCGCGCTAAAATAAAGTCATTATAAGTAATTTTGCTGAAATCGATCCTTTAAAGGGCCTTTTTGGCTCCAAAGTGACTCTAGCTAAGTTTTTTTTTTATCCCAAATGTGTATTTAAACAAATAATCTAATATAATAAGTCTTAGGGACTCATTTTGAGCTCCAACAAGCTTTGAAAACTCACTTCGCGCTAAAACTAAGTGCTTATAACCAGTTTTACCTAAATCGAGCCTTCAAATGGCTCTTTCGTCCCCGAAATCACTCTAGCAATGTTGTTATGATCGTAAAATAATATTTGAACACATAATGTATTATAATAAGTCTTAAGAACTCATTTGGAGCTCACATAAGCCGTAAAAACTCATTTCGCGGTAAAACAAAGTCATTATAACTTGTGTTGCCGAAATTGAGTCTTTAAAGGGCTTTTTTGGTTCTGAAGTGACTCTAGCAAAGTTGTTTTAATCCGAAATATGTATTTAAACATATAATATTTTATAGTAAGTCTTAGGAACTCATTTCAAGCTCCATCAAGCTTTAAAAACTCATTTCGCGCCAAAACAAAGTCATTGTAAGTAGTTTTTTCGAAATCGAGCCTTTAAAGGATTTTTTTGGCTCTTAAGTGACTCTAGCTAAGTTTTTCTTATATCCCAAATATTTATTTGAACATATAATCTAATATAATAAGTTTTAGGACTCATTTGGAGCTCGAAAATGCCTTGAAAATGCATTTCACGATAAAATAAAATCATTATAATTAGTCTTGCAAAAATCGAGCCTTTAAAGGGCTTTTTTGGTTCCGAAGTAACTCCAGAAAAGTTGTTTTAATCCTAAATGTGTATTTTAACATATATTGTATTATAATAAGACTTGGGAACTCATTTAGAGCTATAACAAGACTTAAAAATCACTTCACGAAAAAACTAAGTGCTTTTGAGTAGTTTTGCCAAAATCGAGCATTTGAAGGGCTTTTTTTTTGTCTTCGAAGTGACACTAGCAAAGTTGTTTTGATACCAAATGTGTATTTAAGCATATAATATGTTATAATAAGTCTTAGGGACTCATTTGGAGCTCCAAAAAGCTTTGAAAAGTCATTTCGCGCTAAAACTAAGTGCTTATAACCAATTTTACCCAAATCGAGCCTTTGAAGGTTTTTTTCAACTCCGAAGTGATGCTAGCAAAGTTCTTTTGATCTTAAATGAGTATTTGAACACATATTGTATTATAATAAGTCTTAGGGAGTCATTTGGGTCTATAACAAGACTTAAAAACTCACTTTATGCAAAAACTGAGTCCTTTTGGCTAGTTTTACCAAAATCAAGCCTTTAAAGGGCTTTTTTTTGGCTCCGGAATGACTCTAGCAAAGTTTTTTTTATTCCAAATGTATATTTAAACATATAATATATTATAATAAGTCTTAAGGACTTATTTGGATCTACAACAAGCTTTAAAAACTTACTTTGCGCTAAAACTAAGTACTGACAAGCAGTTTTACCTAAATCGAGCCTTTAAAGGGCTGTTTTGGCTCCAAAGATACTCTAGCAATGTTGTTTTGATTCTAAATGAGAATTTGAACATATAATGAATTATAATTAGTCTTAGAACTCATTTGGAGCTCCAACAAGCCTTAAAAACTCATTTTGCGTTAAAACTAAGTAATTATAACTAGTTTTCCGAAATCGAGCCATTAAAGGTCTTTTTTGGCTCTGAAGTGACACTAGCAATGATGTTTTGATCCAAAATGCATATTAAAATATATTATATGCTATAATAAGTCTTACGGACTCATTTACAGCTGTAACAAACTTTAAACCCTAGAATCTAAATGTCACATGAAAGCCTATTGCTTTCTCTAGCCAATTGCACATTCATGTTGTTCAATTATGCATCAATTATCTCATTCTTCTCTCTCGAATTTCGAATAAGACGCACAAAATCATTCATAAGGGCGCGCATACTCATGAAAGCATTAAACACGTAATTGAACAATGAACAATAAGCGATGAACATCAATTGAATTATATAAATCGCAAACAAGTCAGAGCAATAGTTCGGCTACATCGTAGCCTTAGAAAAATATCTTAGTTCATAATGAAATAAAGAGAAACGATCAACAATAATCTGTTCATATTGAAAAGTAAGAAAAGAAACGAGAAAGAACGAATGGTGACGAGGTTGAACGAGTCCATCTCGGGCACGCTTGCCTCCGCCATCTTCTCCAAGCCTCCAATCCTCTTCTTTCTCTCTTCAAAATTGTAGAATTGTCATCTATTATTGAATGCTCATTTTCTAGGGCTGTTTGGCTTTTATAGTATCTAAATCGGGTTAATTTAGGCCTCGTATTTGCTAGTCGGGCCTATGTGGCCGAGTGACGGGCGCTGCGGCACAGTTGTGCGCGTGCTGCAGCGTTTTTGGGCCATCTTTTCGCATCTGGCATAGGCGCCGGAGCGAAGGAAAATGGGCACCGCAACGCCTGCTTCTGGGTAGCACAGTGCCACAGCGCTAGCCTCACATCACCACGGTTCTCGTTCTTCAAAGTCGCGCGCTATAGCACCCGTTGCAGCGTCCAAGTGCGCTGTTTCAATGTGGCACCGTAGCGCTCGTTGTGAGGCGCCGCAACACCCGTGCTGTGCGTGCGTCGCCTACCCCGAGCTCGTGTCAAGGGCCACTTTTATGGCCCAATCTTGTGTCGTGACGAATGTTTACCTGAAATTAACCCAAAACACGTTTTATTAACTTTATTGCATAGAACTAATATGACCAAACTAATGAAAAATTACTTAAACTTAACTAAGCTAAAATGAATTACACTAATTATGAATTTTAATAACTAAACCAAAATAATCTAACAATTAACTAAAACTAATATATAAGCCTAAAATGCAACTCAAAATATGATATTATTATCGATAAATGCATCTAAAAATCATAGAAAGAATTGATGATTATGGGATTTATTACACCCCCGCACTTATCTTTCGCTTGTCTCGAGCAAAACCAAAATGTACACCTATTGAACGAACGCCTTGCAAATCGAGCTACGTAAACGAGTCGGGTTTCAAAGAATCAATGTCAATAAAAATATATACAAGAGCTCAATCAGTCATGCTGAGTTCAGTGTCATCCTATCATGCATAGTTACGTGTCCTAGCCTATTCAGGCATTCTCTCATTTTTGCCCTCTCATGTGTGTGTGCAATTTCATCAATCGTTCTCAAGTGTCGGCCCGGAATAGATTAAAGCAAACAAAGACATTTTCATCATATTTAAGATTGTTGTCTTCATCGTTCCATATTCTAGCTATCATCTCTCTCTCCACTAATGTAGATTTTTTGCACTTTCAAGAGTCAGTAGGACTTTCTAAGATTGTAATTCTGGGCCTTGGCTAAGGTAACTCGAATTTTTGGATTTGATGGTTTATTTACCTAAGCACATTGGCTATCAACCTTGTCACCTTCTTTCTTGATGGTTTCTTTTATGGCTCCTTTCTGCCCTTTCTTTGTCATTAGAACCCTTTTTAAGTTTTAAGCTACACTTAACCGATTTTTTTTTTTTTTGGCCAAGTGCTTTTGTGAATGGTTCCAAGACTTCTTCTTTGACATGTCTTAACTCGTTTTCTGCATAATGATTTTCAATATGCTTAAGTACGGGTTATGTCATGGTCTTTCTTTTAGGCTAGCTAGGGTCATTCAAGAATGGGTTTAAATCAATAAGGCTCAATAGGGTGACTATGATTCAAATTATGCACGGGTGGGTTATTAAAGCTCAAACGTTCCAAATTGATGGCCTACGTCATTCTCCTAAAAGTGCTTCACCTATAATTTCGCTTTGAGAGAGATTTCTAACTAGTTATAGGACAACGTGATTGTAAAAAAAAAAATTTCAAGACCTGGCTGAGAATTTTAAGACTACGTGCTCAAGGTGTGAGAGTTTGTGAATGAGATAAATAATCCTAAACTATTCGATTTCACTAATACACAATGATCAAACACATCATTCAAACAATAACATATAATAAGCTAAGTATACACATTATGACATTTTCAATTAGTCCACCCAACTCAATCTACTTGACTCGATTTAGCAAAACAACGTTCCTAAATGCAATGTATGAATGCAACAATGATATGAATGCAAAACAAAATAATCAATGTATGAAATATAACCTAAACTTTTTTTTTTTTTTTTTTACTTTTACCCCCATACTTAAGATACTGCAATGAAAATAAATAAGGATAGAAATACTCCCTCGATGGGTACCTCCCTTTAGTCGATTGCAATGTGGCGCCGCCCATTTGGACGACGCCCTTCGGTTTTTGTTGCTAAGATGCCTATATTATTGCGCCTCCTCTTTTTTAGCTTCTTGGTTACCTCGGTGACCATCTCCTTGAATTCCTTCACCATATACTTGAACTTTCCCTTCTTCTTGTTCTTTCTCTTCATGGTAAGAGGGTTAGAACCCGGTAGTGGTGTAGCTACTTCTATGTAAAACACCTCGTCACTGTCGGGGTGTTTTGTGGCATTAAAGACTTTAAAGGTCTTCTCATTTCCTTGCACGCGCAACTTGAGCTCTCCTGTTTGGACGTCTATTAGAGCACGTTCAGTTGCTAGAAATGGTCTCCCTAGGATGATAGGGACGCTGGTGTCTTCTGCCATATCAAGAACTACGAAATCGATAGGAAATATGAATTTCCCCACTCTTATGAGCACGTCCTCAACTACACCCCTTGGGTGCTTGATTGTCCTATCCGCCATTTGGAGAGTAATGGTAGTTGTCTTTACTTCTCTAAGCTCCAACCGTCTGTAAATGGAAAGGGGCATCAGATTGATACTTGCCCCTAGGTCACATAATGCCTTTTTAAAGACGGTGTCGCCCAATACGCAAGGCACGATAAAGGATCCCGGATCCTTGAGATTTGGCAGAAGCTTTCTCTCGTACTCCACCAACTTCCGCTTCTTTGACAAGATCTCTTTCAGAAACTTGGCATAGCTACGCATGTTCTCTAATGCTTTGAAAAAGGGGATGTTTATGTGGAGCTTCTTGAAGACATCCAAAAACTTCGTAAATTGTTTCTCGAGCTTGCATTGTTTCAATCTCTATGGATATGGGACTTTTGGCTGCGGTGGTGTCCCTGTCTTGGGTGCCACTTCCTCAACTTCTTTCTATACCGCGTGTTCTTCATTCTTATACGGTCTTGAAGGCTCTGGCTCACTTCTCTCTTCAAGCTTTTTCCCACTTTTCAGGACAATGGCATGACACTGCTCCTTAGGATTGATCTTCGTGTTGCTCGGCAGTGTCCCTTATACCCTCGCATTCCATACCATGGCGAGCTGGCTAATTTGCGCTTCTAGGTTTCTGATTTGTGCTGATTGGTTTTGAAGCGTAGTTTTTGTCTCATCCATGAACTTGGTTGTATGCTCAGCCATTTTTCCAAGCAGATCCTCCAGGTGGCTTGCCTTGTCTTGAGGAGGAGGTGCTTGCTGAACCAGTGCATTCTGATTATTCCTCCACGAAAAGTTCGGGTGATTTTGCCAACTAGGGTTGAAAGAGTTGCCGTACCTATTATTGTTATTGTTTCTCACGTAGTTCACTTGCTCGTACGATTCTCTGGTGAGGGGATTACCTACTTAGCACACCTCGCTTGGGTGCGGTCCATGGCACCAATGAGAAGAGGCGATAGTGTTTACTCCCAGTTGTGATCCTTGTAGTTGACGGGTGAGAGTAGCAACCTGTTCAGTCAACGCTCTGATAGCGTCTCCATCAGTTATGACCACCTGCCATCTCATTATTGTCCTCTCAGAACCTCCACACTCACTGTTCATAGCCATGGTCTCAAAGAGGTTAAAAGAAGCCTCCTCGGTTTATTTATAAATGGCCCGTTTGTTCAGGTGCGGGCTCAGGAGGCCTTGCGGCTGCCTCGCGAGTTTCCTTGCGGAGTCGCCCTATGGTCTTCTCGATCTCGCTGTCAACGGGAAGAGATTTGCTCCGCCCGGCCTTCGTATATACCTACACCGCACAAGTAACAAAAATTAAAAAAAAATAGAAATTTCAATCTAGTGACTCGATTATTCGTTCGATATCAATGCCAGTCCCCGGCAACGATGCTAAAAACTTGATAGGCTAATTGCGCAACGCAAGTGCACGTGCCAAACAAGTAGTAAAATGGATTATGAGTCCGAGTGTTGTACCCATGAGAACTTTAGTTAATTACCAAACTATTGAATCAAAATCACTATTTGAAATAATAATAATTTCATATATTGTAGAAAATAAAGTCAAATGCAAAAAATAAATGAAATAGAACTCAATATTGAAGGAGTCTAAGGCACATGATTTCACCTAACCATGATATAACCGTTTACGACTCTATCCAGTTAATGTTTTATTGCTCATTGAAGATGACAATTCACTAATATAATTATCTATTTCTCTCGGACATAAATAATCCTAAGTCTAACAAATTAATATCATCTCTCAAATTTCAGTTGTATTCCTTAAACAACCCTAGAATCTAAATCTCACACGAAAGTCTATTGCTATCTATATCCAATTGCACATTCATGTTGTTTAATTGTGCATCAATTGTCTCATTCTCCTCTCGCGAATTTTGAATAAGACGCACAAAATCGTTCATAAGGGCGCGCACACTCATGAAAGCATTAAACACGTAATTGAACAATGAACAATAAGCGATAGTTCGTCTACATCGTAGCCTTAGAAAAATAACTTAGTTCATAATGAAATAAAGAGAAACGATTAATAATAATATGTTCATATTGAAAATTAACAAAAGAAACGAGAAAGAAAGAATGGTGACGAGGTTAAACGAGTCCATCTCGGGCATGCATTCCTCCGCCATCTTCTACGAGCCTCCAATCCTCTTTTTTTTTCCTTCAAAATTGCAGTATTTTCGTCTACTGTCGAATGCTCATTTTCTAGGGCAGTTTGGCTTTTATAGCATCGAAATCGGGTTGATTTGGGCCTCGTTTTTGCTAGTCGGGTCTATGTGGCCGAGTGACGGGCGCTGCGGCACAGTTGTGTCTTGCTGCAGCACCTTTGGGCCATCTTTTCGCATTTAGCACAGGTGCCGTGGGGCAGGTAAATAAGCGCCGCTGCGCCTGCTTCTGGGTAGCACAGTGCCGTAGCGCTAGCCTCACAGCTTCGCGGTGCTCGTTCTTCAAGGTCGCGCGCTGCACCGCCCGTTATAGTGCCCTAGTGCACTGTTTCTTCATGCAATGTGGCGCCACAGCGCTCGTTGTGGGGCACTGCAGTGCCCGCGCTGAGTGTTCGTGCATGTTGCCTCTTGTGCGTACGTCGCCTACCCCGAGCTCGTGTCGAGGGCAAATTTTGTGGCCCGATCCTGTATCGTGACGAATGTTTACCTGAAATTAACCCAAAACACATTTTATTAACTATATTGCATAAAACCCAAAATTACTTAAACTTAACTAAGCTAAAATGAATTGGACTAATTACAAATTATACTAACTACACTAAAATAGTCTAACAATTAACTAAAACTAATACATAAGCCTAAAATGCAACTCCAAATATGATATTATTATCAATAAATGCATCTAAAAATCATAGAAAGAATTGATGATTATGAGATTTATCAACAACACTTAAAAAGGCACTTCATGCAAAAACTAAGTTCTATTGACTAGTTTTGCTAAAATCGAGCTTTTAAAGGGCTTTTTTGGCTCCGAAGTGACGCTAACAAAGTTGTTTAGATCCCAAGAGTGTATTTGAACATATAATATATTAGAATAAGGGACTCATTTGGAGCTCCAGCAAGCTTTAAAAACTCACTTCGCGCTAAAACTAGTGCATCTAACAAGTTTTACCCAAATCGAGCCTTTAAAGGTTTTGATCCTAAATGAGTATTTGAACATATATTGTACTATAATAAGTCTTAAGGACTCATTTGGAGCTATAACAAGACTTAAAAACTCACTTCACGCAAAAACTAAGTCGTTTTGACTAGTTTTGCCAAAATCGAGCCTTTAAAGGGATTTTTTGGCTCTGAAGTGACTCTAGCAAAGTTGTTTTGATCCCAAATGTATATTTAAACGTATAATATATTATAATAAGTCTTAGGGACTCAATTGGACCTCCAACAGGCCCTAGAAACTCATTTCGCGCTAAAACAAAGTCATTATAACTAGTTTTGCCGAAATCGAGCCTTTGAAGGGCTTTTTTGGCTCCGAAGTGACTCTAGCTAAGTTGTTTTTATCCCAAATGTGTATTTAAACATATAATATATTATAATAAGTCTTAGGGACTCATTTGGAGCTCCAACAAGCTTTAAAAACTCACTTTGCGCTAAAACTAAGTGCTTATAACCAGTTTTACCTAAATCGAGCCTTTAAAGGGCTTTTTTGGCTCCGAATTGACTTTAGCAACGTTGTTTTTATTCTAAATGAGTATTTGAACATATAATGTATTATAATAAGTCTTAAAACTCATTTGGAGCTTCAACAAGCCTTAATAACTCATTTCGCGTTACAACAAAGTCATTATAACTAGTTTTGCCGATATCGAGATTTTAAAGGGCTTTTTTGGCTCCGAAGTGACGCTAGAAAAGATGTTTTGTTATATTAAAATTAGTCTTAGGGACTCATTTGGAGCTGCAATAAACCTTAAAAACCTCACTTCGTGCAAAATTTAAGTGCTTATAACAAGTTTCTCCTAAATCGAGCATTTAAAGGCCTTTTTTGGCTCCGAAGTGACTCTAGCAAAGTTGTTTTGATCCTAAATGAGTATTTGAACATATATTAATTTAGATTAAGTCTTAGGGACTCATTTGGAACTCCAAGAAGCATTAAAAGTGACTTCGCGCAAAAACTAAGTCCTTCAAACGAGTTGTTCCTAATTCGAGCCTTTAAAGGACTTTTTTGGCTCCAAAGTGACTCTAGCAAAGTTGACGTGATCCCAAATATGTATTTAAACATATAATATGTTAAAATAAGTCTTAGGTACTCATTTGGAGCTCGAATATTGTTGGTAGCAAATGCAAGTACACGTTGTTCCCGCAAGTAATAGAGTGTTAAGTATGATATCTTTCCCTTAGAGACTTGGGAATTAATTACCAAACTAATGAATTCTTGTCACTATTTGAAATAACCAAATGTTTAATAAACTATTGAATGTTGTCGCCACAAGTTTCTCTGAAACAAATGCGATCCTAATTACTAATTCATTGCCTCGTCTCTCGAATGTCGGAATTTAAAAGTAATTGCTTTAAGTGTAGAAATCCAAAAAGCCACATAAAATATTCATGCTATTTCTAGCCATAAATTATCACATGTTGATTTAATTAATGCTCAACTCAGTTATCCTCTCTCGAATTTCTAATTGAATCTTAAAAATCATGCATGAGGTGATCAAATTCATACACGCATTACGCTTACATTAAATCAATCAATCATGAATAAAGAAACGAAATAGAATTGATAATTAAATAATGAACTATCAAAATAGGACTACATCATCACCTTAGGAATAAATTATTGAGAACAAAATTAAATTAAAGAAATTGTCCATAGGGATTCTAAGCATAATTGAAATTAGCAAGAGAGTAAAGAGGAAACAAATTTGATGGCGTTGAACAGTTTCGTCTCCGACTCTCGCTCCTCCACCATCTCCAACGTGCTTCCGAGTGCTCTCAATCTTGTGTCTTAGGGTTCTCTCAATTTCTTCGTTTCAAACAATCGCTTTTCTCGTTTCTTTTTATATCCATGAGTAACAATAGCTCATTTTTCTCTTTTTCGCATGTTTTGGGCTTCAAACAAGGGCTCGGGCCCAACCACTTGCGCATCGGGCGCTGCAGCGGCGTGTAATTTGCACTGCAGCGCCGTACAAATGCACAAATCTTCTTGCTCGATGGGCGTTGTGGCGCCTTATAGTGGGCGCAGCGGCACTGCTTGATTTTCGGATGGTGCTGCAGTGCAAATTTGGCTTGTGCTACAATGATCAGTGGACGCGTATTCCTTTTTCTCGATGGCGCTGCGGCGGGGTCTTTTGAGTGCCGCGGCGCTACTCCGTTTTAGCTTTTTTTTGCTACTTTGCTTGGTCTGATGGCTCCAATACAACCTAATAACACAAATAAGCCAATAATTATCCATTTTTATCACTTTAACATGTTCTTGGCACCAAAAAGAACTTAATCTCATGCCAAATATTTGTACAATGTGTGACTCATCAAATAAGCCTTCAAAACTCACTTCGAGATAAAACAAAGTCATTATAACTAGTTTTGGTGAAGTCGAGCCTTTAAAGTACTTTTTCGGTTCTGAAGTGACTCTAGAAAAGTTGTTTTGATTCCAAATGTGTATTTAAACATATAATATATTATATTAAGTCTTCCGGACTCAATTGGACCTCCAACAAGCCTTAAAACCTCATTTCGCGCAAAAACAATGTCATTATAACTAATTTTGCCGAAATCAATCCTTTAACGAATTTTTTTGGCTCTGAAGTGACTCTAACTAAGTTGTTTTTATCCCAAATTTTTTTGGCTCTGAAGTGACTCTAACTAAGTTGTCTTTATCCCAAGTATGTATTTAACAATATATTATATTATAACAAGTCTTAGGGATTCATTTGGAGCTCCAACAAGCTTTAAAAACTCACTTCGCGCTAAAACTAAGTACTTATAACCAGTTTTACCTAAATAGAGTCATTAAAGGGCTTTTTTGCCTCCGAAGTGACTCTAGCAACGTTGTTTTGATCCTAACTAAGTATTTCAACATATAATGTATTATAATAAATCTTAGGAACTCATTTGGAGCTCCAACAAGCCTTAAAAACTCATTTTGCGCTAAAACAAAGTCATTATAACAAGTTTTGCCAAAATCGAGACTTTAAAGGGTTATTTTTGGCCCCGAAGTGACTCTAGCAAAGTTGTTTTGATCTCAAATGAGTATTTAAGCATATTATATTAAGTCTTAGGGACTCATTTGGAGCTCTAATATGCCTTAAATACTCACTTCGCGCTAAATCTATGAGCTTATAACTAGTTTTGCCGAAATCGAGCCTTTAAGAGCTTTTTTGGCTCTGAATTGTCTCTAGCAAAGTTGTTTTGATCCCAAATGTATATTTAAACATATAATATCTTATAATAAGTCTTAGGAACTCATTTGGGTCTCCAACAAGCCTTAAATACTCATTTCGCATTAAATTAAAGTCATTATAACTAGTTTCGCCAAAATCGAGCCTTTAAAGAGCTTTCTAGGCTCCGAAGTGACTCTAGAAAAGTTGTTTTGATCCCAAATGAGTATTTAGAAGTATAATACATTATAATAAGTCTTAGGGACAGATTTGGAGCTCCAGCAAGCCTTAATTCCATATTTCGCAAAATAACAAAGTCATTATAACTAGTTGTGTGGAAATCGATCCTTTAAAAGGCTTTTTTGGCTCCGAAGTGACTCTAGCTAAGTGGTTTTAATTCCAAATATGTATTTAAATGTATAATATAATATAATAAGTCTTAGGGACTCATTTTGAGCTCCAACAAGGTTTCAAAACTCATTTCACGCTAAAAGTATTTGCTTATAACTAGTTTTACCTAAATCGAGCCTTTAAAGGGCTTTTTTTGGTTCCGGAGTGACTCTAGCAATGTAGTTTTGATCCTAAATTAGTATTTCAATATATATGTATTATAACAAGTCTTAGGAACTAATTTGGAGCTCCAACAAGCCTTAAAAACTTATTTCGCAGTTAAACAAAGATATTATAACTAGTTTTACCGAAATCAAGCCTCCAAAGGGCTTTTTTCGCACCGAAGGGCTGTAGCAAAGTTGTTTTGATCCCAAATGTCTATCTAAATGTATAATATTTCATAATAAGTTTTAGGGACTCATTTGGAGCTGCAACAAACCTTAAAAACTCACTTTGCGCTAAATCTAAGAGCTTATAACAAGTTTTACCTAAATAGAGCCTTTAAATGACCTTTTTGCCTCCGAAGTGACTCTAGCAAAGTTGTTTTGATCCTAAATGAGTATTTTAACAGATATCATGCATTATAATAAGTCTTAGGGACTCATTTTGAGTTCCACCAACCGTTAAAAACTTACTTCGTGCAAAAACTAAGTCCTTTTACCAAGTTGTTGCTAAATCGAGCCAGTAAAGGGCTTTGTTGGCTCCGAAGTGACTCTAGGAAAGTTGTTTTGATCCGAAATGAGTATTTAAACATATAATATATTATAATAAGTCTTAAGGACTCATTTGAAACTCTAATACGCCTTAAAAACTCACTTCGCGCTAAAGCAAAGTCATTATAACTCGTTTTGCCGAAATCGAGCTTTTAAAGGGCTTTTTTGGTTCTGAAGTTACTCTAGCAAAGTTGTTTTGATCTCAAATGTGTATTTAAACATATAATATATTATAATAAGTCTACGGGACTCATTTGGATCCCCAATACTGTTTGAAAACGCACTTCGCGCTAAAACTAAGTGCTTATAACCAATTTTTAGCAAATCGAGCCTTTAAAAGGCTTTTTTGGCTCCGAAGTGACTCTAGCAATATTGTTTTGATCCTAAATGAGTATTTGAACATATAATGTACTATAGTAAGTCTTAGGAACTCATTTGGAGCTCCAACAAACCTTAAAAATGCATTTCGCGCTAAAACAAAGTCAATATAACTAGTTTTGCCGAAATCGAGCCTTTAAAGGGCTTTTTTTGGCTCTGAAGTGACTCTAGCAAAGTAGTTTTGATCCGAAATGAGTATTTAAAAGTATAATATATTATAATAAGTCTTAGGGACTTATTTGGAGCTCCAATAATCTTCAAAAACTCAGTTCGCGCTATAACTAAGTGCTTATAATCAGTTTTACTCTAATCGAGTCTTCAAAGGGCTTTATTAGCTCCGAAGTGATACTAGCAAAGTTGTTTTGATCCTAAATTAGTATTTGAACATATATTGTATTATAATAAATCGAACACATTTGGAGGTATAACAAGACTTAAAAAGTCACTTCACGCAAAAACTAAGTCCTTTTGACTAATTTTACAAAATCGAGCCATTAAAGGGTTTTTTGGTTGTGAAGTGACTCAAGCAGAATTTTTTTGATCCCAAATGTGTATTTGAACGTATAATATGTTATAATAAGTCTTAGGGACTCAATTTGAGCTCCAACAAGGTTTAAAAACTTATTTCCCGCTAAAACAAATTCATTGTAACTAGTTTTGCCGAAATCGATCCTTTAAAGGGATTTTTTGACTCCGAGGTGACTCTAGCTAAGTTGTTTCGATCCCAAATGAGTAGTTAAAGATATAATATATTATAATAATCCTTAAGGACTGATTCGGAGCTCCAACAGGCCTTAAAAACTCACTTCTCGCTAAAACTAAGTGCTTATAACCAGTTTTACATAAATCAACTCTTTAAAAGGCTTTCTTGGCACCAAGGTGACTCTAGCAACATTGTTTTGATGAAAATGAGTGTTTGACCATATAATGTATTATTATAAGTCTTAGGAACTCATTTAGAGCTTCAACAAGCCTTAAAAACTCATTTTAAGTTAAAACAAAGTCATCAAAACTAGTTTTGCCAAAATCGAGCCTTCAAAGGGATTTTTTGGCTCCGAAGTGTCTCAAGCAAAGTTTTCTTGATCCCAAATGTATATTTAAACATATAATATGTTATAATAAGTCTTAGGGACTCAGTTAGAGCTCCAACAAGCTTCCAAAACTCACTTTGTGCTAAAACTAAGCCCTTATAACCAGATTTACCTAAATCGAGCCTTTAAAGGGCTTTTTGGGCTCCGAAGTGACTCTAACAATTTTTTTTTATGCCAAATGAGTATTTAAAAGTATAATATATTATAATTAGTCTAAGGGACTCATTTGGAGCTCCAATATGCCTTAAAAACTCACTCCGCGCTAAAACAAAGTCATTATAACTAGTTTCGTCAAAATCGAAACTTTAAAGGGTTTTTTGGCTCCAAACTGACTCTAGCAAGGTTTTTTTTATCCTAAATGAGTAATTAAAATTATAATATATTATAATATGTCTTAGGGACTCATGTGGAGATCCAACAAACCTTATCAAATCATTTCCCGCAAAAACAAAGTCATTGTAACTAGTTTTTGCCGAAATTAAGCCTTTAAAGGGCTTTTTTGGCTCCTAAGTGACTCTAGGAAAGTTGTTTTGACCCCAAATGCATATTTAAACATATAATATATTATAGTAAGTATTAGGAACTCATTTGGAGCTATAACAAACCTTAAAAACTCATTTCGCGCTAAATCTAAGTGCTTATAACCAGTTTTACCCAAATCGAGCCTTTAAAGGGCTTTTTTTTTTTTTTGCTCTGAAGTGACTATAGCCAAGTTGTTTTAGTCCTAAATGAGTATTTGAAAATATATTGTATTATAATAAGTCTTAGGGACTCATTTGGAGCTATATCATGACTTAAAAAATCGCAGCACTCAAAAACTAAGTCCTTTTGACTAGTTTTTCCAAAATCGAGACTTCAAAGGGCTTTTTTTGCTTCGAAGTGACTCTAGCAAAGTTGTAGGTATAATATATTAAAATCAGTCTTGGAGACTCAATTGGAGCTCTAACAAGCCTTAAAAACTCATTTAGTGCTAAAACAAAGTCATTATAACTAGTTTTGCCGAAATCGAGCCTTTAAAGAGCTTTTTTGGCTCCGAAGTAACTCTAGCTAAGTTGTTTTGATCCCAAATGTGTATTTAAACAGATAATATATTATAATAAGTCTTAGGGACTCATTTGGAGCTCCAACAAGCATCAAAAACACACTTCGCACTAAAACAAAGAGCTTATAACCAGTTTCACTTAAATCGAGCCTTTAAAAGGATTTTTCGGCTCCGAAGTGACTCTAGAAAAGTTGTTTTCATCCCAAAAGTGTATCTATACATATAATATATTAGAATAAGTCTTATGGACTTTTTTGGAGCTTCTAACAAGTTTTATCTTAATCGAGCATTTAAACGGTTTTTTTGGCTCCGAACTGACTCTAGCAATGTTATTTTCATCCTAATTGAGTATTTGAACATATATTGTATTATAATAAGTCTTAGGGACTCATTTCCAATAAGCCTTAAAAAGTCACTACGCGCAAAAACCAAGTCCTTTTAACAAGTTGTTCTTAAATAGAGCCTTTAAAGAGCTTTTTTGGCTCGGAAGTTACTCTGGCAAAGTCATTTTTATCCCAAATGACTATTTAAACATATAATATATTATAATCAGTCTTAGAGACTCATTTGGAGCTCCAATATGCCTTAAAAATGTATTTCGCGTTAAAACAAAGTCATTATAACTAGTTTTGCCGAAATCGAGCCTTTAAAGTGCTTTTTTGGTTCCGAAGTGACTCTAGCAAAGTTGTTTTGATCCCAAATGTGTATTTAAACATATAATATATTATAATAAGTCTTAGGGACTCATTTGGAGCTCCAACAAGCTTTAAAACTAAGTGCTTAAAACAAGTTTTACCTAAATCGAGCCTTTAAAGGGTTTTTTGGCTCTGAAGTGACTCTAGCAAAGTTGTTTTGATCCTAAATGAGTATTTGAACATATTTTGTATCATAATAGGTCTTAGAAACTCATTTGGAGCTATAACATGACTTCAAAAGTAACATTACGCAAAAACTAAGTCCTTTTGACTAGTTTTTCCAAAATCGAGATTTTCAAGAGCTTTTTCGGCTAGTAACTTTAGCTAAGTTGTTTTGATCCCAAATGTGTATTTAAGAATATAATAGATTATAATAAGTCTTAAGGACTCATTTGGAGCTCCAACAAGCATCAAAAACTCACTACGCGCTAAAACTAAGAGCTTATAACCAGTTTTACCTAAATCGAACCTTTAAATGGATTTTTTTGCTCCGAAGTGACTCTAGCAATGTTGTTTTGTTCCTAATGAGTATCTTAACAGACAATATATATTATAATAAGTCTTAGGAACTCATTTGGAGCTCCAAGAAGCCTTAGAAACTCATTTCGCGTAAAAACAAAGTCAATATAACTAGTTTCGCTGAAATCGAACCTTTAAAGGGCTTTAATGGCTCCGTAATGACTCTAGCAAAGTTGTTTTGACCAAAAATGAGTAATTGAATGTACAATATATTATAAAAAGTCTTAGGGACTCGTTAGGAGATCCAACAAGCCTTATAAACTCTTTTCCTGTAAAAACAAAGTAATCGTACCTACTTTTGCCGAAATCGAGTCTTCAAAGGGCTTTTTTGGCTCCGAAATAACTCTAGATTGTTTTGATCGAAAATGAGTATTTAAACATAAAATATATTATAATAAGTCTTAGGGACCCTTTTGGAGCTTCAACAAACCTTAAAAACTCACTTCGCGCTAAATCTAAGTGCTTATAACAGGTTTTACCTAAATTGAGCCTTTAACGGGTTTTTTTTTTTGCTCCGAAATGACTCTAGAAAAGTTGTTTTGATCCCAAATATGTATTTAAGCATATAATAGATTATAATAAGTCTTAGGGACTCATTTGGAGCTCCAACAAGCATCAAAAACTCACTTCGCGCTAAAACTAAGAGCTTATAACCAGTTTTACCTAAATCGATGCTTTAAAGGGACTTTTTGGTTCCGAAGTGACTCTAGCAATGTTGTTTTGATCCTAAATGAGTATTTGAACATATAATGCATTATAATAAGTCTTAGGAACTCATTTGGAGCTCCGACAAGCCTTATAAACTCATTCGCGCTAAAACAACGACAAAATAACTAATTTCGCTGATACCGAACCTTTAAAGGGCTTTTTTGACTCCGAAGTGACTCTAGCAAAGTTATTTTGGCCCCAAATGAGTAATTGAATGTATAATATATTATAAAAAGTCTTAGGGACTCATTTGGACATCCAACAAGCCTTATGAACCCTTAATATACTATAATAAGTCTTAGAGACTCATTTGGAGCTCTAATATGCCTTAAAACTCACTTCGCGCTAAAACAAATTCATTATAACTTGTTTTGCCGAAATCGAGCCTTTAAAGGGCTTTTTTGGTTCCGAAGTGACTCTAGCAAAGTTGTTTTGATACCAAATATGTATTTAAACATATAATATATTATAATAACTCTTAGGGACTGATTTGGAACTCCAACAAGCTTTAAAAACTCGCTTCGCACATAAACTAAGTGCTTATAATAAGTTTTACTTAAATCCAGTCTTTACAGGGTTTTTTTTGCTCCGAAGTGACTCTAGCAAAGTTGTTGTGATCCTAAATGAGTATTTGATCATATATTACATTATAACAAGTCTTAGGAACTCATTTTGAGCTATAACATGACTTAAATAGTCACATAATGCAAGAACTAAATCGTTTTGACTAGTTTTTCCAAAATCGAGACTTTAAAGGGCTTTTTTGGCTCCGAAGCGACTCCAGCAAAGTTGTTTCGATCCCTAATGTGTATCTAACCGTATAATATATTAAAAGCTGTCTTAGGAACTAAATTGGAGCTCTAACAAGCCTTAAAAACTTATTTAGTTCTAAAACAAAGTCATTATAAATAGTTTTACCAAAATCGAGCCTTTAAAGGGCTTTTTTGGCTCCGAAGTAACTTTAGCTAAGTTGTTTTGATCCCAAATGTGTAATTAAAAATATAATAGATTATAATAAGTCTTAGGGACTCATTTGGAGCACCAAAAAGCATTTAAAACTCACTTCGCGCTAAAACTACGAGCTTATAACCAGTTTTACCTAAATCGAGCCTTTAATGGGACTTTTTGGCTTCGCAGTGACTCTAGCAACGTTGTTTTGATCCTAAATGAGTATTTAAACATATAATGTATTATAATAAGTCTTACGAACTCAGTTGGAGCTCCGACAAGCCCTATAAACTCATTTCGCGCTAAAACAAAGTCAATGTAACTAGTTTCGCTGATACCGAACCTTTAAAGGGCTTTTTTAGCTCCCAAGTGACTCTAGCAAAGTTGTTTTGGCCCCAAATGAGTAATTGAATGTATAATATATTATAAAAAGTCTTAGGGACTCATTTGGACATCTAACAAGCCTTATAAACTCATTTCCCGCAAAAACATAGTCATCGCAATTAGTTTTGTTGAAATCGAGTCTTTAAAGGGCTTTTTTGGCTCCGAAATGACTCTAGAAAAGTTGTTTTGATCCCAAATATGTATTTAAGCATGTAATAGATTATAATAAGTCTTAGGGACTCATTTGGAGCTCCAACAAGCATCAAAAACTCACTTCGCGCTAAAACTAAGAGCTTATAACCAGTTTTACCTAAATCGAGGCTTTAAAGGGTCTTTTTGGCTCCGAAGTGACTCTAGCAACGTTGTTTTGATCCTAATGAGTATTTGAACATATAATGCATTATAATAAGTCTTAGGAACTCATTTGGAGCTCCGACAAGCCTTATAAACTCATTTCGCGCTAAAACAAAGTCAAAATAACTAATTTCGCTGATACCGAACCTTTAAAGGGCTTTTTTGACTCCGAAGTGACTCTAGGAAAGTTATTTTGGCCCCAAATGAGTAATTGAATGTATAATATATTATAAAAAGTCTTAGGGACTCATTTGGACATCCAACAAGCCTTATGAAACCTTAATATACTATAATAAGTCTTAGAGACTCATTTGGAGCTCTAATATGCCTTAAAACTCACTTCGCGCTAAAACAAATTCATTATAACTTGTTTTGCCGAAATCGAGCCTTTAAAGGGCTTTTTTGGTTCCGAAGTGACTCTAGCAAAGTTGTTTTGATACCAAATATGTATTTAAACATATAATATATTATAATAACTCTTAGGGACTGATTTGGAACTCCAACAAGCTTTAAAAACTCGCTTCGCACATAAACTAAGTGCTTATAATAAGTTTTACTTAAATCCAGCCTTTACAGGGTTTTTTTTGCTCTGAAGTGACTCTAGCAAAGTTGTTGTGATCCTAAATGAGTATTTGATCATATATTACATTATAATAAGTCTTAGGAACTCATTTTGAGCTATAACATGACTTAAATAGTCACATAATGCAAAACCTAAATCGTTTTGACTAGTTTTTCCAAAATCGAGACTTTAAAGGGCTTTTTTGGCTCCGAAGCGACTCCAGCAAAGTTGTTTCGATCCCCAATGTGTATCTAACCGTATAATATATTAAAAGCTGTCTTAGGAACTAAATTGGAGCTCTAACAAGCCTTAAAAACTTATTTAGTTCTAAAACAAAGTCATTATAAATAGTTTTACCGAAATCGAGCCTTTAAAGGGCTTTTTTGGCTCCGAAGTAACTTTAGCTAAGTTGTTTTGATCCCAAATGTGTAATTAAAAATATAATAGATTATAATAAGTCTTAGGGACTCATTTGGAGCACCAAAAAGCATCCAAAACTCACTTCGCGCTAAAACTACGAGCTTATAACCAGTTTTACCTAAATCGAGCCTTTAATGAGACTTTTTGGCTTCGAAGTGACTCTAGCAACGTTGTTTTGATCCTAAATGAGTATTTAAACATATAATGTATTATAATAAGTCTTACGAACTCATTTGCAGCTCCGACAAGCCCTATAAACTCATTTCGCGCTAAAACAAAGCCAATATAACTAGTTTCGCTGATACCGAACCTTTAAAGGGCTTTTTTAGCTCCCAAGTGACTCTAGCAAAGTTGTTTTGGCCCCAAATGAGTAATTGAATGTATAATATATTATAAAAAGTCTTAGGGACTCATTTGGACATCTAACAAGCCTTATAAACTCATTTCCCGCAAAAACATAGTCATCGCAATTAGTTTTGTTGAAATCGAGTCTTTAAAGGGCTTTTTTGGCTCCGAAATGACTCTAGAAAAGTTGTTTTGATCCCAAATATGTATTTAAGCATGTAATAGATTATAATAAGTCTTAGGGACTCATTTGGAGCTCCAACAAGCATCAAAAACTCACTTCGCGCTAAAACTAAGAGCTTATAACCAGTTTTACCTAAATCGAGGCTTTAAAGGGTCTTTTTGGCTCCGAAGTGACTCTAGCAACGTTGTTTTGATCCTAATGAGTATTTGAACATATAATGCATTATAATAAGTCTTAGGAACTCATTTGGAGCTCCGACAAGCCTTATAAACTCATTTCGCGCTAAAACAAAGTCAAAATAACTAATTTCGCTGATACCGAACCTTTAAAGGGCTTTTTTGACTCCGAAGTGACTCTAGGAAAGTTATTTTGGCCCCAAATGAGTAATTGAATGTATAATATATTATAAAAAGTCTTAGGGACTCATTTGGACATCCAACAAGCCTTATGAAACCTTAATATACTATAATAAGTCTTAGAGACTCATTTGGAGCTCTAATATGCCTTAAAACTCACTTCGCGCTAAAACAAATTCATTATAACTTGTTTTGCCGAAATCGAGCCTTTAAAGGGCTTTTTTGGTTCCGAAGTGACTCTAGCAAAGTTGTTTTGATACCAAATATGTATTTAAACATATAATATATTATAATAACTCTTAGGGACTGATTTGGAACTCCAACAAGCTTTAAAAACTCGCTTCGCACATAAACTAAGTGCTTATAATAAGTTTTACTTAAATCCAGCCTTTACAGGGTTTTTTTTGCTCTGAAGTGACTCTAGCAAAGTTGTTGTGATCCTAAATGAGTATTTGATCATATATTACATTATAATAAGTCTTAGGAACTCATTTTGAGCTATAACATGACTTAAATAGTCACATAATGCAAAAACTAAATCGTTTTGACTAGTTTTTCCAAAATCGAGACTTTAAAGGGCTTTTTCGGCTCCGAAGCGACTCCAGCAAAGTTGTTTCGATCCCTAATGTGTATCTAACCGTATAATATATTAAAAGCTGTCTTAGGAACTAAATTGGAGCTCTAACAAGCCTTAAAAACTTATTTAGTTCTAAAACAAAGTCATTATAAATAGTTTTACCGAAATCGAGCCTTAAAAGGGCTTTTTTGGCTCCGAAGTAACTTTAGCTAAGTTGTTTTGATCCTAAATGTGTAATTAAAAATATAATAGATTATAATAAGTCTTAGGGACTCATTTGGAGCACCAAAAAGCATCCAAAACTCACTTCGCGCTAAAACTACGAGCTTATAACCAGTTTTACCTAAATCGAGCCTTTAATGAGACTTTTTGGCTTCGAAGTGACTCTAGCAACGTTGTTTTGATCCTAAATGAGTATTTAAACATATAATGTATTATAATAAGTCTTACGAACTCATTTGCAGCTCCGACAAGCCCTATAAACTCATTTCGCGCTAAAACAAAGCCAATATAACTAGTTTCGCTGATACCGAACCTTTAAAGGGCTTTTTTAGCTCCCAAGTGACTCTAGCAAAGTTGTTTTGGCCCCAAATGAGTAATTGAATGTATAATATATTATAAAAAGTCTTAGGGACTCATTTGGACATCTAACAAGCCTTATAAACTCATTTCCCGCAAAAACATAGTCATCGCAATTAGTTTTGTCGAAATCGAGTCTTTAAAGGGCTTTTTTGGCTCCGAAATGACTCTAGAAAAGTTGTTTTGATCCCAAATATGTATTTAAGCATGTAATAGATTATAATAAGTCTTAGGGACTCATTTGGAGCTCCAACAAGCATCAAAAACTCACTTCGCGCTAAAACTAAGAGCTTATAACCAGTTTTACCTAAATCGAGGCTTTAAAGGGTCTTTTTGGCTCCGAAGTGACTCTAGCAACGTTGTTTTGATCCTAATGAGTATTTGAACATATAATGCATTATAATAAGTCTTAGGAACTCATTTGGAGCTCCGACAAGCCTTATAAACTCATTTCGCGCTAAAACAAAGTCAAAATAACTAATTTCGCTGATACCGAACCTTTAAAGGGCTTTTTTGACTCCGAAGTGACTCTAGGAAAGTTATTTTGGCCCCAAATGAGTAATTGAATGTATAATATATTATAAAAAGTCTTAGGGACTCATTTGGACATCCAACAAGCCTTATGAAACCTTAATATACTATAATAAGTCTTAGAGACTCATTTGGAGCTCTAATATGCCTTAAAACTCACTTCGCGCTAAAACAAATTCATTATAACTTGTTTTGCCGAAATCGAGCCTTTAAAGGGCTTTTTTGGTTCCGAAGTGACTCTAGCAAAGTTGTTTTGATACCAAATATGTATTTAAACATATAATATATTATAATAACTCTTAGGGACTGATTTGGAACTCCAACAAGCTTTAAAAACTCGCTTCGCACATAAACTAAGTGCTTATAATAAGTTTTACTTAAATCCAGCCTTTACAGGGTTTTTTTTGCTCTGAAGTGACTCTAGCAAAGTTGTTGTGATCCTAAATGAGTATTTGATCATATATTACATTATAATAAGTCTTAGGAACTCATTTTGAGCTATAACATGACTTAAATAGTCACATAATGCAAAAACTAAATCGTTTTGACTAGTTTTTCCAAAATCGAGACTTTAAAGGGCTTTTTCGGCTCCGAAGCGACTCCAGCAAAGTTGTTTCGATCCCTAATGTGTATCTAACCGTATAATATATTAAAAGCTGTCTTAGGAACTAAATTGGAGCTCTAACAAGCCTTAAAAACTTATTTAGTTCTAAAACAAAGTCATTATAAATAGTTTTACCGAAATCGAGCCTTAAAAGGGCTTTTTTGGCTCCGAAGTAACTTTAGCTAAGTTGTTTTGATCCTAAATGTGTAATTAAAAATATAATAGATTATAATAAGTCTTAGGGACTCATTTGGAGCACCAAAAAGCATCCAAAACTCACTTCGCGCTAAAACTACGAGCTTATAACCAGTTTTACCTAAATCGAGCCTTTAATGGGACTTTTTGGCTTCGAAGTGACTCTAGCAACGTTGTTTTGATCCTAAATGAGTATTTAAACATATAATGTATTATAATAAGTCTTACGAACTCATTTCGAGCTCCGACAAGCCCTATAAACTCATTTCGCGCTAAAACAAAGTCAATATAACTAGTTTCGCCGATACCGAACCTTTAAAGGGCTTTTTTAGCTCCCAAGTGACTCTAGCAAAGTTGTTTTGGCCCCAAATGAGTAATTGAATGTATAATATATTATAAAAAGTCTTAGGGACTCATTTGGACATCTAACAAGCCTTATAAACTCATTTCCCGCAAAAACATAGTCATCGCAATTAGTTTTGCCGAAATCGAGTCTTTAAAGGGCTTTTTTGGCTCCGAAATGACTCTAGAAAAGTTATTTTGATCCCAAATATGTATTTAAGCATATAATAGATTATAATAAGTCTTAGGGACTCATTTGGAGCTCCAACAAGCATCAAAAACTCACTTCGCGCTAAAACTAAGAGCTTATAACCAGTTTTACCAAAATCGAGGCTTTAAAGGGACTTTTTGGCTCCGAAGTGACTCTAGCAACGTTGTTTTGATCCTAAATGAGTATTTGAACATATAATGCATTCTAATAAGTCTTAGGAACTCATTTGGAGCTCCGACAAGCCTTATAAACTCATTTCTAGCTAAAACAAAGTCAAAATAACTAATTTCGCTGATACCGAACCTTTAAAGGGCTTTTTTGACTCCGAAGTGACTCTAGGAAAGTTATTTTGGCCCCAAATGAGTAATTTAATGTATAATATATTATAAAAAGTCTTAGGGACTCATTTGGACATCCAACAAGCCTTATGAAACCTTAATATACTATAATAAGTCTTAGAGACTCATTTGGAGCTCTAATATGCCTTAAAACTCACTTCGCGCTTAAACAAATTCATTATAACTTGTTTTGCCGAAATCGAGCCTTTAAAGGGCTTTTTTGGTTCCGAAGTGACTCTAGCAAAGTTGTTTTGATACCAAATATGTATTTAAACATATAATATATTATAATAACTCTTAGGGACTGATTTGGAACTCCAACAAGCTTTAAAAACTCGCTTCGCACATAAACTAAGTGCTTATAATAAGTTTTACTTAAATCTAGCCTTTACAGGGTTTTTTTTGCTCTGAAGTGACTCTAGCAAAGTTGTTGTGATCCTAAATGAGTATTTGATCATATATTACATTATAATAAGTCTTAGGAACTCATTTTGAGCTATAACATGACTTAAATAGTCACATAATGCAAAAACTAAATCGTTTTGACTAGTTTTTCCAAAATCGAGACTTTAAAGGGCTTTTTCGGCTCCGAAGCGACTCCAGCAAAGTTGTTTCGATCCCTAATGTGTATCTAACCGTATAATAGATTAAAAGCTGTCTTAGGAGCTAAATTGGAGCTCTAACAAGCCTTAAAAACTTATTTAGTTCTAAAACAAAGTCATTATAAATAGTATTACCGAAATCGAGCCTTTAAAGGGCTTTTTTGGCTCCGAAGTAACTTTAGCTAAGTTGTTTTGATCCCAAATGTGTAATTAAAAATATAATAGATTATAATAAGTCTTAGGGACTCATTTTGAGCACCAAAAAGCATCCAAAACTCACTTCGCGCTAAAACTACGAGCTTATAACCAGTTTTACCTAAATCGAGCCTTTAATGGGACTTTTTGGCTTCGAAGTGACTCTAGCAACGTTGTTTTGATCCTAAATGAGTATTTAAACATATAATGTATTATAATAAGTTTTACGAACTCATTTGGAGCTCCGAAGAGCCCTATAAACTCATTTCGCGCTAAAACAAAGTCAATATAACTAGTTTCGCTGATACCGAACCTTTAAAGGGCTTTTTTAGCTCTCAAGTGACTCTAGCAAAGTTGTTTTGGCCCCAAATGAGTAATTGAATGTATAATATATTATAAAAAGTCTTAGGGACTCATTTGGACATCTAACAAGCCTTATAAACTCATTTCCCGCAAAAACATAGTCATCGCAATTAGTTTTGCCGAAATCGAGTCTTTAAAGGGCTTTTTTGGCTCCGAAATGACTCTAGAAAAGTTGTTTTGATCCCAAATAAGTATCTAAACATATAATATATTATAATAAGCCTTAGGTACTATTTTGGAGCTTCAACAAACCTTAAAAACTCACTTCGCGCTAAATCTAAGTGCTTATAACAGGTTTTACCTAAATCAAGCCTTAAAAGGGTTTTTTTGGCTCCGAAGTGACTCTACCAGTGTTGTTTTCATCCTAAATGAGTATTTGAACATAAATTGTATTATAATAGGTCCTAGGGACTCATTCAGAGCTCCAACAAGCCTTACAAAGTCACTTCGCACAAAAACTAAGTCATTTTAACAAGTTGTTCTTAAATCAAGCCTTTAAAGGGCTTTTTTGGCTCCGAAGTGACTCTAGCAATGTTATTGTTAGCCCAAATAAGTATTTAAATATATAATATACTATAATAAGTCTTAGGGACTCATTTGAAGATCCAATATGCCTTAAAACTCACTTCGCGTTAAAACAAATTTATTATAACTAGTTTTGCCGAAATCGAGCCTTTAAAGGGCTTTTTTGGTTTTGAAGTGACTCTAGCGAAGTTGTTTTGCTCCCAAATGTGTATTTAAACATATAATATATTATAATAACTCTTAGGGACTCATTTGGAACTCCAAAAAGCTTTAAAAACACGCTTCGCGCAAAAACTAAGTGCTTATAACAAGTTTGACCTAAATCGAGCCTTTAAAGGCTTTTTTTTTTTTTGCTCTGAAGTAACTGTAGCAAAGTTGTTGTGATCCTAAATGAGTATTTGATCATATATTGTATTATAATAAGTCTTAGAAACTCATTTGGAGCTATAACATGACTTAAAAAGTCACATCACACAAAAACTAAGTCCTTTTCAATAGTTTTTCTAAAATCGAGACTTTAAAGGGCATTTTTGGCTCCGAAGGGACTCTAGCAAAGTTGTTTCGATCCCAAATGTGTATTTAAACGTGTAATATATCGAAATCAGTCTTAGGGACTCATTTGGAGCTTTAACAGTCCTTAAAAACTTATTTAGCTCTAAAACAAAGTCATTATAAATAGTTTTACCGAAATTGAGCCTTTAAAGGACTTTTTTGGCTCCAAAGTAACTTTAGCTAAGTTGTTTTGATCCCAAATGTGTATTTAAACATATAATAGATTATAATCAGTCTTAGGGATTTATTTGGAGCTCCAACAAGCATCAAAAACTCACTTCGCGCAAAAACTAAGACCTTATAACCAGTTTTACCTAAATCGATCCTTTTATGGGATTTTTTGGCTTCGAAGTGACTCTACCAACGTTGTTTTGATCCTAAATGAGTATTTGAACATATAACGTATTATAATAAGTCTTAAGAACTCAGTTTGAGGTCCAAAAAGCCTTATAAACTCATTTCGCGCTAAAACAAAGTCAATATAACTAGTTTCTCTGATATCGAACCTTTAAATGACTTTTTTTGCTGCGAATTGACTCTAGCAAAGTTGTTATGACCCCGAATGAGTTATTGAACGTATAATGTATTATAAAAAGTCTTAAGGACTCATTTGAAGAGCGAAAAAGCCTTATAAACTCATTTCCCACAAAAATAAAGTCATCGTAACTAGTTTTGTCGAAATTAAGTCTTTCAAGGGCTTTTTTAGCTCCGAAATGACTATAGAAAAGTTATTTTGATCCCAAATGAGTATCTAAACATATAATATATTATAATAAGTCTTAGGGATTCTTTTGGAGCTTCAAAAAATATTAAAAACTCACTTCGCGCTAAATCTAAGTGCTTATAACAGGTTTTACCTAAATCGAGCATTTAAAGGGTTTTTTTTAGCTCCGAAGTGACTCTACCAGTGTTGTTTTAATCCTAAATGAGTATTTGAACATAAATTGTATTATAATAGGTCCTAGGGACTCATTTAGAGCTCCAACAAGCCTTACAAAGTCACTTCGCGCAAAAACTAAATCCTTTTAACAAGTTGTTATTAAATCAAGCCTTTAAAGGGCTTTTTTGGCTCCGAAGTGACTCTAGCGAAGTTATTGTGATCCCAAATAAGTATTTAAAGATATAATATACTATAATAAGTCTTAGGGACTCATTTGGGGATCCAATATGCCTTAAAACTCACTTCACGCTAAAACAAATTCATTAAAACTAGTTTTGCCGAAATCGAGCCTTTAAAGGGCTTTTTTGATTCCGAAGTGGCTCTAGCAAAGTTGTTTTGATCCCAAATGTGTATTTAAACATTTAATATATTATAATAACTCTTAGGGACTCATTTGGAACTCCAAAAAGCTTTAAAAACACACTTCGCGCAAAAACTAAGTGCTTATAACAAGTTTTACCTAAATCGAGCCTTTAAAGGCTTTTTTTTTTTTGCTCTGAAGTAACTGTAGCAAAGTTGTTGTGATCCTAAATGAGTATTTGATCATATATTGTATTATAATAAGTCTTAGAAACTCATTTGGAGCTATAACATGACTTAAAAAGTCACATCACACAAAAACTAAGTCCTTTTCAATAGTTTTTCTAAAATCGAGACTTTAAAGGGCATTTTTGGCTCCGAAGGGACTCTAGCAAAGTTGTTTCGATCCCAAATGTGTATTTAAACGTGTAATATATCGAAATCAGTCTTAGGGACTCATTTGGAGCTTTAACAATCCTTAAAAACTTATTTAGCTCTAAAACAAAGTCATTATAAATAGTTTTACCGAAATCGAGCCTTTAAAGGACTTTTTTGGCTCCAAAGTAACTTTAGCTAAGTTGTTTTGATCCCAAATGTGTATTTAAACATATAATAGATTATAATCAGTCTTAGGGACTTATTTGGAGCTCCAACAAGCATCAAAAACTCACTTCGCGCTAAAACTAAGACCTTATAACCAGTTTTACCTAAATCGATCCTTTTATGGGATTTTTTTGGCTCCGAAGTGACTCTAGCAACGTTGTTTTGATCCTAAATGAGTATTTGAACATATAATGTATTATAATAAGTCTTAGGAACTCATTTTGAGGTCCAACAAGCCTTATAAACTCATTTCGCGCTAAAACAAAGTCAATATAACTAGTTTCGCTGATATCGAACCTTTAAATGGCTTTTTTTGCTGCGAATTGACTCTAGCAAAGTTGTTTTGACCCCAGATGAGTTATTGAATGTATAATATATTATAAAAAGTCTTAAGGACTCATTTGGAGAGTCAAAAAGCCTTATAAACTCATTTCTCGCAAAAACAAAGTCATCGTAACTAGTTTTGCCGAAATTGAGTCTTTCAAGGGCTTTTTTGTCTTCAAAATGATTATAAAAATGTTGTTTTGATCCCAAATGAGTATCTAAACATATAATATATTATAATAAGTCTTAGGGACTCTTTTGGAGCTTCAAAAAACCTTCAAAACTCACTTTGCGTTAAATCTAAGTGCTTATAACAGGTTTTACCTAAATCGAGCCTTTAAAGAGTTTTTTTTGGCTCCGAAGTGACTCTACCAGTGTTGTTTTCATCCTAAATGAGTATTTGAACATAAATTGTATTGTAATAAGTCCTAGGGACTCATTTAGAGCTCCAACAAGCCTTACAAAGTCACTTTGCGTAAAAACTAAGTCCTTTTAACAAGTTGTTCTTAAATCAAGCCTTTAAAGGGCTTTTTTTGGCTCTGAAGTGACTCTAGCGAAGTTATTGTGATCCCAAATAAGTATTTAAACATATAATATATTATAATAAGTCTTAGGGACTCATTTGGAGATCCAATATGACTTAAAACTCACTTCGCGCTAAAACAAATTCATTATAACTAGTTTTGCCGAAATCGAGCCTTTAAAGGGCTTTTTTGGTTCCGAAGTGACTCTAGCAAAGTTGTTTTGATCCCAAATGTGTATTTAAACATATAATATATTATAATAACTCTTAAGGACTCATTTGGAACTCCAAAAAGATTTAAAAACACGCTTCGCGCAAAAACTAAGTGCTTATAACAAGTTTTACCTAAATCGATCCTTTAAAGGCTTTTTTTGGCTCTGAACTGACTCTAGCAAAGTTGTTGTGATCCTAAATGAGTATTTGATCATATATTGTATTATAAAAAGTCGTAGGAACTCATTTGGAGCTATAACATGACTTAAAAAGTTACATCACACAAAAACTAAGTCACACAAAAACTGTCATTTTCACTAGTTTTTCTAAAATCGATACTTTAAAGGGCTTTTCTGGCTCCGAAGCGACTCTAGCAAAGTTGTTTCGATCTCAAATATGTATTTAAACGTGTAATATATTAAAATCAGTCTTAGGGACTCACTTGGAGCTCTAACAATTCTTAAAAACTTATTTAGCTCTAAAACAAAGTCATTATAAATAGTTTTACCGAAATCGAGCCTTTAAAGGGTTTTTTTGGCTCCAAAGTAACTTTAGCTAAGTTGTTTTGATCCCAAATGTGTATTTAAACATATAATAGATTATAATCAGTCTTAGGGACTTATTTGGAGCTCCAACAAGCATCAAAAACTCACTTCGCGCTAAAACTAAGACCTTATAACCAGTTTTACCTAAATCGATCCTTTTATGGGATTTTTTGGCTTCGAAGTGACTCTACCAACGTTGTTTTGATCCTAAATGAGTATTTGAACATATAATGTATTGTAATAAGTCTTAGGAACTCATTTTGAGGTCCAACAAGCCTTATAAACTCATTTCACGCTAAAACAAAGTCAATATAACTAGTTTCGCTGATATCGAACCTTTAAATGACTTTTTTTTCTGCGAATTGACTCTAGCAAAGTTGTTTTAACCTCAAATGAGTTATTGAATGTATAATATATTATAAAAAGTCTTAAGGACTCATTTGGAGAGCCAAAAAGACTTATAAACTCATTTTCCGCAAAAAACAAAGTCATCGTAACTAGTTTTGCTGAAATTGAGTCTTTCAAGAGTTTTTTTGGCACCGAAATGGCTATAAAAAAGTTGTTTTGATCCCAAATGAGTATCTAAATATATAATATATTATAATAAATCTTAGGGACTCTTTTGGAGCTTCAAAAAACCTTAAAAACTCACTTCACGCTAAATCTAAGTGCTTATAACAGGTTTTACCTAAATCGAGCTTTTAAAGGTTTTTTTGGCCCTGAATTGACCCTAGCAATGTTGTTTTCATCCTAAATGATTATTTGAACATATATTGTATTATAATAAGTCTTAGGGACTCATTTAGAGCTCCAACGAGCCTGTAAAAGTCACTTCGCGCAAAAACTAAGTCCTTGTAACAAGTTGTTCTTAAATCAAGCCTTTAAAGGGCTTTTTTTTGGCTCCAAAGTGACTCTAGCAAAGTTATTTTGATCCCAAATGAGAATTTAAACATATAATATATTATAATAAGTCTTAATGACTCATTTGGAGCTCCAATATATCTTAAAACTCACTTCGCGCCAAACAAATTCATTATAACTAATTTAGCCGAAATCAAGCCTTTAAAGGGCTTTTTGGTTCCGAAGTGACTCTAGCAAAATTGTTTTGATCCCAAATATGTATTTAAACATATAATATATTATAATAAGTCTTAAGGACTCTTTTGGTTCTCCAACAAGCTTTAAAAACTCACTTCCCACTAAAACTAAGTGCTTATAACAAGTTTTACATAAATCGAGCCTTTAAAGGATTTTTTTTGGCTCTGAAGTGACTCTAGCAAAGTTGTTTTGATCCTAAATGAGTATTTGAACATATATTGTATTATAATAAATCTTGACTCTAGCAAAGTCCTTTTGACAAGTTTTTCCAAAATCGAGACTTTAAAGGGCTTTTTTGGCTCCAAACTGACGCTAGCAAAGTTGTTTCGATCCCAAATGTGTATTGAAATGTATAATATATTAAAATCAGTCTTAGGGACTCAATTGGAGCTCTATCAAGCCTTAAAAACTCATTTAGCGCTAAAACAAAGTCATTATAGCTAGTTTTACTGAAATCGAGCCTTTTAAGGGCTCCTAGTTGGTTGATCCATATTTAAACATATAATTTATTATAATAAGTCTTAGGGACTCATTTGGAGCTCCAACAAGCATCAAAAACTCACTTCGCGCTAAAACTAAGAGATTATAACTAGTTTTACTTAAATCGAGCCTTTAAAGGGATTTTTTGGCTCCGAAGTGACTCTAGAAACGTTGTTTTAGTCCTAAATGAGTATTTGAAAACATAATATATTATAATAAGTCTTAGGAACTCATTTGGATCTCCAACAGGCCTTAGAAACTCAGTTCGCGCTAAAACAAAGTCAATATAACTAGTTTCGCTAAAATCGAACTTTTAAAGGGCTTTTTGGCTCCGAAGTGACTCTAGCAAAGTTTTTTTGACCCAAATGAGAAATTGAAAGTATAATATATTATAAAAAGTCTTAGGGACTCATTTGGAGATCGAACAGGCCTTATAAACTCATTTTCTGCAGAAACAGAGTCATCGTAAATAGTTTTGCCGAAATCGAGTCTTTAATCCGAAGTGACTCTAGAAAAGTTGTTTTGATCCCAAATGAGTATCTAAATATATAATATATTATAATAAGTCTTAGGAACTCTTTTGGAGCCTCAACAAACTTTAAAAACTCACTTCGCGCTAAATCTAAGTGCTTATAACAGGTTTTACCTAAATCGAGCTTTTAAAGGGTTTTTTTGGCCCTGAAGTGACTCTAGCAATGTTTTTTTCATCCTAAATGATTATTTGAACATATATTGTATTATAATAAATCTTAGGGACTCGTTTGGGGCTCCAACAAGCCTTAAAAAGTCACTTCGCGCAAAAACTAAGTCCTTTTAACAAGTTGTTCTTAAATCAAGCCTTTAAACGGCTTTTTTTGGCTCCGAAGTGACTCTAGCAAAGTTATTTTGATCCCAAATGAGAACAAATAATATTTTATAATAAGTCTTAAGGACTCATTTGGACCTCCAATATGTCTTAAGACTCACTTCGCGCTAAAACAAATTAATTATGACTAGTTTAGCTGAAATCGAGCCTTTAAAGGACTTTTTTGGTTCCGAAGTAACTCTAGCAAAGTTGTTTTGATCCCAAATGTGCATTTAAACATATTATATATTATAATAAGTCTTAGAGACTCATTTGGAACTCCAAAAAGCTTTAAAACTCACTTCGCGCAAAAACTAAGTACTTATAATAAGTTTTACCTAAATCGAGCCTTTAAAGGGTTTTTTTTGGCTCCGAAGTGACTCTAACAATGTTGTTTTTATCCTAAATGAGTATTTGAATATAAATTGTATTATAATAGGTTTTAGGGACTCATTTAGAGCTCCAAGAAGCCTTAAAAAGTCACTTCGCGCAAAAACTAAGTCACTTTAACAAGTTGTTCTTAAATCAAGACTTTAAAGGACTTTTTTTGGCTCTAGCAAAGTTATTTTTCTTTCCAAAAAAAAATTAAATATAAAATTTATTGTAATAAATTTCTTACCAATGTAATAAAATTTATTAATAGTTATTTTTTAAAAATTTTAAAACATTTGCATTTTTTTTAAAAGGGTGAGTTGTAAAAATAGGTCAAAATTGAACAAGTCTTTTAAAAAAAGATGAAGTGGCAAATACCCAAAATTTATATAAAAATAAAAATAAATACCAAAACTTTTGAAGTAATCGAGTTTCTAGTCAATTTGTGAATTACTTGCACATGCTTTTGGTAATTAAATGAATTACCACCACTTACTACTGTGTAAGTAATTGAATCATTTGGGTAATTGGTTATATTTTTTAAAAGATAGGGTAATAACTTACATTAAGTTTTAAAAATTGAGTATTCACTATAATTTCTCTTTAAAAAATAGCATATGTTAAAATATTTTTTGATATTTTGAAACATGAGCTTTTTTTCTTTAAAACGTAAAAAAAAAAAAAAATTGCTATTCACTGCAATTGTCCTTTTCAAAATCACCTTCTAAAAAATAATTATTTCCTTAAAGTTTTCTTTAAAAATTGATATATTAAAAATTGATAAAAGAATATATCTGATCATTATTAATCTTTCAGTAATACTAACATACCTTGACGAGGTCATATATAATTTAAACCTTTTTACAAAGAGAAAAAAAAAAAAAAAAGCAATGAAGAAATGTAAAAGTTTCCGTTTCTCTCCGCTGGCCTCTATTGCGAGTGATGACAAAATGTCTATTGATAAGTTGACTGACTTTCTTCGGTGAATTAACTTCTGTCTCTTTCTATTCTTTAATAAATAGGACATAACATGATCTCCGATTAGATTGGACAATATAATTTTTATATTCTGTTTGAAGTAAATATTAGATGAGATTATCCAAATTTTTCTCTAAAAATAATTATTGTATCTACATGGGATAATTTATTTCTCTCAAAAGTGAGAGATTGCATGGGATATAAAAAAAAAATATGATCCCCACTGCTTAATTCATTATTTTATTTATTATAAAAATAAAAGTAAATAAATAATATTTTATAATTGATTAATAAAATAATTTTTTCTTAATTTAAAGTAAATATTATATTCATTCTACTCTAATTAATACTCCTAATTGTATTAAGTACAATCCAATTTTCTTAATTCGGTGCACAAAACACACCGATACAGACAAAAGTACTACTTTTCTGCTAGGCTGTTTTGCGCAAGTTGGGTCCAATTTCTAGTACCCAATGACATTGACTGAGTCGATGAGAATAGTACTGAGAAACTACCCACACATAGAAACACTAGAGATAATTCTAACCCACTGTTCACGTTATTGACTAGCTAGCCTGGTCGTCGCTTGAGGATAGTGTCGTTCGAGAGGCATATATGCGATTTTTTGCTAAAAGTATATACATATATAGGGGGATTTTGAGGAATACCCTATTCTTGACACAATTATAATCTATACCCCATGTGTGTTACACTTTAAATTTATACCCCAAAATTTACACTACAAATATAGAGTGGAAATGAAGGGAGCACACTACATGGGGCATAAATTATTAAGTGCCATCAAGAATGGCTTTATTTTGGAATTCTCCTATATAATATATATATATATATATATATATATATATATATATATATATATATATATATCAAGTCTGTTATCGTATGAGGCAAGCTAAGAGGGCCTACTCTATAGTACAAAGTCAAGGTCTTCTATATTAATTTTATTTTTATTTTTGGTTTCAAAATCTGCATTATCAGTAAGTGTCCCTATAGTATGTTCTATGAATTTTTATTTTTGTGTAACTTTGCTCTTTTTTGGATGTTGGAAGAATGGTGACTATGTCAAAGTCTTCTTCGCTCTCTCTCTCCCAAATTTTTCTTTAAATGTGTATGCACAAGAGCCACATTTAGCCCTTGTTTGTAGCAACCATTTTGCTCATTCCCATTTTATTTTTTTGGATGGAAAAAATGGTTTAAAAATAATTTGGAATGGTTTAAAAAATAATGTAAGAATAGTAGTTTGACTTTGCGAATTTCGAGGTGGTATGAATTGTTGAGATTTAAAGATATTATATAAGGATTTGGAAAGTTGAAAAAAATAGTTGAAAAAAAATAAAATAGAATGGAATGGTTTAGAGGATTAGAAAAGTTAAAAAAATAAAAAAAAATAGAATTGAATGAAATGGGTAAAATGAGGGGTCAAACATAGGGTTAATATATTATGAAATGAAGCAAAGCTTATATCCATTGGTTTGATGCCGTCAATGGTGCCATTGACTTCTGCGTCAAACACCAAGACTTTTCATTAATGGCATGATTATGATATGAGAATAATAATTAAAATAGAAATAATACTAAGTATTATTATTATTATTAAAGATAAATAATCCCTCTTAGAATGTTTTGTTCCTCCCATTCATTTTCTATTTTTGGTTTATATTTTTGCTTGTTTATTAGTCTAATTTGATTCATTCTATGACATTTAAATATGAAAATATTTACATAATTGTACCGCTTTGATTTCGATTGAAAAAACAAAGAAATTCGCGTAAAAATTCAAAATCATGGTACTAGGTGAACCGTAGGAAAATTGAATTCACACTACTAGTTTAATAAAACTACTACTTAGCTTGAATACTATATGATTAAGTTGTTACGTTTTGAAAAAATAACACATGTTTTAAAATATTTAAAAAATATTCACTCATTTTGTAAGAAATTTTTGAACATTTCAACTTTTACTTGTTAAATTTTGAAGTATTAAAAAATTTCTTACAAAAGTGTAAATATTGTTTTTTGTTATTTTGTCGTAAATTTTTTTACAGTATTATTTTTTTAATATTTTAAAACATGTGTTATTTTTAAAAAGGCCTATTCCGTTTTGACCTATTTTTGCAACTCACTCTAAATTATATGTGTTATAAGTGATTTTTCATCAGCAAGCGTAGTCTCAAGGGGCGGAGTCCCCGAGGAACATTTAATACACGCTCAGGCCCCTGATCCTAATAGAATAGGAACGCCGCGTCACCACGGGAATTTCCCCCGGACCAAGATGGGAAGAGGATCGTCACAGATGACCCCCGACCCAGATCTCGCGATGATAAGCAGGAGAAACACCACCGAAGGTGATGTCGATTTTATGACCAGTGCCTCGAAGCAGGATTGACGGACAAGAGGACTACATACCATCGAAGATGATCCGAACTCGCGAAGCTAGCTTCGAAGAGGAAACGAGGACTTCACGCTAAGCGAAGGGCTCGACCCGCGAAGCTGGTGACCCCCGATCGTAAATGAAGTCCACGCGTGTTAGTTTAAGTCATGTTTTATGTTCCGCTTTTGTAGCCCCGATCGTGGGATATCGTGTAATTAAGTCCGTAAGATTCACGATCGAAATAACCATTATGATATTCAACAGTCTGGGTCTTTAGGGAGAAATAACCGCACCATTACTACGCATATAATTTATTGATTAATCCCGAGATTTAAGAGATCATGCGTTATGCTTTCCTTCTCGGGGACTGTCATTCCTGGACTATAAAAGGAGAATGACGGGACGGAAGAAGGGGTTGGTTGGAAATTATTCTGATAATACGATTTACAATGGGCGTAGATTATTACTCCGTAGGAGGGCCGAACCACTTAAAAAACTTCTCTTTTTACCTTTCCGATTAATATTTCGGCCAAAAATTTGTATTTAATTGCCGCATCACATCCTAGAGGTGCGGATCGCGACATTGGTTCAAATATTACACCAACAATAATATGCTTAATGTTTTTAGTATATTAAAGTCAATACATCAATTATCTGTAAATTAAAATGATGTTTCAACTAGTTACCATTATGCAAGATAATGTTTGGTAACATTCTTGTTTTTGTTTTGATAAACAAAAATTTCACTTTATTTTCTTTTCAAAGTTGCATACTTCTATAAAAATCAACTGCAGTCTATGATGTGTTTGTTATTGTTAAAAACAAATCAATTTGTTTTATAGAGTTTCGAGTAATGACAGCAACATCATATATCCAAGTTTTATGCTTTGCTTTTAAAATATTTAATATTTATCATCCTCTGATAAAAATTTCGTTAACTTAGTGATAAGTAGCACGATCATCATATTGGAGTATTTCTATAATAACTGAAAAAATCACTAAGTTAATATGGCCACTTACTAAAGTCAATAACTAAAGGCTATTCATTAAAATGTCTCTTGTGTTGGATGTTGCCCTAGAAAAAGGGTTTTTGTAATATTATTTGTAATATTACTATTTTGCTTAATTAATAAAACGAGAAGACATTTTTATTATTTTGTTTGAAATATTGCTTTACACGAACATTCATCTAAATCATTAACGTGTTCTAAAAAGTTTTATTTCGATATTTATAAGTGCCCTATGAAATATCGAATTATAAAATTGACACGTTTAAAATTAAGTCGGTGATTAATCAAGATTGGTCTACTTGATTGGAAATCACATACGCAAAACACTAATCGTGTAGCGACACATAGTGGGAGCGTTATGTACAGTTAGACTGTACACGGCTAGGACCGACTCGTTACAAAGTGTCGTTAAGAACCGTTACGACATTTTGTTTCGTTGTCAAAAGATTGTCATATGAGAATCGATCTCAATCCTGAGTGATCACAGACCTCTAGGTCTCGTTTACAAGTTCTTTGATTCATTCGTTAAGTACCATTATCGCAATGGGACGAATACTTGCGTTTTGGGAGCTCGAGGCGAGATCACTGAGGAATGAGATTTGTAGATACGGAATCCAGCTTCTAATTAAAAGAAGTTAACATTGGTTCACTTAAGTGTTGTTTCTGGAATTGAATGGTTGCGCGCACATTTACAATAAGATTGTAAATGAATCGTTCAATAGTGAAATAACGGTACTTAAAGAATAAATGTGACTCGAGGGGCATAACGGTAATTTCAACTGCTCAAGACACGAACCAATCTGGAGGGTTGAATCTCATGAAATGACTAAATCAGTGGACGTACTCATCGAGTAAATTATTCTGATAATCTCAAGAGTTCAATCTCGGGTTTATAGTGGAGTAACCTCGGGATTAATAAATTAGATTTTTAACTAAAGAGTTTTAGTTCAATTTCTTAATTTATTGGAGCTTGAATTATCGGGTCCATGGTCCCCGGACCGACTCCGAACAAATTGATAAAGAAAGCAAATTATAATTAATGTGATTAATTATATGATCATACACAAGGACGAATTATTACAAATAAAATAAAAGGAGTTTTATTTTATTTTATTTTAATTGTTTAAGTGTTAAATAATTATTATAAATGGTGCACATGATTTAATTAATGAGATTGATCAAATCATATGAACAAATATAAATATTTAAATTTGATTTAAATATTGTATTTTGTTTTTAATTTCTGTTAAAGATAATTATTGGATAATTATCAAATTAATTTATTTTTGAAATAAATTCATTTTCCAAATTAAAAAAAAAAGGGTCTCTCCTAAATGGCGCCATTTACATTTTAGCCCATAACCCACTCCTCTCAGATTGATTTAAAAAGCCCTAGCCTTAGTTTTTCAATCAGACGTAATATTTTTTTTCAAAGAGACAGCTATCAGAGAGAGAGTTTTTCTCAGAGAAAAACTTCTCACAAAATTCGCTCATCCCATCCCACAAGGGCTAGAAAATTATTTTCCCCGTGTGTGTGTGAAATACAAAGCCCACCCTTTGATCTTTATTGATTTGGAGATCGGTTTGGAAGATTGTGGTTTCGATCTACACCAACGTCTTGTAATTCAATTCTGAATCAAGGAGCTTGGAAGGATTTAGAATCGTTTGGATTTTTTGAAGGAGCCATATTTAGACCAATCGTCTCGGTTTAGATCTCATCCTCTTAATTCTTTTATTTTACATTTTTAAATGAATTTTCGATCCTATGCTTTGTTGTGAATTATATGCTATATGTTCATATGTGGTATGATCTTCGTGTTTAAGAAATTATTTTTTAAAATCCACGCTTCCGCTTCGCATTAAATTCCAACATCTTGGACATAAATATTAGTACAAACAGGAGATATATTGCATCACCATTGCAAACTGAGGGAAAGAAAAGCAAACATATATACGGTTGCAATAAGGAATGGATGAAACTAAGTTGCAATCTGTAGTAAAAACACGCCGACTAATGCGACCATCGGGACAAGAAACTTGTTCTTTCTAAGCGTATTTGCAGTACCAGATGAAGTTCCATTTGTGAGTGAAGATGAAGTTTCATTGTTGGGGGGAGATGATGTTGCGTTTCCGATCACATTGGCATCGACGCTGCATCAAAACAATTACCGAAGGTTTTAGGGAAGAACAGGAATTGTTACAACTTCTCTATATCTAATTGTTTAATGTTTCTTTTCAGTAACATGATTTCAGGGGAGACCAGGGGAAGGTTTATTACAACTAGATATTAAAAAAAAAAAAAAAATCATACTTTCAAAATTTTGAGACATTTAATACAGATATCATGCCGACCTTAGTGATAGACCATTCTTTGCTCTTTCAAGAAGTGCTGGCTGAATCGGGCCCTCGAGGTTGTTTCCTTCCAAGTTTCTGCAAAGCGACGAAGGAAAATATGGCTTTATTATGATTTGCCCATGGACATTTTAGATAAGAAAACTGAAAGATCATATGACTAACTTACAGAACACTCAAGATTTTCAGCTCCGATAAAAATTCAGGCACAGCCCCACTTAGGTTATTGCTTGAAAGATCCCTGATCGTGAAATAAAAAAGTTGAAAATCACCAGTATTATTGAAATAATTAAAAAAAAAGGCTGTCCTTTTCAATTCTTCTTTAATAATAAGTGACAGATTTTCTTTTTCCGAATCATGGAATACACTTACAAATATTGCAGATTGGTCAGATTTGCAATAGATGGATCAATTTCTCCACTTAATCCACTTGATGATAAATTCCTGTTGTTTTGTCCATATAATATTATCAGCAAAAAGTTGAGAGCGATACAGAGGATACAGAGTGAAACATGAAATCAAAGAGAACTTAAAAAGATACAATTGTGAGGTGATCTTTAGAAGCAACATATTCGCAAGTAAGACCATCCCACAAGAAAGCGCTAGGGGAACAAGGATCTCCTTGCCAGTTCTTCTTCAATCCATACGTCGACTTCACATTTAAGATAGCTTCCACTAATATTTACATGAATGAAAAAGGAAAAAAAAAATCCATTTATGAACAGAGATCTTGAAATGAGAAGTTTATTACAAGGCATTAATTATTATTTTTGCTAAAAATCTTAGCTGGAGGAAGGCATACCATCTATTTGATTTGTTTCATGTTGCAAGAGCTTCTTTGCCTTGTACAACTCAAAGGCATTTATAAGAGGTGGCAGAGTTGAAGCGTCTGTTTTTAAAAGCCAAATTGTGAGGTTTCCATCGCTGTCGGTTGAGATGGTTGAGTTTTTGTATATTGTAGTTTGTCTCAAGTACTCGGGAACAATTGGTCCGCCCCACACGTCTCCATTAAAAGTGATATCGAACTCTCTAAACTGGTGCAATTGGAGCTTTACTAGTTCAGCAAAGTGCATATACAAGTAATATTCGGTGTTTGGGGGCAAGCTTCTGATCCACTGGATAACCCCGTAGTTAATACTTATGTTCGGTGTGTATGCAGAGTTCATGACAGTGAAAGGTACTTTGAAGTTGTTCTTGACTATAGAGTTCTCGTCGGTAATGGTAGTATTTATCAACGGTCTCCAGTTCAACGAGGCAAGGGACAACCACAAACGATCATAAACATCGTCTTTATACCTGTTACCGTGAAAAAAAAAAAAAACACTATTCAACAAATACAAACATATGCCTAGCCATAATAAGCTTGGCTCAAGTGAGTCCAATGACATTTTTCATATGTAAAACCAATTTAAAATAGCAATAACCGAGACCCGAATTGATTAGGCCTGTGAACACGCTAACCTCTTTTCTCGGTAGGGTGATGGAGAAAAATCATATCGACCATGGAGGTCGAGCGATGAGCCATTTTCACTCACATAAATGTCATTTTTTAGAGGCCTTAGCTCTAAAACCGATATGAACGGAGTTCCATTGCCTATATTTACCAAACAAACATGTATGTGATCCGATGACAGGACATGTATGATTTCTTTGCTTATGTTAGAAGACGTATTCACTCTGGCCCAAAGCTCCACTCCAAGATAGAGATCAAACGTCGGGGCTTGGCCATCTTCGCCGTCGTAGTTCCCATACATGAACCTCGCTCGGGTCAAGTACTTGTTGCCTTTTCCTCCGGCGGGTTTGAGGGTGTAACAGTTTCTGTTTCCTTCGGGGAAGCTTCGCAAGTTCCGCAACTGCTTTTCGTCTGTCTGGTTCTGGAACGACTGCGATACTTCGCCGTTTTCGCCGCCTTCCACGAAGTCTTCGTCGGAGACATAAGTGATGCCAGTTGTTTCGTCTGTGTATCTCGAAACACCGGACAGGCCACAGTCGATGCTGATGAAACCTGATGATTAATATTTAGAGACATATATGTGCATTGTTGCGCTTTCGTTGAAAATCAATTAGTTGGAGATTATATATTGATCATTACCTGATCGGTCATGAGCACGAACCCAAAGTGGAAGAATGAGCAAAATACCAATAGGTATTAAGACGAGAAGATGCTTAGAGAAGACCATGTCTTGAATTTTCGTCGTATATAATATTAACTATGTACGTACGGCATCTGATTTGGAGTCCCATATTAATTTATTTATATAGACAGCGTATAATATTGATTGGACTTGGTAGATTTAATTAGGATCAGTTAGGAAAATTATTATTTTGAATGACATATTTTTAAAAAAATAGTCACAATTTTAAAAAATTAAAAAATAATCATAAAAAGTTAATGATCAAGGTAAGAAAACAAAATTACACAAAATTTACTCTAATAAATTTTTTTACTAAAATAATAAAATTATAAATGACTATTTCTTAAAAATTACGAAATATTGACTATTTTGTAAAATTACATTTAAAAATTGCCATTTCCTTAAAAATCTCTTTAATATTAATTTGAACATGTTTTTCTTTTATCCACGCGTGCCAAATTAATTATTCTATTTTAATTACATTTCAGTTTTTCTAATTACTTTGTAAATCATTTTCTTTTAAAATAGTGTGGGCACAACCAAGACAATATTCAAAGGGAATAACAAATTTGCTTCACAAAGTAAATATTCTTGGTACAGTATTAAGTACATAAATGTGATGGTATTTCAGCTAAAATAATCATTGGTAATTTGGTACACCTAAGTCAAGTCGGTCAACTGTTTTGTTTTTTTCTTTTTATTGTTTTTTTTCCCCTCTTGGAGTATTAACTCTAAAGACGTAATTGACACGAAATACGCAAGCTAGCGCAGTACTTAAGTTGGATGGCTCTTATTTATATTACTAGTGAAAGGCACGTTGCACGTGCATATTCTTTCTTGTAGATTCACAAAGAATATTTAGTTGATGAATTGGTTTGTTTTTAAATAATTATATTTGATTTCATTCAATATAATTTTAAAAATAAAATATTTTAATGTTGCTCATTCTGTGAAAATGAACAGCAAAAACGCAAAAGTGATCAATATTTTTATTTGTATTGTTTGTTAACAAAAAAAATTTGAATAATTATTGAGGTTGCACTTTAATCTCAAAAATAAAAAATAATGTATATATATACATATATTAAGATTCCAATTTAAAAGTTATGAGAAAAGTGAGAGGAAAAAAATCTAAATAAAATAAGCAATAAAAGTAAGCCTCAAGCAGGATCCAAATTGATATTTGGAAAATCTACATTTATATACCCAAAAAAAAAAAGGCAAAAAAGATAGCATAGTATTGCACAAAAATATTTGCATTTGAAAATAGAGATAATTCAGCAAATAGGCTTTTTCTAAATGATGATTTAAAAAAAATAGTAAATGTTTCGATTAATTAAAAAATTAGTCATTTTCTTTACTATAAGATAATGTGCATTTACCTTTATGCCCTTAATTTTTTTCATATATTAGTGTATTTGGTCATTTCTTAGTCCATGTTTTAATGAAATGGCCAATATTTAACAAAATTAAGTTATTAGTCACTAATACATAAGAGAACTTAGAGCAAAGAGATAAATGCACACTATCATGTAGTTAAGTAAATAACTAATTTCTTAGTTAATTGAAACATTGTCTATTTTCTTAAAACATCATTCAGAAAATGGCTAGTTACTCAATTATATCAAAAAAATAAGTTATTAAATTATAAGGTGGTATTTGGCAACAAAAAACCGACAAACATATAGTATTATATTAAACATGAAAAACATGCGAGAAAAACAAGAAGCTATAAGAGACTGAGTAATCGAGAATGATAAGAAATGGAGAAGAAAATAAAAGTATGAAATTTAAAGAAAAAGGAGAAAATATAGAGAATGATGATATGAAAGCATAAAGAATAATGAAGACAATTGTCGACATTTTTTTTAGATTAAATTTTCCTCTTAAACATCAATGTCGTTCTTGTCTATTTATGTGTAACCCTTATACATTGTACGTAGAATAATCTTTTCAATAATACGTTGTGAAACATGAGTATAATTAATTAAAAACTAATTGCATTATATATATATATTTTTTTTTTGTTTTTTTTTTTTGCTAAAAGCACTTGTGCGTATTAGTATTAATAAATTTATTAATGCAAGAGAGAATAAGAAGAAGAAAAATAAATTGATGTAAAAAATAACTTTAATCCGTAAGAATAAATATAGATATGTAAGTTTTATAATAGTTATAATATACCAACACACGCAACATATAGGTTGTTCGTATTTAATCATTAATACTTTTATGAGTATTTATTCAAAATTATCATGTGCAACAAATCATGCGTCACGTGTGAATATGTGTTTTCCTTTGAATACATTTGATATGTACTGTATTAAATAATTAGGATAACTGTTGGGAACTATAGCAATGCACAAGAAAGAATGTTACAAAAATACAATATGAATTACTAAAAAAATATATATATATTTTTAAATAAATCGTTGAAAAAGTATAACACAGTGAGTGCTTAAAGATTAAAGGAAAAAGATTTTGACTCACGGCGACAGCAAACGATATTTTATAAGACTCGAGTGAAAAAGAAAAAGAAATAATAAAAAAAAATGAGAGAGAAAAAAGTGTTTAAATAAAAATAAATATTTACTTATTAGTCCATCTTTTAGGGAAGGGAGCAAATTTTTTTTTATTTTAAGTAATTATATTTTAGTCGCATTCTAAGATATCAATCTTCACCAAATATCACAAACTTGTTCAAGAAATAGAACGTAGGAAAAAAAACACAGCACAATGAGTATGTATAGATTAAAATATAAAGTAAATAAAACAGAATTTAAAATATAATTTAAATGAATTAAACAGAAAAGAGAGTTTAAATGAATTAAACTATAAAGAGATCGAGAAAATTGCACAACGACTGTCTAAAATTTATTTTTTGATCCAATTTTAAGAGGTATAGTCAGCACTCATTGAGGTAAAAAAGATACTTAGGCTTTGAACTTGTAACATTGCACAATATTTTAACTTTTTTTTTTTTTTTAGTTTCCTCTTGAAAAAGCACTATTATTTATTTATTTATTATTGTTACTTTAATTGTTTATAACATTTGTTGATAATGAGTGGGTTGCGCACCAGGTATGGGATTATGCATTTCTTTGTCGCCATTAACCATGAATTTTCTTTGTCGCCATTAACCATGAATTTTTTTTCCTCAATTTATAAACACTTATTGGATGATACATTTTTCATCATAATTTCTTAACAAAATATTTTTTTTACCAAAAAATCAAATGAAAAATTTGTACATTTAAATATCATACATGCATGTTTAATATTATAAATAAGAAATTATTATAAATATCTATTTATTCCTAAACACTTAAAATTTCAGTACATTTAAATATTATAAATATATATATATATATATATATTTTAAGTTAGACATATTTTTCGCATTCACCAACAACGCAAATAAAGAAAATTACGCAAAAAAAAAAAATTATCTAATAGGCATCCATAATAGGCGTCCATAATAAGGGACAGTAGCAATATTAGGCCAAATTGGAATGGCCTTCTTAAATTGTAGCCCATGTTTCTTAAAATTTAACATATAGCCAAAGGTCCAAACTGAAAGGTCAATAATACCCTTTATCAATAGACTCAGTATTCAACACCTAAAAAACCCTAACTCCCTAATTTGGAAGATGATACAGCTACGTCGTTCTCCGATTACATACTCTGGCGAAGAATTCCGGCGACGACTCTGATTCCGGCGACGACTCCGACACGATAACTTCATCAGCAATTGAGTTTCGGACTCCGTCGCTAAATACATCGTACTCTCTCCCTCTCTTCCCCTTTTCCTCTTTCTCGTTATCTCTTACCCTTTTTCTGTTTCTCGTTACCTCTTCCCCTTTTTCTCTTTCTCGTTATCTGTTTGTCGTCCTCTCTTTTCAATTTATGCATAACAAAAAAACAATAAAATTATACTTCTATGATTTTTGTTGAGTTGATTTTGGATAGTGAATTTTTGGCTCGATTTTTTTTTTTTTGCTCCCTTGTCATGCTTGCTTAAGGTATTGTGTTTGTACTTTTTTATCATAAAATTGAGCAAGATGGAATTGGTTTGTGATACTTTGTAGGCATTGTGTTTGATAAAATGCCTAAATGAGGATTCACCAAAAGAGTTGATTAGCAACGCCTGTAGGGAATAAAAGAGTTTTTTACAAGTTTTGAATAATATATAACGCAAAATTAATAAATGTTAAACAAAGATATTCTTTACCGTTCTCATTTCTCTATGTTAATGGTATTATATCAAGTGTTATATTGATACTGTAAAATATTTCAAACTGTTGCTTTAGTATAGAAATATTTAGTAAAATATTTAGTAACAAATTTATTTAACACAAAGTGTTGTTTAATAACTAACATGCAGATGTCGACAAGTGATAATATAATGTTAACATTTACAAGAAGAAACAAAAAACAACAGGAAAAACAAAATGCAGATATACAACAAGATCTGGGAACAGAAAAAGTTTGTTTATTATTTGTTACAAATTATCTATCTAATAGTCTGTTTTGTATGTGTTAAAAAATTAAGTCCAGATTTAAATGTTGAAAAATGTAATTTCATTTCAATTTTCAGACAAATGCAGTACTTGAAGACATAATAGACATTCAAAATCCTCAGAAGATTGAACTAGACACTACCACTGTCGAACAGGTTAGAGAAAACACATCATATAACATTTGTTTGTCAATTTTATTTTGACAATTGTGAAACGTACCATAAATTTAATATTCAATTTTATTCACAGCAACCAGTATTAATGATTGAAATGGATGATTGGTCACCATTACAAAGGACTAACATAACACAGAAGTTTGACCTCATAGATTATATAATAGAAAAGTTCAACAAAGAAAAAAAAGAAGCAGCATATGAAATGTTCAAGAGTGGGATATTTGGATATGTTGTCCATAAAAAAGTATAAAGATACACCGTGTAAGATCATCCATCATCTAATCTTGAGGCTGTCTTCCGCTTCAACAAAGAGGGAGCTGCGTTTTTTGTTAAATGGAAAAGAAATAAAATTTGGGCTGCCAGAGTTTGCAATGATAACAGGATTAAATTGTGAGCCAATTCCCAACATAGACTTGAAGGCTTTGACTAGAAATTATTCCTTAAAGGACCCTTTTTTTGAGAAGATGAAGAATATAAGGGGAGACATCTTAAAAAGTGTCTGGAGTAATCTAAAAATCGCCACAGATGAGGAATGGGTACAACTTGCAAATCTTTAAAGTTATTTTTCTTGGCTAAGACGGAGAACCTCTGCATTACAGCAGATCATGTGTTAATAGCAAGCAACTTAGAGATCTTCAACAACTATCTATGGGGGAGGGTTATTTTTGAACAAACGGCAGAATCAGTAATTTTGGCAAACAAAAATGCTGCTAATAAGCCAACAGGATATGTTGTAAATGGTTGTGCATACGCTTTACTGGCTTTTGCGTTTGAGGTTATACCAAAGCTAACAGAGAAGCAGTATGCACTAAGTTCTGACCATCAGTTACCTCAAAGACTAGTGAACTGGGTTTACCAAGGCAACCCAAGATTCAAAAGTCTGGATTCTGATGTCTTTGCTGACAAATAGGTAATTCATTCTATTCCAACTCCTACTTATGTTTATGTTGATAAAAATTTTATACAAATTGTTACATAATATTTAACAGTTATCTAATACATGCAGCTTGAAATTCTTGAGATGACCATGACTGAGGTTGACAAAAAGCAGAAGTATATGCAGCACTTCATAGCAACTGAAAAGGGGAAATCAAATATTGTACAAAGTGTCTCAATGCCAACAACAACACCAAAAGACATTGGGGTCCAGCAAAGCGTCATGGGACAAAGTACATCCGCCCAATATGTTAAACAACCACTTCCAAAACTGGACACATTGCTTGAGGATTAGATAAATACAATTGTAAAGATCCTCCTTGACAAGATTGAAAACATTGATAGAAATCAACACAGAATGAATAGAAGACTTGATGGGTTGCAAAAAGACATGGAATGGATTGTTCAAAAGATGAAGAATGACCAGAAGTCGCCAACTATATTGTTCAGAGATCATGTACTCAATCTTTTCAAAGAGATAGACCAAGGTGAAATTGATTTGCCAAACAACTACGCAAATAATGCCAACATGGTATCGTCTACACCTTTAAACATACTAAAAGAGAATTCAAAAACTATTGAACAAATCTATCATTGTTTGAATAATTTGCAGGAAGCCCAAGCTATATCAAAACGAACAAATGAAGTTGAGCTTATGGACACTGATCAAACAGTAGAGTTAAGGGACAATGGCCAAAATGAACAAAAATATAAATAGGTGTAAGATTTTTTCCACTCTTGTTATATCATTCTATTTGCTAGCTTACTATATCTATAATTATAAAGCAGTAGTTCTGGATAGTACAAGGTTCTATGCCAATTGATTATCACAATTGAAACCGTCCACAATGGCTCACTGCACTAAATAATGTAAATATTTTTTATACAACTGTGAATAAAATCTTTACAATAAGACTTGTGTTTTAATTGGTCATGCAATGAAACATAGGATGAAAAAATGAAAGAAATAACCAGAAACGAACTGTCCAACAAGAGGAAAGGGACTTCAGAAGACGCACAACCGTTGCATGAGTCTCTTAGAGTAAGAAATGTTGAATCGAAGAGGCAAATCAAGCAAACCAATATCACAAAAAATGAACGTGATTTGCAGGAACAGCACAGCAAACAAAACCTCAGCTAAGCAATGAAGTTGAGATTAAGGCTCCAACGTTTGATCTGCTAATATTCAGTCAGGAAGACGAAAAAGGCAATGTGGAGCTACAGAACATCACAAAAACAAACTGATTGTATAAGTAGCTGACAAATCTTATGATTAGGTTTCATATGTCTGGATAGTTTGTTTTAAAATTTAAAATGAAACTAGACACTTGAAAGTTCCATGTCTGTGTTAGACAATGATTTAATACTCAAAAACCTTTGATTGTAATGCCTTAGACTCAAACCACATAACACTTGCAAAAAAAATTATGGTTTTTTTTTTTTTGGTGAGTTGCAAAAATAGGCCAAAATTAAATGTTTGTTTTAAATGATGGCCTATGCTTCAATAAATTAAAAAAATAGCCATGTTATGAATTGTATAACAGAAAAGTGTCACACAAAATATAACATATTTGTAAATATTTGTAAAATATTACTTAACACTTCAAAAAATAACGAGTAAACCTTGAAGTGTTACAAAAAATCTTAGAAAGATTTACAGATGTGTTATATTTTATGTAACATATTTCTGTTATAAAATTTGTAACATGGCAATTTTTTTAATTTTTTTGAAATATGGACTGTATTTTAAAAAAAATATTTTTTGACTATTTCCTACGATTTTTCTTTTTTGAAACATAGGCTATCATTTAAAAAACACATTTAATTTTGGTCTATTTTTGCAAACTCACATGTGTCTTTAAAAAAAATGTCTTGTCAATCATATTATATATAAGAAAAAGTACATATCTGTTGACACACTGTGTCAATTTTTTTTAAACATTACAACCATCACTTATTAAAATTTGAAAGGTTAAAAATATTCTTATAAAGATTTAAAATATATTCAATTTTAAAATATAATTCATGTTTCAACAAAAAAAAAAGAGTGAGTTGCAAAAATAGGCCAAAATTAAATGTTTGTTTTAAATTATAGCTTGTGTTTCAAAAAATTAATAAAAATAGCCATGTTATGAATTATATAACAGAAAAGTGTCATATAAAATATAACAGATTTATAAATATTTGTAATATATTATTTAACACTTCAAAAAAAAATGAGTAAAACTTAAAGTGTTACAAAATATCTTATAAATATTTACAGATGTGTTATATTTTATGTAATACTTTTATGTTATACAATTCGTAACATGGTTTTTTTTTTAATTATTAGAAGCATGGGCTAGACCTTTAAAAACAAAATATTTTATGGCTATTTCCTATGATTTTCCTAAAAAAAATAGCCACTATCAAAAATTTCATAACAAAAAATGTCAAATAAAATATTACACATTTGTAAAAAATGTTTAACACTTTCATTTTTACGAATAAAAGTTGAAAGTTAAATATTTTTGATAAATTTGTAAGTTTTTGTTTGATATTTTATGTTATAAAATTCTTTACAGTAGTTATTTTTAAATTTTTGAAAACAGAACCTATCATTAAAAAAAGACAATTAAGTGTCGTTTTGGATCAGGTTCCTCCTCTCTTAAGCGATACATCGTTTGGCTAAACAACGACAAAATAAAAAGGAAACACTTGATTTTCACTACAAAAGGTAAACACACTTTACCCTAGACTGTAAATCACAACTCAACATTCACTGCGTCAAAATTTTTTGTGGTAAGTCCGATTCTTTTCTTCCATTTTTCTTTGCCATTCGAGACATCCATGGCGAACGCATTTGATTTCTCTCTCTCTCTCTCTGTCTCTGTCTCTCTCTCTCTCTCTCTCTCTCTCTCTCTCTCTCTCGCTTAGAGGAGCCCGCCGACGTGGATGGAGTCTCTCTGGAGGCAGTGGCGGAAGCGTCGGAGGCCGAGGCCTTCCGTCGGAGGCCGAGGCCTTCCGGCGGAGGCCGAGGCCTTCCAGCGGAAGCAGAAGTCGATGCGGCAAAAAGAGGATGAGGGGGGACGAGCAGGTCATGCAGCGAAGAGGAGGGGGGGTTGGGGCGGTGTCCGAGGGGGAGGGGTAGGGGTCTTGGGGGTGATTTGTGGATTTGGGAATTTTTTTAGGGTTTGGAATTGTAACGACCCAAAACTTAAAACAATATTTTAGTTCCGAAAAATACGGACAAATTTGAACTTTTTTTTAAAATAAGTTACATAATTGAGCTTTTAATAACAAACATAAGAAATATCAATCCTCATCATAACTAAACTTTATTCAATTTGAATATTTACAAAATATTGCGGAATTTAGAACTTTCTTTGCCAACGATTTGCCGGTAGTCCACGTAAGGTTTTTCAGGTCGGTCCCGTATACACTCGATGTTCCCGTCGTTGTCGCCTCTCACTATTTGCTTTCGTGACAAGATACCTGCGACACGAGCACACTAGTGAGCTAATAGCCCAGTAAGTAGATTAGATAAGTAGGTTGCTAAGTCTGCAAGTGACAAACAATCAATGGGTATCACAATACAATAATCTAATGAAGGGACGGACTCGATAATCGAGTCGTCATAGTCTGAAGAGTAAACGTCACTCTCATGCAACCTTGCCCGCGAAGTAGATTTCAGAGATAAGGTGCTGAACCTACGCGGGATACAATACCTGCAAAAGAGTTGTGACTTGGAACGAGGTCGGGCTTAACGACCCATTAATCTCGACTCAAAGTCAATCTCACTCAAGTTCACAACTCTCTGACTTAGCTTATAAAACTACGTGGGCACACGATTCGCATCCAGACCCCTTACGGGTCGTTCTAAAACTTATACATGATCTAGACCTCTCATGGGTCGCTATAGAATTCAATACTCATTTAGACCCATTACGGGTCGTTCTAGAACTTATTTACAATCTAGACCTCTTATGGGTCGTTCTAGAATTCAATACACATTTAGACCCATTACGGGTCGTTTTAGAAGTCAATACACATTTCGACCCGTTACGGGTTGTTCTAGAACTAATACGACTCTGGACCCTCTGTGGGTCCTTCCGAAACCTCACACAGACAATGGCCCCGTCGGGCGATCTCGGAATCGATCATGATCGCAGCACACAGCATATAAAGAGGAAGGTCGTCTACCGACCTCCTTGAGACTTCTCGGGTCGTTCCGAAACCTCACACAGACAATGGCCCCGTCGGGCGATCTCGGAATCGATCATGATCGCAGCACACAACATATAAGGAGAAAGGTCGTCTACCGACCTCCTTGAGACCCCACGGGTCAATCCGAAACTTCTCACGACCGGTGGTTCCGTCGGACTGTTTCGGATTGATTGCGCAATCACCCCATCGGGTTAATTCGGGACATGCTATGGATCTTGGCCCCTCGGACCATCCCGATATTCTTTAAGATTGTGAGGACTCATCCTCCTCGGGCCTCTCTGCCCTTTCCGAAACCTTTTACGGCCAGTGACCCCGTCGGGTCGTTTCGGAAATTCATTATTGCACTTTACCCCGTCGGGCCGATCCGGATCGTCAAATCATAAGCTGTGGGGAGGGCCGTGGCTCTCCTCCCCAAGGCCCCTCGGGCCGTTCTGAAAAGTGGTTCGTTGACCTCCGCGAGGTCCCTCGGGTCGCTCCGAAATCTGTCATACTTGATGGCCCCGTCGGGCTATTTCGGAACCAATTCATGATCGCGGCCCCGTCGGGCCCTACCCAAATGATCAAAATATTGCGACAGAGGAAGGTCGTCCGCCGACCTCCTTAAGGCTTCTCGGGCCGTCCCGAAACGTAATCAGTGGCCCCGTCGGGCTGTTTCGGAACCGATCATGACTTGCGGCCCCGTCGGGCCCTACCTGTATACATACAATGCTTTCGCTCCCTTTTTCTTCTCTTAGAGTTTTCTCTTTGACCTGCAATAAAGTCTCAACAACAACAGAAACAGTTTTATGCCTGTGGTCCCATACCCACCGACATATAAGTCATACTAACACATATACACACACAAACAGACACACACACCCTGCACAATAACTTGAACCACGAAGTTGAGTAGTTTTATGTCTGTGGTCCCATACCCACAGACAGATAAACATATACGTGAACACACAAGCCAATAAACATCTAGAAGGACACCACATATTATAACAAACCTACAGTCCCATACCTGCAGGCTCGTTGCACAAAACGAGACAAACATAGTCAAGAGCCCATACTCACGGCCCTAACTAGAATGGAGATTCACATAGTTTGACAGCCACAATTTTGGAAGCATCGAATGCTTAACATAATCTCAACATATGCACGATTAATTCAAGCAGGGTAAAGTATACTCGTGCCACAGTGGAGATCCACTTACCTGAGGTCCTAAGCCTCGGTCCTTGCGACTCTCTCCTAGTGGCGTCCTCCCTTGAAACTCGTCGTGCGACAAATCTACCCAACACGCGAGTAATAGGGTCAAAAGCCACTTTCCACTAGACATAAATCAAGGAATTGCTCAAAGGATTGACGGACTACTCAAGCTGGTCTTTAACCAAGAGTGGACAAACGAATATCAAACTATAATTTGACGTATCCTCGTCCCGTTCGCCAGTGACTTAGTTTTATACGTTAACCGGTAGCCAACGAGTATATTGTTTGATTTAATTTGACGAGAAATGGATTCTTTAATCTAATTAGTTTCCAAGTTAGCTTTACTAAGCATCTAAACTGCGAGCCGAAAATCCGGCAGAGTTCCCCCTGTTTTTCGGATATCCCGGCCGAAGCCTTCACCTAATTTCAACCCAGCATCGAATTAATTTCGGTCACAATCCATCACAACAACCACACAGGCAAAATTTTTATCATTTATCATAATTAATTTCAATATAATCATAATTCAACACCGAGCCTCGGCGGCTCGGATTCACAATAGACCAATGGATATTTAAACCACAAAAGAAAGTCACAGAGAATGTTGTCGTGGCTTAGCGCTAATACTTTGTTTCCAACCGCCGTTTATACCTTTAATAAAAAGGCGGTGAAGGGTTGAGTGTTCGAAACGTTCCTGCACAATTTGCGAGAAATAAGGATCTCGATCAATATATATTAACAAGAAACGATTCTTCGGACAAAGAGTTTTAACAATCTCTAGCTTCGGGTTATACTAAAAGTATAATATTGGCACTTGGAAGTTCAATTCGGTCACGACAAATCGATTAACTTCTAAACCGAACCAATTGTTCTAATATCACAACAACTAGTTTCAAAACAACGATTCTTTGTCCAACTCGTGAAACTTCAAATGATTAACGTTAAAACCTTTCTTCGAGATTTCAAATAACAAAACTAAAGTGTTCATAATAAATTTAACGAGGTATGTAAATACATATACCAACCCCAAAATTTATAACTTCCACACAACTAGATTATCGAATACAAATGAGCCGACATGATCATGAATCGTTTAAAAATTATAAAACTAGTTTCAAACTTGCCAACGCCTTGCCAACGCCACCAAAATCAACCTAGTTAACAATTTACTCAACCCGCACAATAACTTCGCACTATATATTGCAATGTTTACTTTCCAATAGAGATTTTCCTTAAACGCTAGACTTTCAATGTTCAAGGCCGTTGAACCACAATACAAAGTAAGAATTTGTGCAAAAACATATTGACAACCTACTTAGCGATTTTGCAAAATATTAGTTTCAAAAGACGACATAATAATTTATACGCCCCTACGCTTGAAATCGACCCCTTATCCGATAGAAATTTCGAGCTTTTGAACAAAATAGTCATCCCAACAATTTATACATCGACATACACACAATCATTTCCAAACTCAACGTGAACAAACCATAAAAACGAGCCCATTAACAATATCTCAACCACACATATTTAACCTTGCACTCAAATATTCACAACGGTATAAATTTTAACACCGAGCAATCTCAGTGACATCAAATGCCAAACCAACCAAAATGTAAAATGCCGGCGCTGCGAGTTCGAGGTTTACCTCAGAGACGACTTGGGCCTCAGCTCGGCAGCGAAGTCGGCTCGAGTGGCTCGGCCTTGTGCGCGGCGCTGGGGCTGCCGGAGCAAAGAGCAGTAGGATGAGAGGTCGCGGAGGTGCGAGGTCCAGCGCGCGGAGGAGACGCGTGCTAGTGCGGGACTCGCGCCGATGGAACTCCGTGCTAACCGGCGCTGCTCGAGCGAGAAGGGGTTGGGCTGAGTGGCACGGCGAGGATCGCGCGACGCCGAGCATGGAGAGGCGGGGTAGCATCGCGGCGAAGGCTCGCCGAGGCTGTGCGAGCAGTGCGGAGTAGCGCAAAGGAGGCGGCTCACGGCTAGGGCCGACTTCGGAACACGACAGAGGCGAGCGAGGAGGCGCTCGAGCTCGCCGGACTCGCGAAGATCAGACGCGCGACAGCGGAGGCGTGCTCGGGGGTGGAGCCGTGCGCAGAGGTTCATCAGAGTTGAGAGGGCAGAGCTGCGTGGCGTCGCGGAGGCGGGGGTTCGCACAGCGGGAGCGATGGGCTCGCCGGGGTCGCTCGGGGTGGTCGGAGCTGGGTGGAGACGCGAAGGATTGGGCGTCGCAGAGCTCCGCCTTCGCGAGGAGGCACCGAGCTGTGCGGCTGGGCTCGGGGCAGGAAGGACCGGTGCGCGGGGCCCTGGGCTTCGCGCTGGCAGGGGTTGGGCGCAGCGCACGGGCTGCGCGAGGGGCGCGCGCGGAGGCGGCGCTGGCCGACGGCAGGGGCCCGGAGTCACGGCGGAGAGAGAGAGGGAGAGAGAGAGAGAGAAGAAACTTTTTGAGAGGGAAGGGGGTGTTTGGTCGGCTGAGTGGAGGGGGAAGAAGGAGAAGAAAAAGCCCTAGTGGGCTTGGGCTCAATTTGGGCCCAAATGGCCAAAAAATTGACGAACTAAATTTCGGTACGAATTTTTCGTGCAAATTTTAAAATTGTACAATTAATTTGGACATCGAAACTTAGAAATTTTAATGTCATTCTCAAAATAAAATAAATTCCTAACACATCACAAAAATTCGAACTTGCAAAATATCCATACCAATTTCATAGTTTAAATCATATTTTCAAATTAGCCAGATTTGACGAAACTGACTAATTTTACAAACTGATCACAACTGAGGCAAAAATTCAAATTAATTAACTGGCATAGTGTTTTTAAATTCAGGTCATTACAATCCTACCCCCTTACAGAAGTTTCGTCCTCGAAACTTAGAACAAGAGAGGGTATTTCTCTCGCATAAAACTCTCAAGTTCCCAAGTTGTCTCTCCTTCGGTATGGTTTTCCCTTTGTACCTTGACCGTCGGGATAGTCCTATGTCTCAACTCCTAGTCCTCTCGATCTAAAATTTTGCAAGGACTCTTCTTCATAGGTAACTTCAGGCTCGATGTCCAAGATTTCATGGCGCAGCACCTGACTAGGATTGGCCACGTGCTTCAACTGGATTCCCATGGCTTTGGGCAAGCTCTTTAAAATGCGAAAGTGAACCTAATATCTCTGTCTGAGACAGGGGGTACAGGCACTCCGTGGAGTCTCACTATCTAAATCTCCGCTAATCTATCCATGGAGTATGTCATTCGTATCGGCAACAAGTGCACTAACCTTGTGAGCCTATCTACAACCACCTAAGTGGCATCGCAATAAGGGCGAATCCAGTGGTCCCCGTGGGAATTGTCTTCACTGGAGCAGTTGTGAGACGCCCTTTGAGCTCTTGAAAGCTCTATTCACAAGCTGGAGTCAAAGAAAATTTGGTATTCTTTTACGTAAGGCGGGTTAAAGGTAGAGATAGTTTGGTGAACCCCTCTACAAATTGCCTATAGTACCCGGCTAAGCCCAAGAAACTACAAACTTCTGCAACCGTCGTGGGCTATTTCTATGAACTCACAGCTTCAATCATAGGTGGATCCACCGAACTCCCTTCTTTAGATACTAAGTGACCAAGAAAAGAGACTATTTCCAACCAAAATTCACACTCCTTGAACTTTGCATAAGCCCTTTTCTCGGCTAATCTTTCCAAAACAATAAGCAAGTGCTTTTCATGCTTCTCCGTTGTCTTTGAATAAGCAAGAATATCATCACTAAAAACTATAACAAACTTTTCAAGATAGTCTTCGAAGACGCAATGCATTAAAGTCGTACTACGACTGAGGTATTAGTGAGTCTAAAGATCATCACCAAGGGTTCGCAGTGTCCGCAACGGATACGGAAAGCGGACTTGGGCAAATATTCATCGTGCCTTTAATTAGAGATAGTCCAATTGCAAGTCTTTACCTCAAGAACTGGTACGTTAGACCTCTACTAACCCACATTGTGAGGGATTGCGCAACTTACCTCGTATTGCCCTCCTTTTGGCTCAAGGGATTGTGACTGACGCAATTACCCTCCTTTTCTAACATAGAGTACTAAGACTCGTAACGGCGAGTGACCGGGTCTTATAAAACCCTTTTTGAACAGCTACTTAGCGGAATTTCAACCCATTTACTCCCGTAGGGATCACACAATTCAACGCCGTCGACATTGAGGTGGCACTCGATAATGACTCAATAATGAGCTCGATCTCAAGGTCGAGAGGTAATCTTGGAAGATTCTCGAAAAGGACATGAACAGAATTCTTTACAATCGAAATATCCAATTCCTGCTGTGTATCCTCATGGGACAGGTCCTAATGCGAGCGAGGAATCCCTGACAATCCTCATCAATCACCATTCGTAACCCACGAGCTGAGACGACGGGTATAACTAACCCCATCGATGACTCCACAAGCTTGGAGTTCTCCGTTCGAAGGGCTGTGAAGGGCACGTTATTCCCTCCACAATTCATCACCGAATGGTAAATGGGTTATCATTCCATGCTTATAATGTCATCAAAATTTCGCATCTCAAGGAAAAGAAATCTATAAGTAATTAACATCCTTTAGATAACCCAACTAATAAAAACCGTAATACATCGTATACAACCATCCAAAGATAGTTATCACAGAGCACAGTAAAGTTCAAATAGTTGAATCAACACAAAGCATTAGAAAAGGACAATTCGTATAATTCAAGATTTGGAAGTTATCAAGAAATAAGCAAACCAAGCTTTTGAGAGGCTTGGATCTCTCCCACAAGAGCTGAGCTCTGCGATAACGAAATTTTACAAATAACCCATACGCTTACAGCATAATTCTTATATTCCAAACATTCACGTAAGCCAATTTAATTCATCACAAAATTTGATACGTAATTTATATGCCAACCACTCTCAACACAGGTCGAAGCTCTATAGTCTCACCTGTCAGGGTAGAAGCTTCGAACGATTAAGTTATCACGTCAACTGTCTAAGCTAACCTCTTAACAACGCTTTTCGTAATTGGAGTGAATCGCCTTAGTGCCTACTAGCGCCAACGCAGTGGTACAAGCTCAATATGGGTCCCGTCTAAGTGTGTTGAAAGAGCCTTTAACCTCTCTTCAAGCATTGTTTTCCACGTTTCCGCTGCGACACTCTGATAATCATCAAGATTGTGGGCATTTCCTTGCGATTAGTGTTTGTGCGTCCCATGAAAACAGATAGCTTAGCGCTTATCTTCTTGGGTAGTACGGAATTTGAACATCATCGAAGGATATTGATCAAGCCTCATAAAACCCATCGTACACACTTTCAAAATAATTCATCACTCTAATGCCTTTTTACCTGTCCTTGAGCATGAGTCGGTGGACGTGACAGTGTAGGAAAAGACTTACACTTTAAGTGTTCAAGCGAGTTTTTTTTTTTTTTTTGTTTTTTTTTTTTACTCGCATTGTAACTGAGCCTACGATCTTACAACTGCACGAAACTTAGACCACTGCTCTTGATGGGACTGGCCTTAGGATGGTTTCTTAGAAAAAGATGACAGCACGACGATTGGTTACTTTTTATTATTAATAAGTTATTTCGAAGAGAACCTATTATGCTCGGCTCAAGCAAAAAGGAAAGTGCTACGATTTTGTCAAGTAGAGTCTAATCGGCGCCTCAAAGAAAACTCTAGGCTGGGGCTCATCTGTGATTGATGTGTCTTTAATGACTTTCGTGCCTTTCGAAAATAGCCATTGGGTTCCTTCAAGTGATCTCGACGACCCACAAAGCGAGAACTGCACACCTTAAGAATTGATACTAGTAGCGATTAGCATCAGACCGACATTGGCCTACTCAAGGCAACACGGGTAGTGGAGAACTACCACTCAGAATGAAAACGTCTCTTAGACGGTCACATCGCGCCACAAGTCTCGGTTGGATCCTCTCGTCTCATCTTGCTCATACTATTTAAGTACACCTGCAACTAACATTACTAAATTAACATCTCATTGCTCATGAAGCATAAGTAAGGGTTACTCACATTGGCGACAACGAAGGAACCACGTTTGTGCATACGGGGTTGTCTACAGGACCGGCTAAACCGTGGCTCTGATACCAACTTTGTAACGACCCAAAACTTAAAACAATATTTTAGTTCCGAAAAATACGGACAAATTTGAACTTTTTTTTAAAATAAGTTGCATAATTGAGCTTTTAATAACAAACATAAGAAATATCAATCCTCATCATAACTAAACTTTATTCAATTTGAATATTTACAAAATATTGCGGAATTTAGAACTTTCTTTGCCAACGATTTGCCGGTAGTCCACGTAAAGTTTTCCAGGTCGGTCCCGTATACACTCGATGTTCCCGTCGTTGTCGCCTCTCACTATTTGCTTTCGTGACAAGATACCTGCGACACGAGCACACTAGTGAGCTAATAGCCCAGTAAGTAGATTAGATAAGTAGGTTGCTAAGTCTGCAAGTGACAAACAATCAATGGGTATCACAATACAATAATCTAATGAAGGGACGGACTCGATAATCGAGTCGTCATAGTCTGAAGAGTAAACGTCACTCTCATGCAACCTTGCCCGCGAAGTAGATTTCAGAGATAAGGTGCTGAACCTACGCGGGATACAATACCTGCAAAAGAGTTGTGACTTGGAACGAGGTCGGGCTTAACGACCCATTAATCTCGACTCAAAGTCAATCTCACTCAAGTTCACAACTCTCTGACTTAGCTTATAAAACTACGTGGGCACACGATTCGCATCCAGACCCCTTACGGGTCGTTCTAAAACTTATACATGATCTAGACCTCTCATGGGTCGCTATAGAATTCAATACTCATTTAGACCCATTACGGGTCGTTCTATAACTTATTTACAATCTAGACCTCTTATGGGTCGTTCTAGAATTCAATACACATTTAGACCCATTACGGGTCGTTTTAGAACTCAATACACATTTCGACCCGTTACGGGTTGTTCTAGAACTAATACGACTCTGGACCCTCTGTGGGTCCTTCCGAAACCTCACACAGACAATGGCCCCGTCGGGCGATCTCGGAATCGATCATGATCGCAGCACACAGCATATAAAGAGGAAGGTCGTCTACCGACCTCCTTGAGACTTCTCGGGTCGTTCCGAAACCTCACACAGACAATGGCCCCGTCGGGCGATCTCGGAATCGATCATGATCGCAGCACACAACATATAAGGAGAAAGGTCGTCTACCGACCTCCTTGAGACCCCACGGGTCAATCCGAAACTTCTCACGACCGGTGGTTCCGTCGGACTGTTTCGGATTGATTGCGCAATCACCCCATCGGGTTAATTCGGGACATGCTATGGATCTGGGCCCCTCGGACCATCCCGATATTCTTTAAGATTGTGAGGACTCATCCTCCTCGGGCCTCTCTGCCCTTTCCGAAACCTTTTACGGCCAGTGACCCCGTCGGGTCGTTTCGGAAATTCATTATTGCACTTTACCCCGTCGGGCCGATCCGGATCGTCAAATCATAAGCTGTGGGGAGGGCCGTGGCTCTCCTCCCCAAGGCCCCTCGGGCCGTTCTGAAAAGTGGTTCGTTGACCTCCGCGAGGTCCCTCGGGTCGCTCCGAAATCTGTCATACTTGATGGCCCCGTCGGGCTATTTCGGAACCAAATCATGATCGCGGCCCCGTCGGGCCCTACCCAAATGATCAAAATATTGCGACAGAGGAAGGTCGTCCGCCGACCTCCTTAAGGCTTCTCGGGCCGTCCCGAAACGTAATCAGTGGCCCCGTCGGGCTGTTTCGGAACCGATCATGACTTGCGGCCCCGTCGGGCCCTACCCGTATACATACAATGCTTTCGCTCCCTTTTTCTTCTCTTAGAGTTTTCTCTTTGACCTGCAATAAAGTCTCAACAACAACAGAAACAGTTTTATGCCTGTGGTCCCATACCCACCGACATATAAGTCATACTAACACATATACACACACAAACAGACACACACACCCTGCACAATAACTTGAACCACGAAGTTGAGTAGTTTTATGTCTGTGGTCCCATACCCACAGACAGATAAACATATACGTGAACACACAAGCCAATAAACATCTAGAAGGACACCACATATTATAACAAACCTACAGTCCCATACCTGCAGGCTCGTTGCACAAAACGAGACAAACATAGTCAAGAGCCCATACTCACGGCCCTAACTAGAATGGAGATTCACATAGTTTGACAGCCACAATTTTGGAAGCATCGAATGCTTAACATAATCTCAACATATGCACGATTAATTCAAGCAGGGTAAAGTATACTCGTGCCACAGTGGAGATCCACTTACCTGAGGTCCTAAGCCTCGGTCCTTGCGACTCTCTCCTAGTGGCGTCCTCCCTTGAAACTCGTCGTGCGACAAATCTGCCCAACACGCGAGTAATAGGGTCAAAAGCCACTTTCCACTAGACATAAATCAAGGAATTGCTCAAAAGATTGACGGACTACTCAAGCTGGTCTTTAACCAAGAGTGGACAAACGAATATCAAACTATAATTTGACGTATCCTCGTCCCGTTCGCCAGTGACTTAGTTTTATACGTTAACCGGTAGCCAACGAGTATATTGTTTGATTTAATTTGACGAGAAATGGATTCTTTAATCTAATTAGTTTCCAAGTTAGCTTTACTAAGCATCTAAACTGCGAGCCGAAAATCCGGCAGAGTTTCCCCTGTTTTTCGGATATCCCGGCCGAAGCCTTCACCTAATTTCAACCCAGCATCGAATTAATTTCGGTCACAATCCATCACAACAACCACACAGGCAAAATTTTTATCATTTATCATAATTAATTTCAATATAATCATAATTCAACACCGAGCCTCGGCGGCTCGGATTCACAATAGACCAATGGATATTTAAACCACAAAAGAAAGTCACAGAGAATGTTGTCGTGGCTTAGCGCTAATACTTTGTTTCCAACCGCCGTTTATACCTTTAATAAAAAGGCGGTGAAGGGTTGAGTGTTCGAAACGTTCCTGCACAATTTGCGAGAAATAAGGATCTCGATCAATATATATTAACAAGAAACGATTCTTCGGACAAAGAGTTTTAACAATCTCTAGCTTCGGGTTATACTAAAAGTATAATATTGGCACTTGGAAGTTCAATTCGGTCACGACAAATCGATTAACTTCTAAACCGAACCAATTGTTCTAATATCACAACAACTAGTTTCAAAACAACGATTCTTTGTCCAACTCGTGAAACTTCAAATGATTAACGTTAAAACCTTTCTTCGAGATTTCAAATAACAAAACTAAAGTGTTCATAATAAATTTAACGAGGTATGTAAATACATATACCAACCCCAAAATTTATAACTTCCACACAACTAGATTATCGAATACAAATGAGCCGACATGATCATGAATCGTTTAAAAATTATAAAACTAGTTTCAAACTTGCCAACGCCTTGCCAACGCCACCAAAATCAACCTAGTTAACAATTTACTCAACCCGCACAATAACTTCGCACTATATATTGCAATGTTTACTTTCCAATAGAGATTTTCCTTAAACGCTAGACTTTCAATGTTCAAGGCCGTTGAACCACAATACAAAGTAAGAATTTGTGCAAAAACATATTGACAACCTACTTAGCGATTTTGCAAAATATTAGTTTCAAAAGACGACATAATAATTTATACGCCCCTACGCTTGAAATCGACCCCTTATCCGATAGAAATTTCGAGCTTTTGAACAAAATAGTCATCCCAACAATTTATACATCGACATACACACAATCATTTCCAAACTCAACGTGAACAAACCATAAAAACGAGCCCATTAACAATATCTCAACCACACATATTTAACCTTGCACTCAAATATTCACAACGGTATAAATTTTAACACCGAGCAATCTCAGTGACATCAAATGCCAAACCAACCAAAATGTAAAATGCCGGCGCTGCGAGTTCGAGGTTTACCTCAGAGACGACTTGGGCCTCAGCTCGGCAGCGAAGTCGGCTCGAGTGGCTCGGCCTTGTGCGCGGCGTTGGGGCTACCGGAGCAAAGAGCAGTAGGATGAGAGGTCGCGGAGGTGCGAGGTCCAGCGCGCGGAGGAGACGCGTGCTAGTTCGGGACTCGCACCGATGGAACTCCGTGCTAACCGGCGCTGCTCGAGCGAGAAGGGGTTGGGCTGAGTGGCACGGCGAGGATCGCGCGACGCCGAGCATGGAGAGGCGGGGTAGCATCCCGGCGAAGGCTCGCCGAGGCTGTGCGAGCAGTGCGGAGTAGCGCAAAGGAGGCGGCTCACGGCTAGGGCCGACTTCGGAACACGACAGAGGCGAGCGAGGAGGCGCTCGAGCTCGCCGGACTCGCGAAGATCAGACGCGCGACGGCGGAGGCGTGCTCGGGGGTGGAGCCGTGCGCAGAGGTTCATCAGAGTTGAGAGGGCAGAGCTGCGTGGCGTCGCGGAGGTGGGGGTTCGCACAGCGGGAGCGATGGGCTCGCCGGGGTCGCTCGGGGTGGTCGGAGCTGGGTGGAGACGCGAAGGATTGGGCGTCGCAGAGCTCCGCCTTCGCGAGGAGGCACCGAGCTGTGCGGCTGGGCTCGGGGCAGGAAGGACCGGTGCGCGGGGCCCTGGGCTTCGCGCTGGCAGGGGTTGGGCGCAGCGCACGGGCTGCGCGAGGAGCGCGCGCGGAGGCGGCGCTGGCCGACGGCAGGGGCCCGGAGTCACGGCGGAGAGAGAGAGGGAGAGAGAGAGAGAGAAGAAACTTTTTGAGAGGGAAGGGGGTGTTTGGTCGGCTTAGTGGAGGGGGAAGAAGGAGAAGAAAAAGCCCTAGTGGGCTTGGGCTCAATTTGGGCCCAAATGGCCAAAAAATTGACGAACTAAATTTCGGTACGAATTTTTCGTGCAAATTTTAAAATTGTACAATTAATTTGGACATCGAAACTTAGAAATTTTAATGTCATTCTCAAAATAAAATAAATTCCTAACACATCACAAAAATTCGAACTTGCAAAATATCCATACCAATTTCATAGTTTAAATCATATTTTCAAATTAGCCAGATTTGACGAAACTGACTAATTTTACAAACTGATCACAACTGAGGCAAAAATTCAAATTAATTAACTGGCATAGTGTTTTTAAATTCAGGTCATTACAGGAATTTTGATCCCTTTTGTCGAGGATGAAGAGAGAGAGAGAGACATGCGAAAATGGTTATCTTTTCTTCGTCTGCTTCTTCTCTCTTCTGTGGGAATGCTTAACTGGTTTGTGGTCCTCGTCAAAAGGGCAAAAGATATAGGGGTGTTTTTTTTGGTTTCTTTGGTTTTTAGTTTTTTATTGTGTGAATAATGGATTGAAAAACTAAATAGGGGATTTGATTTTTAGTAGTTATATTGTGGGGGGTTTTTTTTTTGAGTGGTTAAAATATTGAAAAATAGCAGAGAGTGTGGAGGTTATGTGGGTGTATATGTGGGTATACATATATATAGAGACGTAGAAGAATTACTGAATTTTCGTTCATAATTAGTGTTGAATGAATTTTCACAGTTAGAATGTTGATTCATTATTTTGTTGTTTTAATTACCATTACTCTATGTTAATTCTACTATATGATAGTATCAGATATTTCTATACTAATTGTTTGTTATTTTACAGATGGCATCGAAAGATAAACCGCTGCAAAAATTTTCCAGGAGAAAGAATAAACAAACTACAATAACGATTGAAGAAGTGTTAACAGTAAGATTTCTTAAACCCTTTTTATTATGAATACTTACTACAATAAATTTTACAACATGATTAAACTCTGTAAAAAAAAATTTTTATTTCTGTGTCAAAACTAGGATGAAACTCAGGATCAAAATAATTCAGAGAAAGTACAAGATCAAGAAGAACAAAAACAAGATGATAAGGATCAAGAAGAACAAGAACAAAATGACAAAGATCAAGATGGCAACAATCCTGAGGATGGTGAACAGGACGAACAGGTTAAAACCTATCTCATATTATACCATATAAAAGTTTTCAAACACTTTCATGGAAAAGAAAAAATGACACTCCCTGACAAAAAGAAAAACCCAGTTATGATAAATATATTTTTTTAATCAAGTGTGTGAATATTTTTATCTTTGTCAAATTTTGTTTAACATATATGATTTTTAGTTATAAATTATTTTATAGTATTGTCAAAAAATATGTTGTAGTTTAATATTTTCATGTTATATTTTCTTACAAATCTCAGGCAACGAAGCTATTGATTGAACAAAAAGATTGGATAACTAACCAGCGACAAAACATAGTTCAGAAATTTGAGCATGTTGAATTTATAGCGAAAAAATTGATTGACAGAGAAACGGCTTTAAAGTCATTCCAAGAAAGTGTTTTTGGGTATATAATCCAAGCAATATGGCAGAATACACCGTCCAAGATTTTACACCATCTGGTTTTGAGGTTATGTGCAACATCGACAAAGGAAGAGCTCCGGTTTCTGATCAATGAAAAAGAAGTCAGGTTTGGATATAGGGAGTTTGCAATGACCACGGGGCTGAAGTGTGATCCAATTCCTAACCTGGACTTAAAGGCATTGAACAAAGGAGATTCTTTTAAGTATCGTTTCTTCCCATAAGCTAAAAAAGTTAGGATTGAGGCGTTGAAAATGTTTTTGAACTCTCCTATACAAGTGTCAGATGAGGATATGGTAAGACTGACAAAATCTCTATCTGCTAGAGATTTTCTTTCTCGCAAAATCTGAGCATAGTCTTGTAGATTTAAAGCATTTGCTCATAGCAAATGATCTCCAAGCCTTCAACGACTACCCATAGGGTAGAGTCATTTTTTAGGAGACAGCTCAGCAAGTTATCAATGCCAACAGACATGCTTCAACCGCAGTAACTGGATATGCTATGGCAGGATGTGCCTATGCACTGCTTGCGTTTGCATTTGAGACGATACCGGCATTGACAAAGAAGAACTATACAAAGAGAAATGACATCCAACACTTGCAAAGGCTAGTGAATTGGGTTTACGTTGGAAATCCCCACTGGCAAAGCCTTGAAACAAATATTTTTGGTGTTAAGAATGTAAGTACAAATAATTTAACTTATTCTGCATTATGCTTGTCATTAAATCTAGACAAAAATGATAGTTTTTTGATTTGCAGACTCATTTTACTCATCTTTTGCCAAACTCTACTTACAGCTCAAAATTAAAAAGATGGTCATGACATCTGCTGAAATGAACCAAAAGTACATGAAGTTTTTCGTTGCTAGGGGAGATACTGGTCAGTCAAGTTTGGGAAGAACACAACAGACCATAGAACCTCTCCAGGAAGATCCAAATGATCTGACCAATATTTCAGACAATGAAGAAGAACCACCTGCGCAACATAATTTCAATGACATTATCCTTACAAAGTTGAACAGAATTGAAGCAAATCAAGTAGAAATGAAAATCAGGCTTGACAGAATGGAAGCCTCTATTGAAAAGCTTGCACAACTGAACAACAAGGAAAAGAACCAAAATGAACAACCAGAGAACCAAAATGAAGTACAAGAAGCAGCAGAAGAACTGAACAACCAACAGGCGAAGATTTTTTCCACTCTTGTTATGTCACTCTATTTGCTAGCTTACTACATACATAATTATAAAGCTGTAGTTCTGAAAAAATGCATGGTTCTATGCCAATTGTTTATCACAATTGAAATTGTCCACAATGGCTCACTGCACTTACTTTTAAAAATGCATAAAAGTTATAAATATTTTTTTACAACTATGAATAAAATATTTTACATCACTATGAAATACTTTTCAAAATAATGCTAAAAAAGAATTCAAAAAACTATTGAACAAATCTATCATTTAAATAATTTGCAGGAAACCCAAGCTATATCAGAACATACAAATGAAATTGAGCCTATAGGAACTGATCAAACAGTACAGTTAAGGGAGAGTGCCCAAATTGAACAAAAAGATACACAGGTGAACATTTTTTCCACTCTTGTTATATCATTCTATTTGCTAGCTTACTATATCTATAATTATAAAGTAGTAGTTCACAGTACCACAAAAATCAAAACAACATCACTGAGAAAGAGGTCATAAAATAATTTACAGTTTAATTGTTATAAAATATTTAACATAACTATAAGTCCACGTAATTCTTTTTCTTTAAAAAAAAAAATTGCAGACTGTTGAACATGCCACAAAAAAAGGAGCAGCTCCAAAAAGGAAGGGAATAACTAAACAAACTGTACAATTGCGCAAGTCTCCCAGACGTGAAATTAAACAGGGAAGAACAATTAGTGAACCTTACACGACAGAGTTTGGTTCTAATGCAAAAAATCAAGATGAATCAAGCAATGTGAACAATGATGATGCACAGAAGAACAAGAAGAAATAAGTATTATGGAGTTTAGTTTAATATATATTTTTGACTATTATTATATCCTTAGACTATTTTGCTATTTGATGAATCAGACAATGTATAAATGGTTTGTCACTTATCCTTAGACTATTTTGCTATTTGATGAATCAGACAATGTAGAAATGGTTTGTCACTTATCCTTACACTATTTTGCGATTTGATGTTTAGAATAGTATGGTTTGTACTCTTACTATACTGTGATTTGTTGCGTAATGTTAAACTTATTTCAGATTTATGTATTACTGAACGTCTTATTAATGGTTTGTTTGCAATTGTATTTACACAAATCTGCTAAAAATAATTAGATAAATGTTAATATGTGTATTTCTTCCCATACTTTTCCAAACATGTTAAACATTTTATAACACAAAATGGTATATGTTAAACAAACTTTAACAAAATAAAAATATGCTATAATAAATAGACTTGTCCTTATAAGTTGAAACGTTAAAAAATTTCTTACAAATCTGTTAATTTTTTTTCTTATTTTTCGTTATAAAATTCTTGACAGTGGCTGTTATAAAAAATTAGAAAACATGTGCAATTTATAAAAAGTGTAATATAACATGTAACAGTTTTCTAAAACTGAAAAATAATATGTAACACAAAGCGATAACAAACATAATGACACAATAAATAGAAACCAGCAAAAAAGTGGATGAAATCAAAACAAGGAACTAAAATTCATAACACACTATTAAACTAATTATTATCTTATCAATATTCATCCACATAATAAAAAAAATAAATAAACATGATTTAAAAAATATCTAACAAAATGCAAAATGAAAATCAACAAAAAATATTATTGGTATGTAATAATGCAAAGTCTAAAAACAACTAATAAAGTTGGAAAGATTCTGTTATTGAGTATTGAGCAACAGATTCAGGACCATGAGATGTACAACTCCTTTTGTTGTGACCAAATTGACCACAATTACCACAATGACCTCGTCTTTTCACGTGCTTCCCCAAGGATGGAATCCTTTGTTTATTGGGTCTCCCAGCACGTCTCCTCACATCCGGTGACAAAATAGACAAAGGAGTTTGACCAACAAAATGATTATCAGAAAAAAAAAATTAAGACCCGAAGTATAAACATTGGCGGCATAAGTTGCAACATAAGCATCTTTAGTGTAGAAATGAGAAACATAACGTTTAGGGCTCAATTTAATGCTCCACAATGCTGCAATGGCATGACAATATGGAAAGTCCTCAACCTGCCAAATACGGCATGAACAGCTTCTTGAATGTATGTCAACGACCATTTGTGAACCATTGCAAACAACTTCAAATTCATGTGTACTAATAGGATAGACCTATATGTTAAGAAAAGAATAACTGAAATGTTAAACAATATTTCACAGAAATCAAAACAGAACAAAACACGCGTATAAAAATAGTAACAGTGAATTATTACCTTCATTGTTCTTGCCAAATCCTCCTGTTTTTCCATTAGATCCTCAGCCCATTTTGTCAAGTTAGAGCGTGTATTTATACCTTCAACCCTATGCTCATAAAACAACCTTTGAAGAACCACTCGAAACGAGTCAACCAATGCTACTATGGGACAATTCCTTGATTCCCTTAAAACTGCATTCAAACACTCAGATATGTTTGTTGTCATAATATTATATCGCTTTGAAATGAAATGTGAACGAGCCCATCTAGTAGGATCAGAATCTGTAAGGTATTTCTTAATTCCACCATTAATAGAACACAATGACTCCATGTAGTATTCATACTCATCTCTTGTGTAGGCCTTCGCACATCGGTAGAATAATGGATCTATAGCACCACTTTTATATTTCTTTTTCACATTTTTTAAAAGGTGCTGCATGCATATACCATGATGAGCAAGAGGAAATACCGTTGCAATTGCCTTTGCAATGCTACTGTTACGGTCTGAAACAATAACAATGCCATTGCAATCACCAATAGCGTTCCTTAGATGCTCAAAGAACCATTGCCAAGCTACGTCGTTCTCTGAATCAACTATAGCAAATGCTATTGGGAAGACATGGTTGTTGCCGTCCATTACCACAGCTATTAACAACGTTCCTCGATACTTATTCGTTAAAAAAGTACCATCAACAGAGATAACTGGACGACAATACACCCAACCGGCAATAGATACTCCAAAGGCTATGAAAAAGAACTTAACTTTCCATTATCATCGATCTTATAGGCTGTGTAAGTCCCTGGAACATTAAAGAAACAAATAAAAGTTAAAATTTATTTATACCTTGCAAAGATTTCATATCATTAAAAACTGTCAATAAATAACTGATAGAAAACTGTCAAAAAATATTTGATAGAAAACTGTCAAACTATTTTGTACATATTCATATAAACTAACAAAAATGCAAATCATTTAACAGACATGAACAGAAACATATACCTGTATTTTTATCTTTCAGTGCTTCACCAATAACAGATATCGGAGCATATGATTCCTCAGCAGTCCCTTTTATAGAATCTAATGCCTTTTGTCGTGCCCTCCAACCCTTATAATAACTAATCTTGACACCATATTACTCACACATCCAATTCACTATATCTTTTGGATATGATTTATTCTCACAACCTTCCATACGAAGCTTTCTTTTGATGCATTCAGCAACCAAAAAACTGCTTGCTTGTTTATGATCGTTCGAAACTATATCCAACTCACAAGAATGTTCCTTATCATAAGACATAATAACCCAAAAAGTGGATTCCTTGCCACTAGCAGCATTTAACTTCCAACAACACTTATCTTTGACACAAGCAAGACTATATCTTGTCAAACTTGACCTTTTAACTTTGAATTGAAAATTGTTCTTAATTGCAATTAAATGCATCACCTTCCCCAAGTACTCTTTTGTGTGAAATATATAATGTTTCTTGACATAAAAAACTGTAGGGAAATTCTCAAAATCAAGCCCATCTATAAGAACATAATTTGAATTAGGCTCATCGGACTCAAAAGATTTGGGTTTAGATTGAACCTCACTAGGATCAGAAACTGCACAGATAAAGTAACAGAATACAAGAAACAAAAAGTATTACTTTTCTATATAAAGATTAATATTATATGCAAGAGGACCAATACATAGAGTATAACAGCAAAAAAAAAAAAAAAAAAAGATACGACATACCAAAACTCTGAACGACAGAAGTAGAAGTGGATCCAATGTCAAAGCTGCTAATAGCTACAAAATGATGCGAAAAAATGAAGAAAATTAGTCAATAATAGAAAAACATAATAGATTCAACAAAGAATCATTTTATGAAAATGGATAATAATAAAAAGCAAACATAATTAAACATGTTTTAATAAAACCAAAAACAAAAAAACAAAATTATATCTTACCAGCAGTATGTGCATCAGAATGAGAATGTGGTCCAGAATTATAACAATGTAGTCCTGAAAATCATATGAATAGAAAAATGTAAAAACTACGTAACAAAAACGATAAATGTTAAACAAAAACTAACAGATATCAAAACACGCTACAAACAAAAAAATGACAGCAAACAATTGAATATCTTACCAGCAGTATGATCATCAGAATAAGAATTTGGTCCAAAATTATAACCATTTAGTCCTAAAAACACATGAATAAAAATTGTAAAAAAAAAAAAGAATGTCAAACAAAAATTAGCATATGTCGATACAAGCCACAAACTAAAAAGAAATGACAACAAACAATTGAATATCTTACCAAACGTATGTGCATCAGAATAAGAATGTGGTCCAGAATTATAACCATGTAGTCCTGAAAATCACATGAATAGAAAAATGTAAAAAATACGTAACAAAAACGATAAATGTTAAACAAAAACTAACAGAAATCAAAACACACCACATACTAAAAGAGATGACAAACAAACAATTGAATATCTTACCAGCAGTATGATCATCAGAATAAGAATGTGGTCCAGAATTATGACTATTTAGTCCTAAGAACACATGAATAAAAATTGTAAACATTTAAAAAAATAATAATAATGTCAGACAAAAACTAACAGATATCAAAACACACCACAAACTAAAAGAAATGACAGCAAAAAATTGAATATCTTACCAACAATATAAGCATCAGAATAAGAATGTGGTCTAGAATTATAACTATGTAGTCCTGAAACAACATGAATATAAAAATGTAAAAACTTCGTAACAAAAATGGAGAATGTGAAACTAACACTAACTGATGTAAAAAAAAAATCCACAAACGACATAAAATGGCAGCAAACAATTGAGTATCATACCAGCACTATGAACAGGAGAATATGAATGTGGTTTAAAGTTATAAGTATGTAGTCCTGTAATCAAATGAGTAGGAAAATGTATGAAATCATAACAAAAACAATGAACGTAAAAAAAAATTTAACAGTTTTCAAACAAAATAGATCACAATTACAAATGAATAAGAATTAAACAAAACAATATGAGGAAGTATTACCTTCATTAGAAGCACTATAATGAGAACTGGACCCCAATAAAAAATTATTCATTCTTGAACATAAAGGAACAACAGTACACTGTAAGAACACAATAAGAAAAATGAAAAAGTTTTTTGACATTTATACATAAAATACAAGCACCAATAAGATATGCGCAAGATCATGCAAAAAAATCAGAATATAGCTAAGAACCATAAAATAACTCCATAACATTCATGATCTAAACAAAAATAACAAAAAAAAAATAATGCTAAAAACGAAAAAACAAAAATAGAACAACGAAACGAGAAGATCCATTGAAAAAAAAATGGAAGAAAAAAATAAAAATCGGAAATAAAACTGCTAATATCAACACAATGATTCCAAATAAAATCACGAATCTAACAGATTCCAAAGACAGATCTAACAGATTGAAAAAACAAACAAAAGTTAATTAGAAAAAATTGATTAACAAAAAAAAAAAAAAAACGAGAATGAACCTACAATATCGATCGGACGATTTGGAATCAGAACGATCAATATTCGATCGGATCGGATAGAAAAACATGAAAGAACGTCAATGGAGTCGGAGAAAAAAAATCGCGTGAAGTGGAGATCAAAAGACGATCAGCTGAAATATAAACGAAGACGACAAACCCAACGTAATAAGCTACAAGGGCAAAAAGGTAATCCAACAAATTATTAAAAAGTCAGAGCGGCTATACCTTTAAAATATCTAAACATGGGCCACGCGTTTGAAACAAAGGGAAAATATGGTCAATCTTTATAAATTCCCTAATAAAAAATCACCTATGTTTTTTTTTTTTTTTTGTATGTTATCCACTATTTCTCCCTTCTGTTTCTTACCGTCCCTAAACACTTAAAATTTTGTCTATTTAAATATTATAAATATATAGATACATATATTTAAGTTAGACATATTTGGTAAATTTCATGAATGCCCCCTCTACTATCAAAACGATATAAAATATGCAAAAATATACAAATGACTTGATAAAGTAATGAGCAATTTAATCCAAATCTCATGCAGAAATCTCCAATATTCGAAAGTAATGCTTGATAATTCAAACAAGGGAAACACTATGTATATCAAGTGTATATTTAAATTTAACTCTTTCAATATAATTATTAATTTATTACGGTTTCTAGAAAAATGCAATAGTTCAAGAAGAAGAAGCTAATAATAATGTCGACACAATTAAATATCTATCACAAATTTATGTAGACACAAAATTAAAAGACAACTAATAAAATGATACTAAATAATTAATAGAAAAATCACGTTTATTATTATAATATAAAAATAAGAAAATGCTAGACATACCAACTCTTTTATCAATTTTTTTTAATACCAACCTATGTGACAATTGATGTGTAATGTTTTGATTGGCTAAATATCAAATCCTCCTACTAAGGTGATAAGCATTCACCAATGATAATATGACACATGAGTTTGTATTAAAAAAAATTGATAAAAATATTGGTATATGTAGCATATAAGAAAACACAAAACAAAAATACCTCCTTGGACTAAAAAGCTAGAACTGGCCATCTTCTATTCTTCTTCCTTGGACTACAAAGCCATAGATTTGAAGCAAAAGGCTCAAGAGCCATATAGTTACAGCCATAGATTTGAAGCAAAAGGCTCAAGAGCCATATAGTTACAACCAAAACCCATATATAGTCTCTAAATATGTAAATAAATAAATTTTAAAAAAAAAACCCCAAAATGAAGACAAAATCGTGAATGGCAATGCACTACGCACACGTTCTGTCTTTCACGTTCTTTTTTCTTCTGTTTTTTTTTTCTTTTTCCAGAATAATTTAAGACTCTTTTTTTTTTTTTGCTAATAGAATAATGGGTCAGTTAAAAAATTAGTCATTTTAAAGGTAAAGTTTGAAGGATTTAGCCATAGTTTAACGAAATTAAGGATTTAGTCGTAACATACGTGTAACATGTTACATTAAATCTTTAATTTCATGAAACTATGGCTAAATCCTAACTTTTTTAAAAAAAAATTGGGTTAAATCTCTAAAAATCTCTAGAATAATTGAAGACTTAGATTGGGAGTTTTGGGTTAAAATTTCATTAACCTGTCAATTTACCAATTTAACCCTATTATTTATCACATGTGCATTGCACGTGTACAATTTCTGTTGATACCCTAGCGGAATTGGACCAATGAGTGGATTCAATAGTACGAGTAGATCTAACAAATTAAAATTTAAGAGGCAATGTGAAACAAGGCCAATAGTAGAGGAGGCATTCATAGAATTTATCCATTTTTTAAGCTTTACCAACAACACAAAGGAAAAAGTTTATCGAAGAAGTTACATATAGACATCTATAGATTAGGAAAAAAAAATTCTCAATTTATAGACACGCACCGAATAATAAACTTCTAAAAAATTTCGCTGGAGCTGTTAAACGTGATTTTTTTCTCCATCTATAGACACTTATTCGATAATAAATTTTTCATTATAATCTCTTAATAAAATCTTTTAAAACAAAAATTCAAATCAAATTTTGCTCATTTAGATATTATATATATCATCCATTAATTGTTTGATTTTTATTTTTAAAATCTTTTTTTCCACCTTTGTATCTCTATCTCTCTCTCTCTCTCTCTTTTCGCTTTCTTTATTTGAGATCCTTTTTTTCGCAAGTTTAGATCTTCTCTTTATTTTAGTCATATTTTTTAAGCTTCACCAAAAACACAAATAAAAAAAATTTATCAAAAAAGTTACGTGATAGGCTTCCATAAATTAAGAAAAAAAGTCATTAACGATAGCAAATAAAAGATTTTATAGACTCAAATGGTAAAAGAAATAAGATTAAAATTAGGGTGAAGTAGGCAAATACTCAGAATTTATATAACAATAAAAATAAATACCCAAACTTTTGAAGTAATTGAGTTTCTAGTCAATTTGTGAATTACTTGCACATGCTTTTGGTAACAAAGTGAATTACCATCACTTATCACTGTGTAAGTAATTGCATCATTTAGGTAATTTGTTACATTTTTCGAAAGATTGGGTAATAACTTACATTAAATTTTAAAAATTGGGTATTCAGTATAATTTCTCTTAAAATTATAGAAAGAGAAAGAATGAAAAAGCGTCTATAAATTGAGAAAAAAATCATGACGTATGGTAGGTAGCAGCAAGAATTTTTTTTCGAGTTTATAACGTAAAAATAAAAAAGTTTAAATCTTAAAGAAAAGATAAAGAGAAAATAAGGGTTGAAAATAGAATAATATATTATTAAGAGAGGTAAGAAGTAAAGAAAATAATTATTTTTTAGTCCTTTTTAATATCAATCTTCACCGACAATATAAATGTGTTTTAGAAATATCGAATGATAAAAACTATAGGAAAATGGATGTCTATGAATTAAGAAAATAAATTTACAACCAACAGTGTTGACATAAATTTTTTTTGAGATCCGAGTGGTAAGAAAAAGTAAATTGAAATTAAAGAGAAAAATAAAGGAGAAAGAAAAAGGCTTAAAAGTTAAAAATTTAAAATAGAGAAATTATTTTTCAACCCCTCTTTTAAGGGGCCAAACTCTTTTATATGGTGCAAATATCAAATAATAAGGGATCTCTTTTTGTGGTTTGTAAGTGTGGAAGCCCAAAGGAAAGGGATCACTAAGAAAAAAAAAAGGCCAAGGAAAACAATCAGGGGGCGACAGGTGTCGCCTCACCCCTTCCCCTCCGTTTCCCCTATCTTGACTGCCTGCGCAGAGGCAGGGATAAAAGAAATAAAAATAAATAAAAAACCAAAGCATGAAACGTAAAAAACCAAAGCATGAAACGTCGTCGTAATGGACGAAATTTTCGTCCTTTTTGTCTTTTTGTGACTTGCTTAAGACTCTTATTAGTAAGTTAAAGACACTAGATGATATTTTCGTTAAACTTTTAATAAATAAGTGCATTTTTAAAATTTTAAAAAGTAGTGAGAATAAAATTTATAAAAAGGCCCAAAAAATTTGCTTAAAATCCCTAAAAAGAGCCCCATCTTTGCAAAAAAGAAAAAAAAAAGCACTTTGGAAACTGAAAAAAAAAAGGTTTGGCGACGCGCGCGTGGGGAGCACGCGCGCGCCCATGTGGCGCGTGTATAGCACGCGCGCGGACCCAGGAAAAAAAAAAAAGTGAACAGTGTTTTTCGACCAAAACGCGCGTTTTGGTCGACGAGCACTGTTCAAAAGGCACCCATTCGCACTTTATATTATAAAGGATATAAAAAGGTTGACTGACTTTTCCAATCTGGGCCCAAAAAACAGAAAAAAGAGTTGACCGACTTTTAGAGCTAGCTAGATGGTTCTATTTTCAGGGTCCACGTATAGCATGATACCTTGTTGTTATGAGTAATTTTAATAATAAAAAAATGCTAATGAACCTTTTTTTTTTGAAACCAAAAAAATTAAACATTGAGCCGAACATTATTTAGAAATTATACATCGGACGATACTACTGCAGTTTTTTCTTTTTGTAAATAAATCTACACATTAGAGGTCGATATTTTTATATATTATCTAGTTTTGTGATAAATATTCTAAGTGCTTCATCCAATTTTTTTTTTTAAAACAATACTTTTGCGGAAGAGGCTAGAATAGTGCATGATTTTTTGTACTATCAATAGTGTTCGGCTTATAATAGCTTAAAAAATACATAAAATTAATTTTTTTTACACATAAGTACATTACAACATCTACTAACATGTTATCCATTCATTTATCAAATTTAACCAAAGAATTATGTTTAATCGGAGATGAAAAAAGAAGTTCGTCCTTTTAATTTTTTATTTGTTATTTCTTCATTCATCTCCGATTGATATAATTTTAGTTTCAAATTTAAGAAATGAATTGATAACTTGAAAATAGACGTTGTAATGTACTTATGTGTAAAAAAAACTTAGTTTTATGTATTTTTTAAGCTATTATGAACTGTACACTATGAATAGTGCAAAAAGACTCCGAAGTCATATTATTGGAGATCATTTCACCGAAATCTTTTGATCCAGCTTTGTGATGATCACGGCGATCCTTCAACGTTGACTCTGCCAAACACTCTTTCAATTCAATCGCGACTCGGCTCATGGTTGGCCTACTATTGGAAGATTTTGAGACACAAGCCAGAGCTATCTCAATTGTTTTCCACACAGTATTGACATCAAATTTTCCTTCCAACCGTGGATCAACAATACTGTTGATATCTCCGTTCTCAAGAACGAAATTAACCGATTCGATTATGTGAATGTTACTCTCTCTGGTTTTCGCAAACACGGGCCGAGCGGTGATAATCTCCAATAAAAGTACTCCGAAGCTATAAACATCGCTTTTCTCGTTCAGCCAGTTTGATATATAATACCTACAAGTACATAAAGAATTAGTATGGTAAAATATATTCTTTGAGCTAGATATTATGACATATTTGAGTTGAACAATTATGCTACTTACTCAGGGTCGAGATATCCAAGAGTACCCGCAACACTCGTTGATATATAAGCAGTACTATTAATTCCATTTGATAAATCATGTCTGTCACCCTCGCCAGGGAAAATCTCGGACAGTCCGAAATCGCCTAGCTTAGCTTGGAATTTTTCATTCAACAAGACGTTTGTCGATTTCACATCTCGATGGACTATTGGCGGCTTGCAGCCATTGTGCAGGTACTCCAATCCTAAATGTTTAAAGCATATTCAGACCGTATTGTGTTTATAATTACAAGCAATTAATTAACAGATAGTGATATTATTGTTGGATGTTGCCCTAGAAAAAGGGTTTTTATAATATTATTTGTAATATTACTATTTTGCTTAATTAATAAAACGAGAAGATATTTTTATTATTTTGTTTGAAATATTATTTTAAACGAACATTCATCTAAATCCTTAACGTGTTCCAAAAAGTTGTATTTCGATATTTATAAGTGTCTTATGAAATATCGAATTATAAAATTGACACGTTTAAAATTAAGTCGGTGATTAATCAAGATTTGATTACTTGATTGGAAATCACATACGCAGAACACTAATCGTGTAACGACACATAGTGGGAGCGTTATGTATAGTTGGACTGTACACGGCTAGGACCGACTCGTTACAAAGTGTCGTTAAGAACCGTTACGACATTTCATTTCGTTGTCAAAAGATAGTCATATGAGAATCGATCTCAATCCTGAGCGATCACAGACCTCTAGGTCTCGTTTACAAGTTCTTTAATTCGTTCGTTAAGTACCATTATCGCAATGGGACGAATACTTGCGTTTTGGGAGCTCGAGGCGAGATCACTAAGGAATGGGATTTGCAGATAAGGAATCCAGCTTCTAATTAAAAGAAGTTAACATTGGTTCACTTAAGTGTTGTTTCTGGAATTGAATAGTTGCGAGCACATTTACAATAAGATTGTAAATGAATCGTTTAATAGTGAAATAACGGTACTTAAGGAATAAATGTGACTCGAGGGGTATGACGGTAATTTCACCTGCTCAAGACATGAACCAATCTGGAGGGCTGAATCTCATGAAATGATTAAATCAGTGGACGTACTCATCGAGTAAATTATTCCGATAATCTCAAGAGTTCAATCCCGGGTTTATAGTGGAGTAACCTCGGGATTAATAAATTAGATTTTTAACTAAAGAGCTTTAGTTGAATTTCTTAATTTATTAGAGCTTGAATTATCGAGTCCATGGTCCCCGGACAGACTCCGAACAAATTGATAAAGAAAGCAAATTATAATTAATGTGATTAATTATATGATCACACACAAGGTCAAATTATTACATATAAAATAAAAGGAGTTTTATTTTATTTTAATTATTTAAGTGTTAAATAATTATTATAAATGGTGCACATGATTTAATTAATGAGATTGATTAAATCATATGAATAAATATAAATATTTAAATTTGATTTAAATATTATATTTTCTTTTTAATTTTGATTAAAGATAATTATTAGATAATTATCTAATTAATTTATTTTTGAAATAAATTAAATTCGTAATTAAAAAAATCTTTCCTTAGTGGCGCCATTTACATGGGTTAGTGGGCTAAATTTCAGCCCACAATCCACTCCTCTCAGATTGATTTAAAAAGCCCTAGCCTTGGTTTTTCAATCAGACGTAAGATTTTTTTTTTTAGAGTGAGAGCTATAAGAGAAAGAGTTTTTCTCAGAGAAAAACTTCTCACAAAAATTCGCCCATCCCCTCCCACAAGGGCTAGAAAATTATTTTCCCCGTGTGTGTTTGAAATAGGAAGCCCACTCTTTGTTCTTTATCAATTTGGAGATCGGTTTGGAAGATTGTGGTTTCGATCTACACCAACATCCTGTAATTCGATTCTGAATCAAGGAGCTTGGAAGGATTTAGAATCGTTTGGATTTTTGAAGGAGACATATTTAGACCAATCGTCTCGGTATAAATCTCATCCTCTTAATTCTTTTATTTTACATATTTTTATGAATTTTCGATCCTATGCTTTGTTGTGAATTCTATGCTATATGTTCATATGTGATATGATCTTCGTGTTTAAGAATTTTTTTTTAAAATCCACGCTTCCGCTTCGCATTAAATTCCAACAATTATGCAGACCATTTTCTTAATTAGTATTGCTTAATTACCTTGTGTTGTGTCTGATGCTATTCGAAGCCTATCTTCCCAATTCAAGATGTTTGGGCTGCTACCTAGAATCAGTCATCAAAGCATTAGAGTTTTGAATTTCCGTCCTTTATTATCTGTGAAGCATAGGTAAAAGAAGAAGAGGAAAGCAATATATATACTAATGTATTGAACAAATTTGTATTCGAACTAACCCGAAAGATGTGATTTTAAGTTTCCCATGGCCATGTAATCGTAGATGAGTCCAACGTTGGTTCCATCGTTGCAGTAACCGACGAGAGTTGTCAAGTTTTTATGATGAACTCTCAGAAGTAATCTTAGCTGTGAGAGTTAGAATAAATTATCATATGAGATAGAATGAAAATCATTGATTATTCAAAAGATCATGTTTGCTAATATTAATCAATTTCAAACGGAATATGAGAAAGAGTTACTATAATAGCTTGCACATGTACACATACATATAGGTGCTCACACCCAAAATAAATTGTCTTCGTGAATAGTAAGAACCTAATATACCTCGTCATGAAATTGTCGATGCCCTTGAACGGATGACGGAGATAGCATCTTCACCGCTACTTCGACGCCATTTAAATAGCCATGATAAACCTTGCCCTATCCACCCTCGCCTAATACCCACTCAAAGTTGTTGGTTATTCTTCTGATCTCAGAGTATGTAAATTGTTGTTTTTTAGAGATAAAGGATGAATAGACTTCCTCACTATATCCTGCATTAATTAGTGAATTATTAATTAAGGTCTAGAAAAATGATTTTATATTAATTTTTTCTTCCTTTTTTTGTTAATCAAACACAAACTTGACTGAAGCTTATATATATCTTAAAGAACAAGAACAGGAAAGTGAAAATCCCAAAAAGAAGATTAATCCTTGATGAAATAAAAAATTTTATAATATACCAACCATGAAGATTCTCCGCGGCTTCTACTTGTACTTTTCTCCTTTTAAGGCTCCAGATTATGACCACTGTGATCAAGAAAAGAAAAAGCAGTCCGCTGAGCGATGCCACCGATGAACATGAAGTGGTAGGATTCCCCAAGTTCTCATCCAGGCTGTTATAAATATGTAATGGTTTAGAGTTGCAAAAGATTAGTTTTGTGTTGATACGCGGCTCGCGAGGTTTTTTTTTTTTTTTTTTTTTACAGAAATTAACATAATAATTTAGGCAAACCTTAGTGTTAGACCATTCTTTGATAAAATTGAATCTGGAACTGGGCCAGTGAAGCCATTTCCCTTTAGATTTCTGCATGAAGAAGAGAGAAAATTAATGTATGACATATGATTCATCGCGAAGTTATATAATGATGTGCAAGTAAATAATAATATATTACTCAAATTTACAGAACTTTCAGGAATGACAATTCAGCCAAGAATTCTGGCACGGTTCCTTTCAGGTTGTTGTTTGATAAATCCCTACAATTATATTTTAGTAGAAACAAAATAAGTAGGCAAAATTTGTTATTAAGGATCGGAGTATGACACCGGGATGGTAATTGAGATAATTACAAGTATTGCAGCATTGTCAGATTGGCAATGTAAGGAGAAATTTCCCCCTCCAAATCGCTTGACGACAAATTCCTGATCATCATGTGCAAATACTATATATTATCTTCTGAGATCAAGAAAAAAAAAGCAGATACAAGTAATTTTGTATAAGGCCGTCCCACCGATAAGTTTCAGGGGAACAAGGATCTCCTTGCCAGCTTCTCTTTAATCCATACACCGACTTGACATTCGAGATAGCTTCAACTATAATATTGATCCGGAAAATTATAAAATCAACTCAAATCTAGGAAAAGATAATAAACATATAGAGGTTTATTGAAGTACGTTCTTACCATCTGTTTGAGCTGTTTGTTGCTTCAAGAATTGCTTCAGCTCAAAACTCTAGATGGCATTAATTAGGGGAGGCAGAGTTGAACTCTCTGTTTTATTAAACCCAATAATAATATTCCCTTCACTGCTGGGAATTGTTCCTTTGGTACAGGGTATAGTGATTGCATGCAAGTACTCGGGAGTAACTGGCCTATAACAAAGCTCTCCGTTAACGTAGATGTAGAACTCCTTGGATTGATTTCGTTGGAGAATGCTGAGCTCCGAAATGTGCATGTACAAATAATATGTGGAGCTAATATTTAAGCCACTCCAAGTTCTCCACATATTATCAATATTGTTTTCATCCGTAAACGCATTGCTCATGACACTAAACGGTAAGGCGTAGCTCGTCTTGGGTATAGAATTCTCGTCCTTTATTGCAGTGCGCAACGCTATCCAGTTATCTGAATTCTTGTTAGGGGACCACAAACGATCATAAGCATCGTCTTTATACCTGTTACATGTCAAAATGTTTTTGGTAATGATCATCAAGATAATAATTGATTTGGTTATTAGACACGAGTAAAACTGATACCGAAAGGCTTACCTCATTACGACGTCCGTGGCAGAGGCTACATCTTGTTGCCGACGAAGCAGTAGTGACACAGTTGGGCTTGCGTCATAAGTGTCGTTTTGTAAAGGCCTTAGCTCTAACACTGATATGAATGGAATTCTCTTGCTTGTGTTGACGAGACAGACATGTACGTAGTCTGATGTGGGGACATGTATGATTTCCTCGTCTTTCGTAGTATTTGCGCCCTCAAGTATAACCGTACTCCAGAGTTCAACTCCGAGGTACATATCGAATTCTGGGACTCGATTGAAGGTCCTCTTCGTGAGCACGACGCTCCTCCTCGAGGGTCTTCCATGCCTCTTCGCGTGATGCTCTCTCCTTATGCAACTCCTCCGGAGTTTGGCCACCTCCTCATCGCGGGTCTTTTTATAACTCTCTACTTGCTCGAGGCTGCCCTTCGCCATACCCATCATGTTGGTCGCTTTCTCAATAGTGATATTAGCCTCGGATAGCTCCGCGATCAGCTTTTAATTTTCCTCGCAGAGGTGGAGTAGGGCTTCTTGACCTTGGCGAGGATGGCCTCCGTTCTTCGAGAATAAACGAAGTTTGCAAGAAAAGCTTGCAACAATTAAGAAGGTTAAAGTCGAGAATTCTAAATTTGGAAGTTTTCAAAGGAAACTTAAAAAATCTTACCCTCAAGAGCATCCACATGCCTTCTCAGTTACCGGCTTGGAGTGGCTCCGCAGACAATATCTTGAAGATCTCCTCAGACCAGATCTCGTCCAGAGTAGGACCGAGACCAGCGATCCATGGAGACGACCCCGAGGGATGGAAAGACCCTTCGCCATAGGGAGTCCTGACTAGAGGAACCGTGAAGTCGTCCAAAGAATTCTTGGGGACTTCAGTGGAATCCTTCCTCAAGGTTTCTCCAGTCGGTGTCTTTGAGGACGAAGGAGCCGTCTCCTCGTGCTGAATATTACTCTCCCTCAGAAGCGGAGTTCCCGAAGGAGGAGCACTTTCCATAAGCTTTTTTCCCTTGGTCTTATCCCCGATGGAAGGTTCGGGGACAGAAGTAGTTTGCGTCGCAGGCCCGAAAGTACTCGAGCGCCCAAAGCGGCTAAAAAAATCATCAGCAGCGACATCGCAACAAAACCAGTTAGTATTTGAAATTTTTCTACGTATAAAATGTATTGTGTTTGTTTTGCATAAAACGTCTACTTATCATCATCGAGGATGATGAGTGTTGAGCGTGCCTACCCAGGCATAACTTGAGTCAGTGCCGAAGCGGGCGAAGCCGGCTTCGACAGAGCGTCTGACTCCGAAGGAGTCGGATCTATTCGCCCCTCATCAAGGAAGTCTTCACCGCTCAAGCGAGGGTCTTCCACCAAGGTCTCTTGAGGATTCGGCGTAGCTGATAGATTTCCTTCGCGGAATAACTCCTCTGCAGTCTTGAGTGCATCTCGGGCAACTTTATCAAAGGACACTCCCTTGGGAGCCGTCGTCGAGGGAGCCTCCTGAGGCGCCTGAGATATATCAAACTTGGGGACGATCCGAGCCTGGGGAGCTAGAATATCCTTACTCCCGAAGGGGGGAAGATCAGATGGAGCCGTCTTTGAATAAGCCGGCTCTAACTCCTTTGTCTTGGCTTTCTTCCTCCTCAGAGGTTCCGAAGAAGGCTCATCGTCGACCTCCTCAGTCATAGACAGAACTGTTATGACCACGGGCTGTGACGAAGAGGGAGCTTTCTTTCTTTTTAGTGCCCCAGAGGAAGCAGACTTCTTCAAAGAAAAAGTTACACCCCCTTTGACTGCAGTAGACGACGCTCCAGCTGCGGATTTGGACTTCTTTGGGGCGACTTGTATGTGCGGAGTTGGTCCGGGTCCAATTCCATACGGGTGGAGATCCACTTGTAGGTGACTAGATTGTCCTTGTTGATGAGGACCCGGACGTCTCTATATTCGTCCGGATAGGCGAGGGCCTCCAAAATCCTTTGTCTTTGATCCCAGACACTGGAGATCGTACAAACGACTCTACATACAATAGCGAAGAATGAAATTACTTTGGTAGACTCACCAGGGACAGTATAGTTCCTCGGGATACTCCGAGCTCCCGTGACGGAACTGAATGGGTCGATGTTATCCCCGACCCACAAGTTCTTGTCTTTCTATCATTCGAAGGAGGAAGACAAGTTCATCATCATGATCTTTTTCTTCTCCCGGGGAGCCAAGAAGAAGTAGCCAACCTCGGATTTCTTCGAAGATGGCATGTAGAAGTGGCTGACCTCCTCCACAGAGAGGTCAACCTCAAACAGCTGCCTTCAGAGAATATGCATCGCCGCCCAGAGATTGTAGGCATTCGGATTCAGTTGGCTAGGAAAAGTCCAAAGTGCGCAAGAACCCCCCGGACCAATGGATAGAGCGGCCATCGAGCCCCATGCTTTATGATGGCCTTGTTGAAGGCTACCAGCGGATATGGAGGGTGATTTGAGCGCTCTCCCGCGCTCATTTCCCTGGTTATAATGTCCACGGGCAGGTGGAATTGTTCCCGCAGGTGTTCCACGTCATTCATGTGCATGTGGAAACTCTGCCCTCCGCGATGATAGTTGGCGAGGGCACAACGAGTATTTGCTTATCTGCCACTATGGTCGTCGAGCCCAGTGGAGGTTGCGGAGCAGCCGACGCCTGGGGAGTTTGCACGGGGTTGGCCTCGGTGACCCGCGAAGCGGGAGCTGAGGAATATGGCCGCGAGGCGGCGACCCTTGAGAGCCGCAAAGTGTGACTGCCCTCAGGGTTAATTGAGGGAGTCGGCCGGGTGACAGAGGCCTTCATCGGCCTCTTCTTCTTCTCCTACTCCACTGTCGAAGGCGGTGGAGGTGCCAGAAGACACTATTTTCACCTCAGAAGGCGTAGAAGAAGCCAATGGTTAAGCCCTTGGTGATGGCTCCGAGCGCTCGGACGAGGGTTCAGACCCAAATTGAGCCCCAGAAGAAGATGAAGCAGATTCGTCGGACACGTTTTCTGAAAAGAAACAAAACGACGAAATTAGCATCTTATGACTCAAAAACCCTACTCAAAACCCTTAATTATTCAAAGAAAGTGGGTTAGAAAGGGGTCCGGAGGACTTATCAGAAAATAGAAAAGGTAGAACGATCTTAAGTCGAACTGGTTTTCTAGTGAAGATTCCGGAGAAATCACACGAAGACCTTGAAGGCTAAAGAAGTCAGAGAGTGTTTGGAATTTCAGAGAGTATCGAATGCTCAAAATTTCAAAAGTTCGAAATAAAAGATGAAAGAGGGAATTTATAGACTTCGAGAAAGGCGAAGGATCGCGTACAAACCGACTTCCTCATTCGGGGTCTTTTCACCTATTTCCTTGAGCTTGAATCTGGACCTTCCAATTCGAATCTCTTCCTCATCATCTAACGGTCAGGGATTTTCGAAGAAAATCTCATAATGACCCGACGTCATCAAATCCCATTGAAGCGGCGTGAGTCTCTCAAAAGGTTTCAGAGCATTTAATGTTCGTCAATCAAGAGACGCAACTTTTCAGAACGGAAACTTCCTAAGCAATGAATCCCAAAGGGCACGTCCTGTATATTCGGGATTGGGGGGCAGATATTATAAGTGATTTTTTGTCAGCGAACGTAGCCTTGGGGGCGGAGTCCCAGAGGAGCATTAAATTCGAGCACAAGCCCTCGATCCTAACTGAAATGGATGCCAAGTCTTCATGATAAGTTCCCCCGAAGACGGGACGATGATCGTCGAAGATGATCCTCGATCTTATACTCACGACGATAAGCAGGATAAACATCACCGAAGGTAATGTTGATTTTAAGGTAAGACCCTCGTAGAGGGAATGACGGATAAGAAAGCCGCCGATCATCGAAGATGATCCACTCCCGCGAAGCTAGCCTCGGGAGAGGAAGCAAGGATTTCATTCAAGGCAGAGAGCTCGACCCGCAAAGCTGGTGATCCCTGATCAAAGATAAAGTCCGCACGTGGTAGTTAGGTCTTTTTTCGGACGTGGGATATTTTGTTATTCAGTCCATAAGACTCAGGATTGATATAATCGTTTAAGTATTAAATGTCTGAGTCTTAAGGGAGAAATAACTGCACTATTACTATGGACTCATTAAGAGCTCTGACAAGCTTTAAAAACTCACTTCGCGTTAAAACTAAGTGCTTATAACCAGTTTTACCTAAATCGAGCCTTTACAGGGCTTTTTTGGCTCCGAAGTGACTCTAGCAATGTTATTTTGAGTATTTGAACATATAATGTAACATAATAAGTCTTAGAAACTCATTTGGAGCTTCAACAAGCGTTAAAAACGCATTTCGCGTTAAAACAAAGTCATTCTAACTAGTTTTGCCGAAATCGATCCTTTAAAGAGGTTTTTTTTTGGCTCCGAAGTGACTTTAGGAAAGTTGTTTTAATGCCAAATGTGAACTTAAACATATAATCTACTATAACAAGTCTTAGGGACTCATTTGAAGCTGCAACAAACCTTGAAAACTCACTTCGCGCTAAATCTAAATGCCTATAACGAGTTTTACCTAAATCGAGCCTTTAAAGGGCTTTTTTGGCTCCAAAGTGACTCTAGCAACTTTGTTTTGATCCTAAATGAGTATTTGAACATATAATGTAATATAATAAGTCCTAGGAACTCATTTGGAGCTTCAAAAAGCGTTAAAAACGCATTTCGCGTTAAAACAAAGTCATTATAACTAGTTTTGCCGAAATCAATTTTTTAAAGGGCTTTTTTTGGGCTCCGAAGTGACTTTAGGAAAGTTGTTTTGATGCCAAATGTGTATTTAAACATATAATCTATTATAATAAGTCTTAGGGACTCATTCGAAGCTTTAAAGTCTTACAAAGTCACTTCGCGCAAAAACTAAGTCCTTTTAATAACTTTTGCCGAAATCGTGTGCCTTTAAAGGGATTTTTTGTCTCATAAGTGACTTTAGCGATGTTCTTTTGATCCCAAATCACTATTTGAACATATAATATAATATAATAAGTCTTAGAGACTCATTTGGAGCTGCAATATGCCTTAAAAACTTACTTCGCGCTAAATAAAAGTCATTATAACTAGTTTTGCCTCTATCGAGCCTTTACACGGCATTTTCGATTCCGAAGTAACTCTAGCAAAGTTGTTTTGAGCCCAAAAGTGTATTTAAAGATATAAAATATTATAATAAGTTATACGGACTCATTTACAGCTCCAACATGCTCTAAAAACTCACTTCGCACTAAAACTAAGTACTACTAACCAGTTTTACCCAAATCGAGCCTTTAAAGGTTTTTTTTTTGGCTCAGAAGTGAATCTAGAAAAGTTGCTTTGATCCTAAATGAGTATTTGAACATATACTGTACAATAATAAGTATTAGGGACTCGATTGGAGCTATAACAAGAATTAAAAAGTCACTTCACGCAAAAACTAATTCCTTTTGACTAGTTTATCTAAAATCGAGCCTTTAAAGGGTTTTTTGGCTCCGAAGTGACTCTAGCAAAGTTGTTTTGATCCTAAATGAGTATTTGAACATATAATGTAATAAAATAACTCTTTGGAACTCATTTGGAGCTTCAACAAGCCTTAAAAATGCATTTCGCATTAAAACAAAGTCATTATAACTAGTTTTGTCGAAATCGATCCTTTATAGGGTTTTTTTTTATTCTGAAGTAACTCTAGCAAAGTTGTTTTGATGTCCAATGTGTATTTGAACAGATAATATACTACAGGAAGTCTTAGGGACTCATTTGGAGCTCCGATAAGCTTTAAAAACTCACTTCGCGTTAAAACTAAGTGCTTATAACCAGTTTTACCTAAATCGAGCCCTTAAAGGGATTTTTTTGTTCCGAAGTGACTCTGGCAATGTTGTTTTGATCCTAAATGAGTATTTGAACATATAATGTAATATAATAAGTCTTAGGAACTCATTTGGAGCTTCAAGAAGCCGTAAAAACGAATTTCGTGTTAAAACAAAGTCATTATAACTAGTTTTGTCGAAATCGAGCCTTTACAGGGCTTTTTGGGTTCCGAAGTAACTCTAGCAAAGTTTTTTTGATCCCATATGTGTATTTCAAGATATAATATATTATAATAAGTCTTATGATCTCATTTACAGCTCCAACAAGCTCTAATAACTCACTTCGCGCTAAAACTAAGTGTTCTTAACCATATTTAACCAAATAGAACTTCAAGTGGTTTTTTTTAGCTCGAAAGTGAATCTACCAAAGTTGTTTCTATCCTAAATGAGTATTTACACACATATTGTACAATAATAAGTATTAGGGTCTCATTTGGAGTTATAAAAAGAATTAATAAGTCATTTCACGCAAAAACTAAGTCCTTTTGACTAGTTTAGCCAAAATAGACTCTTTAAAGGGCTTTTTTGGCTCCGAAGTGACTCTAGCAAAGTTGTTTTGATCCCAAAATGTGTATATAATCGTATAATATATTATAATAAGTCTTAAGTACTCCATTGGAGCTCCAAAAATCCTTAAAAACTCATTTCGTGCTAAAACAAAGTCATTATAATTAGTTTTACTGAAATCGAGCTTTTAAGGGCTTTTTTGGATCCGAAGTGAATCTAGCTAAGTTGTTTTGATCCCAAATATGTATTTATATATATAATATACTATAGAAAGTCTTAGGGACTTATTTGGAGCTCGACAACCTTTAAAAACTCACTTAGCGTTAAATCTAAGTGCTTATAACCAATTTTACCTAAATTGAGCCTTTAAAGGGGTTTTTTGGCTCCGAAGTGACTCTAGCAAAGTTGTTTTTATCCTAAAATGTGTATATAATCGTATAATATATTATAATAGGTCTTAGGTACTCCACTGGAGCTCCAAAAATCCTTAAAAACTCATTTCGCGCTAAAACAAAGTCATTATAATTAGTTTTGCCGAAATCGAGCTTTTAAGGACTTTTTTTAGATCCGAAGTGAATCTAGCTAAGTTGTTTTGATCACAAATATGTATTTATATATATAATATACTATAGTAAGTCTTAGGGACTTATTTGGAGCCCGACAACCTTTAAAAACTCACTTCGCATTCAATCTAAGTGCTTATAACAAATTTTACCTAAATTGAGCCTTTAAAGGGCTTTTTTTTGGCTCCGAAGTGACTCTAGCAAAGTTCTTTTGATCCTAAATGAGTATTTGAACATATAATGTAATAAAATAACTCTTAGGAACTCATTTGAGCTTCAACAAGCCTTAAAAATGCGTTTCGTGTTAAAATATAGTCATTATAACTAGTTTTGCCGAAATCGATCCTTTAAAGGGCTTTTGTGGCTCCGAAGTGACTCTAGCAAAGTTTTTTTTATGCCAAATGTATATTTAAACATATAATATATTATAATAAGTCTTAAGGGCTTATTTGGAGCTGCAACAAATCTTAAAAATTCACTTCGCGCTAAATCTAAGTGCCTATAACAAGTTTTACCAAAATAGAGCCTTTAAAGGGCTTTTTTTTGCTCGGAAGTGACTCTAGGAAAGTTGTTTTGATCGTAAATGAGTATTTTAATGTATATTGTATTATAATAAGTCTTAGGGAATCATTTGGAGCTCCAACAAGTCTTAAAAAGTCACTTTGCGCAAAAACTAAGTCCTTTTAATAAGTTTTGTCGAAATCGTGCCTTTAAAGGGATTTTTTTGTCTCAGAAGTGACTTTAGCAATATTCTTTTGATCCCAAATCAGTATTGCAATATATAATGTAATATAATACGTCTTAGAGAGTCATTTGGAGCTCCAATATGCCTTAAAAACTTACTTCGCACTAAAACAAAATCATTATAACTAGTTTTGCCTCAATCGAGCCTTTACACGGCATTTTCGGTTCCGAAGTAACTCTAGCAAAGTTTTTTGATCCCAAATGTGTATTTAAAGATATAAAATATTATAATAAGTCTTACGGACTCATTTACAGCTCCAACAAGCTCTAAAAACTCACTTCGCACTAAAACTAAGTGCTACTAACCAGTTTTACCCAAATCGAGCCTTTAAAGGGTTTTTTTGGCTCAGAACTGAATCTAGAAATGTTGTTTTGATCATAAATGAGTATTTGAACATATACTGTACAATAATAAGTATTAGGCACTCCTTTGGAGCTATAACAAGAATTAAAAAGTCACTTCACGCAAAAACTAATTGCTTTTGACTAGTTTAGCCAAAAATCTAGCCTTTAAAGAGCTTTTTTGGTTCTTAAATTACTCTAGCAAAGTTGTTTTGATCTGAAATATGTATTTAAATGTATAATATATTATAATAAGTCTTAGGTACTCAATTTTCGCTCCAACAAGCCTTAAAATTGCATTTCTCTCTAAAACAAAGGTATTATGACTAGTTTTACCGAACTCGAGCTTTTAAAGGGCTTTTTTTAAATCCGAAGTGACTCTAGCTAAGTTGTTTTTATCCAAAATATGTATTTAAACATATAATATACTAAAATAAGTCTTAGGGACTTACTTGGAGCTCCGACAAGCTTGAAAAACTCACTTCGCGTTAAATCTAAGTGCTTATAACTAATTTTACCTAAATTGAGCCTTTAAAGTGCTTTTTTTTGCTCGGAAGTGACTCTAGTAAAGTTGTTTTGATCCTAAATGAGTATTTGAACATATAATGGAATAAAATAACTCTTAGGAATTCCTTTGGAGCTTCAACAAGCCTTAAAAATGAATTTCGGGTTAAAACAATGTCATTGTAACTAGTTTTGCTGAAATCGATCCTTTATAGGGTTTTTTGCTCCGAAGTGACTCTAGCAAAATTGTTTTGATGCTAAATGTGTATTTGAACATATAATATACTATAGTAAGTCTTAGGGACTCATTTGGAGCTCCGACAAGCTTTAAAAACTCACTTCGCGTTAAATCTAAGTGCTTATAACCAATTTTACCTAAATTGAGCCTTTAAAGGGCTTTTTTGGCTTCGAAGTGACTCTAGCAAAGTTGTTTTGATCCTAAATGAGTATTTGAACATATAATGTAATAAAATAACTCTTAGAAGCTCATTTAAAGCTTCAACAAGCCTTAAAAATGCGTTTCGCGTTAAAATATAGTCATTATAACTAGTTTTGCTGAAATCGATACTTTACAGGGCTTTTGTGGCTCCGAAGTGACTCTAGCAATATTTCTTTGATGCCAAATGTGTATTTAAACATATAATATATTATAATAAGTTTTAGGGGCTCATTTGGAGCTGCAACAAACCTTAAAAACCCACTTCGCGCTAAATCTAAGTGCCTATAACAAGTTTTACCTAACTAGAGCCTTTAAAGGGCTTTTTTTTTTGCTCGGAAGTGACTCTAGGAAAGTTGTTTTGATCGTAAATGAGTATTTGAACATATATTGTATTATAATAAGTCTTAGGGACTCATTTGCAGCTCCAACAAGTCTTAAAAAGTCACTTCGCGCAAAAACTAAGTTCTTTTAATAAGTTTTGCCTAAATCGTTCTTTTAAAGGGCTTTTTTTTTATCTCAAAAGTGACTTTAGCGATGTTGTTTTGATCCCAAATTGGTATTTAAACATATAATATAATATAATAATTCATAGAGACTCATTTGGATCTCCAACATGCCTTAAAAACTTAAGATTATTATAACTAGTTTTCCCGAAATCGAGCCTTTACACAGCTTTTTCGGTTCCGAAGTAACTCTAGCAAAGTTGTTTTGATCCCAAATGTGTATTTAAAGATATAATATACTATAATAAGTCTTACGGACTCATTCACAGCTCCAACAAGCTCTAAAAACTCACTTCGCACTAAAACTAAGTGCTATTAACCAGTTTTACCCAATCGAGCCTTTATATGGTTTTTTGCCTCGGAAGTGAATCTAGAAAAGTTGTTTTGATCCTAAATGAATATTTGAAAAAATACTGTACAATAATAAGTATTAGGGACTCATTTGGAGCTATAACAAGAATTAGAAAGTCACTTCACGCAAAAACTGTGTACTTTTGGCTAGTTTAGCCAAAATCGAGCCTTTAAAATGCTTTTTTTTGCTCCGAAGTGATTCTAGCAAAGTTGTTTTGATCCCAAATGTGTATTTAAATGTATAATATATTATAATAAGTCTTAGAGACTCAATTGGAGCTCCAACAAGCCTTAACAACTAATTTCGTGCTAAAATAAAGTCATTATAACTAATTTTGCCGAAATCGAGTCTTTAAAGGACTTTTTTGGCTCCGAAGTGACTCTAGCTACGTTGTTTTGATCCGAAATATGTATTTAAATATATAATATACTATAATAACTCTTAGGGACTCATTTGGAGTTCCTACAAGCTTTAAAAACTCACTTCGCGCTAAAACTAAGTACTTATAACCAGTTTTACCTAAATCGAGCCTTTATAGTGCTTTTTTAGTTCCGAAGTGACTCTAGCAACGTTGTTTTGATCCTAAAAGAGTAGTTGAACATGTACTGTATTATAATAAGTCTTAGAAACTCATTTTGAGCTTCAAAAAGCCTTAAAAACTCATTTCGCGTCAAAACAAAGTCATTATAACCAGTTTTGCTAAAATCGAGCCTTTAAAGGCCTTTTTTAGCTCCGAAGTGACTCTAGCAAAGTTTTTTTGAGCCAAAATGTATTTTGAAACATATTATATATTATAATAAGACTTAGGGACTTATTTGGAGCTGCAACAAATCGTAAAATCTCACTTCGCTCTAAATCTAAGTGCTTATAACAAGTTTTAACTAAATCAAGCCTTTAAAGGACTTTTTTAGCAAAGTTGTTTTGATCCAAAATGTGTATTTAAATATATAATATATTATAATAAGTCTTAGGGACTCATTTGGAGCTGCAACAAACCGTAAAAACTGTGATATCCGTATAATTTATACACATATTTGAGGATGAAAAATTATTCTTATTATTTAAATTCAAGTGGATTATGTAAATAATTATTAGAAGATTTTATGACTTTTAGGGAGATATTTTTCAAAATTTCAAAATTTAAAAGGTATAGTTAGTTGAGATAATTACCAAATAATTGGGAGGTGGTGATAATTAAGGAGATTATTTAGGAGATATTTAGGAGATAAATACTCCTTTTACTAGCACGTATTAAGAGACTTTTAAGGCATTAGTTAAATACTCTCCTAAAAGATACTAAGAGAGATTTTTAGGTATTAATTAAATATATTTCCTAAAAGTCAATCGAATATATATAGAGAAGCTACAATTTTTATTTTCAAAATATATATAAAGAGAAATGCTCGTAAAGTTTTAAAACCTATATAATATATATATACATATGTATATATATATACAATTTATATAAAAAGTTTAACTTTTAAACCGAATTTTTTGGGGCTATTCGTGCAATCGTGTGTGTATATATATATATATATATTATATTTATATATACGATATATATGATTAAAAGTATTTAGTATTTTAAATTAAATAAAATTAAGGTAGAGGGCCATAACTAGGGTTTTTAAGGCCACACATATATATAAATATTTTTCTTTTTATTTTTCCACAAACGTGAAAAGAAAAAGGTAGAGAGAAAATCCTATAGAGAAAGTAGTGAGAAAAGAAGAAAGGAGAAGAAGAAGAAGAAGTTAGAGGTTAATTTTTTTGTTCAAGATATTTTCATTAAGAGAATCTGAAATTAAGGTAAGACAAAGCCCTTTACGGTTTATAATTTTGGTGTTAAAATTAGTACTAATTCGGAGATGTTTTGTATAGACAACGAACGTCAAAAAGGGGAATTTCAAAGAGATCTTTAGCCACGAAGGTAATCTCTAAATTAAAACTTTAGAATCTGATTATATGATGATGTAGCATGTTTAGGCTTTGATTTACTTGATCGGTGTGCTCGGATCGGTACTAGAACTCCCGTTTTATGCACCCGATTAAGTTTTTTGAGATTTAGAAATAAGGTCGAATTCCTCACTCTATTTTATTGAACAAACAGTCTCATTTGGGTTTGAAAATTTCAGAGTCATTGGATTTTATATATAAAATTTCTGAGTCATTTGGGTTTGAAGATTTTATATATGATGATATATGACTCTAGATTATGTATATAAAATTTCAGAGTCATTGGATTAGTAAATAATTTTTGAAAAGTCCGAAACCAAGAGTTGCCGGAACAATTTTTGGACTGTTCTGGACAGATCTAGGTTTTGGTGAATTTTGAATACTTTAGTTACAGAATTAAGCTTTGAACATAAAAGAGAAATTGTAGAAAATTTAATTTTTAGTAACTTCACAGTTTAGAGTTCTTACAAATTCAATTATTAAATAGTCAAATGTGCGATCTAAATATAAATTCGAAATATAATTTGTGAAGAAACCTTGAGATACAAATCTTTTCAGTAAAAGCTCATAAGAGGAAAGTTTTAGAGTTTTGAAAAATATTATAAATTTCTTTAGGGAAGGTTTTCAAAAAACTCATATTTTCTGAAATAAATTAAAATTTACTACTTTGTCCTGATTTTTAGTATTATTTTTTAGAAAGATATAAATCTATTTTTGATATGGTCCAGAAGAAAAAGTTGCTTAATTTTACATGTATTAATAACATAAAAATTTTAGTATGATTTTTTTTATTGATGGTTATTTCATCGTAAGTTTTATTTTATTGGTCAAAAATATAATTTTTAAAAAGTACAGTGTAAAACTATAAATTTTTATAATTATGCAGTTTAGAGGAATTCGGACCTTAATAGGATTTGATGAGTAAAATTGGTTTAGATTCTTACGCAAGTTATAAATTTTAGGTTTCGGACGACGCCGAGAACGAAATTAAGACTTAAGCTATTTTCTAGTCTGCAAAGGAGAAAGAAGCAAGGTGAGTTCAACCTCACTACAGTACGAATTAGTTTCAAAGAAAATTAAAAGTTATGCCATGTCATGAATTATGTGATTGTGTTGTTTGCTTATGAATTGAACATTTTACATGTGTCAATTTATTATGTGATGTTTTTAAGAAATAGAAGAATGAGAAAGAAGAAGTGTTTCATGATATTTTATTTATGAAAAGAATACATGAATGTTTTTCTATATGCAAATTGTGTTATTTATTTATTTCTTTCTTGTAACAATTGCATGTCACTTAAATAAACAAGCGGGACTTAAGTTAGTAAGACGTGTCGTACCACCCTCCTATGTGAGGTTTATATGTTGCCGTTACCTTGAGTCGACTTAAGGGTAATATAGGTACGGTTACTAGCACTCATAAACTCCGAGTCACCGAGAGGCAACAACGGGAGTGAGAAAGAAAGAAAGAAAGAATGGATCCTTGGTCGCTGAGGACATGTGCACCCCTCGTCGTCCATTGGTCAAGCGCGCTCGGTACATACACACAAGGGGATCCTATAGAAAGAAAGAAAATCAGAATAAGAAAGAGAAAAAGAATGAAAATGAGAATGAGAATGAGTGCTAGAAAGTTAGAATGAATAGAAGAATAATTGAGACTAAATGGTCATGCATTGCTTAACTTAGTTTGTGGGAAAATAGTTGTAACTCACTGGGCTTTTAGCTCACTAAAAAGTTTTTCGTTCGTACTGTAGGTAAGAAGCCTATGGTATGATAATATGATGGGTTGTGCGCTGGCAGTGTCGAGGATGCGAGGCGAGGAGAACTGGCTACCCACTTAAATGTTTAACGCAAAGATTTAAAGGCTGTGATTTTCATTTTTTTATTTGAATAGGCTGACGAAGGAGGCCAAACTATTTTAAAGAGATTTTAAGTTGACATAATAAAATGTTGATGATTTTTTGATTTACTATTACGTTCTTTTGAAAAAAAAATATTTTCTGTCAATATTTAACTAAATTCTAAAAGTATTTTAAAAAATTTTTATTGAGAAACTTTAGAAAATGATTGAATTAAGTAGTATGTAACAACTTGACAAAGTCAGGTCGTTACATTTGGTATCAGAGCGATTATCCTGCCATCCAAATCTCACTTCTCGACAGAAAGCTGCTCGTCACAACTTAAGTAAGCTACTAGTTTTTATATTCTTTTCCTTTTGTATTATACTTACGAATGAGATTAGTGTAGACGAATATGGTCACACTTGCTCAAAGAAAGGAAGAAGATTTAAGGACAACTAAGGCTTTTAGGGGAGCTATACCCCTTATTTTTTATGGGAGTGGAACTATTTTCACGTGGACAAGCATCTCCATGTGAACTTTTCCTCAATGTAATTAACATGTAGACTTCGGTCGGGTAGATTCAACAACAGGGCGCTCTAGCCCACTCTTCTTGGAACGACTTGCGCTTAGTCCTGTGCTGATGATTTGACGCTGCCGTTTTGGAGCAAGAAAGAATGATGAGATTGTTTCAAGCCCGCTCAGCTTATTGGGGGAAGAATCCTAATGAAAACATAGAAGAATATGCACTCCGTTTTAGGACACAAATCATGGATATTCAACCCCGACAAAAGAATTAATAAATAAATAAAGACTTTTTATATCTATTTTGGAATGAGATATTTGAAGCGGAACGATCTATGATGGACTACGTCGCACCTTGGGTCAACGTATACCATTTTATTAAGACTGTTTAGCATGTGTATAGACATCAAGAACTAGTTAGCATGTTGAAAACGAACCTGCTCTGATGGGAAAAGAAGACGATGAGGAAGAAGAAGACTCGTCTGAGGATGAAGTCGACGATAGGAATTAAAATTAGACTTGGATTTTTTTTATATAAGTTATTATAAATAAAATTATGTTGTGAATGTAATAAGGACATGATATGCTAAAGACAGGTATTTAATTATTGTAATGAGTTTATTATGGTCTGAGTTATGATATCAAGCATCCATATTAGTAAACGTGGACCAATACTGATATGGATAAAAGAATTTCCATGTCAAAATTTAAGAAACGATGGAAGCACGACATCAAATCAGAGATGTCTGTCGTGCTTCCCAAGTCATAGCAAAGAGAAGAAGAGACGAGGCAGCACAAGGCTCAACTAGAGAATGAGAAGTAGTTCAAGGAGGAGTCTAGGAAAGATGAAGGGAAGCTACCCCTAGAGCAGTAAGAGGAAGAGGCTGCGGAAGTGCCGATGTTGTTGTCCCGAATCCGGCACCAGTCGGACAACCCCAAGATCAACTAGACCTGGTGGCTCTAGTGGTAGCACTCTAATAGCGCTTAGAAGCGTAAGAAGGGGAAATTCTAGGATTGAGAGCCCAATTGTAATAGCAGAGAGACGACCAATACCAATAGGCTTTACCTCAAGAAGTACCTCCAGCACAACCTGTACCCCAGCCCGTTGCTAACCACAATGACTAACCTGTAAGAAAAACAGGACTTATTCGAGAGATTTTGTCGTATGTGTGCACCAGAGTTCAAGGAGTCTTTTGACCCTTTGGGTGCCGACGAGTTGTTGCCAAGTTTACAAGTAATCGTGGACTTCATTCATGTTACAGATCAGGAGAAAGTCTATTATGCGTCCTTTGTGTTGAACAAGGATGTGCACTACTGGTGGGAAATGGTAACTGTTGTAAGTGATTTTTCGTCTGCGATTGTAGCGTCGGGGACAGAGTCCCCGAAGAGCAATTGATGCGAACAAGCGCTCGTTTCCAATAGCGTAACAATGCCACGTCATTATAAGAGCTTTCCCCGGACGAAAAGTGTACGAGGATTGTCAAATGTGACCTTCGATCTTTTGCCCTCGAAGATACATTGGAGAAGCACTACCGGTATCAATGTTATGACAAGACCCTCAGAGAGGGATTGACGGACAAGAAGGTCGAGGATCCTCGACGATGATCCATCCCCGCGAAGCTAGCCTCGGAGAGGAAGCAAGGACTTTGTTGAAGACGGAAGGTTTGACTCGCGAAGCTGGTGACCCTCGACCGAAGCTGGAGTCCGCGCGTAACAGACTAGGTCTTTCTTTTGTACTGATCGACTACCCCCGATTGTAGGATGTCTAACAGTCTACTCCGTAAAACCTGGGACAGGGACTATAAGTATACGGTTTCCAATGTATGTCTGTATTTAGTTGGTAGCCCAATCCCACAATTTAAGGGATTATGAATGACTGTGTATTTGGTCACCTAATCTCATGATTTAAGGGATTGGGTGTCAAATCTCATTTGCCCATCCCTCTATTCTGACCTATATAAGGAAGGAAAAGAGAATAGAGAAGGGTTGGAAGAAAATTGGTCAAATTATTTGTAAGAAATTTACCAAGAAATACTAGAACAGTGGATATAAGCTATTTCTCTGGAGGATAGCCGAACCACTCTAAAAACCGTCGTGTTTTCGCTTTTTCCGGCCAATTTTTCCTTTTCATTGCCGCACCACTATCTAGAGGTGCGGATCACGGCGTTGGTTCAAATTTCACACCAACAGCTTGGCGCTAGAAGGAGGGCCCGACGTTACTCTTGTCCGCCATTCTTCCCAAATTTATTTCCTCCTGCTCTAAGATTTCTTTTTCGACTGTGTTAATTGATCGGAGATCAATGGCACCAAACACCTGACGTGCTGGTAAAAATCTGATGGCTACCGAGTAGGACTTGCTCGAACAGAGGTTGAAGAGTGTGGAGGATTTAATGTCGCGTATGAACGACATGATGGAGACTCTGGCTCAGAACTAGAGTCAACCCCTTGTTCCTCACTGGCGAGGAGCAAGCCGAAGTTCTCCGGACGCGGCACCAGGCGGAGCAAAGGAAGACCGCGGCCGAGTTGGCCACCGATGGTGGCAACGCAGCTGAGCGGGAGAAACCCTCCAGGCCTGGCTGAAGAGATTCACCAAGGCAACAATAGAGGTGGGGTATCTATTTGATTATGCCTGCTGTTGGCCGCCAGCTCCGGAGTTCACGAGAATACAACCTTTATGTTTTCGATCAATAAGAAACCGCCACGGGAGTATTCAGATTTCTTGGATCGAGCCACGAAAAATGTCAACGCAGAGGCCCTGACTTCGAAGAAGTCTAGGGCTGCGAGAACCTCTAGAGGGAACCCCGAAGGGGACCGACGGAAGAAAATGAGGCCCGTGGATAACCCAACTGGCACGAGTTAATAGCCATGCGAGGGGAAGAGGCCTCGCAGCTCAGCACCAGGGATTGAGGTGACCCAAGCTCGTAAATCGTGGTACGGGAGGTACCATGAGCTCACCGCCTCGATAGAGGAAATATTTGTCATCTTAGGGGGAAAGTCCCGGAGAAGTATATAGACAAGTACTGCTTATACCACAACACGACTGGGCATACCACCGCGACATGCTTGGATTTGAAGGATCAGATAGAATATATGATCCGCCGAGGGAAGCTTGCGGGATTCCGCAAAGACGCGGACCGTGGAGCGAGGAACCCGCCCAATCGAGAGATCGAGGGCGAGATCCATACGATCGCGAGAGGCCCTTATCCTGGGGGGCACTCTCAGCGATCGATGAAGGATTATGCCCGAGAGGTTCGGCATAAGCCTTCTGGAGGACTTTCCAAGGTCGTGAAGGAACCTACGCGGCCCCCTCGAAGATTCGAGAACGAGCTCTCGTCAACGGATGCTGGTGCCGAAGGTGTCAGATTCCCACATCATGACCCTCTGGTCATATCGGCCACAATCGAGAACCATTTAGTCCACCGTTGCTTAATAGACGATGGTAGTTCGGTGGATATCGTGTATCTGGACGTCCTTGAGAAGATGAGCATAAGTCCCCAAAGCTTGTGAGCGGCCGCAAGTCCGCTCTACGGATTTCTAAGAGATTCTATCTTCCCGGGGAAAATCATAGAATTGGCCATCTTCCTTGGAGAAGAGCCAAAGAGATCAACCACCATGTCTAATTCTATGGTAATTAAGGGTAGATCTCCATACAACGCCATCATCGGGCGTCATACCATCCATGTTTTCGTGGATGGATGATATTGTCGTCTATCTGAAGGAAGATAAGCTTCCAAGTGATCGAGAATAGGCCCGGAGGGTCAGGTACCGTGCTGAACACTATTTGCTGGTAAATGACAAGTTATACAAGAGAGGAGTTTCAACACCGCTGCTTTCATGCCTCAACGGCAAAGAAGCCAAAGAAGTCCTAAGTGAGATTCACGACGGAGTCTGTTGATACCACACAGGCGGGCAATCCCTCGCATATAAGGCTTTATTGCATGGATTTTATTAGCCCATGATGAAGCAAGATACCGCCGATTATGCGAGGAAGTGCGACAAGTGTCAGAGGTACTCAGCAATTATTAGAGCACATCTAGTATGGCTCACGGTAATCTTTTGTCCGTGGCCCTTCACAAAGTAGGGAATCGACATTAGTAGACCTCTGCCGATGGCACCCAGAAGGCTCAAATTTGCTATCGTGACGGTAGATTACTTCACCAAGTGGTCCAACGCTATTCCTTTGTTAACCATGACTGAGAAGAACCTGACTAAGTTCATCTGCAAACACATCATCTACAAGTTCGAGATTCCTCACTCTTTGGTTTCGGACAATGCCCTTCAGTTCGACAATCAAGCAGTAAGGGACCTTTGTGATCAATTCGGCAATTCAACAAAGACTTCTCCGCTCCATACTATCCACAAAGCAACGGCTAGGTCGAGGCTGTTAACAAGATTATCAAGGTGACCCTGAAAAGACGCCTCGACACACTCAAAGGACGATGGGCCGCGGAGCTGCCTGTAGTCCTTTAGAGTTATCGCACCACTGCCAGAACGGCCACTGGGGAAACTTCCTTCCCCATGGCATATGGCAGCGAGGCGATGATACCCGCGGAGGTTAGGGTCCCTTCGTTCCGATACAAAAATTTCGACGAAGAGACCAACACCTCGCATTTGGCCACAGAGAGAGACATGATCGAGAAGCTCAATGAAGTCGCGAGGATCCGAATGGAAGCCAAGAAGCAGCGCATGGCGAGGTATTATGACTCCAAGGTGAAGGAAAGAAAGTTCAAGGTCGGGGATACCATCCTTAGACAAGTATTTCAAAACACTAAAGAGCTCGGAGCTAGAGCACTTAAATATTCGTGGAAGGAACCGTACCAGATCACTGAAGTGCTAAAATCGGGTGCATACCGAATTGTGAACCTCACTGGGGTCCCTATCAAGAATCCTTGGAATGCAGAGCATCTCAAGAAATACTATCAGTAGGCTCCCCTAGACTGTCTCCTTGACCGCGGGAGAGCTCAGGGATACAAGAGGGCATCCGGGGTACCAGAAAGAAATAGTTGCGCCCTATAGGTACTTCAAAGACGTACGAGGCTAGAACGTGTAAGTTCGGAGGGCTTACGTAGTCTTTAATTGTTGAAGGTTCCTGCCACACAAAGGTTCTTCTTGTCAGGTTCCAACCTGTTCGGGGATTAACTTGGGAAGTGTTTGACTGATTTGCTCCTAGAACCATTCTACTCTTCGGAGAAGATATAAGATCTAGGCATGCTTAAAGGATGATCCCCGAGGTGTGAAAAACTTAGGAGAATTTTGAAAAATTGGACTAAGTTTAATCACCGAAGAACATAAGAAAAAAAAAAGCCACACTCCATTCAAAAGCATCGAGGACCGTTGCAAGGAATAGGGTGCTTTCAAATTTTGTCGGTTATTAGATTTGACCAAGGTCATTCCTTCTAAAAAGGAGCTTGGTTCGAGACATTCCCTCGGAGAAGGAAGACAGGGCTCATAAACAGGTCTTTCGAGCATTTTTCAAAAAAAGGTACATTCGAGTTACGGTCTAATTAATCGCTTAATTTGTTTTAATTGACCCTCGGAGAGGGCGCGATTTGAGTTGTGTTCCTCAAAGAGGACGAAAATTGGTCGATCCCAGAGGAACTTGACCGTGTTAGTCAAGGGAAACAAGCGGAAGATAAAGTCAAAAGTTAGAGTTGCAAAGAAATAAATACTTAGATAATTTTGTGAAAACAAAAACTACGTTCTATTTATTCGAGAGATTACAATAGATGGGCGTCAAAAAGACCCTGAAGGAAAAGAGGAAAAAAGGACAAAAAGCCAAGGAGACGGCTACTGAGGTGACTCAGGTGGGCATGGAAATGAACGCCTAACTTCTGCAAAGACGTTCCATTCGGGATGAAGAGCTTTGAGCTTATCCATCAACCTGTTAGCACCCGCAAGGGTAGCCTGCTGTATCTTAACTATAAATCCTTCGCTTTGATGAAAATCATAAACCCATTATCGTCTTCTCGGTTCAATGTACCTTTCAAAGACAGGGCTCTGCTTGAAGTCTGTCACGGAAGTACGAATCCTAGCCCTAGACCCGTGAGATCAGCCTCGACCTTGCTAAGCTCACCGCCGAAAGCTTTAAGCTCATCTCAGAGCGATTGAATCCTCTCCTCGGATGCTACGCTCATTCTATTTTCCTCCTTGAGCACTGCGTCAAATGCTGTCTTCTTGGAGAGAAGGTTCTCTTCGTGAACTCAGTGCTCGTCCTCAAGGGTCTTCCACGCCTCCTCCCGTAGCTCCCTTTCTTTATTCAGCTCTACCTTGAACCTGGATACCGCCTCGATGCGATATGCTCTCTCTCTATTTAACTCATCCCAGAGTTTGGCTACCTCTTTATCGCGTCCTCTCATGTACTCCGCCGAGTGCCTAAGGCTAGTGGTTGCCAGCTCCACTATCTCAGATGAGAGATCTACTTTAGAGGAGGCTTCGCTAAGCTTGGCAGCCAATTTTTCGTTCTCCTTGCGTATGTGAAGCAGGGCCTCTTAACCTTGGGCGAAGATGGCCTCAGTTCTTTGAGAGTAGACAAAATGGGCGAAAAATGCCTGCAACAAATAAGAGGGTTAGAAATGAACGTAGAAATTCCCGAAGAGAAGAGCATCAGCGAAGCTTACCCTCGAGAGCATCCGCATACCCTCCAGGTTGCCAGCTTGGAGCGGCTCCTCGGACAACCTCTTGAAGCTCTCCTCGGACTAAATCTCGTCCAGCATAGGACTGAGATTGAAGATCCAAGGGAAGGACCACGAGGGAGTAAACAATCCCTCGCCAAAAGGAGTCTAACTAGAGGGACTGTGAAGTCCTTCAGAGGGTCCTTGGGAACCTCGGCACGTTCTTCCCTCGAAGACTCCTCGGCCGGTGCCCTGGAGGATGAAGTAGCCACCGCGTCCTCGCACAAAGTAGCGCTTTCTTTCTGGAACGAAGGAGAAGCGTCTTCCACTGGCCTTTTTCCCTTGTCCTTGTCCCCGATGAAAGACTCGGGGACAGGTTGTTGAGTCGGGGATCCCGCCGAAGGCGAGGGCCCCAGTCAACTGAAAAATTCATCTGCAAACATCAAGCAAGTTAGTATTCTAACTTTTATATATATTGTTCATCATGTTTCTATTTTTGCAAGAAGCGTCTACTTACCATCGTCGAGGATGATGGGTGCGAAGTGAGTCGACCCAGGTGAAGTATGGGTCGGGGTCCGAGCAATCGAAGCCCGCCTCAGAGAAGTATCTGGCAGAGTAGATGTTGGATCAGGGCGTTCCTCTCTGAAAAGATCCTCGATGCTAAGAAGAGGATCTTTCACCTTGGCCAGTAGAGGGATTGACGAATCCGAAGGAATCGCCCCTTGAATTACCTCCTCTGCTGGTCTAAGTGCCTCCTGGGCAACTTTTTCAAAAGCTTTCCCCTCGCAAGCCGTCTCCGAGGGAACATCCGGGGGCACCTGAGAAATCTCAGACTCAATGGCAATCTCGGTCTGAGAACTTAGAACAACCTCACTCCCGAAAGGGGGAGGATTGGCGGGAGCGACATCGGAAGTCGACTAAGACTACGTCCCTGATCTCCTTCTCTTCTTCAAAGGTTCTGGGGGAGGCGCCTCTTCTTCGGCCTCATCTGCCGTAGGTAGTGTGCGTGCGACCGCAGACCTGGGGAAAGCTGGCCACTTCAAAGAAGAGGCCGATTTCTTTCTCTTCAGCAGCCCGGAGGAGCAGCTGCTTCCTCTCAAACCTCGTTAGAAGGCTCCTCGGAGGTGGGCTTGGACTTCTTGGAGGTCGGCTTATAGGGGCGGAGTTAGTCCGAGTCCAACTCTATACGAGTGGAGATCCACCCATAGGTGACTAGGTTATCCTCGGTGACAAGGACCCGGACATCTTGATACTCATCCGAATAAGCGATGGCCACCTCGATCCTCTGCCGTTGATCCCCGATCGTGGGAGTCCTAATGAACGTTCTTGCATAAGACCCCGAATAGGTTAGTCACGAAGATATTGCCAAAAAAAGGAGAAATTTCCTAAGTTTAATACTTACCGGGAACGTTGTAGTTCCTCGGGACTGGCTCGGCTTCCGCAACAGAACTGAAGAGGTCGAAGTTCCCCCCGACCCAGAAGTTATTCTCCTTCCAACCCTCACAGGAGGAGGATAGGTTCGTCATCATTATCTTCTTCTTCTCCTATGCAGCCAAGAAGAAGTTGCCGACCTCGGATTTTATCAAGGAAGGCTTGTAGAGATCGCAGACCTCCTCAACGGTGAAGTCGTCCTCGAACAGCTGCCTCTACAAGATGTGCATCCCGCCAATACCTTATAGGCATTTGGGTTCAGTTGGCTTCGAGACAAGTTGAAGTGCGCAAGCACTCCCCGAACCAAGGGATGTAGAGGGAGCCGCGCCCCGTGCTTCATGATGGCCTTGTTGAAAACTACTAATAGATGTGGGGTGCGATTAGAGCTCTCTACCGCGATCATCGCCTGGGTGGTTATGTCCACGGGCTGGTGGAACTGGCTCCGAACGTGCTCCACATCATTTTCAGAGCACGAGGAAACCCTAGTCTCTGCGACGATAAGAGGCGAGGGCGTTAGGAGGATAGGGTCGTCGGCCGCGATTGTCCTCGCGCCTAGAGGAGGCTGCGGAGCAACCGTCGCCTAGGGCGACTCTACTAGTTTGGCCTCGGTCACCCGCGAAGCGATGACTGAAGGAGTGGGCCTTGAAGCCACGGCTCTGGAGGACCGTGAAGCCGGGCTGTCTGCCACGGTCGTCGGCGAAGAAACAGGAGCGGTTGAAGACTTTACCGCTGTTTTCTTCTTCTTTCCTTTCTCCGCCGTCGGAGGCGATGGTAGACTCGTTATCAAAGATGGTAGAGAAACCTCCGCATGGACAGCGGGGGACTTCGACCCAGATTGGGTCCTGGAAGAAGGCATCGCAGATTTAGCCGACATTGTTTCTCAGAAAATAGAGAGAGAAAAACACCTGTTAAATCACTCAAAACCCATAAATTTCCTAAAAGTCTTGACCCTAAGCCATTCGAAGAATGGGGGTTTGAGGATAGGGTCAGAGGACTTACCAGGAAATCAGAAACCAAAGCGAAGAAGAGTCGAGCGTGTTTTTTCGGTAAGAAAGGAAGGGAAAGGCAGTTCAAAGCCGTAAAATATTAGAGATTTGGGAGAGATGAGGATTTGAGAGTGTTATCGGAATTTCAATGGTTTGAAAAGTTTGCTAAATAAGGAAGAAGATGGAATTTATAGGCGAAAAGGGGGAGGCGAAGAGGCGGAGTCTCATCGTGCCTTTTCACCTCAAACCTTGAGCGTAAATTCGGGGCATCCGATTGAAATCTCTTTCTCATCATTTGACAGTCAGGGATTTTCGGAGAAAATCTCATTATGACCTGATATCAGCAAATCCCATCGAAACAGCGGGAATCTCTTAAAAGGTGTCAGAGCATTTAATGCCCGTTAATCGTGAGGCGCAACTTTTCGGAAGGGAAGCTTTCCAAGGAAGGAATCCCAAGAGGCACGCTTCGTACCTTTGGGATTAGGGGGCAGATGTTGCAGGTGCTTTTTCGTCCGTGATTGTAGCTTTGGGGGCGGAGTCCCCGAAGACCAATTGATACGAACAAGCACTCGTTTCCAACAGCGTAACAATGCCACGTCATCACAGGAGCTTCCCCCGGACGAAAAATGTACGAGGATTGTCGAATGTGACCTTCGATCTTTTGCCCTCGAAGATACATTGGAGAAGCACTACCGGAGGTGGTATCAATGTTATGACAAGACCCACGGAGAGGGATTGACGGACAAGAAGGCCGAGGATTCTTAAAGATAATCCACCCCCACGAAGCTAGCCTCGGAGTGGAAGCAAGGACTTCGTTGAAGAAGGAAGGTTCGACCCGCGGAGTCCGCGCGTAATAGTCTAGGTCTTTCTTTTGAACTGATCGACTACCCCCGATTGTGGGATGTCTGACAGTCTATCCCGTAAAACTTGGGACAGGGACTGTAAGTATACAGTTTCCAATGTACGTCTGAATTTAGTTGGCAGCCCGATCCCGTAATTTAAGGGACTAAGTATGACTATGTATTTGATCTCCTAATCTCATGATTAAGGGGACTGAGTGTCAAATCTCATTAACCTATCCCTCTCTCCTGACCTATATAAGGAAGGGAAGGAGAAGGGAGAAGGGTTAGAAGAAAATTGGTTAAATTCTTTGTAAGAAATTTACCAAGAAATACTAGAACAGTGGATGTAGGCTGTTTCTCAGGAGGAGGGCTGAACCACTCTAAAAACCGTCGTGCTTTCGCTTTTTTCGGCCAATTTTTCCTTTTCATTGCCACAGCACCGTCTACAGGTGCGGATCACGGCGTTGGTTCAAATTTCACACCAAAAGTAACGATAAGGAGGAATGTCAACGAGATGACATAGGTGGACTTCTTTAGAGAATTTAATAAGAAATTCTTCAACATGAGGGCGATTAATGCCCAACAGTGAGAGTTCAACAACGTGAAACAGGGGACGATGACAGTGACTGATGCCGTGGGGAAATTTAACCAGCTAGCACGACTTTGTCCCTACCTTGTGCCAAATGAAGATGAGAAAGTTAGGCGGATGATGGAAATGTTCCTACCTGAGTTAGCCAGGGCCATAGACAGTGGGAATCAACCCCCAGTTACTGTGGCTGAATGTGTGGAACGCGCATTGAGAGCGGAATACTGCCTTGCGCAAGTGAAAAAGGAGAAAGTCGAATTCTACAAGGCCCGCAAGGAAAAAATAAATCAAGTTAAGCAGCCTGCAAAGAACAATAGAGGGTTTCAAGAAAGGGGTCTGAACAATCAGACGGGAAAGACCAACTGTACCAATGGTAATAATCAAAACAACGGCCAACATATTAACAACGGCTGAACGAAGAGAGGGAACCAAGATGGAAATCATCAAGGGAATAATAGAAATGTGCAAGCAAGGACAAATAATGCCACCCCTTTCCAAGCTTACAAGAATTATGTAAAGACCCACCCGGGAGAATACAAGTGGGGAACACTCAATTGTTACACCTGTGGCAAAAGTGGACATTTTTTCAAGGATTGTCCCACACAGAATCCAGCACCGATGAGACAATTTCAGTTGCAAAACCCTCCACACCTTAACTCTATGCAAGTAACAATAGATGGACCCCAACAACTCAAGATCAAATTTATTCATATACAAATGCAGATGCCCTCGCTAGCACTTCAAGCATTGTAGCAAGTTAGCTTTCTAAATTTAGCACAACATGAAGCTTATGTTTTGTTTGATTCAGGCTTTGCTTATTCTTTTGTTTTGCATGAACTGGCAAAGAAAATAAGTAGTAAAGTAGGTGGAATGCATAAAGTTTTTAGAATGACCTTGCCGTCAAGAGAAGTCTTGCTGTAGGAATATTGTCAACGACAAGTTCCGATAACGATTATCATAAGGAATTCTAAGTAATCTCATTGTTATTGAGATAAAAGACTTTGACGCTATTTTAGGAATGTATTTTCTAAGAAGTAGTAGCGTGGTCTTTGACTACCGACAACGTAGGGTTACTTTTAAACCCATAGAAGTAAAGTCGTTCACCTTTAAAGGGAGATCACTACAAAAATCGAAGGGATTGATTTCATCAATGTAAGCCCGAAGGATGTTGTCAAACGGAAACATGGATTTTCTCATATTGGCTATGATAAGTTTATTATCGTCTTCATTGATGATGTGCTTATTTATTCAAAGGATCCAAAAGAGCATATTGAGCATTTGAGGATAACTCTCTAAATTTTAAAGCAAGATCAGATGCATGCAAAAATTTTTAAGTATGAATTTTGGCTGAACAAGGTGCATTTTCTTGGTCACATAGTATCGAAGGATAGAGTTTCAGTCGATATTGTAAAAAAAAAAAATTTGAGGTAGTAAATGATTGAAAGGCGCACCAGCTTAATCTCGAACTAGTCTAGATAATGAATGATATTCAAGAAAAAAACAACACACACACACACATTTTGCTCTCTCTAAGGAGACTTTATGTGCTAGTGATGAAGAGATTCATAAACAAATACCATATGAAGCACATGAGACACCCTACTCTATCCACCTAGGAGCAATAAAGATGTACCAAGGACCGAGAAAGCAAATTTGGAAGAATGGAATGAAGAAGGATGTGGCAAACTTCATAAGCAAGTACATGATGTACCAGAGGGTTAATGCGAAGTATAAATGCGCTGCCAAAAAAAATAAATAATTCAACTTATCGACATTTCAAAATGATATGAGATCAAATCACCATGGATTTTATCATCAGTTTGCTAAGAACGAAAGAAGGTTATGATGCTATTTGGTTAGTAATTGGTCAGTTAACCAAGTTAGCTTGCTTTCTTACTTAAGGTTAAATTGTCGGCAGAAAAGTTGGGTGAAATATACGTTGCAAACATAGTTAGGCTTCATGGCGTACCCCTTTCAGTCATATTAGAACGAGATGGTCGTTTCACTTCATAGTTTCTGGAAATGCGTACAGAAAGTGCTTAGAACATAGTTGAAGTTTAGTACTACCTTCACTCTCAGATAGTTAGACAGTCGAAGCGGACAATCCACACTCTAGGAGACATCTACGAGCGTGTCTCATAGATTTTGGTAGGTGTTGAAATAAGCGACTATCGTTGATATAATTCTCCTACAAGAGCAGTCACCAAGCCTTCATTGGCATGCCACCATACGAGGCGCTCTATGGAAATTAATGTCGATCGCATGTGCATTGATTCAAAGATGGTGAATCTAGTTTAAAGACGACATATTTCATAAGAGATAAGAAAAAAAAGTTGTGAAAAGAAAAGGAGATAGAATGTTGAATTTTATTGTTGTTTTATTTTAACAAGAACAATCATGTAAGAAGGGGAGAAAATCCTTCTTTTCTTTAACTATTTTAATTTTCGAGGACGAAAATTTTATAAGAAGGGGAGATTGTGATATCCGTATAATTTCTACGCATATTTGAATAAATTTTGGCGATGAAATATTATTCCTATTATTTAAATTCAAGTAGATTATGTAAATAATTATTAGAAGATTTTATTACTTTTAGAGAGATATTTTTTAAAATTTCAAATTTTAAAAGGTAGAGTTAGTTGAGATAATTACCAAATAATAGGGAGGTGGAGATAATTAAGGAGACCATTGAGGAGATATTTAAGAGATAAATACTCCTTTTACTAGCACATATTAAGAGAGATTTAAGGCATTAGTTAAATACTCCCCTAAAAGATACTAAGAGAGATTTTTAGGTATTAATTAAATATATTTCTTAAAAGTCAATCGAATATATATAGAGAAACTACAATTTTTGTTTTCAAAATATATATAAAGATAAATGCTCATAAAATTTTAAAACCTATATATATATTATATAAAGTTTAACTTTGAAACCAAATTTTTTTGGGTTGTTCGTGCAATCGTGTGTGTATATATATATATATATATATTATATTTATTTATATATACCATATATAAGATTAAAAGTATTTAATATTTGAAATTAAATAAAATTAACGTAGAGGGTCATAATTAGGGTTTTTAAAGCCACACATATATATACATATTTTTCTTTGTGTTTTTCCACAAACGTGAAAAAAAAATAAAGGTAGATAGAAAACCCTAGAGAGAAAGTAGTGAGAAAAGAAGAAAGGAGAAGAAGAAGAAGATGTTAGAGGCAGATTTTTTTATGCAAGAGATTTTCATTAAGAGAATGTGAAATTAAGGTAAGACAAAGCCATTTGCGGTTTAGAATTTTGGTGTTAAATTAGTACTAATTCAGAGACGTTTCGTGTACACAACGAACGTCAAAAAGGGGAATTTCAAAGAGACCTTTAGCCACGAAGGTAATCTCTAAATTAAAACTTTAGAATCTGATTATATGATAATGAAGCATGTTTAGGCTCTGATTTAATAGATCGGTGTGCTTGGATCGGTACTAGAACACCCATTTTATGCACCCGATTAGGGTTTTTGAGATTTATAAATAAGGTCGAATTCCTCATATTATTTTATAAAACAAACAGTCGCATTTTGGTTTAAAAGTTACTATATAGGATGATATATGAGTCTAGATTATGTGTATAAAATTTCAGAATCATTGGATTAGTAAATATTGTTTTAAAAATCTGGAACCAAGAGTCGCCGGAACAGGTTTTGGACTGTTCTGGACAGATCTAGGTTTCGATAAATTTTGATTACTTTAATTGCAGAATCAAGCTTTGAACATAAAAGAGAAATTGTAGAAAATTTAAATTTTAGTAATTTCACAGTTTAGAGTTTTTACAAATTCAATTATTTAAATAGTCAAACGTACGATCTAAATATAAATCTGAAATATACTTTGTGAATAAACCTTAAGCTACAAATCTTTTCTGTTAAAACGTAAAAGAGGAAAGTTTTAGAGTTTTGAAAAATATTATAAGTCTCTTCAGAGAAGTTTTTCAGAAAACGCATATTTTCCCAAATAAATCAAAATTTACTACTCTGTCCTGATTTTTAGTATTATTTTTTAGAAAGATATAAATCGATTTTTGATATGGTCCATAAGAAAAAGTTGCTTAATTTTGCATGCATTAACAACCTGAAAATTTTAGTATGATTTTTTTTATTGATGGTTATTTCATTGTAAGTTTTATTTTAGGGGTCAAAAATGTAATTTTAATAAAGTACAGTGTAAAATTATAAATTTTTAGAATTATTTAGTTAGAGGAATTCTGACCTTAATAGGAATTGATGAGTTAGATTGGTTTAGATTCTTACGCAAGTTATCAATTTTAGATTTCGGACGACGCTGAGAACAAGATTAGACTTAAGCTATTTTCTAGTCTTCAAAGGAAAAAAAAAACAAGGTGAGTTCAACCGCACTACAGTACGAATTAGTTTTAAAAAAAAAATTTAAAAGTTATGCCATGTCATGAATTATACGATTGTCTTGTTTGCTTATGAATTGAATGCTTTACATGTGTCAATTTATTATTTGATGTTTTTAAAAAATAGAAGAATGAGAAAGAAGAAGTGTTTCATGATATTTTATTTATGAAAAGAATGAATGAATTTTGTTCTCTATGCAAATTGTGTTATTTATTTATTTCTTGTTACGGCTGCATGTCACTTAAATAAACAAGTGAGACTTAAGTTAGTAAGACATGTCGTACCGTCCTCTTATATGAGGCTTATATAATGTCGTTACCTTGAGTCGACTTAAGGGCAATATAGGTACGGTTACCAACATTCATAAACCCCGAGCCACCGAGAGGCAATGGCGGGAGTGAGAAAAAAAGAAGAAAGAATGGACCCTTGGTCGCCGAGGATATGTGCACCCTCGTCATCCATTGGTCAAGCGCGCTCGGTACGTACGTATAAGGGGATCCCATAAATATAAAGAAAATATGAATAAGAAAGAGAATGAGAATGAGAATGAGAATGAGAATTAGAAAGTTAGAATGAACAGAAGAATAATTAAGACTAAATGGTCATGCATTGCACAACTTTGTAGGAAAATAATTGTAACTCACTGGGCTTTTAGCTCACCAAAAAATTTTTCGTTCGTACTGTAGTTAAGAAACCTATGGCATAATAATATGATGGGTCGTGCAGTGGCAGTGTCGAAGATACGACGAGAGGAGAACTGGCTAACCGCTTAAATGTTTCCGCAAAGCTTTAAAGGCTATGATTTTTATTTTCTTATTTGAATAGGCCGATAAAGGAGACCAAACTATTTTAAAAAGATTTTAAGTTGACATAATAAAATGTTGATGAGGTTTGGATTTACAATTATGTTATTTTGAAAAAAAAATAGTTGGCAATATTTATAAGTAAATTCTAAAATTATTTTAAAAAAAATTGTAGAGAAATTTTAGAAAATGATTGAAGAAAGTAGTACGTAACGACTTGAAAAAGTCGGGTCATTACAAAAACTCACTTCGTGCTAAATCTAAGTGCTTTGAACATATATTGTATTATAATAAGTCTTAGGGACTCATTTGGAGCTCCAACAAGCCTTAAAAAGTCACTTCGCGCAAAAACTAAGTCCTTTTACTAAGTTTTGCCTAAATCGAGCCCTCAAAGAGTTTTTTTTTGTACTCCGAAGTGACTTTAGCAATTTTGTTTTGATTCGAAATGAGTATTTAAACTTACAAACTCATTTGGAGCTCCAATATGCCTTAAAAACTCTCTTCGCGCTAAAACAAAGTCATTATAACTAGTTTTGCTAAAATCGAGCTTTTAAAGGGCTTTTCTGGTTCCGAAGTAACTCTAGCAAATTTGTTTTGATGCCAAATATATATTTAAGCATATAATATATTAGAATAAGTCTTACTGACTCATTTGGAGCTCCAAGAAGCTTTCAAAACTCACTTCGCGCTAAAACTAAGTGCTATTAACCAGTTTTGCCCAAATCGAGCCTTTAGAGGGCTTTCTTAGCTCCGAAGTGAATCTAGCAAAATTTTTTTTTATCCTAAATGAGTATTTAAATATATAATGTATAATAATAAGTATTCGGGACTCATTTTTAGATATAACAAGAATAAAAAACTCACTTCACGCAAAAACTAAGTTCTTTTGACTAGTTTAGCCAAAACCAAGCCTTTAAAGGGCTTTTTTCGCTCTGAAGTGTCTCTAGTAAAGTTTTTTTGATCCCAAATGTATATTTAAACGTATAATATATTATAATATGTCTTAGGGACTCAATTGGAGCTCCAAAAAACCTTAAAAACTTGTTTCGTGCTAAAACAAAGTCATTATAACTAGTGTTGCCAAAATAGAGTCTTTAAAGGGCTTTTTTGGCTCTGAAATTACTCTAGCTAAGTTGTTTTGATCTCAAATATGTATTTAAATATATAATATACTATAAAAAGTCTCAGAGACTCATTTGGAGCCCCGACAAGCTTTAAAAACTCACTTCGCGCAAAAACTAAGTGCTTATAACTAGTTTTACCTAAATCAAGCCTTCAAAAAGGTTTTTTTTTTTCTTTTGCTCCGACGTGACTCTAGCAATGTTGTTTTGATCCTAAATGATTATTTGAACATATTATGTATTATAATAAGTCTTAGGAACTCATTTGGAGCTCCAACAAGCCTTAAAAACTCACTTCGCATTAAAACAAAGTGATTATAATTAGTTTTGCCGAAATCGAGCCTTTAAAGGGCTTTTTTGGCTCCGAAGTGATTCTAGCAATGTTGTTTTGATCCTAAATGAGTATTTAAACATATAGTATATTATAATAAGTCTTTGGGACTCATTTTGAGCTCGAATATGCCTTAAAAACTCAATTCGCGCTAAAACAAAGTCATTATAACTAGTTTTGCCGAAATCGAGCCTTGAAATGGCTTTTTTGGTTCTGAAGTGACTCTAGCAAAGTTATTTTGATCCCAAATGTGTATTTAAACATATATTATATTGTAATAAGTCTTAGGTACTCATTTGGAGATCCAACAAGCTTTAAAAACTCACTTCATGCTAAAACTAAGTGCTATTAACCAGTTTTACCCAAATCGACTCTTTAAAGGGCTTTTTTTGCTCTGAAGTGAATCTAGCAAATTTGTTTTAATTCTAAATGAGTATTTCAACATATATTGTATTATATTAAGTCTTAGGGACTCGTTTGGAGCTACAACAAGCCTTAAAAAGTCACTTCGCACTAAAATTAAATCCTTATAACAAGTTGTGCCTAAATCGAGCTTTTGAAGGGCTTTTTTTGGCTCCGAAGTGATTATAACTAGTTTTGCTGAAATCGAGCCTTTAAAGGGCTTTTTTTGTTCCGAAGTGAATCTAGTAAAGTTGTTTTGATCCCAAATTTGTATTTAAACATACAATATATTGTAATAAGTCTTAGGTACTCATTTGGAGATCCAACAAGCTTTAAAAACTCACTTCGTGCTAAAACTAAGTACTATTAACCAGTTTTCCACAAGTCGAGCCTTTAAAGAGTTTTTTTTTGCTCTGAAGTGAATCTAGCATATTTATTTTAATTCTAAATGAGTATTTGAACATATATTGTATAAAATAAGACTTAGGGAATCATTTTGAATTATAACAAGACTTATAAAGTTACTTCAAGCAAAAACAAAGTCCTTTTGACTAGTTTTGCCAAAATCAAGCCTTAAGGGCTTTTTTGGCTTTGAAGTAACTCTAGCAGAGTTGTTTTGATCTCAAATGTGTATTTAAACATATAGTATATTATAATAAGTCTTTGGAACTCATTTGGACCTCCAACAAGCTTTAAAAACCCACTTTGCGCTAAAAACTAAATGCTTATAACCAGTTTTACCTAAATCGAGCCTTTAAAGGGCTTTTTTGGCTCGGAAGTGACTCTAGCAACGTTGTTTTGATCCTAAATGAGTATTTGAACATATAACGTATTATAATAAGTCTTATAAACTCATTTGTAGCTCCAACATTCATTAAAAACTCATTTCGCATTAAAACAAAGTCATTATAACTAGTTTTGCCGAAATTGAGCCTTTAATGAGCTTTTTTGGCTCTGAAGTGACTCTAACAAAGTTGTTTTGACCCTAAATGTGTATTTAAACATATAATATATTATAATAAGTCTTAGGGGCTCATTTAGAGCTGCAACAAACCTTAAAAACTCACTTCGCGCCAAATGTAGGTGCTTATAACAAGTTTTTCCTACATCGAGCCTTTCAAGGGCTTTTTTCGCTCTGAAGTGACTCTAGCAAAGTTGTTTTGATCCTAAATGAGTATTTAAACATATATTTTATTATATTAAGTCTTAGGGACTCGTTTGTAGCTCCAACAAGCTTTAAAAACTCTCTTCGCGCTAAAACTAAATGCTATTAACTAGTTTTACCCAAATTGAACCTTTAAAAGGTTTTTTTGGCTACGAAGCGAATCTAGCAAATTTGTTTTGATCTTAAATTTGTATTTGAACATATATTGTATTGTTGTTGATTGTTTCCATAAGATGATTGATCACGCCCAAATTGTGCAATAGCTAAGCGGTCGTTGGTAGCACAACGGAAGCGGAGTCGTCTCCACGAGGAGGTGAAATTAACAACCAAAAACTCAAACAAACTTTAAGAGGTAAAAATAAAAATATTAAAAAGAAATAAGAATTTGGATTAAAGAAGATGAATAAAATTAAATAGACAATCAATGAGAATAAAATTAACAAGGCTTCGGGAGTCACTCAATTGTTTCACTTCACTGACTCCAATTTCGATTCCAATTAATTACTCAATTACAAGTTTCACATCCCAAACAAGTAACCGGAAAATATGTCATTAAAAACTAAAATTAAACACATGTATTTTATTATGAAAAAGTTCTTTCAATTAAAACAACGAATATAAATTTCATTGACTATCCTAAATCGACGATATATCAAAATTGATGATAACGCAGTAAAGGAATAATCAAATAAAACAAACATTCAAATACTTATTCTATAAGCATTCCTAAATCTACAATATATCAATTTGACAATATTGCAGTAAAAGAACAACTCACAAAAATAAGCAAATTAACGAAATTAATATTCTCTAAAAATCACATAAATCAAGTATGACTAAATTCATATGAAAAATAAAAGAACATAATTTTTCAGAAGATAAAGAACTTAATTCATAAATAAAATCTAACCTTTAAAGCACATAGTTTGGAATCAAAATTGAGACAGTGAAGTTACACAATTGAGTTCATCCCTAGCCTTGCTAGGAATTTAGCCTAGTCTCCAATGCATTCTCACACAAATTCTAGAGAAAATATGAGAAATAAATTGTCTATTAATTATAAAACTAAAGGTGCAAAAACTCTAGCCAACACCTCTATTTATAATATTTTGGAGTGGCTAGTGAAAGGGAAACTAATAGAAAATGGGAATACAAAAATAAGGTAATTAACTAATTAATTTTCGGAGATTTTTTTGCAATTAAATTGTGAAATTCGGAGCTTGGGCTTGATTTCCACGCTGAGAGAATTTGACTTCGGGCTGCCACGTGGCGCATGACGATTGGCGACTTTGGAAGGGATGGACACATGGCGCGCGTGAATTGGGCGAAGACTTGCAGCTTTGACCGAGCAAGGGAAGATTCGGGGCCCACTTGTACAAATGGCGCGCGGAGAATGGCGAAGAAGGCTGAGGGAGTCCAGCTGTCACGCACTAATCTTGGTGCGGATTGGCTGGAAGGGCTGCGAACGGGCGCACGTCGGGCTGGGCTGGAGAGAGAGAAGCGCGCCCACTTGCGCGCGCTTGAGGTGGGAAGGACGCGCCCCATAGGCGCTGCTGTTGGAGACAATCGCGCCTCTGCGCGCGTGGAGGAAGGGAGGCAGGCTGGCCCGCGTGGCGCACGAATGTGCGTGGTAATTGGGCCATGTGGTCGTGTGGGTCCCCCATTGGTCGGCTGATTTGGCATTGAGCTGATTCTTTTGGGCTTTTGGTCCTCTTTTTATATTTTTGACCGAATTTCTTCTTCTTTTAACCTTGCAAAATAAAATTAAACCCAAGATTAAACATGAATTAAATTATAACAAACTAAAATAAATATTTTCCAACAAAAATAATAATTACTAAAAATCATGGAAATATTTATTTTTATTTAAAATAATTCTAGTAAATTTATACAATTAAGCACATTGAAAGCACACTTTCGTGCACTTATCAATGATTGAGCACGATATGTTTATGTGGGTTCCGAAAATGAACTACTTTTTACGCGCATTGGTTCAAAGGAACATGGCGAAGGAGGCTCGAGAGTTGTACAATGAGATGGTTTCGAGAGGCATTTTCGGGGATAGTGTGAGTGTAGTTGTATGATGGAGGCTTGCTTGAAGGAAGAGAGGGCGAAGGAGGCGGAGATGTACTTCAGAGAAGCAAAGGCGAGAGGCGTGGAGCTTAATGCCTCGGCTTATTGTATTGCCATACAAGCAATTTGTAAGAAACCCAATTCAAGGGATGCTTCTGAGTTGTTAAAGGAGATGAGGAAAAGCGGTTGTGTTCCTTCGGAGTATACTTTTACGAGTGTCATCGTGGCTTATGAAAAGCAATGGAATATGAATGAAGCGTTGAAGGTCAAAGACGAAATGGTAAGTAATGGAAAACCATTGAATGTGGTTGTTCTAACGAGTTTGATGAAAGTTTATTGTGTGCAAGGGAAATTGGACTTCGCTTTGGACTTGTTTGGCAATATGAAGGATTATTATTCTTAATACTATGGTGTTCTAAAGATGGAAAAGTTGAGAACGCATGTGAGCTCTATGAACAAATGAAACTATTAGGCCTACAGCCCAATGCCTATGTTGTGGATTTTTTGTCACGCGGATTGTTGCAATTTCAGCGATATGAAGATGCTTTGAAGTTATTTGATGAGGCTGTTGAGTCCGGCATAGCAAATATTTTCACGTTTAATAATCTTTTGTATTGGCTTTGTCAGGTTGGTAAAATGAGTGAAGCTAGCGGTTTGTGGGATAAGATGATCAGTAAGGGCATGGCTCCTAATATAATATCATATAATAATTTTATACTTGGCTATTGTAGAAAAAGGGCTATGGATGTTGCAGATGGTCTCTTAGCGGAGATGCTGGAAAGGGGTTTAAAACCAAATGTTGTCACATATTCCATTTTGATGGATGGGCACTTTAAGAAGGGCCAAGTGGAACGTTTAGCCGAAATGTTTGGCCAAATGACGGCCGAAAAAATAGAGCCCACAGAATTTACATATAACATTTTCATCAATGGTTTGTGCAAAGTCAGTCGTACATCTAAAGCAAGGGACATGATGAAGAAACATCGATATGGGCTTTGCTCTTACATGTAGGACTTACAACAACATTATTAACGGCTTTATCAAGGAAGATGATATTGATTCTGCATTGGATATGTATAGAGAAATGTGTGACGGTGGGGTTTCTCCAGACGTTGTCAATTATACCAGCTTGATTGATGGCTTTTTCAAAAGGAAAAAAATTAATCTAGCTTTGAGAATGAGATTCGAGATGAAAACTAGAGGGATCGAGTTGGATATTTTCGCGTATGGTGCTCTAATTGATGGCTTCTCCAAAAAGGGAGACATGATGACCGCTGCTGAACTTTTCTCTACTTCTTGAAGCTGGTTTATCTCCAAACGTAACTATTTACACTGTTATGATTTGCGGCCTCCGCAGTTTAAGTAACATGGAAGCAGCTACATAGAATATCATTGTGCCAAGAATTGGTCATTCCTCAAAAACCCCCATTATACAAGAGATACAATCTACACAATACGATTTCATCCACAAAAGACTGAAACGTTTCGACCAATATTTTTTGGGCGTTTTTCCCATTAAAAATGCCAAAAAAGGCATTTTTTTAAGGGTTAAATTGATTTTTTTTTTTAAATAAGGTCGTTATATAATTTAATAAAGTTTCGTCCATAAAAGGCCGAAACTTCTCGGCCAATGTTTTTAAAAAAATGTAAGAGTAATTTACATATATACACGCGGTTAGAGAGAATATTACATCTGCGGAACAGAAATAAAGAAAATTACATATGGAGTGCAAGATAACATGACATGTCTAATTTGCCTTAATCTATTTTAGATTATATAAATTTAAAAAACAAGTAAAAAAGAGATAAAATTATAGGAATTAAAACGTGAGATTTTGTATTCTACCGAAGTTTTACTCAACTCTCAATTTCAATTTGAAATATCAATATCTTTAAAAAAAATTTATCTAAAATAAACTATTAAAAAATAAAATATATCAACACGGCAACTGTTTTCATGTATTTTTGGCGTATACAATGCCATATTAATTTGAAGCACCAAAATTAGTATATTTAAACAGTAAAAGAAAAAAAAAGATTATTTTAAGCACTTTGTACCATACTCTCGACCATAGAAACAATCTATTGTTAAAAAAAATTACAAACAAACAAACAAACTCCGCCATGCATACCATTGCCGCATACCCGTCGTCCCGCATCAACGACATATGATTCTCATTATTAACCATGCATATGACCGCTGCTTACCTGCTGTCCCACATCAACGGAACCCGTATCTCCGGCCGCAACAACCAAAGCTTCCAGTGGTTTTCTAGTGGACCCTTTTGTTATTTTTTGTATTTGATCCTTTGTTTGAGGAGGTTTTCTTCTTCTTCTTTTTTTTTTTCATAATGAATGTAGTCATCAACATTATTCAAGATTATATGAAATATACTAAAATTTATCATAAATTATATGCTTGATTGTAGAAGATTGAATAGCATTGTCAAATTATTTTGAATTATATACAATATATTAGATTATATTTTATTAAATTGTAGAATATATGAAATAAACTAAATTATGTGTGCTATTTTACATATAAGCCTGAATAGTTTATGTATTTAATATGAAATATATAAAATACAATTTGATATATGAGATAATATAATCAAGAATATAAATGATTTAGCCGATTATATAATGTAAGCCTTTTATGTATTTAATTTGAAATATATAAAATACAAGTGATATAATCCATGATTTAGGTAGATTATATAAAAACAACAAAGCATAGCAAATTATATAATATAAGCCAAATTACAACTTGACATATGATGTGTTATAATCCAAATTTAAAATGGATTAGATAAAAACAATAAAGAACATAGAATATTAGAATTTAATAAATTCAATCTCAAAATTCACAGAACACAAGAGACATAAATTAAGGTATATAATATAAATATTAGATTTATATATATAAATATAAAACAACAAGAGTAGATTATATAATATCTCTCTCTTAGTGAACGATTATTTTTTTGTCACGGAACAAAAAAAAAAAAAAACATGTTTGTATGAGAAATAAATGGTGATAATAGATCAATATAAACAAAAAAGTCAGAAACCGTGAATTTTTATGTTCCAGGAAAAATGGGAATAAAATAACCACTAAAATATTGAATTCAAAATTTATATATATCAAAAGTTTATTCCGATCAGCTATATAATATTTACTTTATTAATGAAAATTTAATACTTTTTAAATAATTAAACAAAGTATACAATTTTATTAAAAAAAATAGAAGGGTAAAATTGTTTATAAATTAAGAAACATGTACGGAATTGGGTTGGATGTAAATATCTTAGATGAAATATTTTACTAAACAGCGTGTATATTTTTGATTTTCTCAAATACAAATGATTGAAATGCAATTAAATGGGGCCAGCTTGTAAAAGAAGGAAACTTGTGCGTAAAGCAGCCCTTGACACGGGCCCGCGCACATGGGGCCCGTGTGTCAGGGACTATTCCCAGAGCCCTCTAATCGTGCATGCATTTACGCCAGCCCCCTCCCCTTTTTTTTGTGTTTACTTATTTCTTTTTCTTTTTCATTTTTTATATTATTTTTTCTTCTATAAATTGTAACAACAATTTTTTCATGCCAAAAAATGTTTAATTTTTTTTATTTTTATCATTTTTTGTTTTAAAATATTTTTATTTAAAAACTTAAATAATTTTTTTCTCAAAAAACATATTATTTTTTTATTTAATTCATTTTCATTAAACTTTAATTAAATGTTTAAATTTAGACATAAATAATTTTTTTTAAATATATATATAATTGATACTTATTAAATAATTTATATGCAATTTATAATTGTAATTTAATAAATTCATAATACAAAGAATGATGAATAAAAAAAATTGTACCCACGTACATGGCACGTGAATCCAATTAGTATATATTAAAGCTACTCATTTTAAGATTTAATTGTACCATAATACCCTTCATTCTCTAAACCTGGTAATTTAATCCGATTCTTGTAAATTTGTTTAAATACAAAAAAATAATAATAAAACAAAAATATTAGATGTGTATGTTGCTACTGAATTAATACGTTAAAATCCAATTTTAAAAATTAGGCGTGTGTTTGGTTCATTCATTTATTCAATTTTTTATTGGGTGAAGTAGAGAAATACTCAAAATTTATATAACAATAAAAATAAATACCCAAACTTTTGAAGTAATTCAATTTCTGGTCAGTTCTTCAATTACTTGCACATGATTTTGGTAACTAAGTGAATTACTACCACTTATCACTATGTAAGTAATTGAATCACTTGGGTAGTTGGTTATATTTTTTAAAAGAATGGGTAATAACTTACATTAAATTTTAAAAATTGGGTATTCACTATAATTTCTCTTTTTTATTTGATTTAATTTTCATTTCCATATTTAAACTTCGTTCTTTTTCTTCTTCCTCATTTTTCAGTTGGGACATTCATATCATCCTCCACCTCTTCTTCTTTTTCTGAATGAGGATTGGCTGTCTCATTTGATTATGCCCATAAGTATCCTTAAATAAAAATGTGACAGCTCATTCATTTGCTTTTAATATTTTTTTTAATAAATGGTATGTGCAAAGTTATTAATCAAAGACGAGTAGATGGGTTATCATTTTATCATTTGAGGACTCCTATGAAAACAACCAAATGGGACAGCCAATCTTCATCCTCTTCTTCCTCGATCTTTATTTCTCTATTTCTACTCCGCTTTGTTGTTAAAATGGCCATTGAAGACGATGCCGAGGGCTGTGAACGCCAAGTCGTGTGTTCGTCGAAATCGCAGAAGTGAAATATAGGTGGTTGTAAAAGGCAAAAGCTCGAGGCCGAATCACTCGCCGAACTTGTCATCTGGCTCCGAAAAGAAGCAGTTCAGAGAAAACCTTCAAGTGGTGACGGCAATGAGGACAACCTAAAGACCGTGACGCCACCTCGCATTTTAAAGTAAAATTTGGTTTTAAAAAATTAATAGTTGACTTAATAGCAATTTTATAATGACTATATTATAGTGCCGTCAAACTTTAGCCTATCTATTACAAGTTCATTTTATGAACAAAAGGTTGAGGAACTTTTTTATATGTGTGTGTATACATATAATTTAGAAGTTCGGAGAAACATACTATTATTTTAACATTTGGGATTTGAAATTTAAATGGACAAATACTATAGTTTTGAGTTATTATTAAAAAAAATTCAAAATAAAAACGACATGTGTATAATCTGTAACCCCGGCCCTCCCGGGGTTATCCTTTACGGTACTTTTCCGTTAAACGAGTTAGTCATTTTTGTAATTAACAACCCTTTGATAATTTATTTATATCCCGTCTTGAGACTAGATCTGACTCCCATCATAGCTTTATCTAATTTATAAATTTGAATAATTGTGCTTAATTTCTTAGTGGCCAGTTAATTTGAAATCGACTTCTTAAAGTGCAAAATTTCACCGTGAGTCCCTGAACTTTTAAGAAATTATAAAATTGACCCAATTTAGAAAAAATTACCCCTTTTTGGATTGAAATCTATTTTCAAGGTTACAATATAATTTATAATCATATAACTAACCTAAGTTTCAAATTTGAAACCATTCTGAGTTTAAACGAAGCTGGAACGGCTTATTCTCGGAAAGAACGGGTTTTGGCCCGTTAAGTCGGCAATGCTCGAACCGAGCTCCAACGACCACTGAAACTTTGTACTCTAGTTAGAAAGTATTAATGTGTAAAATAGAGGTTTCGTAAAAGTCTCGGGTTCCGTATAAGACCAACTAGGTCAAACTGATTCCGACAAGCTAGTAGCGTACGACTCAAGCCCACCAAGAAAGAACAGGCCTTGAAAGCCCATCAAGCCCACAACTCGGGCCATGACCGGATAGGATTTAGGCCTTATGGGCCTAGCTTCACCATAAAACAAATCCAAGCCCAAGTTTGAATCAAAAACTGTGGGCCCAATTAGATAAAGGAGTGGGAAAATTAAACTAAAAGCCAACTAGGTCAAAGTGATGACCAATGGAATAATGTTGTAGATTTTATGATTGGTGGTTGATTAAAACCAACCAATCACCGAAATTAATTAGGAATAAAACCAAGAGAGAGGGAAAGGCATGCCAGGATTTTGAGAAGAAAGGAAGAGAGAGAATTAATGGAAAGATTAATGAAATTAATAAGGAGAAGATGAAAAGACAAGGGTACCAAGTCATTGTCTTAACACCAACCGTTAGATTAGAGTTTTCTCCCCAACCAAGGGTCAAGATGAGTCATGGTGGTGAGATGTAATACATGAACCAAAATTTAATGCCAAGTGGAAGAGAGGCACGGCAACAGAGAGAGAGAGAGAGAGAGAGAGAGAGAGAGAGAGAGAGTTACATAATCTAGGTGTCTCAAAAGTGTAAAAGCTATCATCATGGAGTGTGGAAAAAACGAAAAGGCAAGGAACTTTATGCTTTTAATTAATAGCAACAATTGGATCAAATAGTGAGAAATAGATCTGGGGTTGAGGATTGTTGTTGGCTTAAAATTAAATAAAATAATCAAGAGATTTAAAGAGAGAGAGAGGTACGGCAAGAGAGAAACAAAAGAGATTGAGTGTGAAGCCTTGATTTCTTTCTCTCACCATGTATAAACTAACAAGACCTTTACTATTCAATTTTGCACTTTCATTTCAAAAAACTCTAGAAAGAAACCGTGGAAAAGGAAAAGAAAAAGAAAGAGAGAAAAGAGGACAAGAGAGAGAGAGAGAGGCCAAGAGAGGTAGTGAGCAAGGAAAGCTATGGATAACCAAGGAATAGCCAAGGTAAGAACTCAACCAAACTCTTGCATGGTTTAGTGTTGATTTATTGCTTTTCTTAACCTCCCAACCGTGTATAGTCCTCTCCAAACCTACGAAAATCCGAGAAGAAGAAGTGGTGTAGAAGCTTTGACGAGGGGACGAAGCAAAGAAGACACAACACCGCGAGCTTCCCAACCTAGCCGACATTAAGAAGCTGAGAGCTAGGTATAATGCTTGAACCTTAATACGAGCGTTTCCTTTTTGGCCTTTTCATTTAGAAACCCTCGGTTATAAAGGGATATTTCATTGAGACTTTGGATATTACTTTCATGGTTCTTTTGCATGGTGAGTGGCCGAGCACATTGCGTGGTGCTCGGCCTACCACCAAGCTTATGTACTTGAGTTATTCTTTTTTTCTTGTGTTCGTGATAGATTTTAGACTTCATGATTGTGTGAGAGTGTGAGTAAGTGTACGGATTTGGTATGTTTTTTCTCGAATGTCGGATTTCTTTGACGTATGCCGTGAACCACTCATCACACACACTCACAGCTTTCATTTAAGAACAAACAAAACCGTCCATATCGATTTTCAACGGATCGGTGCACACGTTTCTTAAAAAGGAAAAAAGTTGATATATTTGCTTATGAAAACCGAATACCAGCATGAACCAAGATTAAATTAGCTAAATAAATCATATTTTTTGTAATAGCCTCAAGTGTAAACTTATAACTTATTTTTAACAAGTTTTGGTAAAACCAAGTGAAAAGGTTATACAAAACCCGAAACCCTAAAGTGAGGCCAAAGAAATTGAAAATTATTGTGACTTATTGATTTTAAGCCTCACAATCAATTTTCAAAAATGCTGGAAACTAGAGGAACATGGCTTAAGTAGTACACGGTTTTGTACAACAAAATTTAGAAGAAAATGATTCAAAAGCTAAGGACCAATCAAGCTAAGTCTTATTCAAAAAATAATGGAATGGAATTGATTTCTATTTGCAATAGGCTTTTCAAAGGAAAGAGGGAAATAATTAAGTGGGTAAGGCCTTAGGAAAAACTATGATTTCAAAAAGGGTAATATTATGTAAAAGCAAACTCAAACGTTTTTCCCAAACTTAATCACGAGCTCATGTTCGATGATATCTCAAAAGTGTATGATGGGTGTGAGACTTAAATGGGCCTAGCCCAGGCCAAACACGTAGAGATGAGAACGTTAAAGTGAAAGTGGAATAAGCGAATTGTTTTTGAAACAACAAAGACTCGGATATCTTTTAAATCCGATCAACTTTCTTAAAAGTAGACAAAACGAACACTAACAGGACTTGAGCAAACTGTGAAGGCCATTTTGGGCCTTCACCTTGTCCAAAGTCCAACCTTGTTGGGCCTACCTAATTCGAAAAAGCTGTGAAGGCCATTCTTGGGCCTTCATCTTATTTAAGGCCCAAATCGTACTAGGACCTAACTACTTTGAAAACTGTGAAGGCCACTTCGGGCCTTCACCTTGCTTAAACCCAAACTGTTTTGGGCCTAGCAGTTGGAGAATGTGAAGGCCTCTTTGGGCCTAATTCCAAATCAAAGCCCAAATATCCCTTTTTGGGCCTCATATCTAAGTCTAAGACTAAGGCGACTATGACCCGGATCCCTAATAAAGCCTTGGGCCCCAAGTATTTGGCCTCTTGAGAATATCCTAGTCAAGTAAAAAACTTTTTAGAAAGCCCATTAAGCCAAATTAGATCCTCCAAGACGTTGACCCCAAAGTAGTTCAAAACTTTCGAATGAAGAGGATCCGTCTAGGGAAGTTTACCTAGAGAACCTGAGCACTTAAGAGTTAATTCCAAGCATTTCGCTCTTGTGTTAGGAGATAGGAGAACTGATGAGATTGTGTCTTTTGTTCAAGGATAAAGAGACGAAATGGTGGTCAGAGCTCGAAGTAAGTCTACGAAGAAACCTTGAAAGTGCCGTGACACCCACTAAGGTAAGTGGAGATGCACCTACAGCACCGAATAAAATTTTGGAATTGTTTGCTAGGGTTGTATTAGCACTTCATGAATCAATGCTGTGTCACTGCTATATCCTCGTGTTGTGTAATGTATAAACTATTGTAGTAGACATAATAGCATAAATAAAATACGAATAAAACGTTCGTAATTAGAAATAATATAATCCTTAGATTATATTTCTATAAGCATCAATAAGAATGAATAAGCTGTAACAAAACTTATCATACGAGGTTGCTCGTACTCGATCTGCACCGAGTTGAGAAAAAAAAAGGGTCGACTTTAAGCCGAAATTATAATTTAAAGAGAAACAATTTAAGAACTAAAGACAGCGGCCTTGAGTCCCCAGTAATAACTAAGGCTGTGTGCACCAATGTAGAGACTGAATCTTTGAATTACTAAAGAATGACTAATCATTGACAGTGAATACTTATGAAGGAATTGTGAAAAGATTTAGACATCGATCCCTGAGGTCGATAAATCAAAATAATAAAGGCACAGCCTCACGGACTGAGGTCCGTCAGAATAATCTTGTAGAAAAACCTATCCAGCCTATTGTATATTTGCTGTGAACCCCTTGAACGATCTAAACCATGGGTCTCAATTCCAAACGTAAGAGGCCAAAGGATGGGACTCGTGAGAAGTCCACTCAGTGTTTTAAAACCGTAAACTAAAACTATAAAATGACCTCTTGTGAAATCCCAGTCTGCTTCGTGATCAGACAATAGGGTTTTAACGTAATTATCATTCCAGTCTATTGTATAAACGGGCAAGGGAATGGTTATCAGATCTAGTGTCCTGAATCCTCGGCAATGAGACGGAAGGACAAGGATCTGAAACAAGCCTCAATCCTCCAACAGGAGTCGATAAGTGGTAAACGAATATGATCTAAATATCAAAATGATTAAAAGTCGATGGTACCGCTTGGCTCCAAAAGAAGTGAGCCGTGGCTCCGAGAGAAAGAGCCCTGCTCCCGGAGGGTGAGCTTATTCCTCACACAAAGCCGGCCAATTGAGTGTGGGACGAAGTGCGAAGAACTGCCGATTCCTGTGTGAAACTAATTAGTTCTGAGAGAGTCTAACAAGACGATTCCTCCAAAATGACTACAAAGAAGCATGGTGGGTCCATAACCAATTACGAAACCTTGTAAGTACGAGGAGCGACGCTGTGTGCGAGAGACTCGCCAAAGTAATCGAGTTGTCTCCTCAGAGCAAGGCGAACCAAGAACATTATACGGGGGTGCTTAGTGCAACGAGATCGAATTACCTTACTTAGGAAGCTCGGGTGTGCAAACCGAGTACGATGTACTTGGCTGCGAAAAAGTGAGAATTGAGAGACATTGGAATATGCGAGGGTACTAGGTCAACTTTAAAGCATTTGCTGTGTATAGGGCGTTAGTCAGTATGGGTTGGCTAACCCATCTCGGTGTGTTTGTTGTAATATGTGAACTTGTAATGCGTACCATTTAGGGTAAAGTAGTTCGCCCTTACTGAGTTTATCAGCTCATAGGTTTTCGGTGTTGTAGGTAAGAAGCCAGTGGAGACTGAAGAATAGGAGATGGGGAGATGATGTGTGTGGTAACTTTGAAGAGATTACTCGTGGCAATATATTTTCGCACTTTTGTTATATTATAAACAACATATGTTTTGATGCCGGGACGAGATCCTGAGGGCCTTAAAACTTAAATATGTAATATTATTTCGATAGTAGACTCTATGTGAATCGAGTAATATTTTTGAGACCGGTATGTGATCCCCATGACTCCTAGCATTATCGTATGTAATATTACTTATATTGTTTATTCGTTATTTTCGATTCTGACATTGATCGGATTTTGTTGTAAGATGTTCGAGGTCGATCATCTTTTAGGAGACCATTCCGCCGATTCCGCCCAGCATAGCGTAGCTGGACCCGCTTATCACACCCTCGCGGAATACATGCATCTGATTCCCCCTAATGCGCCTACCTATTTCGGCGAGCTTAGCACGACACCGTCCTGAGAGTGGGTGATGCTGACACTTGGATGGATGTGATCATATCAGATCCCTGATCAGCATCGCGTAGACTTAGCCCAGACCCTACTACGTGGCACCGCGTTATATCATTGGCATCACCGAGAGGAGCTGCTGGGACACGGATGCGATTGGGACGCGTTCACTGCCAAACTGGCAGGATTCTTTGACGAGACTGATCGGAGGATAGTATGGAACAGGAGAGCCGATAGTTTTAGCCAGCTCCCGGGAAAGACTATCCATGCCTATATCAATCGTTTTTACGGCGTCATAGTAAACGCATATCCTTTCGCCGACGATCCCGACCTGCTCTTCATGCATCTTTTTTTCCGCGGAGTCCATCTATTTTTCCAACTTCCCAACCCTTGACCAACCTTTGCTACCTTAGGCAGCATGATCCAGGCTTATCAAGATCATGGTGATAGTATCTATCATGTTCCCGTACCAGATCCAGACCCCGTTCCTACCGCTTAAGACCAGTTTCTCCATATGCCACCAGGGTTCGTAGACATGAACGATGATAGCTCTGAGAGCAGCTGCGATTCGGGCTACGACCCTAAGAGCGAGTCGGACATAGAGAATGAGAGCGACGCCTCTGACGTTGTTCCCGACCCCGATCACGACAACTGACGGACTCTCTTTTTTATTTTATTATTATTATTTTCTTGGTGTTCTCGAGGATTTTGGACCTGAACTCGAGAAATACTATTAGGACGCCTTGGCAGACTGCTCACTTGAAGCTATATTTTTCCGGTTACTTATGCATTTTATTTCTACAAACCTATTTACTTGACATTGTTTGGTTCGTGAAACTACATTTTCTTTTGTCACTACTCACGAAACCCTGGAAATCATGGTTATTATGAATGGATATTGTGTTTATCTTTAAAACACTATGACTCGTGAGAAAACTATATATATAAATGATAAAGACTATTGATATTACATATGTGCCTAGCATATCCAAACAATGACGGAATTATTTAGAATTAAAAAAATTCGTTTAAACAAAGGCTACAAGTGTAGCAGAATTAAAGGCTCTTAATATGTGTAATTGAAGGAATACGGTAATCACGAAGAGTCACCATGCCACCTAGACGTGTTTCTGCTGCCGTCCTCAGAGAGATAGATAGAGTCCGCGAATAGTTGGCAGAGCAGCAAGAGACCACCTGCCAACGTGACGATCAAACTCGAGCCAAAGCAATAACTGTCGAACAGTTGTTGGCTCGCCTAAATGAAATAGAGAATCCCCCTACGCCTGCTCAGCTAGTGCTTGCAGTGCATAATCCTCCTACTCCCACACAACCAGCTCCCCCAAGCAGCCAACCCAGTAGCACTGGAAGTACCTCACGCTGTGAATCAGGTTGGCGAGCCTGAATTTTACGGAACTCATGATCCCGCAACAATAGAGGAATGGTTTAAGCGCCTCCAGCACATCTTCGGATACATGATTCTCGCTGGCGCCGAGAAAATGGCATGCACTGTGAACCAACTAGATTAGGAGGCCATGTGTTGATGGGAAGTAGTAGGTCTGACTAGAACCTCCACGCTATAACTTATGAGCATTTCACCATGCTATTTCGAGCAAAGTATTTAGGCGAGGCCCGCCTAGCAGGAAAAGTTCAGGAATTCCTAAACATCCGACAGGAAAAGATGTTGGTAGCGGAGTATGTGGCTAAGTTCGATGAACTAGCTCGGTTCGCCCCCACTATAGTCCCTACCGATGATGCACGTAAGATGATGTTCGTACATGGGCTACGCCCGGAAGTTGCTAAACAGGTTGACTGCGGTAGGGAAAGACCCGAGTCTTATGCCGATGCTGTCCAAAGAGCCTTGTGTAACGATGGACGGGACAAGCCCGAAGATAAAGGCGTTGAGACCCAGCCCACCCGCCAAGGAGAAGGGAAGGAGAGGAAAGGAAATTATGGGAAGGGAGGACACTAATCATTCCGATCACGGAACTTCAACAGGGGCAGCTGCCCTAGTTATAAGAGACAAAGTTATGGCTATAGTGAATCTAGACTCTGGTTAGAGAATATAAATAAAGGAGGAAGCAAGAAAAGACCTGATGGACCAAACAATTGGAGTGCCAAAGGGAGATATACGGCCCAGGAAGAAGTCCAGAAGGACAAGACGGCATTGGTGCCACAATGTCCTAAGTGCCGCAAGACTCATCCCAGAGAGTTTCACGTTGGGACTAGCTGCAAGTGTTACAATTGTGGCAAGGAAGGTCACATTGCGAGGATGCCCGAATGCCAGAGTGTATAGCCTCAACGAGGGAGACGTCGAGGCTGGACCATCCACATCGGTCTCAGGTCTGTTTCCTGTCTCAAACCTTGACTTGTATTCACTCATAAACTCATGAGCAACTAATTCAATTATAGCAAAATGACTTGTTGATAGGCTTAAGAGTGACAGGAGAACCCTAAATAACCCATTAATCACTGTTACCTCAATAGGTGACGTTTATCAATCAACGTCCTAGTTTAAAGACGTGCCCGTTAGGATAGGAGAATTTTCTCTCTTCGCTAAATTAATTGAAATCGAGATGTACGATTTCGATGTCATTTTTGGCATGGATTGGCTTACCACCCACTACGCGGTGATAGATTGTCGGAAGAAACGCGTGTGTTTCAATCCTTCGAACACCTCATTCGAGTTCTAAGGAACTCCAAGAGGTCGGTCGATACTGACTATTTTCGCCCTTCTAGGCAAGAAGCTAATTGATAGCGGATGCAGATGATAATTGGCCAATATCGTAGACACTACAAAGGAGAGAGAATCAATACCGAACGACTTACCGATAGTGCGCGAATGCTTAATGGTATTCCCGAAAGACCTCCTAGGGTTGCCCCCGGACAGGGAAATCGAGTTATGTATTGAAATAATTCCTGAAATCGCACCGATATCACAAGCCCCATATCGATTAGCTCCCACCGTGCTAAAAGAATTAAAGGCCCAACTGGAGGAACTGTTGGAGAAAGGCCTCATTGACCCACGGAGAAAGGCCTCATTGACCCACTCACTCCCTGTGGGGAGTGCCGTTCCTCTTCGTAAGAAAGAAAGATAGCTCGCTGAGACTATGCATCGATTATCGGGAATTGAATAAAGCAACCATAAAGAACAAGTATTCGCTTCTGCGAATCGATGATTTATTCGATTAGCAGGCTGGATTCACTACTTTTTCTAAGATAGACTTACGATCTTGTTACCACCAGCTGAACGTAAGGGAAAAGGATATACCGAAGAGGGCTTTCAGGATGATGTATGAGCACTACGAACTCTTAGTAATATCATTTGGCCTCAGGAACGCCCCTGCTGCATTCATGGATATGATACATAGTCTTTGAGGACTATTTGGATAAGTTCATTATCGTCTTTAATCTATTATAAGGACAAAAAGGAGCATGCCCATCATTTACTGTTAGTCTTACAGCGACTCGAGGCTAAGAAACTCTATGCCAAATTCAAGAAGTGTGAATTTTAGGTCGAGCAAGTGGTTTTTCTTGGTCACGTGGTATCAAAAGATTAAGTGGCAGTGGACTCTGCCGAAGTCGAGGCTGTTTTGAAATGGCCACAGCCAAATAATGTGACCGAGATAAGAAGTTTCTTAAGACTGGCTGGGTATTATCGTAGGCTTGTCGAAGGTTTTGCGAAGTTCGCAAACCCCATGACGGCATTAACCCGCAAGGAACATAAATACAATTGGATAGAGTCTTGTGAACAGAGCTTCCAGGAGCTTAAGAAACAGTTGACCACCACACCCGTCCTCATTATACCACAAGGTAGTACTGGGTTTGCCATCTATTGTGACGCCTCGAAGTCTCGACTAGGACCTGTTCTCCTGCAGCACTGCAAGGTGGTTGCGTGTGCCTCTCGACAACTCAAGGATTATGAGACTAGATACCCCACTCATGACATAGAATTAGCTGCTGTAGTGTTCGCCCCGAAGACTTCGCGACACTATTAGTACAGACTTCACTGTGAGATATACACGGATCATAAGACACTAAAGTATTTGTTTATGGAGTTCACTGTTAGATATACACGGATCATAAGACACTAAAGTATTTTGTTCACACAGAAGCAACTAAACGTGCGTCAAGGATGATGGTTGGAGCTCCTCAACGATTACGACTTCGCGATCAACTACCATCCCGGCAAGGCAAACAAGGTCGCAGATGTACTTAGTCAGAAATCCGCTAGCAACATGGCAATGTTGCAGGGACTCTCTAAGGAATTGGTTAAAGAGATAGTGGATTTTAGATTGGTGATAGTGAGTGGTAAACTTTCAAGTCTGCAAGTACGCCTGTTGATACTAAAAGGAATAAAAGAGGCACAACGCAAAGACGTAGAATTGATCAAGGCTCGAGAAGAGGTAGAAAAATAGGTCCCAACAGATTTCAAAGTTAGCCTTGACGGGATACTACTGTTTAAAGGATGGCACCGTATGAGGCACTCTACGAAAGAAAGTGTCGATCACCCATACATTGGGATGAGGCCAGAGAGAAGAGATATCTCGGCCCGGATTTAGTAAAACAAGCTTCTGAAGCTATTGAAAAGATTAGGCAACGAATGAAGAATGCGCAGAGCCGACTGAAGTGCTGCGCCGACAAGAGAAGGCGAATTCGAAGTAGGTGATAAAGTGTTTCTCAAGACTTCCCCTATAAAAGCAGTGAGGAATTTCCGCTAGAAAGGCAAGCTGAGTCCCCGTTACGTTGGACCTTTTGAGATTCTTGAGAGAGTCCGCAAAGTTGCCTACCGATTGGCATTACTGCCTCCAATGTCAGGATTGCACGTCGTGTTCCACGTGTCGATGCTAAGAAAATACGTCGCAGACCCCGCTCACATCTTGAAACTGTTAGAATAGTACCCAAAAAGGAGACTATTTTTATGATTTTGAATTTGCTGATTGATAAAATAAAAGAAATTTTTCATGAATTGTTTGAGACCTTATTTTATTTATGAATATTCATCAATATCCATAACATATTATGTAACTAAAATTCTAGTATATAAGTTTGTTATTTACAAAGGATTAGAATTTTGGTTAATATGTTTAAATGAGTCCGTGATTGATCATGAGTGGGTGACTTGATCCGAAATCACATATGCGGTCCACTAACATATTAGATGCGATAACCTTATCCAAGTTGTTGGTGTGGTGACACTAAGTGGAAGCATTCTATATAATTAGATTATACAGGACATAGACTGACTCGATTCCAAAGTATCGTTTAAGTATCGTTACGATACTCGTCTCGAAGTCATAAGAAGATCATATGAGAATCGATCTTAATCCTGAGTGGTCACAGACCCCTAGGTTATGTTTACAGGCCTTTTGATTTGTTTGTTATGGTCCATGATTGATCTGGGCTAAATACTTGCATTTTGGAGGTCCGAAACATGATCACTGGGGAATGGGGTTTCATAGATATGGAATCCAGCTTCTGATAAAAACGAAGTTAAAATTGGTTTCCTTAATGTGTTGATTCTGGAACCGAATAATTGCGCGCACATTTATGATCAAGATCATTAATGAATTGTTCGCTAGTGAATCAATGGTACTTAAGGAACAATATATTATCTAAGTGGTAAAACGGTAAATTAACCAACTCAGATCATGAACCAATCTGGAGGGTCGAATCTCATGAAACGATTATATAAACGGACAACTCACCGAGTAAATTATTCTAATAATTTCAGGAGTGCGATTCTGGGGTTTTAGTGGAGTAACCTCGGAATTAATAAATCAGATTTTTAACTAAAGAGTTTTAGTTAATTATTTATATTTATTTGAGCCTGAATTATTAGGTCCATGGTCCCCGAACTGACTCCATCAGATCGATAGAGATACTATAATAATTAACGGTGATTAATTATATTTTCCTCACATTTATCGGATTAATAGTTTAATTCGATAATAAATAATTAATTTTAGTTATTTATTTACTTGTTAAATAAATAATGGTTAAAATTAATTTAAATTAATTTTAGAGAGAATTATGAAAATAGTTTCTCGCCAAAATTGAGTTATTTGGGAGGCAAGCAATTTAAATAAAAGAGTTTTATTTAATTATTAATTTATCCTAGAGTTGGATAAATAAATAAAAAAGGAGGTATTTTGTAAAAAAATCCTAATTAGATTAGGATTTATACAAATTTATTTAAATAGGGATAGTTATCCAACTTATAGTAGGGTTTGAAATAACTAACCTTAATTATTTATCTAAGAGTTAGATAATGATGTATTTTGGATATCAAAATAGAATTAGATTCTATTTAAGATTTGATTAAATATATATATATATTTTGGTTTTAGATTTTTCGTAAAAGAGTTTACGATTTCAAACTTGTAAGATATATATATATATATATATATAATTATGTATATATATATATATATATATTTATTTAAAATCGCAAACTAATTTTTCGGAAGCTGCCAACTTTAGTTTTTGAATTCGTTTACATACGAATATATATATATATATAATATAATATAATTATATTAAAATATAATCATATATTCAAAAGGTTTTGAAGTTGCCGATTATGTATATGGTATACATATATGAATATATCTAATTATATATTTATATATAATTAAAATATATGATATTTTAATATATCCAAAATAAATAGTAATAGGTGCTATTTTGAATTCAAGTAGGATTTGAAGTGTACCTATTAAACACCTCATTATTCTCTCTATAAATAGGACCCTATTCTAGCGAGAATTTCTAGAGAAAAACTTAATATGCTACACCAAGCACACAAGCTCATAAGCCTTCTTGAGAGAATTTCTAGAGAGAGAAGCTCTCTCAATTGCTACCCCTATAGCTATTACTATAGCCTAATTATACACTAAAGTAGTGTGTGTGAGAAAATTTAGAGTGAGCCCACACTCTTGTCTCTTCTTGATCCGTAGGCACGGTTCGGAAGATTGTAGTATCGGCAAAGCAAGGATTCCCAAAGGCCGATAAGTTCGTTTTGAGCGTTCTTTTAGCCCAACCTTGGCGGTCTTGAAACACACGGCGTAAAGACTACAAGTCAATCACTAGAATCTTCTTGTTAAAATTCTTGATCTCTATAATTTGTTTATGAAATAAATTTTGTGCATATTTGTATGCTTGTTTGTTTTTCTAATCAAATTATGAAAAGATTCTTGTTCTATGATCTTGATGGTTTGATCAAAGTATTTGATTATAAATTTTAGAATACTATGTTTCCGCTGTACATAGAACTTTTACGTATTATTACAAATTTTTTCCAACAACTGGTATCAGAGTGGTCTTAATTTTATTAGAAAATCAATTTAGAATGTGATTCTAATTACATTATTGAATAGCACAATAATTGTTGATACATGAGATGTATGTTTTGTTTGACTGTCATGTTGATGAATGAATCTTCTATTGGAATTGGTCGTTAATTGTATGGTTCTTTTAGTTTAATTAGATTTGATGTTCGCCCTTAATTTGGGTTAGGAATTTTATATATTTTATTTTATTTTATATTATGTAAATTTATAAAATTATGTAAATTTCACAATGATCATCAAATCAAATTCAAGAAGACATTGAAGGACAAAAACCCAGGGTTTGGTGAAACTCTAGGTGGTGGATTTTGGTAGCTAAAATTTAATGGTTTTGACTCTAGGATAGCCACCACCATAGGAGGCCAAAACCCTAGGGTGAGACTCTAGGGTTGATTGACCAATGATGGGCCCTAAACCTAGGGTTTTCAAACCCTAGGTTGCCCGGCCCATTATAGTAGGCCCATAGGTTTGTGAAACCTATATTGGCCTGACCTAAAGTTAAAAGTGTTCTAATTTTAGGTCAAATCCACAATGATGGGCCCGAAGATGGACTTGGAGACGAAGCCCATGAAGAGGAGACCCGTTAGATTAGTTTTATTTTATTTTATTTATTTATTTATAAACCAAAGGAACTCGGTCAATTCTAATGTTTTATTTTTATACTATGTTTTTATAATATGTCATGCACGTCACATGTCATATAGTATAGGAATGCCATTCAATATTATGTTCCACTTACATCATTTATTCATATTGTTAATGTGATTAATATGTAATATGATTAAATGATGGATTGGTTATTTTAAAAGTGTTTAAAATTTGACCAACACAATTTGGGGCTTATTCAATTAAAATTACCTAAGTTGTTAGGAGTAGATTTTAATGAATAAGTTGAACGGAGCGAAAAGACTTTGTCAAAAAGACCGATAAGAGGTCTAAGGTTTGGAGGGACTTAAGCGGACCATTGTGACCCCCCTTCTTACTTGGAAGTTCTTTTCGTGAAGTGAAACTATAGGTTATAATTTCACGTAGTACAAATTAGGTTTAATGAAACATGAGATGCTTTATAAACCAAAGATTAATACGTCACGAAAAGACATATTCTAAGCACATTTAAAAGGATTTTAAATGAGTAGTTTAGAATCACGTAGAATTTAATTCAATGCCTTTTAGGTTAATAATTAGATTCTAAACCTAAAATCAATTTCACCTAGTTAAATGTTAACTTAGGTTTAATAAAATACTACATTAATAGTGAGTTTATGATCTCCATCGTTGGTTTAGCACCGTGAGGGCAAGCGGCGCCTCGAGGCGCTTCGATTTCGTCCCTCTATGGGTGGTGTCCGCTTGACTCATCATCAAGGCTAAGTCTCGTATGATAGATTTTTTGGATGTATTTCAAGTGTGACCTATCCTACGGCGGCACATCTTGAGTTAAGTCTGAGAAGTCGAAACGATGGGTTAACTCATAAGACAAATCAAATGTTGACTTGTCTGACCAAACTTTCCCACTTCGGCATTTAATAGGCATGGAAATAAGAGTTATTTTGGTCGTGCTTATTAATCGAGAAGGGTCTCGGTTTGGTTAAGTGAATAATTGACCTACCCTACGGCGGCACTTTATTCAAGGATAACCAAACTGTCGAGGGAATAATAACTTAAAGGTTTTAGTATTTTTCCCGTTGTATTCATGCATACACGTTTATTATTCCCGAAATCATGATGAATATTTTGTCTCAAACTTTTCTAATTTCTATTTATTTTTATTATCAGCATTTTCAATATGTCTTTTGGAAACCCTATTACCGCTTTATTGTCCAAAGATGTGCTAACCGGGGATAACTTTTCCAAGTGGAAAAGTAACCTCAACATCGTGTTGGTTAGTGAGAGCATAAGGTATGTTCTTACTGAGCCACGTCCACCTGTTCCTACTGCAAATGCTGCACAGACGCTCAAAGAAGATTTCGAGCGTTGGAACTCCTCCAACAACAAGGCTAAGGCCTACATGCTCGCAAGTATGTTTGATGCTCTGCGAACAAAGTTGGAGAACAAGGAGACTACTGTTGAGATCCTAGACACTCTTCAAGAGATGTTTGGGATGCAAAACGAGCAAGCTTGAATAGAAGCTACCCGCAAGTACATAAATGCGAAAATGTCTCCTGGCACCTATGTGAGAGACCACGTCATGATGATGACAAACTATTTCACAGAGGCTGAGCTGCACGGTGCCACTATCGATGAGGTGATGCAAGTGGGAATCATTCTGAACTCACTTTCGCCTGATTTTGTCCAATTTACGTCTAACTATATTATGAATAAGCTAAACTATGGACTTACTCAACTCCTCAACGAGCTCTAGACTTTTGAGTCTATAAGTGGGATAGCCAAGATGAAAGGCACGGTAAATGTTGCCGAAAAGGCCTCATCTTCTAAGGCCCAATCTAAAAAGAGAAAGGCCTCTGGCTCAAGTGGCACCAAAGGTGGACAAGAAAGCAAGTCCAAATGGAAGAGTTCCAATAAAGACACAAGCAAGCCCAAAGGAAAAGATTCCAAAAAACCCAAGAATGCGAAAGAGCAAAAGCAAAGCAACAATAGCAAGGGAAAGTGTTTCTATTGCGACGGTGAGGGACACTGGGGAAGAAACTGTCCGGCCTACCTCACCGAATTAGCCGAGAAAAAGAAGAACGGTATAACCGATTTACATGTATTAGAAGCATTTTATGCTGAGGATACTTTCTCAACTTGGATAGTTGATTCAGGCGCAACTAATCATGTTTGTTCTTCTTTGTCGCTGCTTGGCTCTTAAAGAGAACTTAAATATGGAGATCTTACACTGAAAGTTGGCAATGGAGAGTCTGTTATAGCCAAAGAAGTGGGAGAAGCTCGTCTCGCATTCAAAAATAAATTTTTAGTTTTAGAATTAGTTTATTTTAGTCCATGATTTAGGAGAAATTTGATTTCAGTTTCAGAACTATGTAAACATTCCTTTTCAGTTTCATTTAATAATAATTCGATTATTATTTTGCGAAATGGCTTAGAAATTTGTTCTGCAAATATGGAATATGGGCTTTATGTTTTAAGACCAATGGAATCTTTTATCTTAAATACTGAAATATTTAGAGTAGCAAATCCTAAACCTAACAAGAAACTTAAAGTATCAAGTGATAATGAAACATATCTATGGCATCTTAGACTTGGTCATATTAGTTTAGATTGAATTAATAGACTAACAAAGGATGGTCTTTTCAGAGAACTAAGAGTTCGTTCTCTACCTGTCTGTGAATCTTGTTTAGAGGACAAAATAACTAAAATGTCCTTTTCGGCTAAAGGAGAAAGAGCCAAAGAACCACTTGAGCTTGTACATACAAATATCTGTAGACCTTTGAATGTTCAAGCTAGAGGTGGTTATGAGTACTTCGTCAATTTTATTGACGATTACTCTAGATATAGTTACATTTATCTAATGCAATGAAAATCTGAAACTTTTCCGAAGTTTCAGGAATTTCGTGCTGAGGCTGAAAAGCAATTGGGTAAATCACTTAAGACTCTTCGATCAGATCGAGGTGGTATCTTGATGCTGAGTTTGCCGATCATCTCATTGAGAATGGGATCTTGACACAACTCTCGGCTTCTAGTGATTCGGAATAAAATGGTGTTGCAAAAAGAAGGAACAACCGAACCTCGTTAGACATTTTCAGATCTATGATAAGCTACCCTTCACTTCAATATCTTTCTGGGACTATGCTGTCAAGACGGCTGTAGACATTCTAAATGTCGTTCTGTTCAAGTCTGTTTTTGAAACGCCTTTAGAGTTGTGGAATGGTCGTAAACCTAGTTTACGTCACTATCGCATATGGGGGGTGTCCAGCACACGTGCTGAAAAATAAAACAAGCAAATTGGAGTCAAGAACAGAAGTGTGTCTGTTCATTGGTTATCCAAAAGGCACGAGAGGAGGTTTGTTTTATTGTCCTAAAGAAAAGAAGGTATTCGTGTCAACGCATGCTACTTTTCTTGAAAATGATTATATGACAAATTACAAACCTCAAAGTAAGGTTGTACTCGAGAAAATGTTAGCACCCGCTTATACTTTTCAACCAACAAGAGTTGTTGAGTTGAGAGAAGAAGAAGAAACCACAGTTCCTAATCAGGACGCTATAGTACCTAGACGTAGTGGGAGGGAAATAAGATTACCCGTCTGCTACCATACTGAAGCGAATGTCATTGTCTTTGACACAAACGATGACGATCCAATGTCTTTTAGGGAGGTAATGGATAATCCTGATAAGGAGAACAAGAGACTATGTGCTAGTTTATTAAGGTGGTGACCTAAATTTACTAGGATACACTGATTCTGATTTCAAATCGGATAAGGACGCTTGAAAGTCGATGTCTACTTCAGTGTGTACTCTTTGAGAAACAGGTCTGAGAGGAATGTCTCATCTCCTTTAGGGCAAGTGGGAGATTATTAGAATAGTGCCCAAAAAGGAGACTATTTTTAAGATTTAAATTGGCTGATTGATAAAATAAAAGAAATTTTTCATGAATTGGTTGAGACTTTATTTTATTTATGAATATTCATCAATATCCATAGCATATTATGTAACTGAAATTCTAGTATATAAGTTTGTTATACACAAAGGATTAGAATTTTGGTTAATTTGTCTAAATGAGTCCGTGATTGATCGAGAGTGGGTGACTTGATCCGAAATCACATATGCGGTCCACTGACATATTGGATGCGATAACCTTATCTAGAGGAAGCATTCTATATAATTAGATTATACAGGGCATGGACTGACTCGATTCCGAAGTATCGTTTAAGTACCGTTACGATACTCGTCTCGAAGTCAGAAGAAGATTATATGAGAATCGATCTTAATCCTGAGTGGCCATAGACCCCTAGGTTATGTTTACGGGCCTTTTTATTTGTTTGTTACGGTCCATGATTGATCTGGGCTAAATAATTGCATTTTGGAGGTCCGAAACATGATCACTGGGGAATGGGGTTTCATAGATATGGAATCCAGCTTCTGATCAAAACGAAGTTAAAATTGGTTCCCTTAATGTGTTGATTCTGGAACCGAATAATTGCGCGCACATTTATGATCATGATCATTAATGAATTGTTCGCTAGTGAATCAATGGTACTTAAGGAACAATATATGATCTAAGTGATAAAACGGTAAATTCACCAACTCAGATCATAAACCAATCTGGAGGGTCGAATCTCATGAAATGATTACATCAATGGACAACTCACCGAGTAAATTATTCTAATAATTTCAGGAGTGCAATTCCAGGTTTTTAGTGGAGTAACCTCGTAATTAATAAATCAGATTTTTAACTAAAGAGTTTTAGTTAATTATTTGTATTTATTGGAGCCTGAATTATTAGGTCCATGGTCCCCAGCCCGACTCCATCAGATCGATAGAGATGCTCTAATAATTAATGGTGATTAATTATATTTTTCTCCCATTTATCGAATTAATAGTTTGATTCGATAATAAATAATTAATTTTAGTTATTTATTTACTTGTTAAATAAATAATGGTTAAAATTAATTTAAATTAATTTTACAGGGAATTATGAAAATAGTTTCTCGCCAAAATTGAATTATTTGGGAGGCAAGCAATTTAAATAAAAGAGTTTTATTTAATTGTTAATTTATCCTATAGTAGGATAAATAAATCAAAAAGAGGTATTTTATAGAAATCCTAATTAGATTAGGATTTGTACAAATTTATTTAAATAAGGATAGTTATCCTACTTATAGTATGATTTGAAATAACTAACCCTAATTATTTATCTAAGAGTTAGATAATGATGTATTTTGGATATCAAATTAGAATTACATTCTATTTAAAATTTGATTATATATATATATATATATATTGGTATTAGATTTTTCGTAAAGGAGTTTGCGATTTCAAACTTGTAAGATATATATATATATATATATATATATATATATTTGTTTATTTAAGATCGCAAACTAGTTTTTCGAAAGCTGCCGACTTGAGTTTTTGAATTCGTATACATATGAATATATATATATATATATATAATATAATTATTGTTGGTGTGGAATTTGAACCAACGCCGTGATCCGTATCTCTAGATTGTGATACGGCAATAAACAGGAAGAGATGGTGATAAACAGTAAGACACCGTGAAGTTTTGAAGTGGTTCGACCCTCTTCCGGAGTAATAGTCTACATCCACTGTTTATGAAATTGCTTATAAAGTGTTTTACAGAGCTTTTTCTGTGTGTTTTTCTTCCAACCCCTTCCCCTTCTTCCTCTTCTTTCTTTTATAGGCCCTTTTGGAGGAGAGAGGGGAAGGTGCATTTATGGTTCCTGATAAATTATCCCCTAAATCATGGGATTAGGTGACCTTAACGCAGTCGACCATGCCCTGCCCTGAATTAAGGGAGTGGGTTACCAACTAATCAACTCACGTCCATCAGAAACGGGACATCTACAGTACCTGTCAAACGCCCCTAACATCGGGGTTGATCGATTACAATCATACATGCTCTAACCTTCGGCTAGGGATCCCCAGCTCCGCGGGGAGACCCCTGACTCGACTAGTCTTCTCTTCTCTTAACGGTTATCACCACATGTTTGATTCGTCCTCGGGCTCATAGGATTTCCAACTCGACTGCCCTCCTCCGCGGACCTCGCTTCAAGCCAGAGCCCTCCTTCGGTGTTGCCCCTACTCACCACCTTCGCGGATAATGGTTCGAGGCCGACCTTAACCGAACGCCGCTTCCGATGCCGCAGACCTGGCGCTCCTGATGACGTGGCAATGCCACGCTGTTGCTCGGACACTCTCATGAGGTAGCACTCGATCGGCGGGGGGGGGGGGGGGGGGGGGGGGGGGGAGGGTTCACCCACGATCATAGCTTCTGGGATGAAAATCAGCTTACAACATCTGCCCCCCAATCCCCGATGGCACGTGTCGCGCCCTCTGGGATTTCTTCTTGGGGACGCTTCTCTATCGAAAAGCCGCGCCATTTGAGTGACGGGCAGTTAATGCTCTGACACACTTTTCGAGATCATGCCTTTTCCGATGGCATATGTTGACGTTAGGCAATAATTACTTTTCGTCGAAAATCCCTGGCCATTAGATGATGATGGGAAGATTCTTATCCGACGGCCTGGGAGCGTGCTCGAGGCTCGAAGATGAAGCGACGCGAAGGGACTCTGCCCCTTCGCCTTTTTTGCCTATAAATTCCCTCTCACTTCCTATTATTCGAACTTTTGCACACCTCACCATTTCTTTGAAAGCTTCGAGTCTACCTTTCTCTCAACATTCCGACAAACAAGTTGTACGGTTTCCGACGTCTGCAACTTTCTTTTTTCTTTTTGGCGTTCCTCTTTCGCTCACTCACCACCTGTAAGTTTCCTCGAACCCATCTCAGTTCGTCGCTTTTCTGGGTTTGGGGAGAACTCACCCGTGGGCTTACTGTTCTTAGAGAATGGCAAATCTGCCCCTTCATTGTTCGGCGCTCAGCCCAGCTCTGCCGCTCCGCCAGTAGCGTCTCCACCACCACCGCCGATAGCTACGAGAAAGCAGAAAGGTGCGGCAAAGCAGACTTCAACCGCGCCAGGCTCTTCACCGGCATCCGCTGTGGGAAAACCCTCTGCAGGTGCCAGGTCCACCGGTACAACACACGGTTCCCGAGTCGCCGGGACTGGGGATGCTCGACCTCAGCGGTCGACGGTCGCTGCACGCTCTCGCACCGCCAACTCCCCAGAGCCTCCAGTATCCATCGCCGCCAACGATAAAGTCTCCAAGTGTTCTGCGGTCGATGTGGAACATATCCAGGAGCAATTTCATCTACCTCGGCCATAACCACCAGGGCAATATCCGAGGAAGAACGCTCGACTCGACCTCCGCCCTCGATGGTGGCCTTTAACAAGGCCATCATGAAGCATGGGGCAAGGCTCCCGCTACACCACTTGGTCCGCAGCGTCTTAGCTCATTGGGGTCTCGCCCCAAGCCAACTCAACCCCGACGCCTATAAGATCATGTCCGGGATGCACATCTTATGGAGGATGTGGTTCGAAGTTGACCCATCGGTAGAGGAGGTCTGCTACCTGTACAAACCCTCCTCCAAGAAGTCTGAGGTGGGATACTTCTTCTTGGCCCCGTGGGAGAAGAAGAAAATCATGATGACGAACCTGTCATCGTCCTGCGAGGGGTGGAAGGACAGGAACTTTTGGGTTGGAGGGGACTTCGACCCATTCAGCTTCACACCGGGAACGCTGCCCATCCCACGGTCCTATCAAGTTCCTGGTAAGCCTTCGCGTTCTCAGCTTCTAATATCTCTTTTTGCTTGTTATATTGTTGACGTCCGCGGCTGTGCGTAGACTCCTTTATTCGTGCTCCGTGACCACGGAACAAGAACAGCGGATCAACACCGCTTTAGCCTACCCCGATGAGGCCAGAGACGTCAGGGCTCTCGTCAATGAAGACAATCTGATCTCCCACGGGTGGATTAGAACTCGCATGGAGCTGGACCCGGACCAGCTTTGGGGACTAGAGGCCGGCCCGACGCAGTCCAAAGCGTCCGCGAAGGTGGCGGGGAGAGCGACTATCTCTTCTCTATCGAAGAAGAAGAGAGCGACCACTTCCTCAAAGCAGGCTGCCCCTTCTGGGACCGCAGTCGCTCCATCCCTTCCCCCGACCGAGGAGGCCGAGGACGAGGAGGAGGCTCCAGAGACCCCAGAAGAGCCTCTGACGCGGAGCAAACGATCGAGGACGGAGCTAACTGCGGCTCCAGAGGTCACATCCATCGCCTCTCCCTCCCAGGCTCAGGGTGCCTCAGAGTCGACGCTCGGGGGGACCTCCTTCGGCGAGGCCGCTCGCCAAGCGCTCTCAGCCACGGAGGAGATCTTTAGCGAGCAGCCGCCAATCGCCCCCAGCCCCCCAATCAACCTTGCGTGGGATCCCCTACTGAGCGTAGAGGACTTCGTGGTAGAGCTGGCCGATCCGTCCCATTCGGGGACGGTTTCCTCTCCAGGGCAGGCGACGCCGGTTGGGCCTTCGACCCAGCTCCCCTCAGGGTCGAACCGCTCAGCCCCTATCGTCATCGATGATGGTAAGATATAGCTTCTTCGCGAATCTCTAGGTATTTATTTTAATAGAGCTGACATCGACTTGTTGCATGCAGACGAACTTTTTGGGCTTCTGCGGTCCTCGTCTCCGGGAGATGCGCCCGATTGTTCGGCTCCTCACCGCGAAGCGTCCGTCATGGACAAGGGCAAGCAACCAGTGACGGATGCTATTCCTTCAGGGACTGCGTCATTGGAGGAGCAGGCCGCTGCAGCAGCCGCGGCGGGCCCCTCTTCTGGAGTTTCGACCTTGATCACCTCGAGGGTAGATCTCTTAGAGGAATTCGAAGTTCGTCCAGCGGGTACTCCCTTCGGGGCAGGGTCATACACCCCTTCGGGGGCCTTCCCCTGGATGCCAGAGCTCGGGCCTATGCTGGACGAGATCTGGTCAGATGAGAGCTTTAAGCAGCTCTCCGAGGAGCCGCTCCAAGCCGGTAATCGAGAAGGCATGCGGCTGCTCGCGAAGGTAAACTCTAACGACTCCCACATCCGTTTTCGATTGACTCATTACTAACTTCTGATTCTTGCAGGCATTTCTGGCCAACTTCACCTACTCCCGGAGGTCCGAAACCCTCTTCGCCCATGGCAAGGAAGCTCTGCTCCATCTCCGAGGAGAGAAGGAAAAGCTCGATGCCCGGCTCCAAGAAGCCTCTACTCAGGCGAACCTCTCCGTTAAAATGATGGAGATGGCCAACGAGAGTATGAGGAAGTCCAGGGCTCAGCGGAGAGCATACGCGGAGGAGACCTCCAAGCTCCGGGAGGAGCTCGAGAAGGAGAGGAGGGACCATGCGGAGTCCAAGATCCGATTTGAGCTGGAGATGGCTCAAGCGAAGCTTCAGCAGACGGAGGCGTGGAACACGCTGGAGGAAGAGCGCCGAGCTCGCGAGGAGAATACCCTCTCTGAGAGGGCGGCATATGAGGCCTCGCTCGAGGAGGAGAGAAGCTTGAGAAGCGCAGCTGAGTCCCGAATTCAAGTCCTCGAGGGAGAGCTGAGAGAGGCACGGGGCGACTTGAGTCGAACCGAGGCTGACCTCAACGGGGCTAGGGCACGCATCCGCTCCACGGTGGCCGACTTCAAGAACAGTCCCGTGTTCGATAACCTCATCGAACTGAGGAGACGGCAATGGCTTGCCGATTTTCATCAAAGCGAGGGTTATCAAAACGAGATCAAGTTTGCCACCCTCGACGGAGCCAACCGCGTGCTGGACAGGCTCAAGGCCCTCCACCCCGAGTGGAATTTCATCGAGAAAATCCGGCGCGAGATGCCTCGTCCCCAGCAGCAGCCTCACGCGCAGCTTCCACCGTAGGTCGTAGGGACATTTTTGTGTATATATATTGTTTCATATTTTGTATTTATTTTTACTTTTTTTTTTGTTCGGGGTCCTTATTCTGGACGCCCACCTTCTGTATTCTTATTCAATTAATAAGAAACAGGAATTCGATTTCACTGTCTCGTCTACTAACTGACTAAAATCCCTTCGGGACCCAAGCCCTCTCCGAGGGCATAAATATTGTGTGACCTCTTGTTTTCCACGCTTTGGCGACCTAATTGTTATAAATTAGTCTGCCTCGGAATTCTTCCTTTGAGCGTGCCTAGTTCTTCTATCTTCTCAGAAGAATAGAATGGTTCTAGGAATAAATCAGCCAAACTTCCCAAGTTAGTCTCCGAATAGGTTTCCTTCTTCGAAGGAAAGACCCGACAAGATAAACCTTTGTGTGGTAGGAAGTCTCAGCGAGTAAAGCCTACGTAAGCCCTACGGAACTCACGCGTTCTAGCCTCGCTCGCCTTCGAGGTACCTATAGAGCGCATCTAATTCTTTCTGGTACCCCGGATACCCCCCGGCTTCTTGGGCGCTTCGCGGCCGTGAAGACAGGGTAGTGTTTTTAGGATTTATCCGCACCGCAGTTCTACCATTTATACACCGAATTTATAGTCTACTCTGCAGATTTTTCATGTGATTTTTTAAGTATTTATCCGCTCCGCGGTTTTACCCCTTACACACCGAGTTTATAGTCTACCCTGCAGACTTTTAATTGAACGTATCCGAGAATGTGCAAAAATAAATATATTCATGCATTTACATATTGCTTACAATATGAGAGGAATAAAATTACAAAGAAATAAAATTAAATTACAAGTTGGGAAAACCTACTGGTAATACTTCTTGAGATGCTCCGCATTCCAAGGAAGTCTTATCGGGATCCCAGCGAGGTCCGCGAGTTGGTAGGCTCCCGATCGCAGAACCTCGGTGATTTGATAGGGTCCCTCCCACGAATAGCCAAGCGCCCCTGCTCCGGCCTCCCTGGTGTTCTGAAATACTTGTCTGAGGACGGTGTCCCCGACCTTAAACTTTCTTTCCTTCACCTTGGAGTCGTAGTACCTCGTCATACGCCGTTTCTGGGCCTCCATCTAGATCCTTGCGACTTCTCTCCATTCCTCGATCTTATCCCGTTCCGCGGCCAGGAGTGAGTCGTTGGTGGCTTCATCGTAGCACTCGTAACGAAACGAGGGGACTTTCACTTCCGCCGGAATTATCGCCTCTGTGCCATATGCCATGGAGAAGGGGGTTTCTCCGGTGGCCGTGCGGGCTGTGGTGCGATAACTCCAGAGGACGAGGGGCAGCTCCGCGGCCCAGCGTCCTTTGAGTGCATCAAGTCGTCTCTTCAGAGTTGTCTTGATGATCTTATTGACAGCCTCGACCTGACCATTGCTTTGCGCGTGATATGGCGCGGAAAAGTCTTTGTTGATGCCAAATTGGTCACAGAGGTCCCTCACCGCCTGGTCATCGAACTGAAGGGTATTGTCCGAAACCAAAGAGTGGGGTATCCCGAACCTGTAAATGATGTGTTCACGGATAAACTTCGTCAGGTTCTTCTCGGTGATAATGGCCAAGGGAATCGCTTCGGCCCATTTGGTGAAGTAGTCGACAGCCACCACGGCGAATTTAAGTCCTCCAGGCACGGTGGGCATTGGGACGATGATGTCAATTCCCCACTTTGCAAAGGGCCATGGACAGAAGATGACCGTGAGTCGCTCTGGATGAGCTCGGATGATTGCCGAGTACCTTTGGCACTTGTCACACTTCTTTGCGTACTCGGCGGCATCTCGCTTCATGGTGGACAAGTAGAATCCTTATAACAATGCCTTGTGCGCAAGTGACTACCCACCGGAGTGGTTCCCACAGACTCCGTCGTGGATCTCACTGAGGACCCGCTCGACCTCTTCAATATTGAGGCAGCGCAACAACGGGGTTGAGATCCCTCTCTTGTAAAGTCTGCCGTTCAGCAGCAAGTAATGCTCACCGTGATATCTGATTCTTCGCGCCCGGTCTCGATCTTCGGGTAGCCTGTCTTCCTTCAAGTGGATGATAATATCATCCATCCACGAAGGTTGTGCCTCGATCGTATCTATCGAGTGCTGCTTTGTGATACTAGGCTCTGTGACGATTTCGATCGGGACCAGGCGGAGAAGCTCCGCGTCTCGGCTGGTAGCTAACATTGCCAGAGCATCAGCGTTCGCATTATCTTCGCAGTCAATGTGCTTCACCTCGTATCTTGAGAAGTTTCGAAGTTCCGCCTTAACCTTCTCCAAGTATGCTGCCATTCTATCGTCACGGGCTTGAAACTCGCCCAACACTTGAGAAACCACTAGTTTTGAGTCACTATAAATCATAAGCGAGTCTACCTGAAGTTCTTTGGCGACTCTGAGGCCGGCGAGCAAGGCTTCCTACTCCTCTTCTTTGTTCGAGGCCTTGAAGGTGAACCGCAACGCGCTGCTGATCCGATGATTTTCGAGGTTGACCAGCATGAGTCCTGCCCCCGAACCATTCTCGTTCGAGGACCCATCCACGAAGAGCTTCCACTTCGGGGGTTCCTTCTGTCCATCTCGATCCTCCTCCTCGACGATGAAGTCTGCTAACGCTTGCCCTTTGATCGCCGTTCGTGGTTGGTACAGAATGTCGAATTGTGTTAACTCGACGGCCCATTTGACGAGTCTGCCCGAAGCCTCCGGCCTCTGCTGAACTTGCTTCATCGGGTGATTGATGAAAACCACCACCGGGTGAGCTAGAAAGTAGTGGCGAAGCTTCTTGGTGAAGACGACGAGGGCGAGGGCGAGTCGTTCAAGCTCAGGATATCTGAGTTCGGCGTCGAGGAGGTGTTTGCTAACATAGTAAACTGGGACTTGGATTCCAGCAGCCTCCTTGACCAGCACCGAACTGACTGCATGCTGGGACACCGCGAGGTATGTGAAAAGCTTTTCTCCCGACAACGGCTTCGCCAAAATCGGGGTATGCAGGTAGAACTTAAGCTCCTCGAAGGCCCGTTCGCATTCGTCGGTCCAGGCAAACTCCTTACTGCCGCGAGAGCGTTGAAGAAAGGGAGGCATTTGTCAGTTGAACGGGAGACAAACCTCTTCAAGGCGGCAATGCATCCTGTGAGCTTCTAGACTTCTTTTCCTCTCCGAGGAGGCCTCATATCGAGGATGGCTTGGATCTTCTCCGGGTTAACCTCTATTCCTCGTTGGCTTACCATGAAACCCAAAAATTTGCCCGGTCTGACGGCAAACGTGGACTTATTTGGGTTGAGCATCATGTTGGTCCTCCTAAGGATGGAGAAAGTCTGATCTAGGTGCTTGACGTGGTCATGCGCCGCCGTACTCTTGACTAGCATGTCGTCAATGTAGACCTCCATCGAGACTCCTAATAACTCCGCGAAGATCTTATTCACCAATCTCTGATAAGTTGCACCCGCGTTCTTGAGGCCGAAGGGCATGACCTTGTAGCAATACAACTCTCGATCAGTAATGAACGCAGTATGCTCCTCGTCCCGATAAAACATAGGGATTTGGCTGTAGCCTGAGTACGCATCCATGAATCTAAGGAGTTCGTGGCCTGTGGTGGCATCAACCATCTGGTCGATTCGGGGCACAGGAAAGCTGTCCTTCGGACAGGCTTCGTTAAGGTTAGTGATGTCCACACAGCACCTCCACCTCCCATCCGGCTTCGGGACCAGGACCGGATTAGAGACCCAAGCCGGGTACTTCACTTCGCAAATGAAACCGACCCTGATAAGCCTGTCAACTTCGTCTTTAAGAGCTTGGGCTCTTTCGGGGTTGAGCGGCCTTCTCTTCTGCCGACGGGCCGGGATCCGAGGATCTATGTTGAGATGGTGGCACATAAAATTCGGGTCTATACCCTTCATATCACTATGGCTCCATGCAAACACGTCCCGATTTCTCCGTAGGCAGGCAGTGATGGCCTCGCGCACTTCGGGACTTAACGAAGTCCCAATTTTGACTCTCCGAGCCGTGCCTAGGTCATCAATGTCCACCTTTTCGGTATCCTCGGCCGGGCCCGCTAATTGCTGTTGGACTGGAAAGCGAGGGTCCAGTTCGCATCGAGTCTCTGACACGCCGATGGTGAGGGTTGCTTCCCCCAAGGCAGCCTCTTCGACCGAGCGCTTCCCCTTCGGTTCAGCGGGTGCCGATTTGACGCTCGTCGTGTAACACAGCTGGGCTTCGTATTGATTCCCCCAGACTACTCTTATGCCACCAGGAGTGGGAAACTTAAGGCAGAGGTGGTAGATGGAAGTGACCGCTCTCATGACCCCGAGGGTAGGACGCCCGAAAATGGCGTTATAAGAAGACCTACCCTTGACCACCATAAAGTTAGATATGGCGGTGGATCTCGTCGGTTCCTCGCCGAACGAAACGGCTAACTTTATACTTCCCTCTGGGAAGATAGAATCTCCTGTGAAGCCGTGCAACGGGCTTGCGGCCGCTCGCAAGCTCTGCGGACTGATCCTCATCTTCTCGAGGACATCTAAGTATAGGATGTCCACTGAACTACCGTCATCGATCAGACAACGATGGACGAGGTGGTTCCCAATCATTGCAGAGACGACCAGGGGATCGTGGTGTGGAAAACGGACACCTTCGGCATCCGCGTCCGTAAATGTGAGCAGGCTCATGGTTCTCCGGGGGGGTTGCGGAGACCTTCGCGACACATGGAACACCCCTCCAGAGGGCTCCTGTCGCACTTCTCGGGCGCCATTCTTCATGGCCCGTTGGGAACGCCCCCCAGGATAAGGGCCTCCCGCGATCGTTCAGATTTCGCCCTCGATCTCCTAGTTAGGCGGGTTCCGGTTCCTGTGATTTGATTCCTTGCGGTATCCTTTGAGCTTCCCCCGACGGATGAGGTACTCTATCTCATATTTCAGGTCAAAGCAAGTCGCGGTCGTTTGTTCGGCCGCATTATGGAACAGACAGAACTTGTCATTGTGCTTCTCCGGCACCTTTCCTTTTAGGGGTGCAGGGGGTCGAAAGTCAACTTTGCTCCGCGAATTGACGAAAATCTCCCCGATGGTGGCCGTGAGCTCTTGATATCTGTCATACCGCGGTTTGCGAGAGCGGGCCGCTCCTGGCCCTGAGCCTGAGTCGCGTTGCCTCTTCTTGTCGCGAGGCTGCCGGTTATTACCTACCGGGGCCTCGACATGCCTCTTCATCTCCTTACGGCGATCCCCTTCGGGGTTACTGTGGGATGCCTTCGCAGAACCGGACTTCTTCGAAGTCGATGCTTCCGCATTGTTGTAATTCCTGGCTCTCCCTAGGAAGTCAACGTACGTACGTAGGGGTTTCTTGCTGATCGAGAACGCGAAGGGGGTGTCTTCGCATACCGCGGAACCCGCGGCTAGAAGCAAGACATCATCGGACAAATGCCCCACCTCTATCGTAGCCTTGGTAAACCGTTGGAGCCAGGCTTAGAGGCTTTCGCTTTCTCCTTGCTTGACTCGAGAGAGGTAAGCCGGGTTCTTAAGGTGTCTACGACCTCCTAAGAACTACGCAGCAAACCTCGTTCTCAGATCCTGCCAACTCCCAATCGAATTGGCTGAGAGCCGATACCACCATCGGCGGGCTTCACCCACGAGAGTGGTATCAAAGAGCCTGCACCATATGGCTTCCGGATAGCCGTAAGCGCGCGCCCACGAGGAGTAAATCCCCAAGTGGTTGGATGGGTCCCTGCTCCCGTCGAACAAGCTTACCTTCGGTAACCTGAGACGGTCGGGAACGGGGGTTGCTAGGAGGGTTTCTCTGAGTGGGGTGAAATCCCCATCAAGGATCCCGTCACGGGACGGCTCGCCCAGGATCCCGCGAATGCGCTCAATCTCCGAGGGGGAGAACTCCTGGGTTCTTCGGTCTGCCGGCTAGTAGCCGTGGTAGCCGATTCCTCGCGGAGACGCTCCCTCACAGGGAGTTGCGCACCTTCGGGGCGGACTCCAGTACGCGCAGGCGCGTGCTCCACGGTGCCCCGTGGCAAAGGGCCTAGAGTCGGGCTGAACCGGTGTCTCACCTGCGGCCACAGGGCGCGAAGGGCCCGCTTGATCAACCGGCATCTACGCTCCTCCAGAGCGGGTGGCGGACTTCTGAGCTGGCGCTTTCCTCCGCCGGCAGGAATGGTGAGCCTCGCGAGCGGGATCACTACCCGAGTCCTCATCAGAAGCCGCAGCAGCGTCGCCTGCGGTCCGGAGGTTGACGACTGCGTCGTCAGCCCTATGCCGTGCTCGGAGCACGCTCGTATGCTCAGCGTCAGTCAGGAGTAGTGGTAGACTTTGGATGTGCACCAAAGTCTCCACTAATCCGGTCATTCTCGCCATGAATTCTTCCATGCGCCGGATTCGATCTTTGAGCATCTCCTACTCGGAAGTCAGGGGATTCTTGCCGTTGCTTCTCAAGTTGGGCGCCATTTGATCTCCGATCAGTTAGCGCGATGAGCAACAGAGAAAGCGGGAAGAGATCAGCAGTAGGGACGAAGGTTCGGCCCACCCTCCTTCTAGCGTCAAGGCTGTTGGTGTGGAATATGAACCAACGTCGTGATCCGTATCTATAGATTGTGATACGGCAATGAACAAGAAGAGGTGGTGATAAACAGTAAGACACCGTGAAGTTTTGAAGTGGTTCGACCCTCCTCCGGAGTATTAGTCTACATTATGAAATTGCTTATAAAGTGTTTTACAGAGCTTTTTCCGTGTGTTTTTCTTCCAACACATTCCCCTTCTTCCTCTTCTTTCTTTTATAGGCCTTTTTAGAAGAGAGAGGGGAAGGTGTATTTATGGTTCCTAACAAATTATCCCCTAAATCATGGGATTAGGTGACCTTAACACAGTCGACCATGCCCTGTCCTGATTTAAGGGAGTGGGTTACCAACTAATCAGCTCACGTCCATTAGAAACGGGACGTCTACAGTACCTGTCAGACGCCCCTAACATCGGGGTTGATCGATTACAATCATACATGCTCTAACCTTCGGCTAGGGATCTCCAGCTCCGCGGGGAGACCCCTGACTCGACTGGTCTTCTCTTCTCTTATCGGTTATCACGACAAGTTTGATTCCTCCTGGGGCTCACAGGATTTCCAACTCGACTGCCCTCCTCCGCGGACCTCGCCTCAAGCCAGAGTCCTCCTTCGGTGTTGCCCCTACTCACCACCTTCGCGGATAATGGTCCGAGGCCGACCTTAACCGAACGCCGCTTCCGATGCCGCAGACCCGGCGCTCCTGATGACGTGGCAATGCCACGCTGTTGCTCGGACACTCTCATGAGGTAGCATTCGTTCAGGGGGGGGGGGGGGGGGGGGGGGGGGGGGGGAGGGGGGGAGGGGGAGGTGTTCACCCCCGATCATAGCTCCTGGACGAAAATCAGCTTACAACAATTATATTAAAATATAATCATATATTCAAAAGGTTTTGAAGTTGCCGATTATGTATATGGTATACATATACGAGTATATCTAAATATATATATTTATATATTATTGAAATATATGATATTTTAATATACCCAAAATAAATAATAATAGTTATTATTTTGAATCCAAGTAGGACTTGGAGTGTACCTATTAAACACCTCCTTATTCTCTCTATAAATAGGACCCTATTCTAGAGAGAAAAACCTAATTTATGTTACACCAAGCACACAAGCTCATAAGCCTTCTTGAGAGAATTTCTAAAGAGAGAAGCTCCCTCAATTGCCACCTCCTATAGCTATTACTATAGCCTAATTATACACTGTGAGAAAATTTAGAGTGAGCCCACACTCATGTCTCTTCCTAATCTGGAGGCACGGTTTGGAAGATTGTGGTATCGGCAAAGCGAGGATTCCCAAAGACCGATAAGTTCGTTTCGAGTGTTCTCTTAGCCCAACCTTGGCGGTATCGAAACGCACGGCGTGAAGACTACAAGTTAATCACTAAAATCTTCTTGGTAAAATTCTTGATCTCTATAATTTGGTTATGAAATAAATATTGTGCATATTTGTATGCTTGTTTGTTTTTCTAATAAAATTATGAAAAGATCATTGTTCTATGTTCTTCATGGTTTGATCAAAGTGTTTGATTATAAATTTTAGAATACCATATTTCCGCCTTACATAGAACTTTTACGTATTATTGCAAATTTTTTCCAACAGAAATACCCTGAAGTTGACATCACTCCGGATCTCAAGCATGAAGTTCGACCTGAGAAGATTTTGGGCCGAAGCGATAAGCAATTAAGAAACAGAGCAATTCCGCTAGTTAAAGTCAAATGGGAAGGCCATTCTGTTGAAGAAGTCACATGGAAGTGAGAACACGAGATTCGAGAAACCCAGCTTTACTCTAAGTTTCGAGGACGAAACTTTTATTATATGTTAGGGATTTGTAACCCCAGCCCTCTCGGGGTTATCCTTGACGGTACTTTTCCGTTAAACGATTTAGTTATTTTTCTAATTAACGACCCTTCGATAATTTATTTATATCCCGTCAAACTTTAGCTTATCTATTACGAGTTCATTTTATGAACAAAAGGTTGAGGAACTGTTTTATATGTGTGTGTGTATACATATAATTTAGAAGTTCGGAGAACATATTATCATTTTAACGTTTGGGATTTGAAACTGAAATGGACAAATACTATAGTTTTGAGTTATTATTAAAAAAAATTCAAAATAAAAACGACATGTGTATAATCTGTAACCCTGGCCCTCCCGAGGTTATCCTTTACGGTACTTTTCTGTTAAACAAGTTAGTCGTTTTTGTAATTAACGGCCCTTCGATAATTTATTTATATCCCGTCTTGAGACTAGAACTCACTCGCATCATTTCATTATCCAATTTATAAATTGGAATACTTGTCCTTAATTTCTTAGTGGCCAGTTAGCTTGAAACCGACTCCTTAAAGTGCAAAATTTCACCGTGAGTCCCTGAACTTTTAAGAAATTGCAAAATTGGTCCAATTTATACAAAACGACCCCTTTTTGGGTTGAAATCTGTTTTCAATGTTACAATATGATTTATAATCATATAACTAACCTAAGTTTCAAATTTGAAATCATTCCGAGTTAAAATGAAACTGGAACGGCTTATTCTCAGAAAGAACGGGTTTTGGCCCGTTAAGTCGGGAATGCCCGAACTGAGCTCAAACGACCACCGAAACTTTGGATTCTAGTTAGAAAGCATTAATGTGTAAAATGGAGGTCTCGTAAAAGTCTCGGGTTCCTTATAAGACCAACTAGGAAAAAACGATTTCGACAAGTTAGTAGCGTATGATTCAAGCCCACCAAGAAAGAACTAGCCTCGAAAGCCCATCAAGCCCACAACCTGGCCCATGGCCGGATAGGCTTTAGGCCTTATGGGCCTAGCTTCACCATAAAAAAAATCCAAGCCCAAGTTTGAATAAAAAAAATGTGGCCCCGATGAGATAAAGGAGTGGGAAAATTAAACTAAAATCCAACTAAGTCAAAGTGATGACCAATGAAATAATGTTATAGATTTTGTGATTGGTGGTTGATTAAAACCAACTAATCACAAATTAATTAAGAATAAAACCAAGAGAGAGGGAAGGGTATGCCACGGTTTTGAGATGTAAGAAAGAGAGCGAATTAGTGGATTTTAGACTTCACGATTTTCATTTAAAAATAAACAAAACCGTGCACACCGATTTTCAACGGATCGGTGTACACGTTTCTTAAAAAGGACAAAAGCCGATATATATTCTTGTGAAAACCGAATACCACCATGAACCAAAATTAAATTAGCTAAAGAAATCTTATTTTGTGTAATAGCCTCAAATGTAAACTCATAACCTAGTTTTTACAAGTTTTGGTAAAACCAAATGAAACGGTTATACAAAACACGAAACCCTAATTAAATGTGAGGCCAAAGAAATTGAAAATTATTGTGACTTACTGATCTTAATGCAAACTATTTTCTTAGGTTATTTTAAGCCTCACAATCGATTTAAAAAATGGTAGAAACTAGAGGAACATGGCTTAAGTAGCACACGGTTTTGTACAACAAAATTTATAAGAAAATGATTCAAAAGCTAAGGACCAATCAAGCTAAGTCTTATACAAAAAATAATGCAATGGAATTGATTTCTATTTGCAATAGGCTTTTCAAAGGAAAGAAGGAAATAATTAAGTGGGTAAGGCCTTAGGAAAAACTACGATTTCAAAAAGTGTAATATTGTGTAAAGCAAACTCAAACATTTTTCCCAAACCTAACCACGAGCTCATGTTCGATGAAATCTCGAAAGTGTACGATGGGTATGAGACTTAAATGGGCCTAGCCCAGCTCAAACACGTAGAGATGCGACGTAAAAGTGAAAGTGGACTAAGCGAATTATTTTCGAAACAACAAAGACTTCGATATCTTTTAAATCCGAGCAACTTTCTTAAAAGTAGAAAAAACGAACACTAACAGGACTTGAGCAAACCGTGAAGGCCATTTTTGGCCTTCACCTTGTTCAAGGTCCGACCTTGTTGGGCCTACCTAATTTGAAAAGGCTATGAAGGCCATTCTTGGGCCTTCACCTTGTTTAAGGCCCAAATCGTACTAGGACCTAACTATTTTGAAAACTATGAAGGCCACTTTGGGCCTTCACCTTGCTCAAACCCAAACAGTTTTGGGCCTAGCAGCTGGAAATTGTGAAGGCCACTTTGGGCCTTATTCCAAATCAAAGCCCAAATCTCCCTTTTTGGGCCTCGTATCTAAGTCTAAGACTAAGGCGACTAGGGCCCAAATCCCTAATCGAGCCTTGGGCCTCAAGTATTTGGCCTCTTGAGAATATCCTAGTCAAATAAAAAACTTTCTAAAAATCCTATTAAGCTAAATTAGATCCTCCCAGACGTGGACCCCAAAATAGTTTGAAACTTTCGAACGAAGAGGATCCGTCTAGGGAAGTTACCTATAGAACCCGAGCACTTAAGAGTTAATTACAAGCGTTTCGCTCTCATGTCACAAGATAAGCAAACTGACGAGATCGTGTTTTTTGTTCAAGGATAAGGAGACGAAAAAGGTGGTTGGAGCTCAAAGCAAGTCTCCGAAGAAACCTCAAAAGTGCCGTGACGCCCACTAAGGTTAGTAGCGATGCACCTACGGCACGGAATATAATTGTGGAATTGTTTGCTAGGGTTGCATTTGCACTTTATGAATAAATATTGTGTCACTGCTATATCCTTGTGTTGTGTAGTGTATAAACTATTATAGCAGAAGGACAGCCTAGCATAAATAAAATACGAATAAAACATTCGTAATTAGAAATAATCTAATCCTTAGATTAGATTTCTATAAGCCTCAATAAGAATGAATAAGCTGTAATAAAACTTATCATACGAGTTCGCTCGTACTCGATCTGCACCGAGTTCACAACTCGAGTGCGACAAGAGGGTCAGCTTATAATTGAAAGAGAATTAACTTAAGAACTAAAGAAAGCGGCCCTGAGTCGCTAGTAATAACTAAGGCTGTGGACGCCAAGGTAGAGACTGAATCTTTGAATTACTAAAGAATGAGTAATCATTGAGAATGACTACTTATTAATGAATTGTGAAAAGATTTAGACATCGATCCCTGAGGTTGGTAAATTATAATAATAAAGGCACAGCCGGGCCCCAGCCCACGTGCTGTGCCTCACGGACTGAGGTACGTCGAAATAATCTAGTAGGAAAACCTACCCAGACTATTGTATATTTGCTGTGAACCCCTTGAACGATTTAAACCATGGGTCTCAAACCCAAACGCAAGAGGCCAAAGTGTCGGACTCATGAGAAGTCCACTCGGTGTTTTAAAATCATAAACTAAAACTATAAAGTGACCTCTTGTGAAATCCCAGTCTGCTTTGTGATCAGACAAGGGAGTTTAAACGTAATTATCATTCCAGTCTGTTCTTTGAACGGGCAAGGGAATGGTTATCAGATCTACAGTCTCAAATCCTCGGCAACGAGACAGGAGGACAAGGATCTGAAACAAGCCTCAATCCTCAGACAGGAGTCGATAAGAGGTAAAAGAATATGACCTAAATATCAAAATAATTAAAAGTCAATCATACCGCTTGGCTCCAAGAGAAGTGAGCCGTGGCTCCGAGAGAAAAAGCCCTGCTCCTAGACGATGAGCTTATTCCTCACACGAAGCTAGCCAATTGAGTGTGGGACGAAGTCCGAAGGACTGCCGGGAGATGGTCCGTCTCCCTGCTTGCGCGCTATAGAAATCGCAGTGACCATCAGTGGATCCCAGACTTGACAAAGATGTCGAGCTCGATAAATTAAATAACGAAACGATTGCTGTGTGAAGCTAATAAGTCCGGAGAGAGTCTAACAAGACGATTCCTCTAGAAGGACTACAAAAAAGCATGGTGGGTCCATAACCGATCACGAAACCTTACGAATATGAGGAGCGACGCTGTGTGTGAGAGACTCGCCAAAGTAGCCGAGTTGTCTCCTCAGAGAAAGGCGAACCAAGAACATTATACGGGATGCTTAGTGCAACAAGATCGAGTTACCTTACGTAGAAAGCTCGGGTGTGCGAACCGAGTATGATGTACTCAGCTGCAAAAAAAGTGAGAATTGAGAGACATGGGAATACACGAGGGTAATAGGTCAACTTTGATGCATTTGTTGTGTACAGGGAGTTAGTCGGTATGGGACGGCTAACCCCTCTTTGCGTGTTTTTTGTAATTTGTGAACTTGTGATGCATACCATTTAGGTTAGACTAGTTCGCCTTTACTAAGTTTATCAACTCATAGGTTTTCAGTGTTGTAGGTAAGAAGCCAATGAAAACTGAAGAATAGGAGCTGGGGAGATGATGTGTGTGGTAACGTTGAAGAGATTAACAATGGCAACATGTTTTTCGCACTTTTGTTATATTATAAACAACATATGTTTTGATGCTGGGACGAGATCCCAAGGGCCTTAGGACTTGAATATGTAATATTATTTCAATAGTAGAGTCTATGTGAGTCGAGTAATATTTTTGAGACCGGGACGTGACCCCCAGGATTCCTAGCATTATCGTATGTAATATTATGGCAACACCTATGCTCTAACAACTTTATCACGTTTTATAATTACTATCTACATTACAGACTTCCGCATTAAAAACAAAAAAAAAATTACACAGAATTTCCGCTTTCAAAGTTTAAAGGAGTTTACAAGAGTATGAAAATGAGTTTGTACTCTCCTGTCACGGCCGGGCCAAGCTAGCGGGTCGTAACATAATCTTTCATAACATATAAACTTATCAAGTTTGAAATTTAAAGATTTAGAAAAATACTTATTAGCAAGACTCAACCCAAAAATAAAGACATTTTATTTTTAGATCCTACCTTTACATGACACATCTTTGTACAAGTATGACTAAATACTCAAATTGAGTTAAATAATATTATTCCAAGTAGTACTTTAACTCGATTATATAATATGTCCTCAGGATTATATGATATAATCTATCACGAGTTTTATGCTGAGGTTGTATGTCTTTTTTTTTTTTTTTTTTTGTCAACTAGTTTCTTTAAAAAAAAACATTATATTTTCAAAATTTGAGGGTATTGGCAATTTTAAGAGAAAATATGAATATTGAGAATTTTTTTTTTTTTGCCATTATTCCTATTGATGCAGTTTTTCGCACCAACTAACACGTGTAAAATAACATGAAAAGTAAAGACAAACAATTGCGAAAAATATAAAAATAACAAATAACAATTGTCAAAGAGTTGAGAGTAATTGAATTGTATTCTCCGAGTCTTATTGAACGTATTTATCTTTTGTAATTATTGGCTATTTATAGCCGAACAATGTTGAGTAAAAAAAATGCCTTCATTAAAGTTCGAGAATCTATTTCTGATAACTTTGTTCTTGCCATTATTGGTTTGGCGAAAATTAGGCGAAGCTTGGATAACTCGGGACGAACGGCACGTAGCCATCCACACGGGCGGCAGGCGTTGGGCGCTGGGCTGCTACCCACACGGGCGCCGGGCTGCTACCCACGGGCGCTAGGATGCCACCCACGGGCATTGGGCGCTCGGCTGCCACCCACAGGCATTGGGCGCTCGGCTGCCGTCCACATGGGCGTCGTGCGCCGGGCTGCCGCCCACGGGCGCCGTGTGCCTGGCTGCCGCCTACACGGGCGCCAGGCTACCGCCTACGAGCATTGGCACGTCGGGCTGCCGCCAACAGCATCGCGCGTCGGGTTTCCGCCCATACCGGCGTCGGATGGCTGCAAGCTGCTCGAGACGGCGTCGTCGACTCTTTGCATCGCGAGCCGCCTTCTTGATTCTCCGATGTCATCCTCGCTTGGGCTTTCAGGCGGGTTAATCAATTGTCAACTCACAATCTCATAATGCTTGGGCTTTGTACCGAATCATGGCCCAACAATTCCTTTTCTTGTTTTTTTTTTTTTGGTGAATCTTTCTTTCTAAAATTATCTTATTTCCATTCTTTATGGAGATTGTGATTTTTGTGAATTTCAATTAATGGTGCCGAAGTCTCGATTTTATTGACCATTTCTTGATTGGTTTTTTTTAATTAAATGTAATATGAAACAAAATAGATGTAATTCAGACATTCATCATTCCATTTTCTCTACATGTAATTATTTATATTTGTCGAGTAGATGAACTCTAAAGTTTTAAAATTTGAATGGTTTGCAAAAAAAATTAAAAAAATAGTAAGTATTGTTTAATCTTTTTTTTTTATGCGGATTCCTTATTAAACGACCTCTTGTTCACCATTAATTTTGAAAGTGTCAATATCGTCCCTTGTGTCTATATTTTGAAAAGCTTCGAGGAGAGAGAGAAGACAATAAAAGTTAAGAGAGATATAGATAGAAGCATATTTGGGTTACTAGTATGAGGAGGAAGGATAATTACCAGTGACTAATAACTTAATATTTAAATTCGTGTGCTATTAGCTAAAAACATTGGCTTCCGAATGACTATTTAGCAAATGAGCCCTACTTTTATTTTCCCTGATTAAGCCAATGTTCAACATTTCAACACAAAATCAAGCCCGCAGTATACATTGCCATTGTCAGCTTTACTCAAAATATTAATTCCAATCTTTTATGTCAAAAATCACGAGTGCCATATCAAGAAAAAGAAAGTTCAGTTAATCTTGAACACTAGATCGTCAAAGAAAAGGAAAGCATCAACTACTGTATAGACTAGAAAAGAAAGCAGTAACTAAAAAAACTGGATGTATGAATAAAAAATAATCAAGAATATAAACTATCAAATTCAATACGTAGGAGCTTCAAATCTTCAGAACCAAAAGTATTAGATGAACCCATATCTCCCATCTCTATATGGATATTAGCCGCGTCAATAACTACTCTACATGGTAATGCTAACTCACCAACAAGCAAACTACAATTCTCATATAGACCCTCCTTGGGAGCTAGGTTTAATAAACAGGATTTAGAAGCTGAAATTTTATGGTTCTGGAAAGAAAATAGTTCTTCATTCGTTTCCTTTAGTATAAGGCGATGTGGGCGACCCAAAAGCTCCGACACGTATTTCATGTCTCCGACAGCAAAGGCACGACGAACGCGGGTAGATGAGACTTGTCCTATGTCTGCTGGATTGCTGGAGGTTATCTTTATTGAGCACTGACTCTTGTCCATAACCGAGTTTATAATGTAAGCCTCGATACCATATTCTTCACATAATCTCACCAGCTCTGGTGCATCTCCAGCGGCTTTATATCCGAACCGGTAGTTTTCACCTACCACAATTCAAAATCCACAAATGAATCTATTGTCCGTGTTTTTTATGTTGGAGCAAATAATCTTGTTTCTTCATTTCCACTATTTCTCTGTTATCATTCATCAAATTAGTCTAGTAACTTGTCTATGTTTGGCAAAGTCATTTATTAGTTTTTATCATTTTATTTAGTAAAAAGCCTCTTCTAATGCAATTTTTTAATTAGCTTTGAAATGATTACTAAATATTGAGATATAGTCTCTCTTAGTTCACCTATCCCAATACAATGGTTGATAATTTCCTTCTTAAGAAACGAGGTTCCGTTCGAATCTTATGTGGTGAGATCGAAAAAACACCGACTCCTACATTAATTTTATCAAGAGTCCAATTGACTCAAATGAAAAGTAGACAAATTTTAGGCTAATTGCCATCTCTCAAACAAATATACCAGAAAAATATAATAGCTCCAACTAATCACGATTCTAGTTGACAAATGAAAAGTAGACAAATTTTAAATAAAGCCTAGATAAATTACCTGCCACAACTCCAGACACTCTAAGGTCTTTGGATAATTTCTGGACAAATTCTCGAGGGGAGAGATGTCGAACGCTTGAGAATTCAATCTGGAACTCCTCGGGGACCATGTTAGTGCAGTAAGGTGCCCAAGAAGAAAGAACTCGCTTCCGATCACATTTTGCAACTATAGGCGGCCTAGTAAGTTTATATAAATTGAATTAACAAAAGAACTTTTTGTTATAAACTTGCAAGAGCTGAAAATAGTCCATGTGGGGCTTATACAACATGCACTTCCACATAACATAAACAATTTGCTAAATGTAGAGAAAACAGACTACAAAAGTCTCCTTTAATAATAAAGGAATACTGTTAACCACAACACAAAATCAATGAAAATTAGACTAGTGCCACTTCAAAAACTAAAACCATGCTTCAAGATGCTTCTCTAGTTGGTCGCACAAGGTGTTTTATCACCCTAAGATGACAAGAAGAAGACAAGATTTTTCCATATAAAAGCACCAAATGAAGCACATACATGAATATTTATCTCAGACACATGTAGTGTGATGCAAATTGATGTTTCCTCAACAGGACAAGTTTAATAATACCATGCAAGCGAAAGAAACTGGCATACTCCACAAAACAAATAACATATGTGCTACATAAATTAAGAAGCATATAGAGACATATAATACCTAGGTTCCCAACCCAACACTTCTGCCATGCCAACGAATGACAAAAGAAACGGATGCCCTGCTTTTGAAGCTTTAATTGCAAGTTCTCGATGGCCAATGTGAAGGGCATCAAACTTCCCCAATGCAACGACTCCGCCTAAGAATTATAAACAAAAAGTAGTTACATACATGTCTCGAAAAAAAAAAAAGCAAAAAAAAAAAACAAAAACAAAAACATATATTAGTTACATAAATAATAAATAAGATAGACAATACATGTTAAAAATTCACAAAGATACATACTCCTAATAAGTACATCAAACAAATTATGTTCCTCTTATTTCAAAAGATGACTGCAAGGAGATCTATACTAAATTTGCATCCATAAGATATTAGCGCAGCACATATCAAAGTTGCCTGATTTACTTACAGCCGAGAAGCGATAGGGATATAAGGGTACAATTACATAGACAGACATTCTCCAGAAGCAGAGTACATAAATTCACAAAGACAACCAACCAAAAAGTTCTAGTCCAATCAATTACAAGGGAAAGCTAAGGGCCAGTGGTAAGAACATTAGACATATAGGCAAAGCTACAAATAATAGCTTTTTCCAAAATTAAAAGAAATCATAATAAATACCCAATCTTTAACACAATTTAAATAAATAGCAAACGTTTTACAAGTTATAACAGGTACGAAAGCAACTTAATTACTTGCATAGTGATATCACTCTAATGTGCAAGTAATTGATGAATTGACCACTTTATTCAATTACTAAGGAAATTCGGCATATATTTAATCGTACTGTGCAATTTTGGTATTTTCCAACGTCACCCGGAAATTAATCGCTGCTAACTCTAATTTACTCAGATGTGACGTCTACAACTTTCCTTTCTTAATTAAACAATCGCTTATGGTATGTAGTCAGTATAACATGATAATTTGTCGACATACGAAAAGAGGGCATATAATAAACTAATTAACGACAACTGAGTTAGCCTCAATTCACCAAAGAATGGACTTAATTAGAAAAAAAGGAAATGTTGTGATATGTGATACAAAATACAGACAAGGTAGAGAAAAACAGGTAAAAGAAAAATGACTAACCTGCCACTGAAGACAATCCTTCTGAATGAACCATATGATCATCTTCTTGTTGGCTTTGAGAGAGAAAAAAAAAATACAAAACAAATAAGATTTTTGACAAAAATACAACACAAACAAACACATTAAAAATACAGGTAGATAGATAGGTAATATACATAGAGATGTATGAGAAAATATCACACAAAAAATTGTCTTCCTAATATTCGACTTGGCCTTCTCTGAGTAATCCAAAATATAAATCTCAAGAATGATTAGCTATTCTAACTCCCATAAGATATCATCTATCTACAATTCTGTAATTCCTACTTTTACAAATTTTTCTGAGAAAATAAAGAACTCTGTTTTCAAAAGTTCAGTTTAGCCCTCTTCAAATTACTATCACATTCGTAAAGACGCCACATTAACAGAATTCGAAGCATCCAAAAAATAAAAAATAAATAAATAAAAACGAAAACTCAGAATCCACATTAACATTATAATGGGTTTTAATTCCACCCCCAAACCTCAATCTCTCATAATTTCCACACTTTTTCTCAGCAGCCAACCACGAATGAGAAAATCCGAATTGAAATCTATCAAAAAGAGAAAAAATAAAACGCAGAAAAAAAAAAAAGGAAAAAAAATCCCAACCTGAAGCAAGTGGAGAGAATAGGAACATGGCGAGGAGATTCAGAGTAGGCGAGCGAAGAAGAAGAAGAAGAAGAAATTGTTGTTCGGTGAAGAGTGTTTGGGCACGGAAAGCCGGAGGATTTGAAATTGAGAGGGCAAGAGGCGTAAAACCCAAAGCGGTGGTCGCGCAGGCGAGGCGAGATCATGCGAGCTCCGCCGCCGGCGCCGCCGCCGCCGAAGCCCGCCAACATAGTTTGTTTGTTAGAAGGGAAGAGAGAGACTTATTTCTCTCTATTCGTCTGTTTTTTGGTGTTTCATTCACGTACAATGTAATGTGATGTGCTGTTTGGGTGTGTGTGTGAGGGACTTTTTTGGCCACATCATAATATCATATCATATGCATGCCCTTTTCTTTTTTTTCTCTAACGATGAGGATGAATTTTGTGAGAAAATTCAAATCCTAAAAGAGCCCCACGGTTAATATATCTCCTTAATCTTTAACATCGTGTTGCAGATTATTATTATAAGAGAAATTATAATGAGTATTCAATTTTTAACACTTAATTTAAATTAATATTTAATTTTTTTAATTATTTACGTAATGATAACTAGTGGTAATTAACTTAGTTATCAAAAATACGTGCAAATAATTAACGAATTGACTAGTTACTTAATTACTTCAAAAGTTTGAGTATTTATTTTTATTGTTAGATAAATATTGGGTATTTTCCTACTTATTGCATTTATTAAGTAAGTAAATCACATTAAAATTAATTTGTATGAAGAACAAGTAGTACTTGATATGTTTTATAAAATAATTTGTATGAATAACAAGAAGGGAAAATTCTAAAATAGTTCCTATATTTTACTCAAATCCAATTTCGTCCCATTATTTTTAGTAATTACGAAATGATCCTTTAATTTTTTAAATCGGTGTAAATTTATCCTTTTACGCTGACTAAAACTTAAAAATTTTCTAAACGATGAAATCACCCTTTATAGTAATCATTAATCAAACCTCTAATTTTTTTTAAAAAGTTATACTTACACCCCATATCTCATCTTGATTTTTTTCTTTCATTTAATAAAAATCTTCATTTAATTTCTCATTCTCTTTCATCTCTCTCTCATTTGTTTTCAGTATATTCTCTGTAACTCTAACTACAGTTCACAAAATCAGCTAAATTTAAACACAAAGTAATGAATTAATTCCCCCAAACAACAACTGTACAGCTTAGATTCGGTTAGGTCCTAGGTTAATTGTTCCAGAATTCACAGATAGAAATTGCAGAGGAGATGAGAAGAGAAGGTTAATTCATTCACAAATCAGCCATGCCTCTCGCTTCTTCGATATTCAAGGTTATATATCTCTCAACATTACAGACTAAGTCTCTTAATGGAGATTCACCAACGACAAAACAATATTAGCAACGACATCTACTTAGATAATAATAAACGACAATTCATTCCACTCTTATTAACTAGTCACGATAGCGCATGGGTGGCACGTGGTTCCTCTTGGATCGACGTGGACGTTCACCATTGTTGTCGTTGGTTGCTGAACATGGTTCTTCACAAACGACAGGTTCTGCCTCTGTCACTTGACTAGTACTAGTCGTAACAGTACTCCCTTCCCCAAATAAGACCTTGTCCTCAAGGTCGATGTGAAGAAAGGAAGCTGAAAAAGTTTCAGCGTCTTCCCATATAGCATCAATGGTGGGAAAATGTTTCCAGGCGACGAGGACTTGAGAGATAGGGATATCATCTCGGAAGATCACGCGACGGTCCAGGATGACAGAGGGCTCTAGGGTTGAAGGGAGCTCGGTAAGGGAGGAAGGGAGCGCCGCGATTGTTGGCGACAGAGGACCCAAATATGGTTTCGAAAGGGATACATGGAAGACGTTATGTATACGGGCTGTTGAAGGCAGATCCAACTGGTAGGCGATAGCACTGACGCGCCGGAGAATGTAGAAGGGGCCAAAGAAGCGCTTGGAAAGCTTCTGAAATGGGCGCAGAACAACGGAGTTTTGCCGGAAAGGTTGAAGCTTGACAAAGACCCAGTCATTTTCTGCAAAGGTGACGTCTTTACGGTGGAGATCATCGTATTTCTTCATTTTGGATTGGGCGAGTTGGAGGTTTCGACGAAGTTGATGAAGAACAGCTTGGCGATCGAGAAGTTCGCGGTGTACCGCATCTGTTACAGCCGTAGGGCCGAGATAATCAAGAAAGGAGGGTGGATCTCGCCCGTAAACTACGCGGAACGGGGTCATACCCACCGATGATTGATAAGCTGAATTGTACCAAAATTCAGCCCAGTGTAATATCGAGATCCAACGGCGAGGGTGATCGCTGCAAAAAGCTCGAAAATATTGCTCGAGAATGCGATTAGTGACATCCGTTTGGCCATCTGATTGAGGGTGGTATGCGGTGGTGTGTTTAAGAGTCGTACCACTGAGTTTCAAAAGTTCCCGCCAAAACTGGCCCATAAAGATGGGGTCCCAATCAAAGATGATGGCGCGCGGAAAACCGTGGAGACGACAGTAGTGTTTGGCAAAGCAGTCAGCCACTTTAATGGCGGTGAAAGTGGGCGGCAGTGGAAGGAAGTGGGCGTACTTGGAGAGGTGGTCCACAATGACAAGGATAGAGCTTAGACCATGGGATTGGGGAAGATGGGTAATGAAGTCCATCGTAATCTCATCCCAAATAATGTCCGGCAAAGGAATGGGTTGGAGTAAACCATGGGGAGAGTGAGTTGGGTATTTGGTGGTCTGACAAGTCACACAGTGGCGGACCATATCGATGACGTCTTGGCGAAGTGTGGACCAGTGAAAAAAAGCCTGTACCCGAGCGAGGGTACGTTGAATCCCCGCATGACCGCCCTGTAAGGTTGAGTGGAGCTCATGGATAATGGTGGGCCGTAGTGGAGAGGTGGGTGAGAGCAAAAGTTTGCCACGGTAGAGGATGAGGCCATCACGGAGTTGGTAATCGGGGTGGGCAGCCGGGGAGGTGGATTCGTTGGCTGTGAGTGTGGTAAAGAAGGGGTCAGTGAGTTGTTCCTGGCGTAAGTCGGAGAGGAGTTTGGGCTGGATGAAGGAAATGGCAAGGTAGTGGTTGGAAAAATGTTCGGGGTGGCGGGAAAGGGCGTCAGCCACGGCGTTGTCGCGACCCGATTTGTATGAGATAGTATAGGTGTATCCCAGTAACTTGGCAAGATAAAATTGTTGCTCGGGGGTTTGTATGGATTGGGAAAGGAGGTGACGGAGGCTCTTTTGGTCAATTCGTATGGTAAAGTGACGACCCAATAGATAATGACGGCACTTTTTGACTGCTTCGGTGATGGCGAAGAGTTCGCGAACATAAACTGAGGCGGCCTGCATCCGTGAGCATATTTTCTTACTAAAAAAAGCAATGGGGTGGTCGGCTTGGAGTAGTACAGCCCCAATGGCCACGCCAGAGGCATCCGTTTTGACCGTAAAGTCGGCGGAAAAATTAGGAATGCCCAATACCGGGGCAGAGGTGATGGCTTGTTTGAGGTGGGTGAAAGCGGCTATGGCAGAATCAGACCATTGAAAGTTATCCTTTTTGAGGAGGTCCGAGAGGGGGGCTGCGATGGCGGCGAAGTCGCGAATGAAGCGACGGTAGTAGCCGGCGAGGCCTAAAAAAGCACGGATGTCTTTGATGGAGCGGGGAATTGGCCAGCGAAGAATGGCCTCAACCTTATATGGATCCATAGCCACTCCTTGAGTTGAGATATAGTGTCCCAAATATTGAATTGACGGCTGAGCAAAGACACACTTAGAGCGCTTGGCCAATAGGTGGTGCTCGCGGAGAAGGTCAAAGACGAGTCACAAGTGAGCGATGTGAGCTTCCATAGAGTGGCTGTATATGAGGATATCGTCAAAGAAAACTGCCACACATTTGCGAATGAGAGGTTTCAACACTGAGTTCATGAGGTGTTGGAAGGTTGTCGGTGCGTTGGTCAAGCCGAAGGGCATGACTAAGAACTCATAGAGGCCATTGTGAGTGTGAAAAGCTGTCTTGAAAGTGTCCGAAGGAGCCACTCGAATCTGGTGATAACCTGCACGAAGATCCAATTTGGAAAATACAACGGAGCCAAATAATTCATCTAACAATTCATCAGTGGTAGGGATAGGATATTTATCTTTGATGATGACGGTGTTCAAAGCACGGTAATCGACGCAAAACCGCCATGTACCGTCTTTCTTTTTTACTAGAAGAACCGGGGAGGCAAATGGGCTAGAGCTGTGTTGAATTATACCCGTTCTTAGCATCACCTCTATTTGTCTTTCTATCTCTTCCTTCTGGAAACGAGGGTAGCGGTATGGTCGGAGTGATATAGGGCCGGTTTGGGAAAGTGTGGGAATGTGGTGGTCGATCGCACGAAAAGGAGGGAGCGAGGTAGGTTCTTGGAAAATGTCATCGTAAGTGGTGATAAGGGAGGTGATTTCGGAGGGAAGGGATAGAGAGGGGGTGTCGAGGTGGGGTTGAAGTGTTTGTGTGTCAAGCTCGGTGATGAGGCAATGTGCAATGATGCTGTCCTTGGTTTGTAGCTTATATAGTTGTGAGTAGGATAATGGCACATGGTTAAGTGAGGTTGTGCCTGTCAAGGTCTGAAAGGTGTCATTCTGTTTGAAAATCATGGAGAGGGCCTCATAATCAAAGAGAACAGGTCCCAAGCTACGAATCCAATCAACACCCAAAAACAATCTCGGCACCATAGACAGGTAGCACAAACAAATCCACGTGAAACGGGGTTCGCTGAATGAGAAGCGGAACAGAGTCACAACGACCTTCACAATTGAGTTGGTGGCCATTACCAACAGTGACAGGAAATGCAGCTGTGGGTGATAATTGGAGGCGGAGGAGTTTGGCGATGCGCGGTTGAATGAAATTGTGTGTACTACCCGAGTCCACAAGAATGGTAACGGATTTGCCATTGATGGAACCGCGAAGACGTAAAGTACGGGGATCAGCTGACCCAGAAAGAGCGTGGAAACTTATGTCCGAAAGCGGGTTGAAGTCTGGATTGGGCAGGGGGCAGACATCATCACCGACCGTGTCATCCGCACTCAAGAGGATGTGAAATGAGGGTTTGCATTTGTGGCCAATGACATATTTCTCATCACAATAGTAGCAAAGGCCTTTTAGATGTTTCTCTTGGAGCTGGCTTTGGGTAAGGCGTTGGAAGGGTTTGTGTGTGGACGTGTTGGGAGCGGTGGATGGTGGAAGCGGCGAAGTGGCTGTGGGTTTGGAGAAGCTGTTTGGTGGTGTAGACAAAGGTTTGGAGTGGAGCAATAATGGTGTAGGGAGTGATGGTGGTAAGGGTGAGTGAAGCCGAGTTGGCTTCGGGAGGTTGAGTTTCTCTTCTTGTAATTGTGCTAAGCGAAAGGCCATCGATAAGGTTGTGGGTTGGAGCGATTCTACCTCGTAGCGGATGGATGGTTTGAGGCCCGACAAGAAGCAATGGAGAAAAATGGTCGGGGAGAACCCAGAGACTCGTTCCGAGAGAGCTTAGAACTCTTCTTGAAACTCAAGGGCAGTACCAGTTTGGGTAAGCTTGGCCAATAGGCCTTCGAGATTCTCCGCTTGAGAAGCTCCAAAACGCACGGAAAGTTCAGAGAGAAACGTATTCCAATTGGTAATACGACAGTGCCGATCCATCCATTGAAACCATGAGTAAGCCTTTCCCTCGAAATAGAAGCTAGCTAGACGGATTCGTTGGTTCTCGGGAACATTATGGAAGTCAAAATACTGGACGATTTTTGGGATCCATTCCGTAGGGTCACCGCCATTAAATCGAGGAACCTCAAGTTTCAGATAGCGCATGGTTGGGGATGGTGGGGAAGTGTTTGGGTAAGTAAGATCTGGCTGTGGAGTGGGTGAGGCAACGGTGGTGGAGGCCGACGGGGAGACGGGATGGGTTGCTGGTATTGGAGAAGGTGGATTTTTCAGGGCGGCTAGGTGGAGGCCAATATTTTTTAGCTCAGCAGAGATGGAGGTGAAGTTTGATTGGTAAACTTGGTTCTGGGTATGAAGAGCGCAAAGCTCTTGGGAGAGAGACTCGAAGTTGGACTGGAATTGAGCTTGCTGGGATTCCAATCGTTTGAGTCGGTCTTCGGTTTTGCCGCGGGTAGCGGTGGCCATGGTGGGTGGAGAATGAAAGCACCAAATGTTAGGTCCTAGGTTAATTGTTCCAGAATTCACAAATAGAAATTGCAGAGGAGATGAGAAGAGAAGGTTAATTCATTCACAAATCAGCCATGCCTCTCGCTTCTTCGATATTCAAGGTTATATATCTCTCAACATTACAGACTAAGTCTCTTAATAGAGATTCACCAACGACAAAACAATATTAGCAACGACATCTACTTAGATAATAATAAACGACAATTCATTCCACTCTTATTAACTAGTCACGATAGCGCATGGGTGGCACGTGGTTCCTCTTGGATCGACGTGGATGTTCACCATTGTTGTCGTTGGTTGCTGAACATGGCTCTTCACAAACGACAGGTTCTGCCTCTGTCACTTGACTAGTACTAGTCGTAACAGATTCTTACCAAGACCTCGACTCAATGTCTCGTTAAACAACACCCGGAGAACCCTTGCAAACTACTGCGAACCCACGGCCCCCAGCAAAACCCGACCCCCGCAAAATACTGAGAACCCACGACCCCTGTGAACCCGGAACCACGGCCCCTGGAAAACCGCCACGAACCCACGACCCTGTTGGGAATGTGCCCTTAAAGCGTTATCGTAATGTTTTATTTTATTTTTATAAACATTTGCTGGATTAAATAAAGACGTATTTATTTTCTAGTTTGAGTGTTTTATACTTGATAAAAACGAATATTCATGAGTTTATAATATATTATATAAATCATAATATTATTGTGTAAGTGTGTTATACAAAAGAGGATTAATATTATGGATAATATATTTAAAGTTGTCCGTAATTAAGTCAAGAATTGGACAACTTGACTGGTAATTACAAATGTGATCCACTTACATTATGAATGTGAAAATTTTATCCGAATTTTTAGTGTTGAGACACTTAGTGGATACATTTTATATAATTTGATTATATAGGACAGGTCCATATGTTATTTTAAGGTGTTTTAGTAAGTACAGTAATGAAGATCTAAATGTACGTCACAAGATAATCATATGAAGATCAACCTTAATCCTGAGTGTTCACAAACTCTTTGTTTGTGTCCATGGACCTTTTGATTTGTTCGTTAAAAATCATTTGGATACTAGGCCAAATACTTGCATTTCAGAGGTCTCCATAACTTTCTCAAAGAGAAAGATTAAATGATCCCCTTAAGTGTCGGTTTCTAGAAGTGAACGGTTTGAGCGCTCTAATTTATAATAAGTTATAAATTAAGCATTCACTAGCAGACCCGATGGTACTTAAGGACTGAGAAATAATTAGAGGAGCAAAACGATAATTTATCCAGCTCTAATTGTGGATCATTATGGAGCGTTGAACTTCATGAAATGATTATATCAATGGACTGATAAATGTTTTGAGTAAATTACTATGTAATTTCAAGAGTTCAATCCCGAGTTTATAGTGGAATAATTTCGGGATTAATAAATTGAATAATTATTCTGTTCAATTTATTGGAGCTTGAACTTATAGGTCCATGGTCCCCAATTCGTCTTTGAGTATTGAGAATTGAAAACTAACAATAATTAATTAGATTAATTATTTATTTCTTATACTTAGTATTATTATTTAATTAAATGATTTAATATATGAATTTTAGATTGTCTAAAAATCATATAATAATAATAACACATTTGAGGGAACACCATAAGGAGTAAAATTCTTACGGTGTGGGTGCATGTCACTTGAGAATATTAAAAGAGGAAAAAGAATTTTTAATAATTAGATTATTAAAAATATCACATGTGATAGATATCAAATTAACTAATTAGATTAATTAAAAATACAAGTATAAGATATTTATTGATATCTATCTATTAAAAGAGGGAGAAGAATAGGTATTAGAATTCCCTTAAATAATTATGATTATTTAAATAATTATTTATTTATAATATATATGTATTTTATATATATAGAGAAGGTGTGAAACCATCAAATCTATAGCTGCGGTGAGGATCCGCATTTACTCATATATATATATATATATATGTGGAATTTTTTTTGGCAATTAAACCCATCGAAATATGTGGTTTTAATATGAGTATTATTTGTAAGATTCATTCCATCATATCACGTGCAGATGATTTCGTGTCTTTATTTTTGATTTGATTTGACTCACTTATTTGATCATTATTTTGCTAAATGTCAACTGTTGATGTTTTGAGAATATAAATGTGTTATATTCTAAAAAAATAAAATAAAAGACCCTAAGTCTTTGTCAGACAATTTCTCCTTTGAGAGAAAAATTTTACGTGAAAAATTTTCTTACATTTTCCTCTCTAAAAAGTCTTTCCCTTTTCTCTTTTATTTTGAGAGTGTTTCATAGTGTGAGAAAATTAGAGTCCACTCTCTAACTCAATTCTTTGCTAAAGAATCGAATTGAAATACCACGGTTTCGAAGTACCAAATTACCCAGACTGGTAAATTCGTGCCAAACGTATTCCATTAGCCCCACCTTGGCGGTTTTGGCACGTACGGTATTTTAAAGATTCAAACACATCAATTATTTCATCTTGGTAAGAATCTATATCTCTATTTCAATTAATATATGTTTAATTATTGTTTGATTGAATTCATATTTGATGAGGACATCGACCCAAGTGTCCATTTGGAGGATAAGGTGACTAAAGCTCCAGTTTGATTTGATGGACCCATGACTCGTGCCCGAGTGAAGCGCTTCAAGGAAAGCTTGAACACGTTCATTAAAAAATATTTTGAAGACGAAGAGATTGTGCACGATTTCAATCTTGGATGCGCCAACATGATTCAAGTTGAAGACTGAGATTATTTAGTTTGAGATTATTATATATTTTAGGATTATTATAATTATTATTTTGACTATTTTTTATTTTTAGTATTTTAATTAATTATTGTAATTTATTTTATTTTGTGAACCCTGGCTATTTATAGCCTCCATTGCTTAATGTATAGCAATTTAGAAGTTTTATTCATAAAAATTGTGAGAGCATTTTCTCTTCTTTGTTCCTTGTGAACTTCGAACTCATCAAAAATTTTTCATTCTTGTGATGTTCAATTGTGATATCGAGTGAATTTTTGCAATCATTTGTGGCGTCCTACAATTCATCCTAACCGATGAATTTTATTCCGGGGCTCCTATCGTGTCGGCCTTGCTTCGCGCAATGCCAAATTGAGTGAAAATCCTTAGCCGAGAAATGATCCATTCCGCGTCCACAGTTCTCCTTGCTTCGTGCAACGAGGATCACATCAATATTATTGTCACGTTAGATTTTGTAAAAATCTTGATCAGTGTTGCATGTATAAATTATTTACTATTTGATTTAATTTAAATTGTTTAAATTAAAATAATATATTTTTATAATTTCGCTGCGCAACGTACTCCGATTTCCAACAAGTGGTATCAGAGCGGTCGTGATTAATAATTTGAAATCAATAGTTTTGATTTATGAATTCTTGATAACATGTATTTTGAATAGGCGCATTGCATATGTTTTGTCATGAGATGAACTTTGTTTTGATGATTGTTTATGTTTTGTCATGACATGGAATTGGTCGTTAATTATATGGTCTTTTGGAATCTTTTATGTTTTTTTATTAGATCAAAATTTATTCGTCTTAATTACCATGGGTTAGGAATTATCGTATTTTTTTTATTCTACAATTTTTTTTCTTTCTGTAATATCACACGAAGGCGCTCATCAGAAAAAAGGTGGACTTTACCTAAGATTTGCTTCTTAGGATTTCAAAAAAAAAAAAAAAATAGGGAAGAAGAAAAGGCTGCTTGACGTATCATTTTTCTTTTTGAAAAAATTACGTATATACACACTTATAGGGAGAATATTACTTCTGAATAACACAAATAAAGATATTTACATTCAACCCAATTATGTACATGTGTCTTTATTTATGGACAGTTATATCCTTTTAATTTTTTATGTTATTATATATTTTTATTTGTTTACAATTAATTAATATACGTATTTGTTGGCAAGGGAATAAGCTATTTCCTATTTAGGTGGAACTAATTTAACAAAGTCCTTTCCTATATTTTAGGAGTTTTCATTAATTTGTTTACATTGAATCACGGTTACTTTTTTTTGCTTATATTGCTCTGTTAGATCACCATTTATTTCTCATGTGTTTTTTTTTTATTTGCTCCATGACAAAAAAAATTAATCGTTCATTAAAACAGAGATATTATTCTCGTTCCTTATATTTATTTCGTAGAGATCTATTTTGAAGCAAGTCTTAATTAAATATAAAAAACGTAATTATGCCTTCTATTTAAACATATGATTTTCATAGTTTTTTAGGAGTATAGTTGAGCAAACTGAACATATATATCACATTTGAATTTTTTTTTTTCCATCATTGTATTTATTCTTTAAATATTTTTTACGAACGAACTACCTATACTGTGACTTTTTCCATTAATTTTTGGATTTTAGTTTATATTTATATATTTTAAATTAAAATATATTGAATGGTTGGTTTATATTATATAATCTACTTTTGTTGTTTATTTTAGATTATATACCTGAATATGTCTTTTGTTTAAATTTTAACATGCTATATTCTTGATTATGTTCATCTAATTCATTTTAAATTGAGATTATAACATATCATATATCAGAATGTAATTTATAAATAATTCAGCTTATATTATATAATCTGCTGCTTTCATATAATCCACCTAAATTCTGGATTATATCTCACTTGTTTTTTATATATTTCAAATTAAATGCATAGCTTGTATTATATAATCTGCTACTTTCATATAATCCACTTAAATTCTAGACTATATCTCACTTGTATTTTATATATTTCAAATTAAATAAATAAAATAATATGACTTATATTATCTAATCGGCTAATCCAATAAAATTCGGATTATATAATCTCGTATGCCAATTTGTATTATATATATTCCACATTAAATATATAAAATAGTTAGGCTTATATGTAAAATAGCATACATAATTTAGCTTGATTTATATATTCTAATTTTTAAATTAAATATAATCTAATACAAAGTATATAATCAAAAATAATTTGACAACAGTACGTCAGTGTAATGACCTGAATTTAAAAGCACTGTGCCAGTTAATTAATTTGTATTTTTGCCTCAGTTATGACCAATTTGTAAAATTGGTCAGTTTCATTAAATCTGGTCAATTTGGAGTTATGATTTAAACTATAGAATTGGATGGATATTTTGTAATTTCGAATTGATGTGTTAGGAGTTTATTTTATTTCGAGAACGATATTAAAATTCCTAACTCTCATTTGTCCAAATTACGTGTGCAATTTTATTATTTCACGGAGAAATTTTACCATTCCCGTTGGTAAATTTTTTTGGGCCTTTTTGGCCAAAATTGAGCCCAAGCCCACTAGGGCTCTATTTTCTTTTTCCCCTTTTTTCTTTCTTCCCAGCCGCCACCCTCACTCTCCCTCTATCTCTCAGCCTCACACTCTCTCTCTCTCTCCCTCTCTCTCCGCCGTGACCCCACGCCCTTGCCGCCGGCCAGCCCAGCCCCGCCGGCGCTGCCTCCCTCTCGCGTGTCCAGCGCGTGCACCCCCGAGCCCCGCCGGCGCTGCCTCCCTCTCGCGTGTCCAGCGCGCGCGTCCCCCTCGCTTTCCTCTCACTCCCGCCGGCGACGAGCGGCCGACGCCCAGCCTTCACGCGTGCCGCCCACGCCGAACGCCGCCCAGCTCCGGCCTCCTCCAACGCCCCTCGCGCGACGCCGAGCCGCCAAGCCCCCTCGTCGACGACGAACTGGCGCTGCGTCACCGTGGGACCCGCGTGAGGACCTCGCCTCGCTCGCCCTTTTCCGGCGCACCTTCCTCCGGTCTGCGCGAGGCCCAGCTCGACCACCGTCGCGCCTCCAGCAGCGACCTCGCGCTGCTCGACCGCCCGAGCTCCGCGCGGTCCAGCCACGATTCGCGCCACCTCCTACCGCTGCGCGACCCAGCGTGTCCGCGCGAGCCTCCGCCCCCACGCCGCCTCGAGCGTGCTCCGCGCCTGCCCAGCCTCCGACTCCTCCGCCTTGCCTTCGCGCGAGCTCCTCCACGCGACACCAACTCGGGCTGCTCAACCCACGTTCGCGCTGATGAGCTCGAGCCTCGCCTCTGCTCCGCGCCTCTTCGCACGACCCAACGTCGGTCTCCTCCACAAAGTCGTTCGAACCCCGCTGCCATTCACACCTCGGTGAGCCTCGAACTCGATCTGGAGCATAACGATAATTTATGTTCGCGTTAGTCATGGTTGTTGATGCTTTGTATATTTTGATTCGCAAACTTTAACCCTCGTTACGCTTAGTGATCGGGTTAAATTATTTTTATCAAAATGTGGTTTTCGATTATTTTGGCGAGGTTGTGGCAAATATATCGATTTAATGTAATGTTGTGTTCGTGTGAAGTTTGGCGTTTTGGGCATATAGCCGCAATGTTGATCAAGCTTCCTTTTATTAGAACTTTTGTGATTTGTGGGATAATCTATGATTTGAAAGTTATAAATTGGAAGCTTGCGTTTAGGTCGAGTTTAGTGATGTAGTTATTAATAGCTTAATAAACTAATTGATTGGTTTTGTGCCAAGACTTAGAATCCGATATTTGCCTGAACTAATGTGTGTAAATAGAATTTGTCACCCTTAGTGATTTGGCGGTTGTTTAAGTTTATGAAATAAACTTTAGTTGGTCTCGTCCCGCTTATCAATTGTTTTGCCTCACTAAAAAGATTATTGCTGAAAATCTTATTTCTGGGGGATTGTGATTGCAAGGATTTTAGGAATTTTCTTGTGGTTTATTCGTGTGGGAATTTCGATTTTCCAATTGGTTAGTGATTGTGTATTTGGTGGCGAATACACTAGTTTATGTTAATGTATTTTTGTGGTTCGGTATTCTGTTTATATTTCATTTCGTGACCGTATTGGACTTATATTATTGAGTGTTTTGGCATTACAAAACTTTGTGGATTTATGACGTTTAGGAAACCAAAACTTCTTCAAGTGGTGTCGTTCTCAAATTATCACTCAAGAATTTATCAATTCGGCAAGAGTTATTGAAATTGGGTCGCGGGTCCTAGTATTCACTTTCTTGTTTTTCTTTGAACTTGGAACTTATAGCGGTTAAAGCTTTTAAACCGAAAATCATCGAAGTGACTCATTTCTTTAGTATTCTTTCTAATTGTACAGGAACGTCAACAAAACAAGTTTGGACTCACGACCACTTCGCCGTCCTTCGCCAAAGGTATAAGCGAGCGGCCAAAGGCAATTTTCGGTTTAAGAGAAACAACGACGACTTGAAAGTTGTTTTAATTTCAAATGTATCAATATCGCTCTCTTTGTGTAGAATCCGAGCCACTGGGGCTCGGTAGTGAATTATGACTATGTTTTGAAAGTAATTATGATAAATGATAAAATTGCCTGTGTGGTTGTTGTGATTGACTGTGACCGAAATTAGTTTGGTGCTGGGTTGAAATTAGGTGAAGGCTTCGGCCGGGATATCCGAAAAACAGGGAAAACTCTGCCGGATTTCCGGCTCGAATATTTAATACGTAATAAAATAAAGTCAGAAAACGATTAGTTGAAGGGACTCATTTCTCACATAATCTAGTCAGACAAAAGACTCGATAGACTGGATTGATTGTTAACGTTAACTCGGGACGAGAATACCCCTAGAGGGATTTCTCGATGAACTGTCTGTTGTCCCACTATCTAAACTTCCCTTCTGTTGATTCATTGAGCCCTACAGTCTCATTTCTCGCGAATGATTAGTAAACATAGGCATTGACCCTCTAATCCTCGTGTTGGACAGAAGTGCCACACATCAAGCTTTGAGGAGGGACGCCACTGAGGAAAGGTCGCGAGGACAAAGATGAGAGACTTAGGACCTCAGGTAAGTGGATCTCCACTGTGACACGAGTATGCTTTAACATGCTTGAATATATTGTGCATGTGTTGAGATTGTATAAAGCGTGCGATGCTTCTAAAGTTGTGGCTATTAAACTGTATGGATCCTCATTCTCGCTAAGGCCGCGAATACAGGCCCTCGATCATGTTTGTCTTGTTTGTGTAACGAGCCTGTAGGTATGGGACTGTAGGTTCGTTATGATATGTTGTATTTTTCTAGGTGTGTATTGGTAAGTGTGTTCACTTATATGTTTATCTGTCTGTAGGTATGGGCCCACAGACATAAAACTACTTAACTTCGTAGTTCAGGTTCTAGTGTAGGGTGTAGGTCTGTTTGTGTGTGTATTTGTTAGTATGACTTATCTGTCGGTGGGTATGGGACCACAGACATAAAACTGTTGCTGTTGTTGTTGAGACTTTATTGCAGGTCAAAGAGAAAAGTCTAAGACAAGACAAGGAGAGCGGAAGCAATGTATGTACACGGGTAGGGCCCGACGGGGCCGCAAGTCATGATCGGTTCCGAAATAGCCCGACGGGGCCACTGATTACGTTTCGGGACGGCCCGAGAGGCCTTGGGGAGGTCGGCGGACGACCTTCCTTTGTCGCATTACTTTGATCATTTGAGTATAGCCCGACGGGGCCGCGATCATGATTTGGTTCCGAAATAGCCCGACGGGGCCATCATGTATGACAGATTTCGGAGCGACCCGAGGGACCTCGCGGAGGTCAACGAACCACCTTTTAGAACGGCCCGAGGGGCCTTGGGGAGGAGAGCCACGGCCCTCCCCACAGTTTATGATGTGACGATCCGGATCGGCCCGACGGGGTAAAGTGCAATAATGAATTCCGAAACGACCCGACGGGGTCACTGGCCGTAAAAGGTTTCGGAATGGGCAGAGAGGCCCAAGTAGGATGAGTCCTCACAATCATAAAGAATATTGGGACGGTCCGAGGGGCCAAGATTCATAGCATGTCCCGAATTAACCCGATGGGGTGATTGCGCAATCAATCTGAAACAGTCCGACGGAACCATCGGTCGTGAGAAGTTTCGGATCGACCCGTAAGAGGTCTAAAATGCTTATAGTTCTAGAACGACCCGAGAATGGGTCTAGATTTATATTAAGTTCTAGAACAACCCGTAGAGGGTCCAGAGTTGTATAGTTCTAGAACAACCCGTAGAGGGTCTAGAGTTGTATAGTTCTAGAACGACCCGTAGAGGGTCCAGAGTTGTATTAAATTTTAGAACGACCCGAGAATGAGTATAGATTTGTATAAAGTTCTAGAACGACCCGAGAATGGGTCTAGATGTGTATAAAGTTCTAGAACGATCCGCGAACGGGTATAAATGTGTATTAAATTCTATAATGACCCGTAAGAGGTCTAGATTGTGAATAAGTTCTAGAACAACCCGTAATGGGTCTAAATGTGTATTGAATTCTAGAACGACCCGAGAATGGGTCTAGATGTGTATAAAGTTCTAGAACGATCCGCGAACGGGTATAAATGTGTATTGAATTCTATAATAACCCGTAAGAGGTCTAGATTGTGAATAAGTTCTAGATCAACCCGTAATGGGTCTAAATGTGTATTGAATTCTAGAACGATCCATGAGAGGTCTAGAGTGTGTATAAGTTCTAGAACGACCCGTAAGGGGTCTGGATGTGAATCGTGTGCACATGTACTTTTATAAGCTGAGTCAGAGAGTTGTGAACTTGAGTGAGATTATAACAAATTATGAGATTGACTTTTGAGTCGAGATTAATGGGTCGTTAAGCCCGACCTCGTTCCATGTCACAACTCTTTTGCAGGTATTGTATCCCGCGTAGGTTCAGCACCCTATCTCTGAAATCTACTTCGCGGGCAAGGTTGCTTAAGAATGACATTTACTCTTTGGACTATGACGACTCGATTACCGAGTCCGTCCTTTTGTTAAATTATTGTGTGTGATATCTCTTGGTTGTATGTTGCCTGCAGACTTAGCAACCTATTTATCTATCTACTTACTGGGCTATTAGCTCACTAGTGTACTCGTGTCGCAGGCGTCTTGTAACGAAAGAAAAAGGGGCGAGGCGACAATGACGGGAACAGCGAGTGTAGACGGGACCGACCTGTAAGATCTTAAGTGGACTACCGGCTAATCGTTGGCAAAGAAAAGTTTTAAATTCCGCATATTTTGTAAATGTTAAAATTATATATATTTTGGTTATGATGAGGATTAGTGAACCTCATGTTTTATATTAAAAGCTTGGTTGTGTAACTTAATTTTAAAAGTTCAAATTTTTCCGTATTTTTCGGTACAAAAATATCGTTTTGAGTTTTGGGTTGTTACAGTCAGTACTCAATCTTTTACAATCCAGCATATAATTTATGATAAATTCTAGTATGTTTCATACAATCTTGAATAAATTCTAGTATATTTCGTACAATCTTGAATATTTTGACGTGCATTCATTAATATATATATATATCAAATCTCGTCAAACCAAGGATCGAAAAACAACATACAACAAAAGAGTATGAAAAAATCACTGGAAGCTTTAGTTGCTGCTGATGCGAGATGAAGGTGGAGACACGAGTTCTGTTGATGCGCGACGACAAGTAAGTGCGCGGGGGAGAATGAGAATCTGGTGCCGTTGATGCATGACGACGTGTACGTAGCGGTGGCATGCACAGCGGAGAATGAGAATTAGGAGCTTTGAGAGCTTGGGTTTTTTTTTTTTTTTTTAGATAATGAGAAGTTTTGAAAAGACGAGAGAAATAAATATTATTTTTTATCATTCTTTTTTTATTTTAAAGATATTAGGATTTCAAATTCAAATTGGAATTGGATGCTTAAAAACCGGTATATAGAAAATCTAGCGTTCTATTTCTTTTAATTTTCTTCTTTTTAATTGTTTTCTAAATTTATATATAATTTATAATAAATTAAGTGCAATTTAGATATTTCATCTTTGCTTTCACTTTACATGTAATTATCTTTATTTTTATTCCCCAAATGTAATATTCTCTCTAATTGTGTGTATATATGTAATTTACTCTTTTTTTTTTTCGTAAGTCTCCTGTGCATTTTGGTGAAGAAAGCAGCCCAACATGCCCATTATAAGCTGGTTGGTCAATTTAGCCCAAGGCAGTACGACAGCAAGATGAAGAATTTATATTGTATTTTTTTGGGTTGTAATTATTTCCAAAGGACCTAGTCAATTCCATTTTATTTTTTGTTTTATTTAATTATTTTATTTGATAAAATAGTATATGTTCATGCATATTCACATGTCATTTAGACTAAGTGAGCCTATTCATTGCATTATAACATGTCATGCATCATGGTTTATTTGTTTAATATATATTTTTATTTTAATTAGATTAAAATTGACAAAACTAAATATAAATCATGATATCTATTATTATTTAATTTTGACTAAAAAGTTAGATTAAAATTAGATAATGGGTTATTCATTAATAATTCTATTTATAAATTGTTAGGAATAAAATTAAATAAATAAGTCATATGATCAAAAGGGCTTTGTGAAATATGATTGTCAATCGAGAATGGTTTTTTTTAAGGAAAGGTTTGTTGCCGTCAAATTGTTTGATCTCTTACCCGACCTAAAATTCCTTTTTCGTGAGACGTACGTAGGTTAGAATTAACCAACCTTGGTTTAGTTAATTCACCAACGGTAATTTTCTAAGCAACTTGAATGGGTTCAATATGGGTACTTAAAATAAAAGAAATTTAGTTTCTTAAATTGAGATTTTAATCACCTAGATAAACATTAGATGTTAAAATTAATTTGATAAATTATTCTAGATTATTTAAATCTCAAATTGATAAATGTTATCTAAAGAAAATACAAATTTCAATATTGAGTAATCTATTAGGTCTCCACCGTTAGTTTAGCACCGTGAGGATTGAAATGGCGCCTCGAGACGCCTTGATTTCGTCCTCCCTGCGGAGATTATCCATTTTGATTCAATATCAAGGCTAGGCTTTTAATGATAGATTTTAGGATGTACTCCAAGATTGACCTACCCTACAGTGGCACTTTTGGGTTAAGTCCGAAAGGTCGAAATGGTGGGTCTTACTCAAAAGGATATGAGATCAAATGTGTTGATTATATCTTTGACCAAACTATAAACTTCGATAGTTAATGATCATGCAATTAAATGTTAATAGAATGATTATTGATCAAGAATGTCTTGGTTTAACTAAGTGTATGGCATTTCCTACCCTACAGCGACGTATCATGCATGGCTAGTTGAATTATCGAGGAATGTTAAACTAGTATTTTGTATTTTCCTGTGCATTCACGCATCACGTTTAATATTACAAATTATACATGAATGTTAATTTCAAACAATTGATTATATTTATTTTTTTTATTCAACAAAATAATTTCTAATCCAATTACGTCTCTTTTGGCAGACAATATTTTGACTGGGGATAACTATCAAAAATGAAAAAGTAACATTAACATGGTGCTGCTAAGTGAGAATATAAGGCATGTTCTCATAGAAGGTTGCCCACCACCACCTGCTGCGAATGTTCCCCGTGGGACGAGGGACGTCTTTGAAAATTGGCGTATGGCTAATAATAAGGGAAATGGCTGCATGTTAGCTTTTATGTCTGAATCCCTCCGGACTAAACTGGAAGAGAAGATAACTATAGCTGAATTTATGGAAAGTCTCCAAGAAATATTCGGTAGATAATCTGAGAATGCACATCATGAGGCGACTAGGAAGTACACCAATGCCCACATGCAATCTGGGACACATGTCCGTGACCATATCATGAGGATGACAAATTATTTCACTGAAGCTGAACTTTATGGGGCAACATAAGATGAGCCCACTCAAGTGAGCATAATTCTGAACTTGCTGCCGAACGAATTCTTGTCATTCACTAGCAACTACATAATGAATAAGCTGACTTATGAGATGACTCAGCTTCTCAATGAGTTGCAAACTTTTGAGTCAATCTGTGGAACTGCGAAGAGGAAGCAAGAGGCAAACATTGCCAGTAGCTCTAATTCAAAGAAGAAGAAAGCTCAAAAGCCAAAAGTGTGGTAAGAATGGCGGACAAGCTCTTGGAGCCAAAAAGTTTAAGAAAAATGACAACAAACCCCAACCTCAGAAAAAGAAGAAGGTCAAGAAAGGAAAGTGTTTTCATTATGATGTGGAAGGGCATTGGAAGTGCAATTGCCTTAAGTACCTCGCTGAGTTAGCCAATAAACGTAGGAATTGAGGTAAATCAGATTTATACGTTTTAGAAAATAATTTAATAGAGGATGAGTCCTCTTGGATTGTTGATTCTGGATCAACTAACCATGTTTGTACTTCTTTGCGGCTACTTGATTCCTACCAAGAGCTTGCTGAAGGGGAGCTGACTATGAAGGTTGGCAATGGGGCGTTCGTTTCAGCTAGATCAGTGGGAGTTGCCCGTTTAAAATTTCTGTTTAATAAATTTCTGTTATTGAACGATATTTTATATATTCTTAGATTTTCTAGGAATCTTATTTCGGTTTCCAAACTTCATGAACAATTGTTTACTATTTCATTTGCCAATAATTTAATTGTTATTTTCAAAAGTGGTTTGGATATTTGTCATGCATATTTGGAAAATGGGATTTATTTTCTTAGACCTGCTTATCAAATATGCTTGAATGCTGAAATATTTAAAGTAGTTAATCCTAAGTCCAACAAGAAAAAAAAACTTAATAGTGATGATGAACCATATCTATGACACTTAAGATTAGGCCATATTAATTTGGAAATAATTAACAGGCTAACAAAGGAAGGTCCTTTAAGGGAACTAAGAGTTGGAACCCTACCAGTTTGTGAGTCTTGCCTAGAAGGTAAGATGACTAGGAGACCTTTTTTCCGCTAAGGGAGAAAGGGCAAAAGAACTATTAGAGTTAGTACATACCGACGTGTGTGGACCGTTGAATGTACAAGCTTGAGGTGGTTATGAATATTTTTTTACTAGTATTGACGATTTTTCAAGGTATGGATATGTTTATCTTATGCAACGAAAATCTAAGACTTTTGAAAAGTTCAAAGAGTTTATTGCAGAAGCCAAAAAATAATTAGGCAAATCACTTAAGACACTTCATTTTGATCGAGGTGGGGAGTACCTGGATTCTGAATTCAAGGATTTCTTAATAGAGAATGAGATTCTCTCACATTTAACAGCTCCTAACACTCCAGAACAAAATAGGGTTGTAGAGAGAAGGAACTGAGCATTGTTGGACATGGTAAGATCCATGATTAGTTATTCATCTTTACCGTTGTCATTCTGGGGCTATGCCTTACAAATTGCGGTGCATATTTTGAATGTTGTACCGTCAAAATCAATCCTTAAGACCCCTATTAGAACTATGGAATGGACGTAAACCAAGTTTGCATCACTTTCGTATTTGGGGGTGCCCTACTCATGTGTTGAAAGGGAAAACAGGGCAATTGGAACCACGAACAAAAGTGTGTTTGTCCTTAGGATATCCTAAAGGCACTAAAGGAGGTTTATTTTATAAGTCCGAAAGATAACAAAGTATTTGTATCGACAAAAGCTACTTTTCTCAAAAATGATTATATGACAAACTTCAAATCTCGAAGTAAAGTGATACTCGAGGACATGTCACATGGTCTGATACCTCCATGATCGATAACAATTATTGATCATGGGATAGAAGAAAACACAGTTCCTGATCAAGTCACTATGGTACCTAGACGTAGTGGGGGGGGAGGGGGGGGGGGGGGGGGGGGGGGGGGAATTAGAATACTATCTCGCTATAGACAAGAGATTGAAGCAAATGTTGTTACAGATACCAATGAAGAAGATCCATTGATATATAAGGATGTAATAGTAGATTGTGATAAGGAATAATGGCAAGAAGCCATGAACCAAGAGATGGAGTCTATGTACTCCAACTCTGCCTGGAAACTTGTAGATCCACCTGAAGATGTCAGGCCAATTGGATGTAAATGGATCTATAAGAGAAAGAGAGGAGCAGATGGGAAAGTAGAGACTTTCAAAGCTCGATTGGTGGCTAAGGATTATGCCCAATGTGTAACACCAGCCCCCGAGGTTATCCTTTACGGTACTTTTCCGATAAACGTGATAGTCATTTTTGTATTTAATGACCCTTCGTTAAATTAATTTTATCTCGTCTTGCGATTAGAACTCACTCCCATCATTGCATTATCCAAATTATAATTGGAATACTTATGCTTAAATTATTAGTGGCCATTTATTTTGAATTCGAATCCTTAAAAGTGCAAAATTGTGCCGTGAGTTCCTGAACTTTTGAGAAATTACAAAATTGGCCCAATTTAGAAAGAAAAAAACCGACCATTTTTGGGTTGTAATCTGTTTTTAAGGGTACAATACGATTTATAATCATATTATTAACCCTAGTTTCAAATTTGAAACCATTCCGAGTTAAAACGAAGCCGAAACGGCTTAAACTCGAAAAGTCGAGACAAACCGGCTAAAAACGGTTAGAGAAAGGGAACGAGCTCGGAAAGACCACTTATAAATTGATATTTGAACTTCTAAATAGTATTTTAGAAGTTTATAGTGACATAAGAATGTCTCGTTAAGTCTCGGGTTAGACGGAATTTGAATTAGGTCAAAACTCCGATCGATGGTTCGGAATAGGGGTGTTTAGGCCTCTTCGAGAGAAACGGGCCTCGGGAAAGTTTCCCGACCCCTCGGGCCAACCCATAACCGATCTTAATTAACATTAGTGGGCTTGATGTGTTAAAAAAATAATTCTAGGCCCATTTCTAAGCCCAAAACCGTGGGCCCAAGTGAGAGAAATTGGTTGAGTGTTTAAATGGTTTAAGTGGGATAAGGGCCAGTTTGGCATTGCTTTTAGGGCCTGCTTTTGGATTATGGAAGAATCTAAAGCAGGTTAAGGTGTTTGGTAAACCTGTTTCTTATAGAATTAGGTAACTGTTTTTGCTTCTCTGTAGTGCAATTTGTCTAGAGTCTGAGAAGCAGGGTATGAGATGCTTTTAAATAACTAATTCTGCTTCTATTTTTTCAATTACTAAATTACCCCCATTTTAAACGAATTTTTCGGTAGCCAAATAACACGTGTTTATGGTCAAACTCATTTTATGCTGAAATATTCTCTTTTATCTCAGTCAAAAAAAAATCGCGATTTCCGTTCATCTCTTTCTATCTTCCCCATATTTAAGAGGATTCAGTTCTCTTTTTTTTTTCCTCTATTGTAGAGGGCTGGGCTGCTCATAATTTCAATTTTGGTAATCCCTTTTTTTTGTATTTCAGTTGCATTTCAGATCTACAATAACCAGGTAATTTTCAATGCTGTAATGATCTTCATCTCATGTCTTTAATCCGTTCCTTTCATCAAGCTCTTGTTGTTGGAGATTTAGTTTTTAGTTTTTTTTAGTTTTTTTTTTTGTTGTCTTCAATTATTTTCATGTTATTTTGTTCTGTGTGGAAGCTGTTTGAGAATATTCCTCAATGAAGATTGTGAATAATTTTAGGGATTTTCTATTTTTTCCCCTCCTTTGAAGATTAATAGTAATATTTATGTTTGCTTCTAAATATTGAATGATGTAAATTTTTGCTCATCTAACTTGCATTTATACGTAAGGCTTTTGAGACAATAGTAGTTTTGTGATATATTTGTTTGTTAAATGTTTTTATTTTGTCAGATTAACTACCTAATTAGTAGTTCTTGAAATATAGATAGATATTAGCACACATAATTTTTATCAATTTGAATTGTATTTGTCATTTGTAGACCATAATGTGTTTGATCGGTGATAGGCTTTTATTTAAACCAACCTTTTGTTCCAGTGCTAGTTGTCAGCCTTTATAAACCTCATTTTAAGGGTTTGTAATGAATTATGGCTGTCCTTAGAGCTTATGAGCTCATTTGAAAATCATCACTTAAAATTGAATGTATTTTTCACTACTGTGGATCATGTTTTAAGTGGTCTATGTATTTATTATATGGTTTTGTTATGTTTTTTTTTTCTTTTTTGTCCGTGCTAACTCAAATAAACATATAATGTAGGAGCTAGCTTGGTGTATTTTTTTTTAATAGTTTAGTTTGTTACGTCATATATTGATTTTCTATAGCAAAAAGGTTCAGTAATTAAACATTGTGGCCTACAATACTAATTGATGACTTTGCATTTTTCTTTATATACTAGAAGGCCAGAACATCTTTAGCAGAGATTTTTTATTAGTTCGTTAAAAGAGATCTGCATTAAATTAGGGGCAGAGAAAAAAAAAAACATAGAGATCTCATAAAACACAATTGGATTACTAAAAAACTATGCTAGCTAATTTATCAGATAACTAACAAACTAAGTTCCTATTAATCCAATAATTGTACGTGACAGTATTAGCTCTTAACCAATACTTGACTAGTGCCTCTAAATCTTTATGTTCATGTATGACATTTGTTTTCCTTTCTCTTAGGCTCTGAGGACCGAATTGTCATCACAATTGGTTTAACAAGTGGGGTTTTGAAGTTTTTTTTTATTTATTTTTTTAATTAGTCAACTATAAAACAAACTTATTTATAATAATAATAAAAATTTAAGATCTTCAATATATGGTAAGTTTATTAAGTAATAACTTAGTTTAGTTTGTGAAAGTATAGATGACAACAGAAAATCATAGTAGTGGAACACGAGGCAAAGCTGTATGGGATGTCGAGACTGTAGACATTTTCTGGGACATGTGTATTGCGGAAGTGGATGCTGAAAATCATCCTGGGACACACTTTTCTAGAGTTGGATAGGAAAATGTGGTGGTAAATTTTTGCAAGGAAACAAACAAGGTGTATACCAAAGTACAACTAAAAAATAAGTGGGATGCACTTAAAAATGATTGGAAATTGTGGTAGCAACTTGTAGGCAAAGAAACCGGCTTAGGATGGAATGACAAGAAAAAGACTATCGACGCACCAGAAGAATAGTGGGCGAAGAAGCTTGAGGTAGGTATCGTCAATATGATTATTTTAATTAGGAATATTGACATTCGTAATTGTTTTTAATATAATTTTCATTTCTTGTAGACACATCCAACTGCAGCAAAGTTTCGCAAAGAAGAAATTACTCCTGAATTGGAAGAAAAACTTGACAGGATGTTCACAAATATTGTAGCCACTTGTGAATATGCTCGGACACCCTCGTCTAGTGTTCATCAATCTGAGACTCCTAATTCATCTAATAATGAGTTTACTGTGGTGGAAAGTAGTGAGGATTCAGAGTCGTCTACTGAAGAAACACTAAAAAAATGCAAAAACTGTTAGAGAAAGAAAAGAAAAGAAGTTAGCTCCACTAACTACAAAGGCCAAAAACTTCAAAATCAGTGGCAAGAAAAATGTAGGAGGTGCTGCTAAATTGTCACAACAAATAGAACGTCTCGTACAAGCAGTTGAAGGAAAAAGTAATATAACATATGTTGCACGCAAAGAGATGCCTGGCTCTAGTATTCCTGAGGTGATGGAAGTTGTTAAGTCTCTACCTGGAGTAGAAATTGGGGGTGCGTTTTGGTATTTTACTACTCAACTATTTTTATCGAAAGAGAAGAGAGAGATGTTTGCTACAATAAAAGATCCTCATCACAAGCGTGAATGGCTTAACTGCGAGTTCACGTATCAGAGATAGCTAGTTTTTAATTATTTTATAATTGATTTTTGATTACTAGTAGGGAATAATAGATACTTAATTTTCATTACTTCTTTCTTTCATGTTGTTTAAGTTTTCCTATTTGAGAGCAATAATTTCCTTTTATGTTTAAGTATGGATCTCATGTTTGTGAGAAAATATTCATTGATTTTATCATATTTGAGAAGATTAAATAATTTGAATTGTTATACTAAATTACAGGTCATGGATGTGACAGAAGAAGAAGAGTTTGAAGTTGTTGCTAAAAAGAATATGATGAGTTGAACGAAATTGTGTGTACGACGGCTCTTGTTATTGAATGTTATTACGATCTATATATAAATAAAGTTCCTTGTATGGATTCTAAGCAAACAGGATATATATGGCTAATAGAAGTCTTACAAGGAAATCAACAAAGGTGTCAAAGAATGTTTAGAATGGAAAAAGAAGTGCTCTTACAATTATGCAGTGAATTAGAAACTTATTATGGATTCACGGGTTCAAGAAGAATTAGTGCACTTGAGATACTAGGATTCACTTTGAACATCCTAGGACATGGCATGGGAAATAGATTAGCACAAGAGCAGTTTCAACATTCGGGTGAGACTATAAGTCGGTACTTTAGTATGACATTAGACGTATTGTATCTCATGGCCAGAGATCTAATAAAGCCATCAGATCCAGAATTCAAGGACATTCCCAACGAAATTCTGAGAGATTCCAGATATATGCCTTATTTTAAGGTATGTTTATGTAAAAGGAAATTGCTTGTTTAGTTAATTCTAGTGGTGATAGTAATGATTATGCTAAATTGCATGACATGAAGTGATTCATATTTTTATTTTTTTTATTACTAATTTATTGTTTAATCTTTTTTAGGACTGCATTGGAGCTATAGATGGTGTTCATGTTCCTGCTTCTCTACCTCTAGAAGATCAAGTACCATTTATTGGAAGGAAAAAAGTACCGACTCAAAATATTATGGCAGTATGTGACTTCGATATGCAATTCATATTTGCATATGCTGGTTGGGAAGGCAGCGCCCACGACACAAGAGTATTTTTCGCAGCTCTACGTAATCGCTCATTAAATTTTCCTCACCCTCCTAATGGTATAACTATTCTTTTATTATTAATTTTAATTAAGATACCCATAAATTTATGTTAATTTTTAATAGTAATTATTCGTTGTTTACTTACAACAGGCAAATATTATTTAGTAGATGTGGGCTACCCAAATACGATTGGATATTTAGGACCATATAAGGGCCAAAAATACCACCTTGTAGAATTTCACATGAGTCAAACTCAACCAACTAGTCATCAAGAAATTTTCAACCGTGCACATTCTTCACTCAGAAGTGTTATTGAACCTAGCTTTGGTGTGTGGAAAAAAAGATGGAAGATTCTAAGGGACATGCCTACTTACCCATTTGAAAAACAAGTAAAAATTGTTATTACAACCATGGCGTTACATAATTATGTAAGAAAATATGGTAAATGTGATCGTCAATTTGAGAAGATAAAGAACACGACTCGTAAAAACAAACAACGAAGATCTTGATTTTGCAGGAGAAGAAGAAGAAGAGTATCGAACTCCTATAGGCCCTAGGTCACAAGTGATGAGTAAATTAAGAGATGATATTGCTGCAAGTTTGATGGGAGCAAGAAACTAATATCTTGAGAGGTCATTACAATTTCAATAGAGGCTTATATTGCAAAGTTTCATTCATTTTTAATAAATTCCTAATTAGTTTAGCTTAGAACATATTCAGTTTTTAGTTGCAAATATGTTTTAATATATTTTGTTTATTTATTAGATCAATAAAATAAATTGTTATCGTCTAATACTCTATTATTTATTATTATTATTTTTTTGCTAATTATAGATGTAATTAATAATAAATTATTTGATTCAAGTCTACATAAAAGCATGGTGCGGCAATTACAAGAAATAATAATAATAATAATAATAATAATAATAATAATAATAATAAGTTTTATATATAATAATATATTGAGCCTATTTTGGTAATTATACATATTCACAGCACCTTAATACTTAGTTTACCAAACACTATAAGGCTGCTTCTGCTCTAAACAACAGTTTTAAATTTACAGTTTACCAAACGCCTTGCCTGCTTATCAGTGCAGCAACTTCTTTCTTCAGCACAGTTTACAGCACTTTTTTTAGAAGCACAGCAATGCCAAACTGGCCCTAAGTGATGAACCAATGAAATAAATCCAAGGATTTTTGCATTGGTAGCACTTTTAACCCAACCAATCAGATAATGGGCCATCATGGGCGCCATTTTGAAGAAAGAAAAGGGGGTTAAAAGGTTTTTCAACTTCGATGCTCATCTTGAATCCTAGCCATAGGAGTTGAATCCCTTAACCACCAAGTTTGAATCAATGGCCAAGATTTATTGAAATTATCAATTAATTAGCATTATTGGAATTAAATCTTGAAGAATATACATGAATGATGTTTGACCATTGAGGAGAAGAGAGAGTGGAAGAATAGTCATTAAGTTACTTAGAGAATGCAACTTAATGATGAGTGTCTAGTGAAATGAAAAGGTTTCTCTAAGTAAATCTCAACCGTAGGATTGGTTGACGAAAGGGATCAAGGGCCAGGATGAAACATGAAACTAAATAATTATTTTAAATAAGGAATTAAACTATTTAGAAGGAGAGAGAGAGAGAGTGAAATTCAGCCAAGAGAAAGAGAGTAACACAAGTGAAACTCTCTCTAATCTCTCTCAAGTATAAAAGGATTTTTGACTCTTAAGCTCCCATTTTTTCTTTTTCTTGGCAAAATTTTGAGAGAAAAACCGTGGGATAGAGAAAAAGAAGATAAAATAGAAAGCTTTGAGACAAAGAAAGCAAAGAAAAGAAAGACAAGGTTGAGAGAGAGAGAGAAGAGCCGAGCAAGAGAAGCAAAGAAGCAAGGAAGGCCTCAAAAATCCTAGTTTACCAAGGAAAGAAAACCGTGCCTCGGCTTAGCTTTTTCTCAATGTTTTTGTAATCCAAAAACCTAACCTAAACCTTGTATTATTCTGCCTTAAGAGTAGGAAAACCACACGTGGTGGTTTGGAGAAAATCCAAGGTGACTATCTGGCCAAGAAGGAAGCTCGGTGAAGGAAAGCTCAAAGATCCGAAAAGCTAGGTATAAATCTCTAACCTAGAGTGACATGAGGTTATTTCTCTTTCCTCAAAGTTCATTAGGATTACCATGGATGTAATATGTTTGAGTTGTAAGCATGCAAGGCCTCTATTGGTTTAAGTTTACCGAACACGAGTTTAAGGAAGCTAGATTGGCTAGTTTCCGAATATTTCAACTCGTGTTCGATTGTGTTTGTGTTTGAGTTGTTGTTTAGCGTGCATGTCAAGGGTTCGGATTCCTTGTGACGCTTGAGCTTTTTGTTGTCTCTTGATATGTTTGCATGGCTGCTTATTTGTGTTTAAAATATGAAAATATTTTGAAAATCGCCATGCACACGACGGTTTCCAACGGACCGAAGTGAAACCATTCAAAAGATAAACTTTGGTAAATTTCTTGTAAAAATCCGAATCCAAACTTGTATTAATATCATGGTTTGTTTGATTTGTTGTTTGAATGTTTTAGCTACTGTTTTTAATTAATGTTTGTGTTAAAAACCAAATGGAAACCGAAAAGACATTTAGAGACAAGTGTCTAGGTCAAAACCCGTGAAAACGGTTCGAAAGCGTTACATTTCGTGAAAAAAAAAGAGTCAAAATACAGAGATATTTTAGATATTCAAAGTATTCATATATAACACAAACACTAATTACTAATGACATTAATAAATTTATAGTCCAATTATTCTTGACAATCCATTCCTCCTTGTCTCATTTGTCTCGTCCATGGTACTTTCATAGAATCAGGCTCCATGAAAAGAATATAGAATCAATTAATATGCATTAAAGTAAAAATACAAGTGTATATAACTGAAGCAATTACAAATTACAAAGAAATTAAATGTTCGTCTAAACTAAAGCACTACCTAAAGCCTAAAACAATGAAATTATAATAGCTTTGTCTCCTTTTGAAACAAAAAGGATGACAATTAGTATTTAATCCTCCACAAACAAGAAATTTTTTTTAAAGGTGTTTTGTTGGGCTCATTATGCATAATGTCAACCTTTGCAAACCCATTGCTTGGATAGGATTGATATAGAAAACGAAAAAAACGTACAAACCACAATAAATTACTTATTACCAAATGCATACAAACACAAGAAATTTAAAGAGAAACAGGAAAAAAATAATAATAATTTAAGACTAAAGTAAAAGTACTTTTAATTTTTGCAAATTGAGCTTTCCCAGCAGCTTGTTGGATGATTTTGGAGGGACTCTCTATGCAATTCCCTGCAATAGTAGTTAGTCCAAAAGGAAAATGCTAGATAGTGCTTTGAAACAAACTCATCATAAGCGAACAACATTTACATTGTAGCCTTTGCACAAAAAATCAATAACCAAGCGGATGCCTTACTCTTATCGGCTTTGGCAGTATATATGGCAATGGATTTGCGATTGAGAAAAAAGATGCCACATGAATAAATGGAACTCACTCTTGACGGCTTTAGCAGTGCAGGAGGGGCTGTGTAGGAGTTGGAGCTCTGTGTTGGCATCGCCGTGGCTGCCGCCACACAAACCCGACCACTGGAGAGCCTAGATTGTTACCACACCTTCACGATACCTGCCAAACATGTGATCCGCCCATTCTCAGGCCCACCCAAAATGCGCCGCCGCGCGAAACGCACCGCCGTCTCAGATCCATGCAAAACCCAATCGTCAACCACAATCAATTAAGAAGGGCACATGATTGCGAGGGTTTAATCTAATATGATTTAAAGTGAAATGATGGATTTAAAACAAATGTTAAATCATCGAACACTTTGTGGTCATTAACATGAATAATTCACCCAGATCTAAAATAAGGCATTTGCCCAACATCAAAACAAACATAGAACGGTGTGGCAAGACATGGAACAAATTACGGTGCTTTTCTTCAAAACTTCTCAGCTTTTCTTCACAACAAACACAGCCATTTTCCCCAATATAAAAACTAACTATAATGAAGTAAAAACGAGTTTGAGACTTACAAAGCTGACTTGGTGATGAGTAATGACGAAAGTAGATGTCCTCCGTCGAAGCCTGCAACGAGCGATATGAAAGTTGATGAGAAAGCTCTACAATGACAGCGCGGCGGTTCGGGCAATCAGAGCTCAGATGGTGCAGCCGACGTGGGAGTTGTGGGATTGCTGCCGGCATGGTGTCGATGTGGGGTTCAGGAGTCGATCGGCGATCGGTACGCAGGAGAGAGGCACGCTGTCAAGCCTTGTGCAATTGTGACTTTGTGCGTGTAAAAGTGAAATGACAAACTAAGGAGGGCAGTCGAACAGATGGCAGCAACTCACAACTGGGAAGGTGTTTAACCAAAAACATAAAAAAAACAAAAAACAAACAAACTTGAAAAAATTCAAAATAAAAAATTTCATTCCCGCTATATTTTGGCGGGCATGTTTAGGGTCAAAAAAATCGTATGTATTTTAATTCTTCATAATATATTTAAAAACCACATATATTAATAAATTATAGAAAGAAATTGGCTGTAGATGTTATTTTAGGATTTGGAATCACAGTGAATTTAACGTTGCTTTAGAATTAGGCGACGTTAAACACATGATCTTTAACCTCGCTTTACAAAAAACAATGTTGAATGATATAGAATTGACGTCCTTTTTTTATTAAGGGACGTTAAAGTAAGAAACTCACCAATTTTAATGTCGCTTCTCGTATTGGTGACGTCAAATGATGTGCTGGGTGGTAGATTTAGCGTCGCTTTTGTAATGACCGACATTAAATCCCTTCCATGATACTTTAACATCGCTTAAATAGCAATCGACGTCTATGAAGCGACGTCTACAAAGATCTTTGCAGTAGTGATTATATCCTAATTGAAAAAGGATTTAACGAACACTTTTTAAATAAAAGAGAGCTTATTAATTAAGCTTAGTGTTCAAAAGCATTTTGTGAAAACGTTAAACGGACAAGTGTCCCGTCTTAGAGACGTTTAAAATGTCACGGCTATTTTGGGCCTTGCCTTAGTCTTTGAAGTCCAAAGCTTCTTGGGCAAAGCCGTTTCAAATTGTGAAGTCCATTTTGGGCCTTCACTTTGTTGAAAAGCCCATACCATTAGTGGGCCTCACAGCAAGGAGGCTGTGAAGGCCATTTTGGGTCTTGTTTTAGCCCGAAACCCAAATTACCTGTTTGAGCCTCAGAAGTGGCTAAGGCTCATATGTATCAAGGCCAAGTATATGAGAAGGCCTTGAACCTTGTACTGGGCCACTCTAAGTAGCCCAATTAAAGTAAGTCGGTAGAAAATCCATCGAGTTAAGATTAGACTTTCCTAAGCTCAGACGGACTTTAAATAGTCCGAAGATTTCAAAAGACGAGAGACCGTCTAGGAAAGTTTAAAATTGAAAACCGAGCACTTAGAGATTAACTAATTGATAGTTCGTCTCGTGTTTACGAGACGGTTAAATTAATGAGACCATGTCTTCTATTCAAGGACAAGGAGACACGAAGGTGGTCGGAGCTCATAACAATTTCCCGTAAAGATCTCGAAACTGCCACAACGCCTATAACTGTAAGTGGCGATGCATCTACAGCACCGAATGTATATATGTGTGAAATGTTTGCTAGGGTTGCATTAGTACTTTGTGAATAAATGCTGTGTGAATACTGTATCTTTGTGCTGTGTAGTGAATAAACTATATTAGCAGAAAGAGAACCCTAGCATGGATAAAATACGAATAAAATATTCGTAATTAGAAATAATCTAAACTTTAGATTAGAATTTCATAAGCCTCAATGAGAGAAAATAAGCTATAATGAAACTCATCGGTGCGCACTCGCTCGTATCCGATCTCCACCGAGTTTACAACTCAAGTGTGAGAAGAAGGTCGGCTTTATGCCAAACCTATAATTGAAAGAGAAACAGCTTAAAGACAAAAGAATGCAGCCTCGAGCCGCCAATAAAAACTAAGGCTGTGAATGCCAAAGTAGAGGCTGAACCTTTGATTTACTAAAGAATGAGTAAATCATCATGAATAATTACTTATTAAAGGATTATGAAAAGAATTAGATATTGATTCCTGATATCGATAAATCATAATGCTAATGGCACAGCCGGGTCCTTATCGGTGCGCCATGCCTTACGGACTGTGGTCCGTCATAATAATCTTGTAGGAAAACCTACACAGCCTATTGTATGTTTGCTGTGAACCCCTCGAACGATTAAATCATAGGTCTCGAACCCAAATACAAGAGGCCAAAGTATGGGACTCATAAGAAGTCCATTCGGCACTTTAAAGCAATAAACTAAAATTATAAAGAGGCATCTTGAGAAATCCCAAAGATACTAAATCCCAGTTTGCTGTGTGATCTGACAAGAGGATTTAAACATACTAAATCTCCGTCTACATCATGATCTGACGAGGGAAAGTATATCAGATTTAAAGTCCCGATTTCTCGACAAACGAGACGGGATGGACAGAAATCTGAAATAAGCCTCAATCCTATGACATGAGTTGATAAGAGGTAAACAAATACAATCTAAATATTAATATAAAAGTCAATGGTACCGCTTGGCTCCAAGAGAAGAGAGCCCTGGCTCCGAGAGAGAGAGAGAGCCCTGCTCCCTACGGATGAGCTTATTCGTCACACAAAGTCGGCCAGTTGAGTGTGAGATGAAGTCTATTTGACTGCCGGAAGATAGGCCATCTCCCTGCCTGCGTGCTATAAAAATCGCGATGACCATCAGTGGATCCCAGACTTAATAAAGATGTCGAGCTCGATTAATTAAATAATGAAATGATTGTTGTGTGAAAACATTAAGTCTAGAGATAGTCTAATGAGACATTCCTCGAGAAAGGACTATAAATAAGCGTGGTAGTCCATAACCGATCACGAGGCCTTGACGATATGAGAAGCAAAGCTATGTGCAAAAGACTCGCCAGTGAAGCCGAGTTGTCTCCTTAGAGCAAGGTGAACCGGGGGTGTTATTCAATTGTGCTTAGTGCAACGAGATAGAGCTGCCTTGCGTCGGAAGCTCGGCTGTATGAACCGAGTACAAGTACTCGGCTGTTAAAAAGTGAGAATTGAGAGACATGGGAATACGCGAGGGCAATAGGACAACTTTGATGTAATTTCTATGTAAAGGGTGTTAGTTGGCATGGGACGGCTAACCTCTCTGTGTGTGATTGTTGTAATATGTGAACATGTGATGCATATCATCTAGGATAGACTAGTTCGCCCTTACTAAATTTATCAACTCATAGGTTCTCGGTGTTGTAGGTAAGAAGCCAAGGAAGATCGACGAGTAAGAGCTGGCGGGGATGGTATATGTGGTATCCGTTGAAGAGAATACCCGTGGCAATATATTTTCCTCACTTTTGATATATTACAAACAATATATGTTTTTTATGCCGGGACGAGATCCCGAGAGCTTTAAGACATGATATGTAATATTATGAATTATGATGGTAAAAGACTCTTTGTGAGTCGTATTTTATTTTGAGACTAGGATATGATCCTGGGGACTCTTATATTACAAGTATGTAATTTTATGGTAGCATCTATACTCCAACGACTTTAAGTATTATCTATAGTAAAAACTTCCATAGTTTAAAAAAATACACAGAATTTTCGTTTTCAAAGTTAAAAGAGTTACGAGAGTTTGAAAATGAGTTAGGAATCTCCTGTCGCGGCCGCAGCGGAGTCGGCGGGTCGTGACACAAAGAGAGGGTATTGACTATGAAGAGACATTATCTCATGTCACCATGTTAAAATCCATAAGGATCCTCTTATCCATTGCTGCCTACTTTGACTATGAAATTTAGCAGATGGATGTCAAGACAGCCTTTTTAAATGGCAATCTTGAAGAAAGCATCTATATGTTACAACAAGAAGGTTTCGTGGCAAAAGGCCAAGAACAGAAAGCCTGTAAGCTATTAAAGTCGATTTATGGACTTAAACAAGCTTCAAAATCATGGAACATAAGATTTGACGAGACTATCAAAACTTATGGTTTCAAACAAATTGAAGATCAACCTTGTGTGTATAAGCTCATCAAAGAAAGTAGTGTGGTTTTCTTAATTCTTTACGTTGATGATATCTTAATCATTGGGAATGATGTTGGAGTATTATCAAGTGTAAAGGAATGGCTGAGTAAACAATTCCAAATGAAAGATTTGGGAGAAGCAAGTTATGTTCTTGGGATCCAGATCATTAGGGATAAAAAGAACAGACTTTTGTCTCTATCACAAGCATCTTATATAGATAAGGTGCTAACACGTTTCTCGATGCAAAATTCAAGAATGGTCTTTTACCAACCCGATGCGGAGTTTCTCTTTCTAAGGAACAATGTCCTAAAACACCTCAAGAGGAGGAGGACATGAGATGTGTTCCTTATGCTTCGGCAGTTAGAAGCCTAATGTATGCAATATTGTGTACTAGGCTAGACATCTATTATGCCGTAGGAATAGTGACCAGATATCAGTCAAACCCTAGTAAAGAACATTGGATTTCCATTAAACATATCCTAAAGTACTTACGAAGGACTAGAAACTATATGCTTGTTTATTCAGGTGGTGACTTGAAACCCATTGGTTATACTGATTATGAATTCTAATCAGATAGGGACTCAAGAAAGTCGATGTCCGGATCAGTATTCACTCTTGGTGGTGGACCTGTGATTTGGAGAAGCATAAAGCAATCTAGCATTGCAGATTCTACCATGGAAGCTGGATACGCAGCTGCTTGTGAAGCTGCTAAAGAATCAGTCTGGCTCAGAAAATTTTGTATTGACTTGAAAATTGTTCCAGGAATGAATGAAGCCATAACACTCTATTGTCATAACAGTGGAGCAGTGGCTAATTCAAAAGAACCAAGGTGTCATAAGAGGGGTAAGTATATTGAAAGGAAATACCATTTGATTCGAGATATCGTACATTAACGAGACGTCAACGTTATGAAGATAGCGTCAGAGAACAACCTTGTTGATCCTTTCACAAAGACACTGGCAAAAAAGACTTTCAAACGCCACTTAGAAGGAATGGGCGTAAAGGAAATATCTCACATGCTTTAGGGCAAGTGGGAGTTTATTGGAAATATGCCCATAAAGCATTATCGTAATGTTTTATAAACATTTGCTGAAATTAATAAAAGAAGTTTTTATTTTCTAGTTTGAGTGTTTTATACTTGATAAAAATGAATATTCATGAGTCTATAATATATTATATAAACTATACTATTATTGTGTAAGTGTATTATACAAAAGAGGATTAATATTATGGATAATATATTTAAAGATGTCCGTAATTAAGTCAAAAATTGGATAACTTGAATGGTAATTACAAATGTGATCCACTTACATTATGAATGTGAAAATTTTATCCTAATTTTTATTGTTGAGACACTTAGTGGATACATTTCATATAATTTGATTATATAGGATATGACCAGATGTTATTTTAAGGTCTTTTAGTAAGTACCGTAATGAAGACCTAAATGTACGTCACATGATGATCATGTGAAGATCAACCTTAATCATGAGTGTTCACAAACTCTTTGTTTGTGTCGATAGACCTTTTGATTTGTTCGTTAAAGCCCATTTGGATAATGGGTCCAATACTTGTATTTCGGAGGTCCGGAAGCACAAATAGTTGAGAAAGTGTTTTACAGATACGGAATTCATAACTTTCTCAAAGAGTTCAATCCCGAGTTTATAGTGGAATAATTTCGGGATTAATAAATTGAATAATTATTTTGTTCAATTTATTGGAGCTTGAAATTTATTCAAAGAGTTCAATTTTGTTCAATATTCATCAATATCCATTACATATTATGTAAACGAAATTCTAGTATATAAGTTTGTTATATACAAAGGATTAGAATTCTGATTAATATGTTTAAATGAGTCCGTGATTTATCCAAAGTGGGTGACTTGATCCGGAATCACATATGCGGTCCACTGACATATTGGATGAGATAACCTTATCCGGACTGTCAGTGTGGTGACAATAAGTGGGAGCATTCTATATAATAAGATTATATAGGACATGGACTGACTCGATTTCGAAGTATCGTTTAAGTACCGTTATGATACTCATCTCAAAGTCATAAAATGATCATATGATGATCGATCTTAATCCTCCTAAGTTATGTTTACGGGCCTTTTGATTTGTTCGTTATGGTCCATGATGGATATAGGCTAAATACGTTCATTTTGGAGGTCCGAAACATGATCACTGGGGAATGGGGTTTCACAGATATGAAATCTAGCTTCTGATAAAAAGGAAGTTAACATTGGTTACCTTAATGTATTGATTATGGAACCGAATAATTACGCGCACATTTATGATCAAGATCGTAAATGAATTGGTCGCTAGTAAATTGATGGTACTTAAGGAACAAGATATGATTTGAATGGTAAAACGGTAAATTCATCAACTCAGATCATGAACCAATTTGAAGGGTCGAATCTCATGAAATTATTATATCAATGGACAACTCACCGAGTAAATTATTCTAATAATTTCAGGAGTGCAAGTCTGGATTTTTAGTGGAGTAACCTCGGAATTAATAAATCAGATTTTTAACTAAAGAGTTTTAGTTAATTCTTTGTATTTATTGGAGCTTGAATTATTAGGTACATGGTCCCCGGATCGACTCCATCAGATCGATAGAGATACTCTAATAATTAATGGTGATTAATTATGTTTTTCTCACATTCATCGCATTAATAGTTTAATTCGATGACAAATAATTAATTTTAGTTCTTTATTTAATTGTTAAATAATGGTTAAAATTAATTTAAATTAATTTTATAGAGAATTATGAAAGTAGTTTCCCACCAAAATTGAATTATTTAGGAGGCAAGTGTTGGAGTCAAATTCGTGCTAAGTATTATGGATCACGTGTTAGCACCTAATCGAGCCATGTCATGAGCAAGCAACCTCTCATACATGTGAATTATTATAGGCGAACCGAGACTTCGGAGCAAGCTGTTACCCAATTTCGCCATAGCTGGCACATACATGACTAACATATCTAAGCATGTTGACGAGCTGAACGTGGTCAAACAAACTGATTTGAGATAACGACATGTGGCAAGCAAGCTGACGTGCGGTAGAAAAGCCGATACGACTGAGAGATAATTACAATCAAATACAAGCAGTTCCGTGAATCAAAGAAGCAATCAGCCTGCGAATCAGCTCATAATCAGATAATTATCCTAACTCCTAATTTGAATTAACAGATAAGGCCGAAAAAGCCAAGAAATCCTAATTTGGATGAGCCGACCTAACGAGCTTCCAACATGCTACAAATAAAGATACGTGGCCTCTGATTCATAGATCTTGATGCCATTGCGACCTAAACGTACTCGAAAAGAGAAATACCTACTCTGACTGAGGCAGAGCTATCTAATCACTTCTTTTTTGTAGGTTACCCCTTTGACATAGCTCATAAGAGTCCACGCATAGATCAGAGGTTTCACCATCATTAACAATCACAAGACAATAGATCTCCCAGGTCTATAGTTTGGTGCCAACCGTGGGGCCTCTAATTCTACGTCGCTCCTTGAATACGTCAAGCTAAACAACCGTACATGACCGGTGTGCAAAATAGCACTCCTTGAATACGTCAAGCTAAACAATCTAACATGCACATGGCACGCCGACCTTGTCAATTGAAGACCTGATTTGCAGCATGTAGGAGAAGAAGAAGCGGCTAGCAGAGATTATGAGTCTCGCACAAGCAACAAGGGACGACAATGTTGAGATTAGAGTTGAGAATGCCGACCTCCAATCCCGATTGATGGCACTCCAAGAGTAGCACTACGTGTTAGAAGGGTCTAATCCTAACCAGCAACGTGTAGCGCCACTGGTAGTCCCTGATTACTACGTTTACCACATAGCGGGCTATTATACACCGTTGCAGCCAAGCCAATCAGGGCATACAACCCAACATCCTGGTACCACCACTTATGCGGCATCGTCAGCAAATCAAAGGCAACCGGGAGCTCACAGCTCGATCCGTAGGATGCCATCTTTGTCTCCATACGTCGCAACTCACGTACGTGAGGGAATGCCAGCACCGTCTCTGCCTCAAGCTGCTTACACTAAGCATCTATCTCAGTCCCCGCAAGGCCGGTCCTACTAGGGACATATAATGTTGAAACTCGCTTAGCAGAGGTGGTGATAAAGATGCAGCGAGAGATTACGAAGTCGATGAGTCGATCTGCCGGGTATGACGAACTGATAGAGGCCTCGTAAAATACCCCATTACAGCCACACATACTGAACACGTTTCTTCCAGGCAAGTTCAGTGCGCCAAACCTTCAGAAGTATGACGAATCGACTGACTCTCCCGACCGTATTTACCAATACAAGCAGCTGTTGCTGCGATGTAATATTCCTCCCGCGATGATGAACGAGATGCTTTGCAAACTATTCTCGCAGAGCTTGAAGGGGCCAACGCTTAGATGGTATTGCAATCTTCCACCAGTGAGCATTGGGAAGTTCGAGCAGCTCAACAACGTGTTCATAGACAATTACGCGTTGCACATTCATTATGGAAAGACGGTAGTAGACTTGTGGCCTGTCATGCAGGGGTCAAGCAAGACATTACGCTCTTACATCAAAAGGTTCACGAAGACTTTTTTTGAGATGGCCCTTAAGCAGGGATTACTACACAAATCACGCTACAAGATGCACCTTTGCACTTTTTCTCCGGCTACAGTCCAATAGGCTCTGATCACAGCAAGAGGTTTCTGTGATTGTGAATACGAGGAGTTACATGTAGAAAAGGAAAGACAGGAGAAAGGCACCACAACAAACACCTCTACACCTATGGCTAGATAAGTGAGCAGGCGCGAGCAGCGTAGAAGACCAGACCGAGAGCACCATAACAGGGATAAGCGCAAGAAGAATTGGTCAGATTCACGTATAAGCAAGAAGAAAGATCAATCAGACCAACCACTTCTCTATCCTTATGCGCTAAATATAGATGTTGACGAGCTAGTATGCTACCATCTGAAGGACAAGGAGTTTGTGCGTTGGCCAGAGTAGAAGGATGTTAGGACTAGGAGAGGCCCTAGCAAGTACTGCGAGTTCCATAAAAGGTCGGGTCATTCAATAGAAACATACAGGGCTCTACGCTGCGAAATTATCGAGATGCTAAAAACGGGCCAGCTAAGAGAATTCCTTAGTGTACGAGGAAGAAAAACGTACAGGTTGGACGAAAAGGCCAAGTTTGTAGAGACCTACCACGAAGAGGTATAAGAGCAAAAACGGACCCCTTTGCCACCGCCAATTCACAAATTGGTCAGGATGATTAGTGGAGGATCTGCTTTCAATGGGGAGACAAGCTTGATTTGCAGAGAGCATGCTCGCCAAGCAAACACAGTTGTCCCCAGGTGCTCTTCAGGTGACCTCGAAGATGAGTATTGTATTGCATTCAACAACGATGAGATATGAGCAGTGTGCAGGCCTCATGATGATGCACTGGTTATTACTCTTCATATCGCTAATTGTGAAGTGAAGAGAATTCTAATAGATAACGGTAGCTCTGTAAACGTCTTATTTTAAAACACACTAAAGGAGATGAATTTGGACGAATCAAACATCGAGCACACGGGCATCATGCTAACAAGTTTCAACGAGGAGTCGACTCAACCCGTAGGGACTCTCAGGCTACCCGTGTATGCTGAGGGAGAGAACAAGTTGACTACCTTTCTTATTATGGACTGCTCTTTGGCGTACAACATAATACTTGGAAGGCCATGGATTCATGATATGTGGGCTGTCCTCTCGACTTACCACCAAGTCATCTGGTTCCCCACAAAGAGGGGGATTAAGGAAGTGCACGGAGATCAAGCCTTAGCTCGCAGATGCTCCTTGTTGCGTTTGAGGGCACCCCGCGACTAGCAATTACAGATGGATGTCAATCAGGGAAAATTGAGGGTCTAGGAGCCAAGTTTTGACCAAGTGAACGAGTACCCACTTGACCCTAAGCACCCTGACCGAACCGTCTTCATCGGCGCGCAATTAGAGCTTGTAATGCACGACAAGTTATTAGAGTTTTTAAGGAAGAACAAAGAGGTAATTGCATTGTCACACCTTGATATGCCAGGGATAGATCCCAAGTTATCACACACCGCTTAAATATCGACCCCGACCATAAACCAGTTCGTCAGAAAAGAAGGAAGTTTGGTGTTGAGAGGAATGAAGTCGTCAACGAAGAAGTACGCAGGTTGCTCGAAGCAGGCTTCATTCGGTAAGTGCAATTTCCGGATTGGCTTACCAACGTGGTGGTTGTACAAAAAACGAATGGAAAGCCATGCGTGTGTGTCGACTTCACAGATCTAAACAAAGCATGCCCTAAGGATAGTTTCCCTCTACCCTACATAGATAGGTTGGTTGATTCCACAGCAGTCCACAAGCTGCTCACCTTTTTGGATGTGTTCTCTGGTTATAATCAGATTTTAATGCACCCCGACGATCAGGAGAATACCTCGTTCATCATTGAGCGAGGAACTTATTGCTACAAAGTAATATCGTTCGGTCTAAAGAATGCTGGAGCAACGTTTCAATGACTTGTAAATGAAATGTTTGCTGAGAAGCTCGGGACGACAATTGAGGTTTACATCGACGACATGTTGGTGAAGTCGCTAAAGAGCGAAGGCCATATAGGGCACCTAGGCGAATGTCTCAAATTAATCATTGAACATTGCATGCGCCTGAACATAAAGAAGTGTGTGTTGGCTGTTGTTTTAGGTAAATTTCTGGGAGTCGTGGTCACTATGCGAGAAATTGAGACGAGTCCAGAACAGCTGAAGTCTTTCGTCAACATGCCAGGACCCAGTTTACCTTTGCTTGCCAAGCCTATTAACAATGAGCCACTAATGCTTTATATAGCTTTATATGAGATAGCTCTAAGTGTAGCACTTGTGCGAGCTGATGGAGCAACAGAACAACCAGGTTACAACCTGAGCAAGGCATCAAGATGCTGAGACGCAGTACCCTATGATTCAGAAGCTCATGCTAGCTCTGATTGTAGCAGCGAGAAAACTAAGGCCTTACTTCCAATGTTACCCTATCGTCGTTATCAGTGCGTACCCCCTTAGAAAGGTGGTACACAAGCCTGACATATCCAGTAGACTATCGTAGTGGGCTATGGAGTTGGGGAAATTAGACATCACTTACAAGGCATGTACAACGATTAAGTCCTAGGCAATAGTTGATTTTATGGCAGAGATGACACCTGAAGAGCAAGTAGAGTTGCATGATGGTGCATTGTAAGCGTAAGGAGAGTGGATGCTTCAGGTAGACGGGTCGTCCAAAATACGATGTAGTGGAGTAGGTATTTACTTGCGATCGCCATCAGGAGAGGTAATTGAATAGTCATTTCGATTAGGCTTCAAGTCTAGTAACAACGAAGCAAAATACGAGGCGGTAGTGACGGGTTTGCGTCTAGCAAAGTGCTGGATGTGAGATAGGTGAAGGTCCTATGCGGAGAAAAGAAAGAACTTTGAGTGAGAAAGAAAGAAAGAAAAGAAAAGAAGTTGGAGTTAGAGGGTGGCCGAGTAAAAGAAAAGAAAAGAAGTTGGAGTTAGAGGGTGGCCGAGTAAGGAGAAGAAGAAACAAGAACAAGGCTTTGAAAACCCTAGTTCACCAAGGTAAGAAAACCGTACCCTGGGCTTAGCTTTTCTCCATATTTTTGTGCTCCAAAAACCTAAAAAAAAAACACTTTATCATTCTGCTAAAGGGTTAGGAAACCACACGTGCTGGTTTGGAGAAAAACCAAGGTGACCATTCGGCTAAGGAGAAAGCACGCCAAAGGAAGGCTCAAAATCCGAGAGCTAGGTATAAATCTCTAACCTAGAGCGACGCGAGGATCATTCTATTTTCTTAAGTTCCTTAGGTTAACCATGGATGTAAATAGGTTTGAGTTGTACGCGTGTATGGCCTCCTTAAGGTTAAGGTTAACCATGGATGTAAATAGGTTTGGATGTAAATTGATCGGCTAGCTTCCGGATATTTCAACTCATGTTCGGTTATGTTGTCTTTGGTTGCTTGCATGTCTAGGGTTTGGGTTCCTTGTGACTGTGACCCTTGAGTTTTTGTTTTTTCTTTTGATTTGTTTACATGGCTGCCTAGATGAGTTTAAAACGTAAAAATGTTTTCAAAATCGCCATGCACACGACGGTTTCCAACGGACCGAAGTGTAACCGTTCAAAAGATAAAATTTGGTAAATTTCTTCCAAAAATACTAATCCAAGTTTGTAAAATTATCATGGTTTGTTTGATTTGTTTTTTGAATGTTTAGTTACTATTTTTAATTAGTTTTTATGTTAATATTCATATGGAAACCGAAAAGAAACGATGAAACGACTGTCTCAGTTAAAACCCGTGAAAACAGTTCGAAAGCATTTAGCTTGAGAATCATATTCGCATGGGATCCAAGCTTCGATGAAAGGTTTCAAAAAGGAGTGAAAAATCTCCTTAGAATCTAGAAGCAACTCATTTTATAGTTAACAATGAGATTTGGAAAAAATTAAGAACAACGTTTTACAAAAAATGACGGTTTCGCGAGAGATCGCGAAACTAGTTTAAAAAACGCCATATTTTACAAGTTAGAATTGTGCACCCTTTCTTTCTATTATCAAGAAAGGTTTAGAAAGAAAAATATATGCTTTTCAAATGTAAAGCTTGCTGACATTAAGCAATTTTAAGAGGGATAAAAGAACGAGTAAAAGTAAAGGCTCAAAACGACGTTTTCACAACTTAGTCGAAACCAAAGGTTCGATGAAGTCTCAAACTAATGTAAAACGGGTATCGAGACTTAAATGAACTTAGCCCAGTCCAAACATAGTGAGATGAGAACCATAGTTATTTAAATTGAATTAAATAGGCTTATTCAAATGAAATGAGACTCAATTTCCTTGGAACCGAGCATTTTTCTTAAGAAACGGTTATAGTGCGTGAAAACCACTATACCAAGTCCAAGAAAATTTTGTAAATTATATCCTAGTTGAGAAAGGATTTAATGAACACTATTAAAAGAGAGCTTGTTGATTAAGCGTAGTGTTCAAAAGTATTTTGTGAAAACGTTAAAGCGAACAAACTTTTCGTCTCAGAGACGTTTAAAATACCAAGGCTATTTTGGGCCTTGCCTTAGTCTTTGAAGCGCAGAGCTAGTTGGGCCAAACTGTTTAAAATTATGAAAGCTGTTTTGGGCCTTCACTTTATTGAAAAGCCCAAACTATTAGTGGACCTAATAGCAAGAAAGCTGTAAAGGCCACTTTGGGCCTTGTTTTAGCCCGAAGCCCAAGTTACCCGTTTGGGCCTCAGAAGACTAATGCCCATATGTATCAAGGCCAAATGTGTAAGAAGGCTTTGAACCTAGTAGTGGGCCACATGAAGTGGCCCAATCAAAATAAGTTAGTGGAAAATCCATCAAGTTAAGATTAGACTTTCCTAAGCTCAGACGGACTTTGAATAGTCCGAAGATTTCAAAAGACGAGACACTGTCTAGGAAAGTTTAAGATGGAAACCCACGCACTTAGGAATTAACTCTTAATAGTCCGTTCTCATGTTCACGAGACGAGCAAACTAACGAGACCATGTATTGTTTTCAAGGACAAAGAGACACGAATGTGGTCAAAGCTCGAAAGAAGTTCCCGAAAAGACCTCGGAACCACCGCACTGCCTACAACAGTAAGTGGCGATGCACCTATAGCACCGAGTATATATGTGAAATGTTTGCTAGGGTTGCATCAGTACTTTGTGAATAAATGTTGTGTAACTGCTATATCTTTGTGTTGTGTAGTATATAAACTATGATAGCCGAAGGAGAACCATAGCATAAATAAAGTACGAATAAAACGTATATAAATAGACACAATCTAATCTTTAGATTAGATTTTCATAAGCCTCAGTAAGAGAGAATAAGCTGTAATAAAACTCATTAGTACGAGTTCGCTCATACTCAATCTACACCAAGTTTATAACTCAAGTGTGAGAAGAATATCGGCTTTAAGCCGAACTTATAATTAAAAGAGAAACAGCTTAATGATAAAGGAAAGCGGTCTTGAGCTGCCAGTAATAATTAAGGCTGTGTACACCAAGATAGAGGCTGAATCTTTAATTACTAAAGAATGAGTAATTCTTTAAGTATCAAGAAAGAAGTTGAACATCAATCCCTGAGGTCGATAAAACATAATACTAACGGCACAGCCGGGACCTTACCCGTGCATTGTTCCTTACAGACTATGGTCCGCCAGAATAATCTTGTAGGAAAAACCTGCCCAGGCTATTGTATATCTGCTGTGAATCCCTCGAACGACTAAATCAAGGTTCTCATACCCAAATGCAAGAGGCCAAAGTGTGGGACTCGTGAGTAGTCCACTAATGTGTTATCTTCAAAGATAAATAACTCTAAATGAAATCCAAGGCCTCTTGCAATATCCCTGTTTCCTTAACCAGTTAACGAGGGGATAAATAATGAGAAAACCTCAGTCTGCTGTGTGATCAGACAAGGGGGTTCAAACATACTTATCATTTCGGTCCGGTGTGTGAACGGGCAAGGAAATGTCATCAGATCTAGAGTCCCCGATACCTCGACAACGAGATGGAAGGACAAGAATTTGAAATAAGCCCCAATCTTCCGACAGGAGTCGATAAGAGGTAAACAAATAGAATCTAAATATTGAAATAAAAGTCGATGGTACCGCCCGGCTCCAAGAGAAGAGAGCCGTAGCTCCAAGAGAGAGAGATCCGCTCTCTGAGGATGAGCTTATTCCTCACACGAAGCTGACCAGTTAAGTGTGAGATGAAGTCTGAAGGACTGCCGGGAGATAGGCCATCTCCCCGCCTGTGCGCTAGAGAAATCGCAGTGACCTTCAGTGGATCCCAAACTTGTCGAGCTCGTTTAATTAAGTAACGAAATATATGTTGTGCCAAAACATTAAGTCCGGAGAGAATCTAATAAGACAAATTCTCCAGAAGGATTATAAATCAGCGTAGTGGGTCCATAACCGATCACGAGTCCTTGACGATACGAGGAGCGAAGCTGTGTGCAAGAGACTCGCCAGTGAAGTTGAGTTGTCTCCTCAGAGCAAGGTTAATCAGGGGTCTTATACGAGTATGCGTAGTGCAACGAGATCAAGCTACCTCGCGTAGGAAGCTTGGGTGTGTGAACTGAGTACGAAGTACTCGGCTATGAAAAAATGAGAATTGAGAGACAATGAGAATACACGAGGGTAATAGGTCAACTTTGTTGCATTTGCTGTGTAAAAAGTCTTAGTCGGTATGAGACGGCTAACCTCTCTCTGTGTGATTGTTATAATATGTAAACTTGCGATGCATATAATTTAAGGTAGACTAGTTCGCCCTTACTGAGTTTATCAACTCATAGGTTCTTAGTGTTGTAGGTAAGAAGCCGATAAAGATTGACGACTAGGAGCTGGCGGAGATGGTACGTGTTGTATCTGATGAAGATGATTACCCGTGGCAATATTTTCTGCACTTTTGTTATATTATAAACATTTTATGTTTTTTATGCCGGGACGAGATCCCGAGGGCTTTAAGACTTGGATATGTAATAATATAATGGTAATAGACTCTATGTGAGTCATATCCCATTTTGAGACTGGGACGTGATCCCGATGACTCCTAGTAATATCGTTTGTAATATTATGGGAGCATCTATGCTCTATCAACCTTATTACGTTATAAGTATTATATATGATAAAGACTTTCGCATTTAAAAACAAAAAATCCATAGAACTTCCGCTATCAGAGTTTTAAAAGTGTTTACGAGAGTATGAAAATGAGTTTGTACTCTCTTGTCGCGACCGCGGCCGAGCCAGCGGGTCGTGACATTTCCTAATTCGTATATATGATATATATATATATATATATATATATACGATACATAAATTTATATACATATAATTAAAAATACTTGATATTTTAATATATCAAAAATAAATAAAAATAGATAAAGTTTGAATCCAAGTAGGACTTGGAGTATACCTATTAAACACCCACATATTCTCTTTATAAACAGAACCCTATAGCTATAATTATAGCCTAATTGTACACTAAAGTAGTGCGTTCGAGAAAAATTAGAGTGAGCCCACATTCTCGTCTCTTCACGATTCGGAGGCAGGGTTTTGAAAATTATGTTGTCGGCTCGTTCCAAAATTAAAAGTGTTTTAATTTTAGGTCAAATCCAAAATGATGGACCCCGAACCGTGATGGACCTAAAGATGGACTTGGACATGAATCCCATGAAGAAGAGGTCCGTTAGATTAGAGTTTTTATTCTATTTTATTTTTAACCAAAGGAACTCGGTCAATTCTAATATTTTATTTTTATACTACGCTTTTATAATATGTCATGTACGTCACATGTCATATAGTGTAGGAGTGCCATTCAATATTATGTTACGCATGTATCATTATTAATATTGTTAATGTGATTAATATGTAATATGATTAAATGATAGATTGGTTATTTTCAAAGTGTTTATAATTTGACCAGCATAATTTGGGGCTTATTCAATTAAAATTACCGAAGTTGTTAGGAGTAGATTTTAATGAACAAGTTGATCGGAGCGAATAGACTTTGTCAAAAAGACCGATAAAAGGTCTAAGGTTTGTAAGGACTTAAGCGGACCGTTGTGACCCCCCTTCTTACCTAGAAGTTCTTTTCGTGAAGTGAAACTATATGTTATAATTTTATGTAGTACTAAGTAGGTTTAATTAAACATGAGATGTTTTATAAACTAAAGATTAGTACGTCACGAAAATATAATATTCTAAGCATATTTAAAAGAGTTTTAAATGGGTAGTTTAGCATCATGTAGAATTTAATTCTATGCTTTTTAGGTTAATAATTAGATTATAAACCTAAACTCAATTTCGCCTAGTTAAATGTTAAATTAGGTTTAATAAAATACTACATTAATAGTTAGTTTATGGTCTCTATCGTTGGTTTAGCACCGTGATGGTCAAGCAGCGCCTTGCGGCGCTTTGATTTCGTCCCCCTACGGGTGGTGTCTGCTTGGCTCAATACCAACGCTAAGGTTCTTATGATAGATTTTTTAGATGTATTTCAAGTGTGACCTACCCTACGGCGGTATATCTTGAATTAAGTCTGAGAAGTTGAGACGATGAGTCAACTTATAAGACAAATCAAATGTTGACTTGTTTTGCCAATCTTTCCTACTTCATCATTTAATAAGTATGGAAATAAGAGTTATTTCGGTCGTGCTTATTAATCGAGAAGAGTCTCAGTTTGGTTAAGTGAATAATTGACCTACCCTGCAGAGACACTTTATTCATGGATAACCGAACTATCAAGGGAATAATAACTTAATGATTTTAGTATTTTTCCCATTGCATTCATGCATACACGTTCATTATTCCCGAAATAATGTTGAATGTTTTGTCTCAAACTTTTCTAATTTATATTTATTTTTATTATCAGCATTTTCAATATGTTGTTGGGAAACCCTATTATCGGTTTATTGTCCAAAGACATGCTAATTGGGGACAACTTTTCTAAGTGGAAAAGTAACCTCAACATCGTGCTGGTTAGTGAGAGCATAAGGTATGTTCTTACTGAACACATCCACCTGTTCCTACCGCAAATGCTATGCTGGCGCTCAAAGAAGATTTTAAGAGTTAGAACTCCTCCAACAACAAGGCTAAGGCCTACATGCTCGCAAGTATGTCTGATTCTCTGCGAATAAAATTGTAGAATAAGGAGACTGCTGTTGAGATTCTAGACACTCTTCAAGAAATGTTTGGGATGTAAAACGAGCAAGCTCGAATGGAAGCCATTCACAAGTATATGAACGCGAAGATGTCTCCTGGCACCTATGTGAGAGACTACGTCATGATGATGATGATGATTTATTTCACAGAGGCTGAGCTGCATGGCGCCACTATCGATGAGGTGACGCAAGTGGAAATCGTTTTGAACTCACTTTCGCCTGATTTTATCCAATTTACATCCAACTATATTATGAATAAGTTGAACTATGGACTTACTCAACTCCTCAACGAGCTCCACACTTTGGAGTCTATAAGTGGGATAGCTAAGAAAAAAGGCGCGGAAAATGTTGTCGAAAGTGCCTCATCTTCTAAGGCCCAATCTAAAAAGAGAAGGACCTTTAGCTAAAGTGGCACCAAAGATGGACAAGTAAACAAGTCTAAATGGAAGAGTTTGAATACGGACACAAGCAATCCCAAAGGAAAAGATTCCAAAAAGCCCGAAGGCGAAAGAGCAAAAGCAAAGCAACAATAGCAAAGGACAGTGTTTCCATTGTGACGGTGAGGGACACTGGAAGAGAAACTGTCCTGCCTACCTCGCTGAATTAGTCGAGAAAAAGAAGAACGGTATGACCGATTTACATGTATTAGAAGCATTTTATGAGGATACTTCCTCTATCTGGATAGTTGATTCAGGCGCAACTAATCATATTTGTTCTTCTTTGCAGCTGCTTCGCTCTTGGACAGAGATTGAAGATGGAGATCTTACACTGAAAGATAACAATGGAGAGTCCTTACAGCCAAAGTAGTGGGATAAGCTTGCTTCATCTTCGGAAATAAATTTTTAGTTTTAGAATCAGTTTATTTCATTCCATGTTTTAGAAGAAATTTGATTTCAGTTTCAGAACTATGTAAACATTCCATTTTAGTTTATTTAATAATAATTCAATTATTATTTTGCAAAATGGTTTGGAAATTTATTCTGCAAATATAGAATATGGGCTTTATGTTTTAAGACCAATGTAATCTCCTATCTTAAACACTGAAATGTTTAGAGTAGCAAATCCTAAACCTAACAAGAAACTTAAAGTATCAAGTGCCAGTGAAATATATCCACGGCATCTTAGACTTAGTCATAGTGGTCTAGATAGGATTAATAAACTAACAAAGGATGGTCTTTTGAGAGAACTAAGAGTTGGTTCTCTGCCTGTTTGTGAATCCTGTTTAGAGGGAAAATTTACTAAAATATCCTTTTCAGCTAAAGGAGAAAGAGCCAAAGAACCACTTGAGCTTATTCATACAGATGTCTGCGGACATTTGAATGTTCAAGCTAGAGGTGGCTATGAGTACTTCGTCAATTTTATTGACGATTACTCTAGATATAGTTACATTTACCTAATATAACGAAAATTTGAAACTTTTCAGAAGTTTTAGGAATTTCGTGCTGAGGCTGAAAAGTAATTGGGTAAATCACTTAAGATTATTCGATCAGATCGAGGAGGTGAGTATCTTAATACTGAGTTTACCGACCATCTCATTGAGAATGAGATCTTGTCGCAACTCTCGGCTCCTGGTGATCCGCAAGAAAATGATACTGTAGAAATAAAGAACCGAACCTTGTTAGACATGGTGAGATCGATGATAGGCTACTCTTCACTTTTTGGGGCAATACTATCTAAACGGCTATAGACATTCTAAATGGCGTTCCCTATAAGTCTGTTTCAAAAATGCCTCTAGAGATGTGGAATGGTCGTAAACTTAGTTTACGTCATTATCGCATATGGGGGTATCCAGCACATGTGCTGAAAAAGAAAATAGGCAAATTGGATTGAAGAATAAAAGTGTGTATGTTCATTGATTATCCAAAAGAGAGGAGGTTTGTTTTATAATCCTAAATAAAATAAGGTAGTCGTGTCGACGCATGCCTTTTTTTTTTTTTTAAACAACTATATGACAAATTATAAACCTCGAAATAAGGTTGTACTCGAAGAAATGTTAGCCTCCGCTTCTACTTTTCAACCAACTAGAGTTGTTGAGTTAAGGGTAAAAGGAGAAACCACAGTTCCTAATCAAGACGTCATAGTACCTAGACGAAGTGGGAGGGAAATAAGATTGCCTATCCCGTACCGTACTGAGGCGAATGTTATTATCTCTGACACAAACGATGATGATCCAATGTCTTTTAGGGAGGCAATAGATAGTCCTGATAAGGAGAACAATTGACTATATGTTGGTTTATTTAGGCGGTGACCTAAATTTACTAGGATACGCTGATTCTAACTACAAATCGGATAAGGACGCTCGAAAGTCGACGTCTACTTTAGTGTGTACTCTTTGAGAAATAGGTCTGAGAGGAATGTCCCATCTCCTTTTGGGAAAGTAGGAGATTGTTAGAGTGGTACCCAAAAAGGAGACTAGTTTTTGTAATTTTGAATTTGTTGATTAATAAAATAAAAGAATTTTTCATGAATTTATTTGAAACTTTATTTCATTTATGAATATTCATCAATATCCATAACATATTATGTTAATAAAATTCTAGTATATAAGTTTGTTATGTACAGAGGATTAGAATTTTGATTAATATGTTGAGATGAGTCTGTGATTGACCAAGAGTGGGTGACTTGATCCGAAATCACACATGCGCTCCACTGACATATTGGATACGATAACCTTATCCGGGTTGTCGGTGTGGTGACACTAAGTGGGAGCATTCTATATAATAAGATTATATAGGACATGGACCGAATCAAGTCCGAAGTATCATTTAAGTACCGTTACGATACTCATCTCGAACATAAGATGATCATATGCGGATCTTCTTAATCTTGAGTGGCCACAGACCCATAGGTTATGTTTACGAGCCTTTTGATTTTTTCGTTACGGTCAATGATTGATATGGGCTAAATACTTACATTTTAGAGGTCTGAAACATGATCACTGGAGAATGGGGTTTCACTGATATGGAATCTAACTTCTGATAAAAAGGAAGTTAAAATTGGTTCTCTTAATGTATTGATTTTGGAACCGAACAATTGCTCGCACGTTTGTGATCAATATCGTAAATTAATTGTTCGCTATTGGATCGATGGTACTTAAGGAACAAGATATGATCTGAATGGTAACACAGTAAATTCACTAACTCAGAACATGAACCAATCTGGAGGGTCGAATCTCATGAAATAATTATATTAATGGACAACTCACCGAGTAAATTATTTTAATAATTTCAGGAGTTCAGTTTCGGGTTTTTAGTGGAGTAACCTCGGAATTAATAAATCATACTTTTAACTAAAGAGTTTTAGTTAATTCTTTGTATTTATTGGAGCTTGAATTATTGGGTCTATGGTCCCTGGACCGACTCCATCAGATTGATAGAAATACTTTAATAATTAATGGTGATTAATTTATGTTTTTCTCACATTCATCGGATTAATAGTTTAATTCGATGACAAATAATAAATTCTAGTCATTTATTTAATTGTTAAATAATGGTTAAAATTAATTTAAATTAATTTTTGAGAGAATTATGAAGTAATTTTCCGCCAAAATTGAATTATTTGAGAGACAAGCAATTTAAATAAAACAGTTTTATTTAATTATTATTTTATCCTAGAGTTGGATAAATAAAAAATGAGGTATTTTGTTTAAATCCTAATTAGATTAGGATTTACACAAAGTTATTTGAATAGGGGTAATTATCCTATTTGAAGTGGGATTTGAAATAACTCATCTTTAATAATTATCTAAGGGTTAGATAATTATCTATTTTGGATATTTAAATAGAATTAAATTTTATTTAGGATTTGAAATAAATTATATATATATATATATAATATAATATAAGTTAAAATCGCAACTAATTTTTTGAATAGTTGCCGATTGGTTTTCAAATTTGTACCTATATACGAATGAATATATATATATATATATAATATAATTATATTAAGAGATATATATATATATATGTATATATAAAGCATTTGGTTTTAGACTTAAAAATTCGGTAAAGGGGTCTACGATTTCGACTTCTAACTATATATATATATAAAAGTTAAGTTTAAAATCACAACTTGTTTTAAAAAGGTTGACGACTTTTTCCTAATTCGTACATATGATATATATATATTATGTACGAAATATAAATTTATATACATACTAGTTTGTGGGCACGCGCTATGCGCGTGCAAGTTCCGTGTAATTTTTTTTACGTTCTGTATATATATATATTTTTTTAATTTATTCATTAATAATAGAAAAAAATTCAATTGAAATGTTAATATAAATATATTTATGTAATCTATATTTATGTTAAGATTCTATTAAATAAGTGTATTAATATCATTTCAACTAATTTGGGGAAACATATATTATTTAATAAAATATTGGACCGCTTTTAAAATTATATCAGAGGATTAAATTTTAAAACAAAGGAAAAAAAAACAAAGATTTCCATTGAAAAAAACTATATCATAATGGGTGTCAAAAGATTAAGAAAAAAAATTAAATCCAATCATTGAACACAAAAATAAAAAAGATCACATGTTGCATTATGTATTTATTTAGCTAAAATTTTTATTTTTAATTTAGCAACAATTATTTTCTAATATAAAAATAATTTAGAATTTAATTTTTTAAGAATAAATTATAATAAAAAAATATTATATGTTTTTTTGTTAAGATTCAAACTTGATAACGATTAAATTTGTTTGGAATTTAATTTTGAGATTTAAAATATAAAAAATAACAAAATTAATGTATAAAAATAAAACAAAAAATATATCAAATTATTATATATAAGAAATGAAATAATTATATAAACAACGAAAAAAATCTAAAAGATTCAGAAAATTATGTAAAAGTTGTAATAAATAAGTGTATTTTTGTCATTTTTACAAATTAAGCGAGTAATTTATCATTCAACAAAAATCCACGGACACTTTTAAAAAAAATTCAAACACAAATGAAAAAAATACTACTAATTCACGCATTGTATTATAGATTTATTAAACTAAAATTCAAAATATTTTAAAATTATCTTTAATTTAGCATCATTTATATCATTAAAATAAAATAATTTAAATTTCTTAATAAAGTTATTTTTTAACAAAATATAAAAATAAGACACTATTAAAAGAGTTTTAAATTGTTTAGTATGAATTTTTTTTATAAAATTTAGAAATGAAAATAAAAATGCTATTAAAAATTACAATTCTAAAAAAGAAAAAAAATGAAAGGAAAAAAAGAATAAGAGAATTAAAAAAAATAGAAAAAAAGAAGGGGGCTTGCGCGTCACGCGCCAAAAGATGGGAATGGGGGGACAGCCACTGCCACACGGGCCCCACGCGTCAGGGCTGTCTCCATCTTTTAAGTTTTTTTTTTTAACTTTTGCCCCAATTTTATTATTTTTTTGTCCTATATTTGAACTAATTTACGTTATGGCCTAACTTTTGAAAACTTTTCCTTTATGCCCATAAAAAAAAAGTTAGGGAGCAACACGTGTCACTCCCTGGTTGATTTGGGGACGAAATTTTCGTCCAAAACGGCGTTGTTTTGGACGAAAAATTCGTCCAACTTTCAACACTTATTATATAGTATGATATATATATATATATATATATATATAGTAGTTAGCACGTGCATATAATTCATTTTATTATTATTTTTATATTTTTTTTCATCTCGTAGGATTATCAATAAATATTTTAATTTTAAAAAATTATATATTTACGTTAGTCTACTCAATTAAATAATTAAAAGAAAATAATTCTTTATAAATCAAAAGATGATACGTGAGTTGTTTGTATTTAACTAATTGAAGTTGAATGTTTATTTGCGCTAATTCTCTTGTGGGGAAAGTTATGGTAGGAAATGAATTGTGCACCGTTAGATTTACTTTTTTAAATATTTTTTCAATCGATCGAGATGACAAATCTAATGGTCCTGAATTCGTTCTCCGCCATAATTTTTCTCACCAAAGAATTACCGGTTTATTTGTAAGTCAGTTACGTTGTAATAAAATTTTAATAACAAGTTTATAAAATTACAACTTGGCATTAAGAGATAGAAAAATAATACATAAGACAAACAATTTAATTATTGAAAGACATAAAGAAAAAATTAGAATTCAAAATATATAAAATTGATAAAAAAAATAATGAGAAAAATAATAGAGAAAAAAAGTAGAAAATAGGTAAATCAGTTGACTATTTAGAGCTTAGAATTAATTCATCAATTAATTGTTTTGAGGGCAAAAAATTCATCCAAAAAAGGCACCCACGGCACAAGAAAAATTACAATCAGCGGCACTGATGAAATTTTTTTCCTTTACTCGAATGGTAAGAAAAAAAAATTTAAAGCAAAGAGAAAATTAGAGGAGGGAGAAATTACTAAAATATAAATAAAAATATTTATCTTTTAGTATTAAAAGGGGCAGAAAAATTATTTTTTAATCCTTATTTATGATACCAATTTTTACGAATGTAATAATTAAAAAAATAAAATGAGAGAAAGTATAACACAAATACACAATGAGTATCTATGGATCAAACACGTAAAATTACAATCAACAGTGGTGACGAATATATATATATATATATATATATTTTTTTACACTTGAGTGGTAAGGAAAAGAGAATTGAAATCAAAGAGAATTTAAGAGGTGAAAGAAAATGACTAAAAAAATACTAAAATACAAATAAAATTATTTACTTTTTAGTCTATTTTCCAATGGATGGGGCATAAAGTAAAAAATGATTATTTTTAATCCTTTTTCAACATACTAATCTTGATGAACATTGAAAGAACCGTTTTGTTAGTAGGTATTCCTTGTCTGTGTCAGAACACTTCCAAGGAACACTGGAAATAACTAAAACCGAGATGGTAAAATAAACGAAGTGAACAGTAACCAAAAAGTGCAGCAAATAATAAAATACGACACAAGGAAATTGGTTACGCAGTTCGGCTTTCGCCTACGTCTGCGGGGCCTCGCCCAGATGAAACGATCCACTAGAAATCTCAAAACGAGAATGCTTGGACTTATACAAGACTTCGACTCCCTCTCAATATTCGTTGCCGTCTCCTCGTAACTCCTAGCGATCTACCCTTGACGAGATCCCCTCGCCTTACAAAACAAACCCTTGACGAGATCCCCTCGTCTACAAATCACACATCCCGTGTAATCTCTCACCAATTTCCCGTTACAAAGTTCACTCAACCATATACACTCACCATCACGGTTTATAGAACACCGTGTGAACACCATTCACCAGAGTGTAAACATGAACCAGAAAATAAACCCAGAAAAGTATAAAAGCACTCAGCTCTCTCCAGGTAATTCACGTTAGTTTTCTCTTCAAATGATCAGATAATATAGATGTAGAAGATGACCTGATGACCAAGAATAATCTCCAAAAGGAAAGACAATAAAGATGCAATAATAACTTAGTCAAAGATGATTATTTTCGGATCAACATAATCATCAATGTCACCAGCAATATCTTCACGCGTTCCAGCTGTGTGTTCGATCACCACGTGATATATAAGGTAACAAATCTTCCAGGTCAGCTTTTCACATACGGAGTTGCCATATCGAGACTTCGTGTTCGAACTCCGCGTGATATATAAGGAAACAAATCAAGACAACCATCAGACTTGCCAAATATACAGCAGGCGTCACAACACCGCGTGAAACACATAAGGAAAGTTCCAAACTTATTTGGCAAGAGAATATCCGAAAATTACCAAGCATCCTTGACTTTCCATTGAGAGAAAAACATATCATATCATGCATGGTCAACACCCATTAATACCGAATAATATATTCAGAATAATGAAATGAATCAATAATCCGACGAATGAAATCAAGAAAATAAATCAAATTCGTCCAAGTCAACTAATCTTCACTTGCCAGATATATTCAGTGTTAGAACACTGCGTGCGACACCCGCAAGAAAACACTGCAACTCATCCAAAAAACTACAACAATCTTCAAGATTAGACAAAGGCAATCAAAAATATCATCAATCAATGAAATGTGATTTTGTCAATTAAAATGCCAATAATCAAAGCACTAACAATCTCCCCCTTTGGCATTTTTGATTGGCAAAACCCCGGAAGCTAACACATACTCCCCTTTTTTACCAAGAAAAGGCAAAGGAATATCAAGAACGATGGAATTCTCCCCCTTTCTTCATGCTTCTTACTTGATTCTTCAGCTCCCTCTATATCAAAACGGGTAATGGAATCATTAACCTGAATACTTGTTGGAACATTAGAAACGACATGACCACAAAGGTTTAACTCCCCCTGCATATCAGCTACTTGCTTCCCATGAAAAATCTTCTCTTCAACATTCATATCTTCAACAGCCTTCAAAGAAGTGCAAGCCATATTACAGTGTAAATTTGACTTTTCAATCCACACTTATTTAGTTGATCTCCGGCTATGTGACGTCTTCTTTCCAACTTTTCTTAGATCTGCAAGATACTGATAACATCGTGGCCTGATATGTCCTCTTTTGTTGCAGTAGTGGCAAGTTGGAATCCATCGCTTTTCTCTCACCCTTCCTGATGATGTAGTAGTTGTTCTGCCTGGTGTTGCAACAGATGTAACGACAACTGATGTTCGCACTGGTGTAGCAACACTTGCTTTTCTAGATTTCATAACTGTAGGTGTTCTGGCTGGTGTTTCAACTGGTCTTTTGCCCTTCACAACTTCTTCTTTATTGACTCTAGATGAGCTACCTTTGACAAATACTGTCTGACTGCTTCCTGTCTGTCCGGTATACCCAAGACCAAAATGCTCTTTATCTGTTCTTCCTGCAGCCAAGATTTCATCCAATTTAGAAGAACTAGAATTTAACATCTTTACCGATTTTTTTAATTTATCAAGTTCTCCCTTGATTGTTTCAACACTATCTTGACTCTCCTTGAGTTTAGACTCCGAGTCTAAATTTATCTTCTGCATATTGTTCTTCTCAATGTTGGATTGTTTAATTTGGACAGACATCTTCTCACAGATTTTTGTCAATTCGGTCCACTTGGTATGAATCAACCGGTAGGCTTGTATCAACTCTTCTTCAGTTAGGTCTTCATCATCGCTGCTTTCGCAAGTCAGTATTGGAACACTTTTAGTGACACCTGCCGTGTTCTTTGAGAGACCAGCACCACCATCTCCACCTGCATCATCAGTTCTAGAAGCAAAAGCAATAAAATTAGATTCATCATCTATGCAGTAATCTGAATCTCTATCACTCTAGGTAGCATTCATCGACTTGTTCTTCTTTTTTAGGACATTAGCACACTCGGCTTGTATATGACCGAAACCTTCACATTCTCTGCATTGAATCCCCTTATTCTTCACATAAGATTCCGAATTATTTCCTCCATCGAACCTTCTTCTTGTTTCTGCATTAAAATTTTCAATATTAGTGGAGGTGTTCCTTTTGGGTGTTGGAACACTGCTTGAAACTCCACCCGGATTTCCACTTCTTGAACCACTTCTATTGATTTTGTTCAATCCCTTAATGATCTTAGCAATTGATTCAGCAAGATAATCATCATCACAGATTGAGTCCGTCTCCTCCGCATGACTTTCGACTTGAAACGCGATCCCTTGAGCCTTTTTATCACCTTTCTCTTCTTCGAGATTCATCTCAAACGTTTGAAGAGATCCCATCAACTCCTCAAGCTTCATGCTTCTGACGTCCTTGGCCTCTTCTATCGCTGTAACTTTATACGCAAATCTCTTTGGAAGAGATCTAAGCGTCTTTCTAACAAGATTTTCTTCTGAGAACTTCTCACCAAGCGCAAAGGCTTCATTGGCAATGTCGCACAATCTAGAGTTGAAATCAGTGATGGACTCTTCCTCTTTCATCCTGAGATGCTCAAAACGAGTGGTAAGAATCTGTAATTTAGAGAGTTTAACGGCATCGGTACCTTCGTGAGCAGTTTGGAGGATTTCCCATGCTTCTTTAGCCGTTTCACACGTTGAAATTAGCTTGAACTGGTTCGCATCAACGACATTTAAAATGGCATTCAAGGCTTTCGAATTGTTATTCGCCAGCTTATCTTCATTTGCAGTCCATTCAACCTCGGGCTTTAGCACATATTCTCTTTTATCGTTCCTTGTCATAGGATGATCCCAACCAGTCAAAATCGCCTTCCATGCTTTCTCATCAACTGACTTGATGAATGCCTTCATGCGTGCTTTCCAGTAGGAATAATTTATTCCATCAAGCAATGGTGGACGTTGAACGGAGCCTCCTTCTCTGAGAAAGTCCATTTCATCAAAACGGATCTGAAAAACCACGGATCTCGCTTAAAGCACAAGCGACCCGCTCTGATACCAATTGAAAGAACCGTTTTGTTAGTAGGTATTCCTTGTCTGTGTCAGAACACTTCCAAGGAACACTTGAAATAACTAAAACCGAGATGGTAAAATAAACGACGTGAACAGTAACCAAAAAGTGCAGCAAATAATAAAATACGACACAAGGAAATTGGTTACGCAGTTCGGCTTTCGCCTACGTCTGCGGGGCCTCGCCCAGATGAAACGATCCACTAGAAATCTCAAAACGAGAATGCTCGGACTTATACAAGACTTCGACTCCCTCTCAATCTTCGTTGCCGTCTCCTCGTAACTCCTAGCGATCTACCCTTGACGAGATCCCCTCGCCTTGCAAAACAAACCCTTGACGAGATCCCCTCGTCTACAAATCACACATCCCGTGTAATCTCTCACCAATTTCCCGTTACAAAGTTCACTCAACCATATACACTCACCAGCACGGTTTATAGAACACCGTGTGAACACCACTCACCAGAGTGTAAACATGAACCAGAAAATAAACCCAGAAAAGTATAAAAGCACTCAGCTCTCTCCAGGTAATTCACGTTAGTTTTCTCTTCCAATGATCAGATAATATAGATGTAGAAGATGACCTGATGACCAAGAATAATCTCCAAAAGGAAAGACAATAAAGATGCAATAATAACTTGGTCAAAGATGATTATTTTCGGATCAACATAATCATCAATGTCACCAGCAATATCTTCACGCGTTCCAGCTCTGTGTTCGATCACCGCGTGATATATAAGGTAACAAATCTTCCAGATCAGCTTTTCACACACGGACTTGCCATATCGAGACTTCGTGTTCGAACTCCGCGTGATATATAAGGAAACAAATCAAGACAACCATCAGACTTGCCAAATATACAGCAGGCGTCACAATACCGCGTGAAACACATAAGGAAAGTTCCAAACTTATTTGGCAAGAGAATATCCGAAAATTACCAAGCATCCTTGACTTTCCATTGAGAGAAAAACATATCATATCATGCATGGTCAACACCCATTAATACCGAATAATATATTCAGAATAATGAAATGAATCAATAATCTGACGAATGAAATCAAGAAAATAAATCATATTCGTCCAAGTCAAATAATCTTCACTTGCCAGATATATTCAGTGTTAGAACACTGCGTGCGACACCCGCAAGAAAATACTGCAACTCATCCAAAAAACTACAGCAATCTTCAAGATTAGACAAAGGCAATCAAAAATATCATCAATCAATGAAATGTGATTTTGTCAATTAAAATGCCAATAATCAAAGCACTAGCAATCATAATATATATTTTTTTAAATCAAATTAGAAAAGCATAACACAATGGGAATCTATAGATTAAGTACGAAAAATTACAATCTATAGTAGCGACAAAAAAAAATTTCGACACTCTAGTGAAGAGAAAAAGAGAATTGAAATCAAAGAGAAATTAAGAAGAGAAGGAAAAGGACTAAAGTGCAAAAATTTATTAAAAAAGACTTATCCAAAAAAGGAAAAAAGAAAAAAAAAGGAAGGGCGGATAAGTCAAAACCAAAAAATAAGGCTATGAGCTTGCTAGAAAAAAGAGAAATTAAGTAAATATCTAGGTTTTAACACTTAATTTAAATAATTTCTAATATTTTAAAAATTATCCAAATAACTCAATTGCATACTTATATGTTAATAATTAATTGAACCATCATTTTAATGTGCATCTAACTAACGAATCAACTATTTGTTTAAGTATTAAAAAAAATTGAGTATATATTCTAAGTAGAGTGTTGAATTGATACTTTTCCTAAAAAAAATTTATGCATAGAAAAGCGTCTTTTAAGTGTAAAAATGTGTATTTTATTATCTCTTTAATATTAAAATTTAATGACTATATGTTTAATTGAAAATTATTAGTTTAGTATATATTTTTTTTGCTAGATTGTTTAGTATATTTAGTTTTATTAAATATTTACCTTTAACTGATTTTATTCCAAAAGAATTATGAAATAAAAGTAAATCAATAAGGCCCAAAGTTTTAAGTCAACATGCCAACCTCTACCCAATTGATGTCCACCTCCATGCGTGTGTGTTTTCAAAGTACTGACCAACATCAACTTTTTGTACAGAGTGCAGTGGTGGGTCCCACTCAGCACAAGACTTCACGTACTCAACTCACACCAACTAACCCACTTCCCCACGCACAATTCTCGCACGAATACATCCTCCGAGCGAGTCTCCACCACGCATTCTGTCTAATATCTAAACAAGTGGGTCTCACTTATTTAAAAATGTAAAATATATATATATATATATATATATTCGTTTGTTCTTGAAACGACGTTGTATAGGACGAAAATTTTCGTCCCAAACGACACCGTTTTGGACGAAAATAGGTGAACAGTTTAAGCACTTTCAACACTTATTATATAGTAGGATAATTAAAAATACTTGATATTTTAATATATCTAAAATAAATAAAAATAGGTATAGTTTGAATCCAACAGGACTTAAAGTATACCTATTAAACACCTCCTTATTCTCTTTATAAATATAGTTTTATTCTAGAGAGAAAAACCTAATTTTTGCTACACTAAGCATATAAGCTCATACGCCTTATTGAGAGAATTTTTACAAAGAGAAGCTCCCTCAATTGCCACCCCTATAGCTATTATTATAGCCTAATTATACACTAAAGTAGGTCGTTTGAGAAAAATTAGAGTGAGCCCACACTCTCATCTCTTCACGATCCGGAGGCACGGTTTGGAAGATTATGGTGTCGGCAAAGCGAGAATTCCCTAAGGCCGATAAGTTCGTTTCGAGCGTTTTTTTGGCACAGCCTTGGCGGTCTCGAAATGCATGGCGTGAAGACAAAAAGTCAATATATCACTAGAATCTTCTTGGTAAAATTTTTGATCTCTAGAATTTATTTATGAACTAAATTATGCGCATATTTGTATGCTTGTTTGTTTTTCTAATAAAATTATGAAAAGATCGTTGTTTTATGTTCTTGATGGTTTGATCAAAGTGTTTAATTATATATTTTAAAATACCATGTTTCCATCTTTCATAGAACGTTTGCGTATTATTGCATTTTTTTCCAAGAACTACCACCGACTCTTCGGAGAGAGAGAGAGAGAGAGGAATTAGATTTAAAATATAAAAATAAAATATTAGGTATAAGTGTAATTTTTAAAAATACTAGAGGTTGGACTCATGGTATTATAAAGTGTAGTTTCATCATTTAGAAAAATTTAAGTTTTAGTCAACGCAAGAGGATAATTTTATACCGATTTAAAAAATTGAAGGACCATTTTGTAATTACTTATAACAGAGGGATGAAAATGGATTTTGGATAAAATACCTAGACTACTTTAGAATTTTCTCAAACAAGAATTATATGTTTTATAATTCTTTTATCTCATTCACTATTCTCTCCACCTTCCATGAACTCTCTCGCACGCGTGCTCTCACTCTTTCGCTCAAACTCTCTTATTCATTTTTTTGTTACAGATATGCCCTTAAAAGTAGATGTATTGAATGTTTTCTAAAAATAAACAAAAATTGGAGCTATTTGTGAATTTTTTTGTTTTATTTTATTATAACATGGGTTTTTGTAAGGAATAGTCATATATTTATGTTAGTTTTTAACAACTAGTCTATACTTGTTTTTATTAGTAAAATAACCATTCTTTTTATGTATTCTCATATCAGAAATTTCATTACTAAAGTCACAAATTTAATGACCAATTTTTCAAAAGCTAGTTTATTATATTAAAATTTTGAGACACCAGTCACAAATTTTCTGACTCGATCAAACACCAGCCATAAAATTTCAGACTTGCTCTGAGACTCTCTATGAGATATTTTATCAGATATTTAAAGGACATCTAACAAAATCACATGAAAAATATAAATTTTGTGGTCCGGTGAAAGTGGTGCGGGCATTTTGTGGTCCGACGAAAATGGTTAGGGCATTTTGGTCCGGTCATATTGAAATTATTGGGCATGTGACTAATTTGCTAATATTTGCAAACGTTGGCAATTTTGTTGAAACACAGGTTTAAAATTGACTAAAACTCAAACTGACCCCTTATAAAATTGAGTGTTTATTAAAATAAAAAAAAATATGTTAAATAAATTATGATTTTAGTATGTAAAGAGTTTTACATACACGATGATTAAAATTATAGGTTAATATATTTAAACTAGTATATGATAGATCAAAGAGTAATGATCTTTTTGGGAAATTGTAGTAAATAGCTAAATCTTTTTATGTTTTTAAATGATATCTCATGTTTAAAAAAAAATAGCCATGTTATGAATTATATAATAAAAAATTGTCACACAAAATATTACACATTTGTAAGATATTCTTGCTCGTTATTTTTTGATGTGTCAAACAATATCTTACAAATATTTGCAGATGTGTTAATATTTATTTGATATTTTTGTTACGAAATTCTTCGCAGTGACTATTTTTTATTTAATATTTTGAAACATAGGGTAGCATTTAAAAGACACATTTAATTTTGGCTTAATTTTGTAACTCATCTGCTCTTTTTTATCGGTATTCATTAATATTCTCGAATAAATAATATATATGTAATTTGAGAGTCCAATCCCGCTTTTTTATTGGAGTAACAAAGGGAATAATAGACGGAGAATTTAATTTAAGAGTTTTAGTTTAAATCTACAAGTTTATTGGAGTTTCGGTACATGGGCCGTGTCTATAGTCCCTACTCTGTTACGGTAAATCGAGCTATGATTCTTATAAATTAATTAAGAGTCAATTAATTTATTTCTCACAATTATTTGTATTTGGATTTTAGATCACAAATATAAAAAATATCACAAGGAAATCATTCTTTATGTTATGGGTAAAATTAATAACTGAAATAATCGAATTAAAAACCGATTTACCGAAAAAAATTTAACCGATTACCGAATTACCAAAAAAACCGAAATTTCGATTTTAATAACCGAATATACTGAAGTTAATCGGTGCGGTTTTTTAGCTAATCGACAAAATAAACGAATAACTGGTTGTATACTCAAATAATCGAATTTTTCAACTATTTTAAACCAATATATATTATTTTGTGTTGTTTTATTATAAAATAAATACGCTGGTCTGGTGGAATCCTTGACATGCCTTGTTTGTCCTTTCTCTCTACCCACCAAGGTTCAAACCCCAGCCAAGGCCAATGTTTGGAATTTTTTTATTTTTAATTTTAAAAAAGGAAACTCAAATGTGCATGTAGTGGGACTTGAACCTCAGACCTAGAAGTAAGGTGAGGCAACCGGCTGTGCCACTTTGGCAACTTGCCTCTATGATTAATTTAGGACTAAAATTATATATGATATATAACAGTTTTTTTTTAATTCGGTTTTTTAACCGAATAACCGATTTTAATAACCGAATTTCGGTTATTCAGTGCAATCGGTTATTAGGTAAAAAAACCGGTTTCGGTTATTATTTTTGAAAAACCAAAAATTCGGTTTCGATTTTTAAAACGTCTAAAAAACCGCATAACCGCACCGATTTCACCCCTACTTTATGTAGGCGCCATTTAAGAGATAATTTTGAGAGAATTTTATGATTTTGTATTTTGATTATCAAAATTATAAAATAATTAATAAATTACATATGAGATATTTATAATAGATAATTAAGAGTTAAATATTATGTAATAATTTTTTATAATTATCTAATTAGTAGATAATTGCTCATCTAAATTAAATATGAGATATTTTATTTTGATTTAAATCCTAATAGGATCAGGATTTGAAAAATCAAACCTTCCCTTGCTACAAGGGTGGTGGGCGGTGAGAGAATGAGAAGTTTATCATTATCTAAATTTGAGAGTATTTTTTAAACATTTTATAGATTAGGAAAACAAGATATTTATCTTTTGAAAAATACTTTCTCTAATTTTCTCTTAATGGCCGACCACTGCATGTCCAAACTAGTTTAGAAATAATTTCCTTAACTCCTAATTTGAATACAAAAATAATTATATCATAGTGAAATTATTATTAAAACATAGTTTTTTGGATATTTTCTATTTTGAAATTGAAAAATTTCCCAAGTGGATAATTCCCAATTATGGCCGAATTTTCCCTAGCCTTATCTCATATAAATATTTGCTCTAGTAGTATACAGTTTAATATTATAAGCAATTCTAATTTTTTGTATTCAAAAACCCACTAATTCTCTCTAGTTTTTTTTTTGATAATAGAAAAATTTCCCCTCCCCTATTCACAATAGTGGCCGGCCCCCTATAGAACCCATAGCAAGAGGAGAGAAATTTTTCTTCTCTTACTTTTTGTAACAAAAATAGAGAGAGCCCAAAGTCAAGTCTCAGACTTGATCTGAAAATTAGAGAGGAAGACTTTGGTGTCAAAACTTTGACTGGAAACTCATTGTGAGCGTAGAACAAAGCTAGTTCAAACTTAGCGGCCTCACAACGTACGATGACCAATTGAAGATTTTAAGAGATTAATCAAATTCAATCTACAGTATAATTTTTTGATCGTATTCTACTTAATTATGTGATAGTTATTGTTATAAAAATTTTGTAGTACAATATGTGCATGGGATCCACTTTACCAGATTCAATTAAATTATTTTACCATGTCATCCCTTCCGCTGTGCATGTTTTGATTTGATCAAAATTGTAATTTTACTTGATTTTGAAATTAATTACCACCAATTTTGGGATTACAAACGTACATAAACTAGATATATACACTATTCTTATCGCTTCCTTTGTATAGCAATAGTCAAAATTCGTTTCACAGGTAAATTCTAGAAACCCTAATTTTTATATTTGTTGAATGATCGAATAATTTAATTTTTTGTTCTGTTTCATTGAATTAAATTATTCTTCTCATGCATTGAATATTGTGGTTGATTTGAATGTGTTGACAAGAGATAGTGGTGATTTTAATTTCTGTGTTGGTTTTAGGCATAAACACTAGATAGAAAATCTTAATTATTATGAATTTTCCTATGACAACTTTTATTTGTTTATAAGTTCTGTAGTTTATTGACATATTTTTTTAACACATACTCTAGGCAATATAAAGTTTCCATTTCAACTACGCATATATTATTCAATCTGGTAGATTTTTAATTGAACACATGATGAAGAGAATTCAATATCTTACAAACTACAAATCGGATAGCTTTAAAATTTATTGTCAAATATATAATACGTATATCTACACTTTCGAATTGTTTTAGAATTTTCGAATTGTTTTACAAACTACAAACATTTTTTGCTGAATTTTTAACTCAACTACCTTGTAGTTTTCAAAAAACAAGATAACTTATGTATAGAATATGTATAATATGTAAGGGTCAATTAGGTAAATAGTCATTTTGTATTGTATACACTACTAAAAAATTGTTTATTAATGACGTTTTTTAACCGTCATTAAATATAAAGATAATGGTTAAAAATCGTCTTCTATTCAAGTGTCATTAAATATAGATATAGAATAGATGAGTGTCATTTTTTAAATGACGGTCCAAAGTCCTCCGTCATAGAAAGATACAACAACCGTCATGTTTTATAACTTTAATTAATGACGATTTTTTATAAACCGTCATCTATTAGTGTGTCAAATATTTCTTTTTTCAATTAAATATTGTGCCGAATTACTCTCCAAAATATTCCATATATTTGAATTTATTTATTTTTATTCTGAAATTTAAATTTAATTATCTAATATAATTAATAAATACATTAAAATATGCTCATTTAAAAAAAAAGTCCAGCAAGACGTGTAGAGATAAAAAAAAGAAACATCACATATAACGCAAATTTCTAATAACATTAAATATAAGAATCTCTAATAATAAGAAACCTTATAAAGTAAGTAAGTTTAAAATAAATACTAAAACTGAGATCTCTTGTAAATCAAAAGTAACTCAAAGTCTAAAACAAAGACAAATAAATTTCTACATAAATGATGTAAGACTATCCGCCCAATCAATTCGAAGTAAATTAATTTCTTCTTGTGTGTACGTTTGCTTTCCACAGAACTGCATTTTAAAAGTTTATTTTATTAAAACTAATTTACGTCAAAAATTACAAAATAATAATTGATCAAGATAATTTTTTTTTTTATATTACCGCTTCAGTCATCATTCTATAGCCCCTCTAGAAGAGTTTATAAGCGCACTCATATAGGACAAAATATAATACCCACATTCTGTATTTGTTGGTTATCGAGGACACTACAACCAAAAATAAAAATTACAAATAAATTATTAGTCACCATGAGTAGAAAATACTTCAAACTTAAACATCTTAACTAATTAAAAAAATAAAATAAAATAAAACTTACAATGACACGCTTCCAAAGTGATTTTTCAATGTTAGGAACTTTTTGAAGAAGATCATTAAACACCTTAAAAGCCCTACAATCGCAAATTACAAACAAAAGAGAAGTCATTTGAAAAAATTACACAATAATTTGTCATTATTGTTGCCTTATAAAGTTTACCTTATCATTAGCTCCTCTAATTCCGTTGGATGATTTCCACGAAGTGGGTCCATATAATAAATTGTATCCCTGAACGGATCAACAAGACACAAAACCCAATGTTCACTAAAGAAACAAGGTTAAGATGAAAAAGTCAAAAGCTACACAACCATATATTACATGTAACCACAAAAATAAATGTCTCTTAATAATTCTTCACAAAATACAATAAACTAATTTAACTTATTTAAAGCACAATTATCACAACACTACAAGTTTAAGCAAACATGTTCTTACATTATATTATATGAGAGGAAAATAAGTTAACCTTCCATAGCCATAGCTAGACTATTCCCAACGTTTTGTATCCGTCTATCCAAAATTCCACAACTGGCAGAAGTAGAACGTGGATCTATAAAAGAAATTTGCTAAGTGCGTTTGATCGACTGATCCTCTCGTGTAAGTGCCTAGATATACAATCATATAAAGTAAATATAACATATGATTACAAATATATACTAATAGAAACTCGGATTATGCTAGTTACCTGATGTAGAACACCACACAAGAAACAGATATTTGTTCCATTATACAAAATTGAATGATGTCTTCACAAAAAATTATTAACAAATCCTCCTCATAGCTAAAAATCTCAAGTGGATCTGCTATTGTTCCTAACATTGTCATGTTTCTATAAGCATGTATCATTAAAAATTTACAAGGCAATGACATATTTTCCAAGCCTTGAACTGGCTATGTAGACATATTAGGAGCTTTAGACTGACATAGTTGATCTTGAGTTTCATATTGCATCTGATCATCTACATCTTGGTATGACTCATTAATATTAGGAACCTCAGGGTAATATGGTGGCGGTGATGCTTTTTTCTCATCCAGCATAATATGAAAGTAAAATACTAATCAAGCTATATTGAAAAGATGTAATTAAGATTTTTTAAAATTTATGTATCAAGTATTTAGAATAATCTAGAGATACCGTAGGATTGATCAAAATTACTAGATCCTTAGGCCAAGCCACATGAGCTCTAATTGCTTCGCTCACTTTTTCAATTACACCTCTCACTGGAATAGGTATATCTATATCTTTTTATTCTATCCCTTTATCTACACCAACACGAAGAACCAACAAGTGCTTATTAATATAGTTGCCGAGCTACAAGTAAAATTAGGAGGAAAAGAATACAGTCAACAAGATGTTGATTCTGGCATAAATATTCCTATTTCACCAGTTGACTAGGCTTTAGATTCAAATCCAGAAAATGAGTTACCAAAGGTTAGTAAATATTTATATAAAGGATGTTATCTTAAGCTTTCTCTAAGCTCTTTATGTTTTGACTATAACTTTATTCATGATAACTTAAACTCCTCTCTTGTATATGCTTAATTAACGGGTGTTGTATATAAAAAAAAATGCTACTTGGCCGTTGGATTAAAATGTTATGCTTTAAATATTCTACAAGAACAGTTGAGTAAACTACATGAAGAAGGATTGATTCAAGTACATGGAACCAATGATGTCCTAACTCAGGCTTTAGATAAAGCAGAATATCGTGGTCGGATTAGAGGAGTTGGAGCTGGATTTACCATAAAGACATACTTTACAACTACAGAAGAAAAAAAAAACTGCAAGAGAAGAACAAGCAGACTTGTTGAGAGAACAACGGGCAATACTATCTCGACTAGATTCACCCTATACAAAAAGCAAAAGGACGATGTTATTTTTAGAAAATTAAAATAAAAAACTCTTGTAGTAAGGTATTACAGTTTCAGCTTCTAGCCCAACATATCCTTTACGGGATAAGTGATCAGGACATGTGGCTCGTCTTTGTCTTTCTGCTTGCTTCTTGCTTAGCTCCTGTTTCAATAAAAACATATTACTAATATGATTAAAGTAATAAATAATACCAAAGTTAATAAGTAAACTCACTTGAAATGCTTCTGTCGTGTGGGATCTAACAAAGAGATTCCAATCTGATCGTTGAATTTGTGGGTAACCGGAGGGAGGTCTTTTAAGCGCAAGATAGTCGTTAGTTTCTACATGGGATTTATCATAATCCAGATTCAAAGCAAACTTGAATTGGCGCCATTTGTTCCCGACTGATTGTAATCCAGCTTTCTTTTTGTCTTCTTTTAATTCAAACTTGTCCTAAAATATAAGCAACAAAAATGTTAGTTAAATGATTTATTTGAACCATTAATTGATCTTTAGCAAAGTAAACGAATTTACCATAGCAACATTCCAAATTTTATCTTTAGTGCTAGCTGGAACTTTATGCCAATTTTTAATAGAGATAGGAACCATGCTTTTCGCTAAAACACTGAGATAACTTTGGTAATTTATAGCCCCCTTTCCAACTCCTTGATTTTTTGCATTGTATTCCACCTTCTTTTTTATTCCCTTGCTTCTCTTTCGTACAATAGATTTCATCAGTGTTTGACCTCTTCCGCCTTTTCTCTTTCTATTATTTTGCGCCTCATCTTGAGTTTGCGAAATGTCTTCCCGATCACGTTCTTCTTCAGAAGGATTCATCTACAAGGAAATAGAAAAATGATTAACAAAAAACCAATGCAAACCAATTAATGAGTACCCAAGTATGTTGGAATATGTGAGTAGGTTCATCATATGATAATAGACAGTTTTGCTTATGATGGCTGCGTTAGTGTACCCAAATGCCAACATCAAGAACTGTGTGCATAGAAAAAATAATATATGTACCCAATTCACAAGAGAAGATTCCAAAAATAGTTCTAGAGGCTCTCATAAATACAAGTTTTGCTAGAACCTAAAGACAATAGTCCAAGTGAGTAAAAAATAATAATAATAAAAGAGTAGCTTAAAACACAACTTTCCTCTTTGAGGTCGATCACCATTGTCTTTTTCAAAATCTGACATCTAGGGGAAATGATTCAAACAGCTTTTGAATTTGTCAGCATTAATTTGTGATTGTGCCAGATGATTCGAACTTTGAAACAAGATTCAAACATCTAAGGGAAATCATTTCCAAATGAAGAAATCTACGAGAAATGATTCAAACAGCCTTTGAATGAAGCTGAAAGAGGAGGATAGTTGCAAAACCAATCTTTCAATGTATGCTACTGATTTTCATTCATTCATCCTAATTCTATTTGCAAGTTGGCGACATGCACTTTTTTTTTTATTCTACATGTTCTGGATTGTTCTTGGATATTAATTGCAAGCTTCCACTAGAGAATATAAAAGTGAATTTTGATGAGTAGAATATAATTAACACCCGATGTTACTTTGAAATATTGTGCTTATATATATGATCACTAAATCTATGACTACAAAGTAATGATTATATTATACATCTACACACATTAAAATATCACAATAGTACACCAATCTAGACTAGTATGCAGAGGGAATATAATATATGCATACATATGCACTATCGAAACTCCAATTCTGTATAATTCTAATTCTATATAGCTCCAAGACAGTGACTCTTAATATATAACTAATGCCTCTAAAAAATCCTTTTCTACAAATACACGACAAATAATAGAAGTTGCTGAACAAAACCTACTAAAATATCTCCAAACTACCACTTATATTATTTAAAATTAATAAAAAAGCTCATACTTGTCAAAAGCCAAGATTTTGTGGCAGGGACCATTATCAACAACAATAAAATCAATCTAGAATTCTTTAAGTCTTAATAAAAAAATTTTGTAGTAGGGACCATTACAGAAGATCAAAAACATCAATACTCAATAGAAAGATACGAAAAACATTTAAGTATTTGCTTTGTTATGGTCTTAAGTGCACAATAACACACAATTGAGATATTAACAACAACAGAAAAAATGAACGCAAAAAAAAAAAAAAGAAACCTCTGTTAATCTTTCGTGTCCTCGTCGTTGCCACCGATGGTTAGGGGGAAGGCAGGGAAGGAGGAGAATTCGGTGGGGGTTTGGGGCTGTCGCCGAGCTTCATCTGACGACGTCGTTCGTCGTCCTCGTCGTTGTCACCAATGGTTAGGGGAAAGGCGAGGAAGGAGGGGAATTCGGTGAGGGTTCGGTGCTGTCGCCGAGCTTCCTTTGACGATGTCGTTCGTCGTCCTCGTCGTTGTCGCCAATGGTTAGGGGTAAGGCAGGGAAGAAGGGGAGTTCGGTGGGGGTTCGGGGCTGTTTCCGAGCTTCCTCTGACGACGTCGTTTGTCGTCCTCGTCGATTTCGCTGTTTCGGCTTCTGCAGGGAAGTGCCGTGGAAGAGAGCTCCGTGGAAGTGCCGTGAACAAAGCTCTGTGGAAGAGAGCTGCGCTGTTTCGGCTTCTTTTCCTCTCTTCTTTTTTTTTTAAGATTAAAAAAAACCTATTGAAATGGCGCTTAAAAAGTTTTTCCCAATTTTGTTTGCGAAAACTAATCCCGCCAAAATCTTTTAGTTGGATCTTATTATATAATCTCTATTTTAATTTATCTTTTAGTTGTATCTTTTTATGTAATCTATATTATAATTTTTTAGAATTATCATCTTATTATATAATCTATATACTAATTTTTTAGAATTGTAATTTGCTTATTTTTAAAAAATAACATAGATAATAATTAATTTCTCACTTAGCATATATATCATTAAAAATAAAAGAATACTATATGATTGAATATATGAACACCAATAACAAAAAATTTTATTATTAAATTCCTAAGAAAAAAATAAAAAATAAAAAACAAAAAATAATATCAACTGTGTAAGAAAAAACTTTAGCTTAACGATCGATACAAATTCCATCACAATCAAGACGCACATTAGCATTTGCAGTGTCATCTCTGTTGTCAATTTCTTCTATAGAAGGTAAGCCCGTAGTGAAACGTTGATGATCTGTTATATCTTCACAAACTTCATTACCATTCGATATCTCATTAAATTGTTGATTTGGTAAATTGATAACGACTGACCATCTTTTGTCTTTCGGATCTTAAATATAAAAAACTTGTTTTGCTTGAGATGCCAATATAAAAGGGTCAAATTTGTAACCTTTCTTTTTTAAATCAACTAGGGTGAATCCGTCCTAATCTATTCTCAAACCATTATTATATTCCACCCAATAGCACTTGAATACTGCTATACGAAAGGTATGATAATCAAGCTCCCAAATTTCTTAAATAACACCATAGTATGTTATATCACTGGAGACAGGTTTTTGGTCCTTTGCACTTGAGAATTGAGTAGTATTTGCAGTTATACTAATTCCACTGTTTTGCATAGAACGTACGTCATCAAGTGATTTTGTATTAAAACGATAACCATTAATGACATAAGCATTATGTTTAATAACATATACTTTAGGCGTATGAGCAATCTACTTCAAAGAATCTGATATGTTGTGTTTGTTTTCTCTTAGTTGATTTTCTATTTTTTCTCTTAGCCAGGTTATGAAAGTACGACGGTGCTCATCATAAACCCATTTTTTTGGTTTAGATTTAGATGGATTTTCTTTTTTCAACCACATCATATGCTCCCTATAGTGAAAAAAGTTAGGTAATATTCATAGTGTTATAAAATATAAAAAATAATGAATAAGTAGTTGAGATTTTAAGGCTTACTCAATATAGGGAATTATTTCAGTTGTATTTTGTAACACGACACTATGCGCTTGAGCCCATTGTGGTCTATCTACATTAATAATAACTCCTTGTCCACGTAAAGCCTCGCCATCTTTATTTGGATCATATCGAGGCTTAGATACTCCAATTGCTTGAGCTTTTGATAAGTACTCAGAGAAAAATTATACAGCCTCTTATGCTATATAACCTTCCACAATACTACCTTCCAGACGATTATGGTTCCTGATGTAACCTTTTAAAGTTTTTGAAAGAACCGTTTTGTTAGTAGGTGTTCCTTGTGGGTGACAGAACACTTCCAAGGAACACAAGTAATAACTAAATCCGAGACGGTAAAATAAACGACGTGAACAGTAACCAAAAAGTGCAGCAAATAACAAAATACGACACAAGAAAATTGGTTACGCAGTTCGGCTTTCGCCTACGTCTGCGGGGCCTCGCCCAGATGAAACGATCCACTAGAAATCTCAAAACAAGAATGCTCGGACTTATACAAGACTTCGACTCCCTCTCAATCTTCGTCACCGTCTCCTCGTCACTCCTAGCGATCTATCCTTGACGAGATCCCCTCGCCTTACAAACAAACCCTTGACGAGATCCCCTCGTCTATAAATCACACATCCCGTGTAATCTCTCACCAATTTCCCGTTACAAAGTTCACTCAACCATATACACTCACCAGCACGGTTTATAGAACACCGTGTGAACACCACTCACCAGAGTGTAAACATGAACCAGAAAATAAACCCAGAAAAGTATAAAAACACTCAGCTCTCTCCAGGTAATTCACGTCAGTTTTCTCTTCAAATGATCAGATAATATAGATGGAGAAGATGACCTGATGACCAAGAATTATCTCCAAAAGGAAAGACAATAAAGATGCAATAAAAACTTAGTCAAAGATGATTATTTTCGGATCAACATAATCATCAATGTCACCAGCAATATCTTCACGCGTTCCAGCTCTGTGTTCGATCACTGCGTGATATATAAGGTAACAAATCTTCCAGGTCAGCTTTTCACACACGGACTTGCCATATTGAGACTCTGTGTTCGAACTCCGCGTAATATAAAAGGAAACAAATCCTCCGGTCAGCTCAGCACACGCGGACTTACCAAATAGAGACTCCGTGTTTGAACACCGCGTGATATAAAAGGAAAGTTCTTGATTTAATTGCTACGAAAATCACCAAGCATCCTTGACTATCCATTGAGAGAAAATCATATCACACCATGAATGATCAACACCTATTAATGCTGAATAATATATCCAGAATAAAAGATGATTCAATCAGATAAATAGATACTTGAAATCAGAGGAATGAGATCAAGAAAATCCAACAGAATCGTCCAAGACAACCAATCTTCACTTGCTAGATATATTCAGTGTTCAAACACTGCGTCCGACACCCGCAAGAAAACTGCTCAACTCATCCAAAAACCACAACAATCTTCAAGATTAGACATAGGTAATCAAAAATATCATCAATCAATGTAATGTGATTTTGTCAATTAAAATGCCAATCAACAAAAACACTAACAGTTTTCATGTATCGTTCAAAAGGGTACATCCATCGCAGATAAACCGGTCCACATGATTTAACTTCTCGCACAAGATGCACAGTTAAGTGAACCATGATATCAAAAAATGACGGCGGAAATATTTTTTCAAACAAACATAAAACTTTTACAATATCAAATTGCAACTGGTCCAACTTGGAAACATCGATGACTTTCTCAAACAATGAATTAAAGAAAAAACACATTTTAGTGATAGCGTACCGAAGGGGTTTAAACTTAATAGATCGGACTGCAATAGGGAGAAATTGTTACATCAATGTATGATAATCATGAGACTTGAGTCCAAATAGCATTAGCTCTTCAATAGACACAAGATTTCCAAAATTTAACGAGTATCCTTCCGGAACATTTATATTTTGCAAAGTTTTACATAGTTGTTCTTTTTCCACCTTAGATAAAGGATAGCATGCAGGAGGTAGATAGGTACGATTTCCTTGATCTATTGGAGCCAAGTTAGTTCTTAAATTCATCTCTTCCATGTCTTTACGAGCTGCAAACCCATCTTTAGTTTTACCAGAAATATTAAGTAATGTACCTATAATACTCTCACATATATTTTTCTCAATGTGCATTACATCAAGATTATGATGTACCAAAAGCAACTTCCAATAATCAAGCTAAAAAAATATTGATTTCTTTTTCCAGTATTTTTCAAAGGAATTTTCTTCCACAGGCTGAGTTTTTTGTTTCTTTTTGTTCCGAGAATAAGACAACTTAGTCTTTACTGATTTACCCAGTCGAAAAGTTAACTTACTTAGTTTGGTAAATATCTCTTCTCCAGTTAAGGGTTTTAGAGCCTTTTCAAATTCGTGACCATCATATACGATGATAAATGTTTTTAGCTCCATGTTTCAACCTAAGTGAACAAGTTCTATCCCCACAAATCGGACATGCATAATACCTTTTTACACTATGTCCAGACAAATTTTCATATGCAGGAAAATAGCTGATTGTCCATAATAAGATTCCCCTTAATGTAAAATACTCGTTTCTATAAGGATCATAAGTTTGTTCTTCCCTTTTCCAAAGGCTCTTCAAGTCTTCTATCAATGATTCAAGGTAAACATTGGTGTCATTCCAAGGTTGTTTACTTCCAGATATCAGTAGTGTAAACATCATAAATTTTCTTTTCATGCATAATGACAGAGGCAAATTATGATTCACAAGTATTACCGGCCGACAACTGTATCGACTACTTAGTGTTCTATGAGGATTTATACCATCTGTTGAAAGTCCTAGACGAAGGTTTCTTGGATCTACACTAAAATCTGGAAAGTTCTGATCTACTAGCTTCCATGACGGTGAATCAGCAGGGTGCTAAAGATGACCATCTTTAACTTTTTCATTTGCATGCCAAACTAAATTTTTAGCATGTTCTGTATTTCGATACTAACGTTTCAAACGTGAAATTGGTGGTATGTACCATAATACTTTAGCCGGAACTCCTTCAATTACCTCCATTAAGCTTTTTTTCTTCTGCCATCTCGATGTACTGCAAAAGGGACACTCAACTATAGCCTCGTATTCTTTTCTATATAATATACAATCATTTGGACAAGCAGTATATTTTCATAATCCAAACCCAAAGACCGTAATGTTTTTTTCGCCTTGTACGTGGATGAAGCCATTTCATTACCTTCTGGAAACATTTTTTTCAACAAACCAAGTAATTCTGAAAATCCTTTATCACTCAAATTATTGCGAGCTTTGAAGTTATATAATTGAACTAATGATGATAATTTGGTGAATTGTAGACAACCACACATAAAGTGGTTTCTCAGCATCCGATAATAACCCATGTAACTTTTCAGGATTATCAACAATTCTACCATCTCTTGAGGATAATCATCGAATTCATTGGTATTTTCTAAAGATGATCTTTTCTGAGTGCTATCTTTATTAATTTTATTAGCTTCTTATTCTTCCCCGTGGAATATCCACGTCCGATAATTTTGGTCTATTCCTTTAAAAAATACATGTCCTCTTACTTTCTTAAAAGACCTATTTATCATATTACTGCAATCTAAACATGGTCACTTTATAGAATCTTGACCATTCGCATGGTCCAAACCAAAATTTATAAACTTATCAAACCGTTTCGTAAACTCTTCTGATGTTCTATATGTTGACATCCAATTTTTATCTATTACTACATATTTGTAAAACAACACATAAATAAGTTTGAAAATAAATAAATAATAATATCTAATTATTTTAATTAAAAAGGGTGCATGTATATATAAATAATATATATATATATAATTTAAATGTTAATAAAAAAAATAAAATTTTACCAAAGTTTGAACAAAAAAACCTAGATTAATCAAGCAAAAATTAATTTATTCTCAATTCCAAAAACTACATGACAACATTCTCATACATGAACTTTTATAGAAAATTTTTCTTATATACTTAATTAGAAAAAGACCAATAAGATGCTATGAGAAATTTACACATATATGTACACAAATTAAAATACCTAACTATCATATAAAACAAAGTAATATATAGAATGACCATATCTTCAAACTTTGTACTCTAATTCAACCCCTCAATTATCTCAAAGACTTATAAATTGCTTGTTCCCTCACTTTCACTCTTTATTATAAAAATATTGATAAGCAACATATATTTGTACTAAAAAATTTGTATCTTTTAGTTTCGTACTTTTTCACCGAATGAATCCTTGTAGGATTCAAATTATAGCCATTGAATTATTTTTCGTTAGTTTTTAAAATATAATATCCTATCAAGACTCCAAGTTTGTGAAGGATTCGTAATGATGATGGTTGATCCTATCAGTTTATATGACGGTCCCAATTCGACCGTCATCTATAATAGTGTTATAACTTAAGATGACGGCTTTTTAATGGCCATCATTAAAGCGTTAAAATACTCTACTCTTTTTATGCGACCATCATTTTATTAATGACTTTTCATGACGGTGCGATAGCAACCGTCATGTATACGTGTCGTTGCAATTTAATGACGGTTTTATTAGAACCGTAATTAAAAAAGCTTTATAGATGACAGTTTTACAAACAAACGTAATTATTCAAGTGTCATCTATTATATATATGTAGTAGTAATATTTTTAAAAAATAGTCATAGTTTCAAAAAATAAAAGAAAAATTGTAAGAAATAATATATATATATATATTTACGTTTTTAAAAGTAGCACGTGTTTCGAAATATTTAAAAATAGTCATTGTCAAGAATTTTATAGAAAAAATAAAAAAAAAATATTTACACATTTGTAAGAAAGTTTTTAATATTTTAATTTTTACTTGTTAAATTTGAAGTGTTAAAAATTTTCTTACAAATGTGTAAATATTTTTTATTATTTTTGTCATAAAATTCATTGCAGTGTTTATTATTTTAATATTTTGAAAAATGTGCTATTTTTCAAAAGACACATTCAATTTTTGTCTAAGAAATAGACCATAAAATAAATATAATATAATTCTAAGAGAAGTTTAGATTACAAATAAATATCATATAATAATTAAATTTAATAATTTCTTAGAATTCATATTATGTAGTCTTACCGCGGGCTTATAAGAGTATTCAACTGCTTTAAAGTTTAAAATTTGGGTTACTAATAACATAAATATCACGACAAAAATTTAAGCAATTAACTAAGAAATAAATATTAGGACATTTTATTTAGTCGATACCATTACTATCAGAGAGAGACCTCTCTCAGTATGGTGTAGTTCAAAGACGAACCAAGCGGAAGCTGCTAGGCATGTGACACCCAAATCTGATTAGTGATAACCATTTTACAGAGAGATGAACAATGATCGGCTCTTTTTTAGGGTACATGGATGAATCAATCCCATTCTGGAATAAGAAAGAGTCAGAGACTGTTAAATTATGGGATTATGCATTTTAGGAACTCTTACACTGTGTAGGTATGAAACTGTACAAATAGGTATTAGAAGCCTATAACTTAAAAACTCCAGAGCTACGCGTGCTTAACTTAAACGTGCGAGTGAGGATGACTCGTGCTTTTTTGTAACACTAGACAAAAGATTAAGACAAACAAATCGACTAGACAAAGATTTAAATTCATCTAAACCCAACAAGGCAAACTGCTCTCTACAAAATGGCATAACAACCAAAACCAAAAGTCTCAACCCAAGAGAAGGCGAAATGATCTCCAATGTCTTAGCCAAAGATGTAAAATGATCTGCAACATTTTAGCCTGCGAGGAACGAAAAAGGAACTCTCTCGGAGAGAAAACCTATAACTATTTTTTATTGTTTGAAAACAAATAGATATAACCCACATTTTTTTTTTCACTTTTTGAAATCGCAAAACACCACAATGAGAAAAATTGAATCGACATTTAGTGTAGAAGAAGAAAAAAACTAAATGTGTCAAACTATGAATATCATAAAAGGATCTCTAATAGAGAATGTTAGTGTATTTGAGTGTTGGTATGTATTTTGGATAAAACATAAGTGTTTTCAATTAGGTATTCTTCATTAGTGTTCCAACATCGACTATATTTGGCAAGTATATTTTTGTCATCAAAATAATCTTGGATCTGATATAGATGAGATGATTTCCATGATTCGACCATTTATTCTTTGAATATTCTTTGTATAAAAATTGTATTTTCGTCTATGATGAATAGGGGATGAATCTAGGCGTGATTCTGGTCAAAAGAAAAAAGTTTCATTCAGTGTCTCACAAGGTGTTACAACACCTTGTATATTTTTGGCAAGTCTGGATTTGTAACTGATTGCTTGATTGATTTACTTTGACTTTGGGTGAGCTGGAGTTTATTGCATGAGTTGTCATCTTTATTCTCTAATTTATCTATATTTGGAACGTTGATTCTCGTCATTAAGTTGACAGATTGAATTCGGTCAATTGTGGTAAAAATCTGCTTGGATCTGCTTAGGTGTTCTTAGTGGTGTTCTTCAGAGAAAAGTGGGAACACCAGTTAGTTTCATGGAAAAGGAAAGTTTTTCTTTCTAGAAGATTGTTGATCGAGATTTTTGATATAATCTTCACAGCTCATTTCATGGTCACATCTTTCATGATTGTCTCTCTTAATGGTCGAAATATTATGGAATTATGAGGTATTATAAGGCAAATTGATATTTTTATTATGGGTGTCATAATGGTGATCTTTGAAAGGAAAGTCTCCAATTCTTTCCTTATACTTTGCTCTTTATATTCTGATGTTGAAGACATTTTCTTCGTCTCTTTTACTGTGCATTTTATAAAAGTATGTATTCTAGGTTTTCAGAGAGAAAGAGAGAATGCTTTGCTTGTAATTCCCTCTTGGGAAAGGCGAGTATATTTTGTAAGGGTGTTCTTATGGGTGTTCAAACTTTGTAAACAGATTGTGTTGGTGTTCATACGGGAGTGTGCTTTGTAGGACGAGGGGATCTCGTCAAGGGTAGATCACTAGGTCAACGGGTGACGGCAAAAGAGAGTTGGAAGGATTCTAATCTTTTATAAGTCTATGAGTAATTGTTTGGACATTTCTAATGGATCTTTTGCACATGGGCGTGGCCCCGTAGACGTAGGCATTGCCAAACTGCATAACCAATCCTCCCGTGTCATTTTTATTATTCTGCACCCACCGTTGATTATCTCGATTTCAGTATCACCTTGTGTTCCTTGTTGGTGTTTCTGACATGACAAAGAAAACCTACTAACAAAATAGTTCTTACAATAGGTATCAGAGAGGGTCGCTTGTGCTTTAAGCGAGATCCGTGTTTTTTCAGATCCGTTTTGACGTGATGGACTTTCTCGGAGGAAATAGGCTAAACAGGAGAAACCAAAGTGGTCCAAGAAGCAACAATCTGGGTGGATTTTCAACCGGTGTTTCAACACCTAGAAGGAACACCTCCACTAATGCAGGTTCAAGATACAAATCCAATATGGGTAGTAGCTTGGAGTCTAATGTCAAGAATAAAAGGATCCAATGCTGAGAATGTGAGGGTTTCGGGTGTTATATAGGCTGAATGTGCAAATACGTTAAAGAAGAAAAATAAGTCGCTAAACGTTACATGGAGCAATGGTGATTCAGGTTACTACAAAGATGATGAATCTAATTTTATTGGTTTTGCTACTATATCTAATGTTAAAGGTTGTGGAGAAATTGGCTTCCTATGGTGTTTCAGGAGGTGTTCAGACACTGGTGTACAAAAGCAGTGATGATGAAGATCTCACAAAAGAAGAGTTGATACAAGCCTACCGATTGATTTATACTATGTGGACCGAACTGACAAAAGTCTATGAGAAGACGTCTCTCCAAATTCAACAATCGAAGATTGAGAAGAACAATCTTCAAAAGACTGTCTTAGATTTGGAGTCTAAACTCAAGAAAAGTCAAGATAATATTGCAACACTCAACGGAGAGTTAGAAAGTATGAAGAGGTCGGTAAAGATGTTGAATTCTGATTCTTCTAAACTTGATAAAATTTTGGCTACAGGAAGATCAGATAAAAATTATTTTGGTCATGGTTATACTGTAAAGTCAATTGGTTGTAAAATTGTATTTGTCAAAAGGAGCATTTTTGATGTAAAGAATGATGAAGATCTAAAAGCTAGTGTTGCTACACCAGCAAAAAAACCGGCTGTCATTACATCTAATAGAGTCGGTGTTGTAACACCAGGCACAAAAACTACTGCATCACCAGGGAGGAAGAAAGAAAAGCGATGGATTCTAATATGCCATTACTGCAACAGAAGATGACATATCAGACCACGGTATTATAAATGCTTTGCAGATTTGAAAAGAGCAAACCAAGAGAGATTTTTTTACTTCACAAGCCAGTGAAGCAGAAATGGGTGAAGAAATCTGAGAGCAAGTGTCATATAGCAAGAACTCCTATGAAAGTTGTGGAAGAGATCAACATTAAAGAGAAAATATTTTGTGGAAAGGAAGTAGCTGACATGCATGGGGAGTTAGACCTCTGTGTTGATGTTGACTTTCATGTTTTAGCCTGGTAGTTGATACTTCAAGTGATCAGATTGGTGTTTCAATTGTCCGTACCAATGTAAGGGAAGCTGAAAAATCAAGTGAGAAGTAGGCAGAGAGGGGGAGAATTCCCTCGTGCTTGATATTATTTTGCCTTTTCTTGGCAAAAATGGGGAGCAAATGCTAGTTTGTAGGATTTTGTGAAAAAAATACCAAAGGGGGAGATTGTTAGTGTATGTGAGTGTTGGCATGTATTTTAGCAAAACATAAGTGTTTTTAGTTAGGTGTTCTTCATTAGTGTTCCAACATTGACTTTATTTGGCAAGTATATTTTTGACATCAAAAGGATCTTGGATCTGATATGGATGAGATTATTTACATGATCTGACCATTTGATCTATGAATATTCTTTGTATGAAAAGTGTATTTTCATCAATGATGAATAGGGCATGAATATAGATGTGATTCTAGTCAAAAGAGAAAAGTTTCATTCAGTGTGTCACAAGGTGTTACAACACCTTGTATATTTTTGGCAAGTGTGGATTTGTAACTGATTGCTTGATTGATTTACTTTGACTTTGGTGAGCTGCAGTTTATTGCATGAACTGTTCTCTTTATTCTTAGATTTATCTATGTTTGGAATGTTAATTCTCATTATTAAGTTGAGAGATTGAATTCGGTCAACTGTGGTCAAATCTGCTTAGGTGTTCTTAAGAGAAAGGTTGAAACACCAGTTAGTTTCATGGAAAATGAAAGTTTTTTTTTTCTAGAAGATTGTTGACTGAGATTTTAGATATAAGCTTCACAGCTCATTTCATGATCACATCTTTCATGATTGTCTCTCTTAATGGTCGAAATATTCTGGAGTTATGAGGCATTATAAGGCAATTTGACCCATTTATTATGGGTGTCTTAATGGTGATCTTTGAAAGGAAAGACTCTAATTCTTTCCTTATGCTTTGCTTTTTATATTCTGATGTTGAAGACATTTTCGTTCATCTCTTTCACTGTGCATTTTGTAAAAGTCTGTATTTTGGGTTTTGAGAGAGAAAGAGAGAGTGTGTGCTTTGCTTGTAATTCCCTCTTGGGAAAGGAGAGTGTGGTTTGTAAAGGTGTTCTTATGGTTGTTTAAACTTTGTAAACAGATTGTGTTGGGTGTTCACACGGGAGTGTGCTTTGTAGGGCGAGGGGATATCATCCATGGTAGATCACTAGGTCAACGGGGTGATGGCAGAAGAAAGTTGGAGGGATTCCAATCTTCTATAAGTCCATGAGTCATTGTTTGGACATTTCTAGTGGGTCTTTTGAATCTGGGTGTGGCCTCGTAGACGTAAGCGTTGCCAAATTGCGTAACCAATCCTCCTGTTTCATTTTTATTATTCTGCACCTTTTATATTCTGCACCCTGTGTTGATTATCTCGATTTTAGTTTCACCTTGTGTTCCTTGTTGGTGTTTCTGACATTGACAAAGAACACCTATTGACAAAACGGTTCTTACAGAGAACCAAATACACTCTTTTTTTTTTTTGAAACCGCAACAAAAAAAAAAAAAAAAGAAGCGGCGCACAATGTATGTGAATGGAGGAAAGCAAACCCGTTTAGGGTTTATTACAAATTCCATTATTCCCTAGCCCATCAATCCTCAAAACAAATATCAGTGAAGGGTATTTTCTCAACATATAGAAACATATGTAAACCCGAGAAAGACCCAATATTAAAACGCATGAAATTGGCTGAAAAGGGTATTTCTGTCATTTTGTGAGTTACGATAACAAGTACAGCATTAGTGACCTTCAAATTGTAATATAGAATAGTCAAATTAATAATATAGGATAATTTATTGTAGAACATAAAAAATTAAACTATAAATAATTGTTAATTTATTCATTTAAGTGAATTTTCTGAAATATGCTGTAGAAAAATTAGAATGTAAGAGCATATAATTACAATAAAATTGACTAATTGATATAATGAAAATAAAAGTAGTTTGAGCTTAAAGTGAAATGTTGCGACTTTCTTCTTACTTTTTATTGCCTAATAATTATCAAATTTATATTATAATCATTTCTCTTTTACCAAATAATGTTAATTAAAAAAATCATAAAAAATAATAAAAAGTTAGCTCTGTGCCAAAAGAAACTACTTACACTCTGCTCATTGAAGGGATCAGATTCATAGGGTGGCGAGCCAAAGCTATGGGTCTCGCCAACTCGCTTCTCTACTTAGAAGCTATTTCGGATTATACCTTTGAATGTCTAAACAAAACCTTTCCAATGCTTGATGTTTATAAAAAGCTTACTTTTGTTAGAAATTTAAGGATTAATATATAGTATATGACATTTATTTAGTCATTTCAAACAGATTCTCTTATTATTTTTCTCGTGATCTTTCTTGGTTATGTTGTTTGTTCATTTGAATTTCCAAGCAAGACCCCTAAACTATGGCCAATTGGTACCTATAATTTCATGTCAGATATATCTACTTCAAGCTTTTGCATCTTCATGGCAGAAAAAGAAGACATCTGCAATTGTAATGTGAAAGACCAATGACATCACTATGGACAACTATACATGAAAAGCATGGACCAACATATGCTTAATTATCTAAAAGATTAAATTGATAAAGAGAGAGCACAACCAAAATTGATTTCTAATTCAACTACAAGCAAGAAACAACTGGTCTACTACTAAGGGCAGAATAAGCTCCTTAATCAAAGTCAAAAATTTTCATACAAGACAAACTCAGTTTGTACAAACATGGTTGGTCTACTCTCTTAAAACCTTCAATCTACTCAACTTTTGTGGTTGCTAATCAATCTCCTTCAGCACCTAAATAACTGAATATTCGGATCATTCAATTATGATATAACAAAGTCCCTTAGTTATGGGACTGAGAAAAATGTAAATATTTAAATATTTGGCATAATCTGTGTTCTCGGGTTCATTGGGAAATACTACGTGTCGCTTTTTATTGATTCTAATAGTGATGCATAATGCGGTGTGCAATAATATTTAAGCGACACATATTAATGATTATTTTAAATGTTACTAGAACTGATTATTTACTCGTGGATTAAAATGCATGGATACTAATCATGTTATGTCAGTATATAAGATGGTGTGAATTTAATTATTTGAGATAAATAATAACATGATAGTCACGTGAGAAAGTAATGACATATATCTAATCGCTAAGTTGCTTATTAAAGAGAATCATATAATTTAAATTATACCTTGAGAAAAGATTATCCGAAATGACAATATAAATAGCTTCATTGAGTAAAGTAATAAAGTAATTATATAAAAAGTACAATTATTAGTCTAATAATAATGTTAAAGTCACTGGATAAATTGTCAATCTAAAATAATATAAATCTGGCTAGAAAGATTATCACCCTAAATGTAAAAATGACTAGGCATGTTACCATTCTATGCGGTAAATTAGAAATGACTAGGCAAGTTGCCAGTCTAAACATAAATTTAAAATGACTGGGCAGATTGCCAGTTTGAACTATAAAGTAAAATTATTAGGCAAGTTGCCAGTCTGAACAGTAAAGTAAAATGACTAGACAATTTGCCAATCTGAAAGTAAAGTAAAATGACTAGGCAATTTATCAGTCTGAACATGAAATTAAAATGACAATACAAGTTGCCAGTCTGAACAGTAAAGTAAAATGACTAGGCAAATTATCAGTCTGAGCAGTAAAGTAAAATGACTAGGCAAGTTGTCAGTCTGAATAATAAAGTACAATGACTATGCAAGTTGACAGCCTTAACTATTGAAGAAAGATAAATTATTAGGATGTTAATTAATCAAAATTAACTGAATAATTAATGTTTTACAATTATTCTTACCAAAAGAATGATCAATGAAATATTTAAATCAAGAGAAGAAATGTGTATTTAATATCGTATACAAGTACACACACACACACAGATATATATGTATATATATATATATGTATAAACATAAGAATTATACATGTTCCCTGATTTGCTTGGCTTAGCAGAGTAGTTTTTCTCACGTATGCAGGAATAATGTCGTGGAGTTGATGGGAAGAGCACAAATCCCATAAATCAAGGGTCTAAATCAATAATCTGGAGATGGTACTCTCTCTTATTGTTGACTATTATTATCTTCTAGAGAGTAGGTTTCTATTTTACTCAGATAATAGTACTAAAATTCATGTTTGCCTGAATCTTGTTCTGTACTAAAATCTCTTTTCTCCTTCTCTTATCTTCATTTTTTCTCCTACTCTTTCTCTCCTTTCTCTTTCTTTCCCTTCTTATTCTTTCTGTCTTTTTTTTTTTCCTCTTTTTCATCTACGTAGCTAGACTAGTCGCCATCCTTTATATAGACAAAATAATGGATGTTGAACAAAAAGATCGCTATTAGTAATTTGAACATCAAAAAAGATCACTATTAGTAATTTAGTACAATGATGTACTATTGGTACATTTGGACAATAAAATATATTGTACTTTTGAATTATTCTTACATGTATTTAATGGTTTTGTTTATTTAAGACTTGACATTTGATAAATGCCTTTGAAGAAATAAAGGAATGTTACTACGTAGTGTTGCTATAGTAAAAAAAAAATATCTCCTTTAAACTCTCTCTATGTATTAGATCTTAATAATTGTATTTTCTTGTCTAATATTGTATTCATATGTCATTAGATTTAGTATACTAATGATATGATTTTTAGAGTATCTTGAATTATTAATTTAGCAACATTGATGTGGGTCAATTATGCATTATTGTCCTCAATCTCTCAAGGCCAAGCCCCATGACATTAATCTCGCTAGTAATCCATAAACCATCTCCATTCTAATATATCCAAAAACATTAGTCCCCTGTACGAAATGTGCATGTGTATGGACATTTTGTACTCATATTAAATGTGACTTAGTACTTATCACTATGAATAAGGGCAAGCTATCCAAAACTTCTAAACTCATCGATTCTCTGTAAAATGGGTTATTACTCTTTTCTTTTCACGAACTCGTTTGATAGTGAAGGACAAAACTCCTTTACAGGTCCTCTCGTGCCACCAAATCGTCTTATTAAAAAATCGAAAGTAATTATGAAACGAAAAAAATTGAGAGAGAGCTTTGTGAAGAAAAATGTCGTAAGCTTTAAGAAGAAATAGAGGGATGAGAGGTAAAATGCAGTAGTCTTATTGAAGATTTGGTCAATAATATCCATAACTAAAAAAGATATAGAACTGCATCGACTTCAAGAATGCTCCAAGTCTGCTATTCAAGATTTCAGGAATAAGTTATATGCTTGAGAAGGAGAATACCTTGATATGAAGATGACACTCTTATTGCGTGATAATAATCCTACTTCTTCTTCGATCAAGCCTTCTATGAGAACGCCATGAAGACCTTTTTTTTCTTTTTCTTTTTTCTAAAACTTAAAGCGTGTACTTTGAGGGGGTGTACTATCACTTATTAGCTCTTCTATAAATAAAATGTTATTTATGTTTTGCTTGAAATTGATCTACAAGTTATAAATGAGAAAAATTCAACCAGTTAAGACATAAAATGCTAAAGTATAATATCGTATAGAAGGTAATTTTTTTTTTTAAATAAAAGTTTGGTGCATGCTCGGACCATATGACGTATTCGTTAGTTACATGCTTAATTTATAATATAAATATTTCTAATGTTGGCACCACTGACAATTATGGTGATATTATTCATTCTAAATTTGTATTCTTATCTTATAATGATATTAAATGTCATTCGTTGCTCTCCATAGGCTGTGCCTTCTCTTATCTTGGACAGCAATAATACTATTCTTATGAGAAAATCTAATCGCTTCCTTCTTTAGCTACATGAGTTTAAGAATTTAACAGTTTAACTATAAATCCTAAAGAGTATTTTCTTGCCTTACACGCAATGTATATTCCCCTATCTCTAACATGTTTGTACATTGACTAAGACATCTTGTCTTATATCTAGGTGACATTTTGTGCACACAACTTATGCACCTAGACTTCTGCCTTATGATATGTTGCCTATTAAATAGACTAAAACTTACTTCAATAAACAATAAACTCTTATTGACTATAATTTTCATTTGTATTGTGTATACTTTATTTTTATCTTCTCATTCCATCTCTTCCCTTTCTATATTTTACTTTTCAAGCAATGCCTCTTCCAGACACCGCCCCCAATTCATCTAACGAAATTGTTCCAGGGGAAGTGTCTTATCAGAAAAAAGTCTCTTCAATAATTATTAAAGATGCACTCACGAGTCTCTTAGTTGATGACCCATATGGGAGTTTTCTTGGGGTCCCATGTCATTATAAATATTCTCTCTCATCCTTCTCACGGACACTATATTTAACGGAGCCACGTCCTCTATACATGCAATTTTGTGTATTCCTACAAAATCTAGTTTTGCTTCATCAAGAAAGCTTAAAGACTACTGGCATCCTTCGTCCCTTATGGATACCAACCGTTTTAAGCATCCAGAAGAATCACATCATAATAAAAGAATTAATTTTTCGGTGGTCCCACGAAACTCCATTTGTTTGGTGTGACTGGGGAGAATTCTCCATTGCTCTAGAAGACGTAGTAGCCTTGCTTGAGCTCCTTCTCGCCGAGGCAATGCCTCTTTCAACAATTTCCTTATTTTCGAAAGAGAAAACATTGTGCGATCATTTAGTTAAATGTCGCAATCTTATATGTCAGATGAACTCAAATCTACATTATCAGATTGGTTGTCATACCTGCAAAACTACTTGTCTACTAGTGATGAGCTGGCATTAGCAGGCCTTTTGAGCTTTTGGCTACACTCTTTCATGTTCCCTTCGTATAAGCAACTAATTCCTACAACAATATTTCGTATCGCGTCCGTTCTGGCTTGTGGAAGGAAAGTTGACCTAGCTTCGGCATTTCTTGGCACCATTTACTTGCATCTCGATCAAATCTCTTATGGCTTCCATACGCTCAAACGGAGAGGTGGGATAATCTCAGCCATAAATATTTTGTTTTTATAACTTTTTCTTTTCGATCATTTTCCGTCTCGTGCGCCTCCTAGAGATGACACTTCCGTAGTGAGGAGTTGAAACCTTGACATTCTCGATGAGGAACTACCACATGCATTCCTATGGCATGCGTGTGATATTCCAACTAGCGAGCCCTTAGGCGCTACAATAGACCACCTAGATAATTTCACCAAGAGGCCTTACACACATAATATTTCAAGTTTCGCTCCACTAAGCATTTCTCCTGATATTGACATTGATTTAAATTCTTTTTATTTGGAAAATACTAGTAATGTTTCTAAAGAGTGGATTCTAAATTGCTTTGCTAATGCAATTTGTGCCTTTGATAAGAATTCTAAAAATTCCCACAACTTAGTTCATGTCTCTTATCGTCCCGACCGAATATTAAGGTAATTTGGTTATACTCAACATTGGCCTCATCATTTTGATGTGTCATTTTCGGTAAATCTGGCTAGAAATTTTCCTTTCATATCCCTATCTAATATGTTGATGGTCCCTACCAAGCTTCACGTCCCTCAAAATTCTAAGGAAGTAGATGGCACTCCCTCGTTTGTCATAAATTGGCATCGTCATTCAAGAACCCTAAAGAATCCTATTCTTCCAAATGCTCATACTACCATGATGGACAACACGATTGTTCATCACCAAACCTTCAAAAGGTCGGGTGATTTTGGCGAAACATCCTTGCGGGAAAAGAAAACTCGCCTTTCAGGTATTTATTGACTTTTTCTTTCCTATATTATTTTACTGCTGTTACATCCATCATATATATATATTTGTCTTTTAATATGTTGATTTTTTAGACATGCAAGAAACTCAGACCTATTTAGCAGAAATCATCACTGAAAAGCCTATAACTCTTCTTTTATTTTCATCAGAGGGTAAAAAATTATAGATACCAATATATTTTGATTATCGTTGTCATTTTTAATATATATATATATATTATATATGGGGTTATTGTGCAGAATCTCCTAATAGAGAAAATGACATGATAGGTTATTGCATTCTAAAGAGACAGAGGTCTTAATCAACCCTTTGCAACTATTTTCATTATTCTTAAAATAATCTCTCTAGTAATATTTTGTTTTTCCTACAGGGTAATGCGTGGTTGTCTCCTTTCTTGGATCTTTCCCTTGACCTTCCAAAATCCGATGAAGTCCAAGTTTCATCTTTAGCGTTAAGTCTTATTCCGTCCAGCAACTTAAAATAAATTCTTGCTTCTTCGACAAATGTCTTATGGCAACGTTACGGTCTGTCAATCGAAGATTGTCTTGGTCGCAGTTGTTTATCCAAATCAGGGTATTATTTTTGGAGTTGAGAATACCAAAAGAAAGACTCGGGATTCCTCATTCAACTGAGCCAACTCGATCTCATTATACGTTGTAGAGGAAATCGACTTTATTGTATTCCTTGTTGCAAATTTTTTAGCCAAGGCCTTAATCTCTCTTATGAGATTAATGGTGTATGAAACTTGGATTGGTCTTGGAGATGTGAGATTGAACCTACTAATTTTAAGAAAGGTGGTAAAATCTTGTTTAGAGTATTCAGGGCCAACCAGAGTGGAACAAAGATACTCTAAATTGTCATCTCTTTCAAATGAATTCTAATATTAATGTACTCTTTTGAGTGAGATATTTGACTTAGCGATTGTAATTTTAAATATTAGAAATAACAAACACACATTTTATTTATGATGCACCTTTAGCAAGGCACAATATCATCCATAAAAGACATTATCAAATGACACATTTCTTACAAGCACACTTATTGGGCATATTTGTTGCATAATAATCTTAAGTACATTCGATATTTGACGGGGGTAGTAGCTATACCTGCTAGGCATATTTGTCGCTTCTTTATGCATAATATTTCTTGATATATTTAATATTAATCGGGGGTAATAGTTTACCTTCATCGACCTTTTTGAGACAATAATACCAACTTTTTTTATATTTTCGGCCATATAGGGTCCTTCCCAGTTCAGTGAGAACTTTGTTGTGTGAGTTCCTTGCATTATATGATCAGCAGCTTGGAGAACTAGATCTCATTTTTGAAATATACTCGGGCGCACTAGTTTGTCCTAAGCTCGTGCAATTCTCTCATGTTGAGATTCAATGTTTTCGTGAGTTTTTCTTGTTTTTCCTCGAGAACCTCAAGGTCTGATAGTCTTGAGGCTTCATGAACTATGCCTACGGCCTTTTCTAGGCGTGCTGACGGAACTGCTACTTCGACCGAAAGTACAGCTTCAGACCCATAAACTAGTGTGAATGGCGTAAACTTTGTTGAACCTCGTCTCAAAGTTCTGTATGCCCACAATGCTAATGGGACGAATTCATGCTATATTTTGGGATTGTCATGTACAGTTCGACTAAAGACTCTTACGAGCAATTTGTTGAAGGCTTCCGCAATCCCATTTCCTTTAGGGTTATACGTGGAAGATTTTTTATGAAAGATCTAATTACCTTATAGTAATTTTTGTAACCCTTTGCCAATGAATGGAGTGCCATTGTCGGATAGTATTATATTTAGGATATCGATTCGACAAATAATGTGTTCAAGGATGAACATAGCGATATTTTATGGGCTGGCCTTTTTAAGAGGCATTGTTTCGGCCAATTTCGTGAAGCATTCAGTTGCGGTCAATATCCAAACCCTGCCCTTGGAAGGTAGAGATATCGGACCAATAAAGTCCAATGCCCATGTATGAAATGGGTATGTAGATGAGACTGAATCTAAAGAAACCGTAGTAGCATGAATTCGGTTCCCGAATATTTGACAATCGTTACATTTATTAACAAAATCCATAACATCTTTCTCTATTATTTGCTAATAATACCCAATCCTCAATAGCTCATCAAATAACTTTATACCGCCTTGATGTTTTCCACAGTCCCCTTCATGAATCTCCATCATTACTTAGTTTGCTTTAATAGTCCCCAAGCATCTTAAGAGGGCACCTCCATAAGCCTTTCGATACAATTTTACATCATCCATGTAGTACTTGTTGGCATCCGTCTTGAATTTTGTGACTTCAATTTTTTTTACGTTGGAAGTATGCTGGGGCTAAAATATTCCACATATGGTGTTCGTCACTCTCTTTCTTCTACGCTCAAAATGGCTTCTCTGGCTTCAAAAATATGTAGACAATTGTCACATGCATACACAATATCGGCAGTGTCCGTCACTATGTTAGGCCAATAATAACCAGTACGTTGATGACGCTTTAACATTAGCGGCCCTTCTGTTCCACAAACATGATGGTGTATTTCCTTTAATCTTTTGACAACCTATACCTTGATTATACATCAAGATAAAATGTCACAAGTACTGCAGTAACAAAGAACGCCATCGATTAATGCAAAATTGCGCACTTGCTTTTAATTTATGGATTTAGGATTTTTTTTAGCCTTTCGATGATATCCTTTTGCCATTGCTCCATCGTAGTTGTTTCATCATTGGCATATGGAACATTTTTGCTGGTTATGGTGAAAGTCTTGATGTTTTCTCCATTCATTTCCATCTTTGAGGCCATCATAGCAAGTGCATCGGCATATCGATTCTGTGTGCGCGGTATGTGCTGGAGTCTGCAACTTTTAAAATTTGCCCGTAAGTGTTGCAATATGGTTCTGTATTTTGCGAGTATTGATTCCTTGACTGCAAATTCTCCGATTAATTATTGGACTACAAGGCTAGAATCTCCCTGTATTAGAATTTGCTTGCTCCTTGACTTTGTGCTACTTTGAGACCTGTGATTAATGCTTCATATACAGCTTCATTGTTTGAGCGATTAAATCATAGTCTGCATGCAATCGCCATGTCTTCTCCATAAGGGTCAGTTACTACCACCCTAGCTCCTCCTCCTTGAGAAGTAGATGAACCATCAAAGGTTACATCCTATTCATCATCTTCTTTAGTAACTATTTCACATGTTGCAATCTCTAGTGGCTCCATGGGTAATTCATCTCTGAGGATACAAGTGGACTCATGTGGGAACTGTGCCAATAAGTCCGTGATGGCTTGGCCGTTTATGGTTCTTAGAATTTGGCAGTGATGTCGAATTCACTGAGCAACAATATCCATCTGGTAAGTTGGCTACTGGGCATCGGTTTGCTCATCATGAATCTAATTGGATCATCTTTGGCAATCAAGATAGTTTTGCGGGAGAACGTGTAATGACGTAGTCGCTGTGCTGTGTGCATAAGGCTCAGACGATGTTTCTCGAATGTGGTATAATTACATTCAGCTCCTTTCATCAATCTGTTTAAGTAATAAATTAGTCTTTCTATTCCATCACATTCTTGTGCAAGAAAAGCACTAACATATTTCTCTTTAGTTGTAATATATAATAACAATGGTTTATCAGGTGATAGAGAGATCATGACTTGAGACGAAGCTAAGGTTCATTTGATGTGATCAAACAAAGCATGTTGTTGGGAATCCTACATGAATGGGGTTTTCTTTCAAAGTATGACTTGTAATGGACTGGCGATTTCGGCAAGGCTAGGGATGAATCTCTACACGTAAGAAATTTTGCAAATAAAACTCTTGAGTTGTTTTTGATTCTTTGGAGGCTCCATTTTTAATATTGCATTTTCTTTGTCAGTGTCAATATTAATTCCATTTTTGTGAACAACGTATCCTAAGAATTTTCCAAAGCTAACACCGAATGTATACTTAAAGGGGTTCATTTTGAGTTGGTACTTCCCTGTAGCTTTCGAAGGCCCTTTTTAAATGCGACACATGATCTTCTTTTCTTTAAGACTTGATAACGATATCGTCAACATAATCTTTGACAATATCATGTATCATGTCATGGAATATTGATGTCATTGCCCTTTGTTAGGTAGTACCAGCATTCTTGAGACCAAATGGCATAACAACGTAGTAAAACTTCTCGAAAGGGGTTGGTAAGGTAGACTTCTCAGTATCTTCTGGCGCCATACGAATTTGGTTGTAGCCGCTGAAGCCGTCCATGAAGGAGAACATTTCATGCCCAGCAGTTGCATCGATGAGTGTATCAATGTTTGGCAAAAGGAATTCATCTGACAAGCCTTACTGAGGTCGCAATAATCGAAACAACAACAAATTTGACCATATTTCTTTTTGACATGTACTATTGGGGATGAGAACATATCTTGATGAATCTGACATTGATTAACTTTTCTATTTTGGCTTTAATTTATAATTGTACATCAGGTCGTGAATTCTTCGGCGCTTGCTTTACGGGCTTTGCTTGTGGAGAAACAGCTAGTTTGTGTGTCACCAGTGTAGCGCTTAGTCCTAGCATCTCATCATAAGTCCATGCAAATACATGTTTATATTCTTTAAGAAGATTAAGTAATTCTATCTTCATGTATTCTGGTAAGTCCTTAGCAATAGAGACATGACAATTTTCATCATTGGTCGACAAATTTACTTCTTCCAAGGGGCTTCCTTGCTATTTTGGCTCGTATTGAAGTTGGCTTGGGGCATCTTTTGGTTATTTTTCATATTCTTTTGGAGTTGGGACATCATCATTCACTTGTAGGTCAGTTATTGTAGGGCTCAACTTTTCAGCTGGCCCCGCGCACCATCATAAGCTATACGCGATGCGTCTGTCAGGATAAGCTACTTTCTGTATTTTTTTTGTGGCCTTTGAATTAGTTCAGGGCCATCAGTTCCTTCATATTCTTCCCATCGCGGCAACATAAGGGCTTTTGTATTTGTAGTAGAAAAATCTAATTCGTCATGCGCTTCATCATAGAACCATGTAGTAGCATGACGAGCCTCATCATTAGTGAATGGATCCTTCGTCCCTTTGATGGTGACCTCTCTACCTTTGTAATAAACTTTTATAAATTGGTGGATAATGGATGAGACACATTTGTATATATGAATCCAAGGTCATCCGAGTAGTAAATGAGAAGAGATATTTGCATCAATGATGTGGAATCAAGTTAAACATTTTATCGATCCAACTTGTAGCTCTACAATTACGTGCCCGATAGTTGAGACAACTACCGCGTTAAAAGTTGTAAGATTTGTTGCTGACGGACCATGAGCTCTTGGCTTTTACTCAATCTTTTCAGAGTGACATAAGTCATTAAATTAACAGATGCTCCATTATCAATCATAGCCCTCCTTACACTTACTCCATTTATTACAGCCTCTATATATAAGGGTCGATTATGATTGTAATATGGAGTAAGGTAATATTTGTCTGTGAACATAAAGTTTTCATCAAAAGCTCAAGAGAGTCTTTTTATAGGTTGGCTCATAATGCAACAGGTAGGTCTATACTTCTCAACTACGTTGTGCATGTGTGTAATTGCTTCCCTTCGTACCTCTTCTTTGAATTCTAAAGAATTGAAGAATTCTTGAAATAGTTTGGTTCGAAGAAGAGACTGGATCATGCCATTGTTGGATTCTAGTTGACCACTTGGAATGTTTTTAGAGATTGGTGAGTCTGAATCCTCAATGCATGCCATGACAGCCCCGGCGTTTCGGTGTTGAGGGAAAGGAGCCTGCTCTACCGTATATGGCCCAAAGATAATCTTTCCCTTCTTTAGGCGATCTTGAAATATTTGACGAAGAGTGCACCAATCCTTGTCGCATGATTTATTCTTCTATGAAAGCGGCAATACAAGGCGTTTTGTTTATCTTCGGCCGAAGGAAGCTTCTCGACGAAAGAGAGTCTAATTTCTTTCTCTTTCAGCCAAGCATCTAGCAGAGCGTGTACTCTATCCATGCTACATCGAAACTCCGGCGGATCCTCGTGTCTTTCCTTCTTGAAGGACTTCGTCTCTTTGTTGGCTTGTGCGTAGGCTATGTCGATCCCCTACTTTCCTTCTCATTTGTTGTATCGTGAAGCTTCTCCTTGACCTCGATTTAACCAAGTCAATCTGGAGGTGGTGGCCTCCGTGTTTCTTGCCTTCACTACTAGTCCTACGAAATCATATATGGCATAATTTTCAATGTAGATTCTGTTTTCAGCGAACATGCCCTTGATGCATAGCTTGACTAATTCCCTTTCAGGAATCGTTTCTTTGCAATCTAGAGCCCTTTCTATGAAACTTTGTACATAATTGGTCAGGGCTTCACCATTTCTCTGTCGCTCACTCGTAAGGTCGACGATGTTCAATCGGTCTTCAGCTGTGTAAAATTTTGCACAAAATTGAGACACCATTTCGACTAAAGTTCGAATGCTCTCACTTGGTAAATTGGCGTATGAAGTACGTTCAGTTAATTACTTAGAGAACTTTCGTTGCCTTAGCTTTGGATCGTGAGCATGAATTGTAAGATCGTTCATAAATTACACGACATGTTCCTTGGCATTTCCAAATTTTTTGTTAAACTTACAGAACACTCGACTAACATACTTCCGTGTGTACGACTCTATTGCAATCTCCATGGTATAGAGGATGGAAGTCTATGGAAGTTCCTAGAAGCCATTCTCTTTTTACCTGGAGGAGGCATATTAGATCCCCTTTGGTGATGAAGTACTCATTACCACCGGATGGAGCCTTGACAGTGATTCCCACCTAGTTATGATTCTACATTCTCCTTTCTAACGAGGTACCACTTTCATAATTGTCTTGTGTGTCTTTGTTTGGCGAGAAAGTCTCTGTATTGCCAACTCTATTCGCCAGGGTGCGTATGATGGTATCTTGACTTTTTTTTTATATTCCCCATCATGGTGCTAAGATTTTTTTCGTCCTTGTTGACCGATGTCGCGTTCCGTTCTTTCTCGTTCTCCTCCATTGATATCATGGAGATATTTATTCATGTTTGAGTGTAATTACACAACAATCATTCTATTAGGTTTATAGCACATTATAAATCATGATGACTTTCATTGATGCGTACAAAATGTGTCGTAGAATATTTGATTTTTTTATTTTGCCATATCATAATTCAGAGTGTTAAGAGGTACTAATAACATGTTCTATATGAGTATCTAATAAGATTAAGCATATAGAAGTGCACGCATGACTTGATCAAATGACAGACCAAAATGGTATACAAACTTCACTACTATGGTAAGGTGGGCTCATGAATTTCGATAATGTGCACAGCATCAGAGGGTGACATTAATTGATTTGTTTCGTATGTGACAACGATACCAGATACCTTCATCAATAGATCGTGAGTATACACATTTTGGTTCCGTCATAAAATTAATACGTAGGACATCTAAAATAATGTCAACTTTTAGAGTCCCCAGTGGAGTCGCCAAATGTTCCCGAGTTCGTTGGGGAACAATACGTGTCATTTTTTATTGATTCTAATAATGGTGTATAATGCAGTGTGGGATAATGTTTAAGCAACACGTATTAATGATCTGATAACCAGAGATATTACTAGAATTGATTATTTACTTGTGGAATAAAATGCATAGATACAAATCATGTTATATCAGTTTATAAGATGGCGTGAATATAATTAGTTGAGATAAATAATAATATGATAATCACATAAGAAAGTAATGACATATATCTAATCGCTAAGTTTCTTATTAAAGAGAACCATATAATTTAAATTATACCTTGAGAAAGGATTAGCCGAAACAATAATATAAATGGCTTCATTGAGTAAAGTAATAAAGTAATTATGTAGAAAATAGAATTATTAGTCTAATAATAATATAAAACAGACTTGATAAATTGTCAATCTAAAATAATATAAACATGACTAGAGAGATTGTCAGTTTAAATAAAAAAATAGCTAGGCAAGTTGCCAGTCTACGTAGTGAATTAGAAATGACTAGGCAAGTTGCCAGTCTAAATAGGAATTTAAAATAACTAAGCAAGTTGACAGTCTGAACAACAAAGTAAAATGACTAGGCAAGTTGCCAGTCTGAAGAGTAAAGTAAAATGACTAGGAAATTTGTCAGTCTGAACAGTAACGTAAAATGATTAGGCAATTTGCCAGTCTGAATAGTAAATAAAAATGAATAGGCAATTTGTCAATCTGAACAATAAATCAGAATGACTAGGCAAGTTGTTAGTTTGAACAGTAAAGTAAAATGACTAGGTAAATTGCCAGTCTTAACTATTGAAGAAATATAAATTATTAGGATGTTAATTAATCAAAATTAACTGAATAATTAATGTTTTACAATTATTCTTACTAAAAGAATGATCATCGAAATATTTAAATCAAGAGAATAAATGTGTATTTAATATCATATACAAGTATACACACATATATACATATACATGAGAATTATACATGTCGCCTAATTTGCTTGGCTTAGCAGAGTAGCTTTTCTGACGTATGCAGGAATAATGTCGTAGAGTTGATGGGAAGAGCACAAATCTCACAAATCAATGGTCTAAATCAGTAATATAGAGATGGTACTCACTCTTATTGTTGGCTATTATTATCATCTAGAGAGTATGTTTTTATTTTACTCAGATTATAGTACTAAAATTCATGTTTGCCTAAATCTTTTTCTGTACTAAAATCTCTTTTGTGCTTCTCTTATCTTCCTTTCTTCTCCTACTCTTTCTCTCCTTTCATTCTTTTCTTTCTCTTTCTTTCCCTTCCTATTCTCTCTCTCTTTTACCATATTTTTTCCCGATGTAGCTAGGCATGTTGCTATCCTTTATATAGGCAAACAGATGGATGTTGGACAAAAAGATCACTATTGGCAATTTAGGACAAGGATGTATTATTGGTACTTCTGGGCAAGAAAATATCATTGTACTTTTCAATTATTCTTACATGCTTTGTTTGTTCAAGACTTGACATTTGATAAATGCCTTTAATGAAATAAGGCAATGTTACTATGCAGTGTTGCCATAGTTAAAAAATATATCCTTGGAACTCTCTCTATGTATTAGATCTTAATAATTGTATTTTCTTGTCTAACATTATATTTATATGTCATGAGCTTTAGTATACTAATGATATGATTTTAGAGTATTTTGAATTATTAGTTTAGGAATATTGATGTGGGTCTATTAGGCATTATAGTACTCAATCTCTCTAGGCCAAGCCCTATGACATTATTCCCACTAGTGTTCCATGAATCATCTCCATTCTAATATATCCAAAAATAATATGTTTAGATGCCCGAAATCTAAAATCAAGAATAATAGGTTTATGGTCCTTGGTCACTCAATCTTTGTTGTATAGAGGTCCTGCAAAAAAGATCGTTAGTAACGCTTTACCCTAGTCAAAGTGTGTTTGCTATGTTTCAAGTGGTAAACGGAAAATAAAAGAGAGATTAGGGTTAGAGTCTTTCGATTGTGTGTGAGCCTGAGAGAGTTTTCACTTGTAAGTCGTAGTAGAGTATTTATAGAGTGAGTAGAGTGTAGCTTCCAGATTCTAATAAGATTTATCTTTCCAATTTTAATTTCTGATAAAGATAATGCTCCTTTTAAATATGATGACCACCCTATTTAAAAGGGATTTTATGTTCACTATCTAGATCGTATCACGTAGGTTCCCTAAATAAGTGGGTGTAAAAATATGGTCCAACGATAAGCCCCCCACTCTTTAGTTGAGTACTGAATTAGACTTGACTCGAGAGTAGTAATCGATGTGAACTCACAGATCATTGCGACTCCTTTCTATTGTATACTTCAATGTATAGAAAACCATGTAGATGTTGAGAAAACCAAGCCGAGAAGCTATAATAACATTGCATGTCTTTCGCGAAACAGTAAAACAAAACTGATGCTAGTAGTAATACAGAGAACCAATAAAATTTCAAAGTATCAATGAAGTGAGAGTACCAAAAACACTGTAATAAGACATCTTCTAGACCTGCTGAATAGAAGACCACTTGCATTACGAATATAAATAAATAACACACAAAACAAAGTGTAAGAAGCAAATAAACAATATTTTCACAAACTTTTTGCTCTTCTAGTCAAGCAATATGTGAAAACATTATTAATCTGGCACTTATTGTATGAGTATGGGAAATACTAGATTAAACATTGATTAACCGAAGAAATAACAAGTGCACAACTGTACAATTAGAATAAGATTATAATGAAAATGTATTCAACCATTAAAAACTAAACAAAATAAGAATGCATGCACAAGTAAACAAACAAAAACACACAGAGTTAAACAAAGTACAAACAAACATGCGAAGTAAAGTATGATTTATGCCTATGGAATAAAATGTCACGTAATCTAATACAATGCTATATGTAATTAGTCTTGTCTAACCCAGTAAGCTCTCCAATTATTAACGAGTTAGGTCATTAACATAGCCTGCACAAAAACAAAATTAAGGCACGATATAGATAGTCAACAGTATGATATTTAAATAATTATAATTTAAAATGAAATAACTGCAAGCTAAAAAGTCGGATGGCATGAGTGTCTGAAAAAACTCACACAAGGGAATATTTTTCTCGTTCATAAACATAATCTCTAATATAAGGGAATTTTAATAAAAAAATATTGATATTCAAATATTAATACATTATGATATTTAAAAATCTAATAATTTATTTTGTTAGTCTTGCATTATACTATTATTTAAATAAAAAATTCGAATATTTGAAAAATAAAAAAAATTGAATGTTTGAATATGTATTTTTTTTAGTTAAAAAATTTAAATATGTTTGAACGCTTGGGTTCGTTTGGCAAACGGGTTCAAATTATGGCAATTTGAACTTTTTTCATTTAAATTATAAAATTTTAATTGGAAAATTTGAGCGAAAAATTTAAATTGTTGTTTGGGTCAAATAATCTTAGTTTCAAATATTATTTGAATTTTTGTTTTAGTAGATGTAAAATGTATAATTTTAAGTGATAAAAAGAGTGGTTGAAATATCAAATCAAAAACTGCTATTTAAAATAGATTCAAATTGTTAAGAAAGGATTGTTGTAATTTTTCCTCGCGTAAAAACTTCTAAAAATATTTATGGGCTAATTTACCAAGGCCATGCTCAATTGGCCTAAGCAACCTGATATGCCGAACAAGGAACATGGACCATGCCAACCTAGTCCATCCGGCTAATCAATACTAAGCCCAACAAGCAGCTATTGATCCAACCAGATAAGTATACTTGGGAGAATTTCAAAATAAAATTATTTTTTATGCCACATCATAATCTATGCCCTAAGTAGTGTATTCTTTTTAAATCCATTCTATATTTGTAGTATAAATTTTTAGGTATAAATTAAAAGTGCAACACACATGGAGTATGGATTATAATTGTGTCAAGAATGAGGCATTCTTCAAAATCTCCCTAAGTATTTTTTCCGTGCCACTTAACAAAAATGATAATGTACAATGAATTATTAGAAAACCATTTTATAAATAAATTCCAAAACCTTCTAAAAATATTTATGGGCTAATTTACCAAGGCCATGCTCAATTGGCCCAAGCAACCTGATATGCAGAACAAGGAACATGGAACATGCCAACCTAGTCCATCCGACTAATCAATACTAAGCCCAACACGCAGCTATGGATCCAACCTGATAAGTATACTTGGGAGAATTTAAAAATAAAGTTATTTTTTATGCCACTTAATAATCTATGCCCTAAGTCGTGTATTCTTTTTAAATCTATTCTATATTTGTAGTATAAATTTTCAGGTATAAATTAAAAGTGCAAGACACATGGAATATGGATTATCATTGTGTCAAGAATGAGGCATTCCTCAAAATCTCCCTAAGTATTTCTTTCGTGCCACTTAACAAAAATGATCATGTACAATGAATTATTGGAAAACCATTTTATAAATTCCAAAAACTTCTAAAAATATTTATGGGCTAATTTACCAAGGCCATGCTCAATTGGCCTAAGCAACCTGATATGCCGAACAAGGAACATGGACCATGCCAACCTAGTCCATCCGGCTAATCAATACTAAGCCCAACAAGCAGCTATTGATCCAACCAGATAAGTATACTTGGGAGAATTTCAAAATAAAATTATTTTTTATGCCACATCATAATCTATGCCCTAAGTAGTGTATTCTTTTTAAATCCATTCTATATTTGTAGTATAAATTTTTAGGTATAAATTAAAAGTGCAACACACATGGAGTATGGATTATAATTGTGTCAAGAATGAGGCATTCTTCAAAATCTCCCTAAGTATTTTTTCCGTGCCACTTAACAAAAATGATAATGTACAATGAATTATTAGAAAACCATTTTATAAATAAATTCCAAAACCTTCTAAAAATATTTATGGGCTAATTTACCAAGGCCATGCTCAATTGGCCCAAGCAACCTGATATGCAGAACAAGGAACATGGAACATGCCAACCTAATCCATCCGACTAATCAATACTAAGCCCAACACGCAGCTATGGATCCAACCTGATAAGTATACTTGGGAGAATTTAAAAATAAAGTTATTTTTTATGCCACTTAATAATCTATGCCCTAAGTCGTGTATTCTTTTTAAATCTATTCTATATTTGTAGTATAAATTTTCAGGTATAAATTAAAAGTGCAAGACACATGGAATATGGATTATCATTGTGTCAAGAATGAGGCATTCCTCAAAATCTCCCTAAGTATTTCTTTCGTGCCACTTAACAAAAATGATCATGTACAATGAATTATTGGAAAACCATTTTATAAATTCCAAAAACTTCTAAAAATATTTATGGGCTAATTTACCAAGGCCATGCTCAATTGGCCTAAGCAACCTGATATGCCGAACAAGGAACATGGACCATGCCAACCTAGTCTATCCGGCTAATCAATACCAAGCCCAACAAGCAGCTATGGATCCAACCTAATAAGTATACTTGGGAGAATTTAAAAATAAAGTTATTTTTTATGCCACTTAATAATCTATGCCCTAAGTAGTGTATTCTTTTTAAATCCATTCTATATTTGTAGTATAAATTTTCAGGTATAAATGAAAAGTGCAACACACATGGAGTATGGATTATAATTGTGTCAAGAATGAGGCATTCTTCAAAATCTCCCTAAGTATTTTTTCCGTGCCACTTAACAAAAATGATAATGTACAATGAATTATTAGAAAACCATTTTATAAATAAATTCCAAAAACTTCTAAAAATATTTATGGGCTAATTTACCAAGGTCATGCTCAATTGGCCCAAGCAACCTGATATGCCGAACAAGGAACATGGACCATGCCAACCTAGTCTATCCGGCTAAACAATACTAAGCCCAACACGCAGCTATGGATCCAACCTGATAAGTATACTTGGGAGAATTTCAAAATAAAGTTATTTTTTATGCCACTTAATAATCTATGCCCTAAGTCGTGTATTCTTTTTAAATCTATTCTATATTTGTAGTATAAATTTTCAGGTATAAATTAAAAGTGCAAGACACATGGAATATGGATTATCATTGTGTCAAGAATGAGGCATTCCTCAAAATCTCCCTAAGTATTTCTTTCGTGCCACTTAACAAAAATGATCATGTACAATGAATTATTGGAAAACCATTTTATAAATTCCAAAAACTTCTAAAAATATTTATGGGCTAATTTACCAAGGCCATGCTCAATTGGCCTAAGCAACCTGATATGCCGAACAAGGAACATGGACCATGCCAACCTAGTCCATCCGGCTAATCAATACTAAGCCCAACAAGCAGCTATTGATCCAACCAGATAAGTATACTTGGGAGAATTTCAAAATAAAATTATTTTTTATGCCACATCATAATCTACGCCCTAAGTAGTGTATTCTTTTTAAATCCATTCTATATTTGTAGTATAAATTTTTAGGTATAAATTAAAAGTGCAACACACATGGAGTATGGATTATAATTGTGTCAAGAATGAGGCATTCTTCAAAATCTCCCTAAGTATTTTTTCCGTGCCACTTAACAAAAATGATAATGTACAATGAATTATTAGAAAACCATTTTATAAATAAATTCCAAAACCTTCTAAAAATATTTATGGGCTAATTTACCAAGGCCATGCTCAATTGGCCCAAGCAACCTGATATGCAGAACAAGGAACATGGAACATGCCAACCTAATCCATCCGACTAATCAATACTAAGCCCAACACGCAGCTATGGATCCAACCTGATAAGTATACTTGGGAGAATTTAAAAATAAAGTTATTTTTTATGCCACTTAATAATCTATGCCCTAAGTCGTGTATTCTTTTTAAATCTATTCTATATTTGTAGTATAAATTTTCAGGTATAAATTAAAAGTGCAAGACACATGGAATATGGATTATCATTGTGTCAAGAATGAGGCATTCCTCAAAATCTCCCTAAGTATTTCTTTCGTGCCACTTAACAAAAATGATCATGTACAATGAATTATTGGAAAACCATTTTATAAATTCCAAAAACTTCTAAAAATATTTATGGGCTAATTTACCAAGGCCATGCTCAATTGGCCTAAGCAACCTGATATGCCGAACAAGGAACATGGACCATGCCAACCTAGTCTATCCGGCTAATCAATACCAAGCCCAACAAGCAGCTATGGATCCAACCTAATAAGTATACTTGGGAGAATTTAAAAATAAAGTTATTTTTTATGCCACTTAATAATCTATGCCCTAAGTAGTGTATTCTTTTTAAATCCATTCTATATTTGTAGTATAAATTTTCAGGTATAAATGAAAAGTGCAACACACATGGAGTATGGATTATAATTGTGTCAAGAATGAGGCATTCTTCAAAATCTCCCTAAGTATTTTTTCCGTGCCACTTAACAAAAATGATAATGTACAATGAATTATTAGAAAACCATTTTATAAATAAATTCCAAAAACTTCTAAAAATATTTATGGGCTAATTTACCAAGGTCATGCTCAATTGGCCCAAGCAACCTGATATGCCGAACAAGGAACATGGACCATGCCAACCTAGTCTATCCGGCTAAACAATACTAAGCCCAACACGCAGCTATGGATCCAACCTGATAAGTATACTTGAGAGAATTTCAAAATAAAGTTATTTTTTATGCCACTTAATAATCTATGCCATAAGTTGTGTATTCTTTTTAAATCCATTCTATATTTGTAGTATAAATTTTCAGGTATAAATTAAAAGTGCAACACACATGGAGTATGGAGTATCATTGTATCAAGAATGAGGCATTCCTCAAAATCTCTCTAAGTATTTCTTCCGTGCTACTTAACAAAAATGATCATGTACAATGAATTATTAGAAAACCATTTTATAAATAAATTCCAAAACCTTCTAAAAATATTTATGGGCTAATTTACCAAGGCCATGCTCAATTGGCCCAAGCAACCTGATATGCAGAACAAGGAACATGGAACATGCCAATCGAGTTCATCCGACTAATCAATACTAAGCCCAACACGCAGCTATGGATCCAACCTGATAAGTATACTTGGGAGAATTTAAAAATAAAGTTATTTTTTATGCCACTTAAAAATCTATGCCCTAAGTCGTGTATTCTTTCTAAATCTATTCTATATTTGTAGTATAAATTTTCAGGTATAAATTAAAAGTGCAACACACATGGAATATGGATTATTATTGTGTCAAGAATGAGGCATTCCTCAAAATCTCCCTAAGTATTTCTTCCGTGCCACTTAACAAAAATGATCATGTACAATGAATTATTGGAAAACCATTTTATAAATTCCAAAAACTTCTAAAAATATTTATGGGCTAATTTACCAAGGCCATGCTCAATTGGCCTAAGCAACCTGATATGCCGAACAAGGAACATGGACCATGCCAACCTAGTCCATCCGGCTAATCAATACTAAGCCCAACAAGCAGCTATAGATCCAACCTAATAAGTATACTTGGGAGAATTTAAAAATAAAGTTATTTTTTATGCCACTTAATAATCTATGCCCTAAGTAGTGTATTCTTTTTAAATCCATTCTATATTTGTAGTATAAATTTCAGGTATAAATGAAAAGTGCAACACACATGGAGTATGGATTATAATTGTGTCAAGAATGAGGCATTCCTCAAAATCTCCCTAAGTATTTTTTCCGTGCCACTTAACAAAAATGATAATGTACAATGAATTATTAGAAAACTGTTTTATAAATAAATTCCAAAAACTTCTAAAAATATTTATGGGCTAATTTACCAAGGCCATGCTCAATTGGCCCAAGCAACCTGATATGCTGAACAAGGAACGTGGACCATGCCAACCTAGTCTATCCGGCTAATCAATACTAAGCCCAACACGCAGCTATGGATCCAACCTGATAAGTACACTTAGGAGAATTTAAAAATAAAGTTATTTTTTATGCCACTTAATAATCTATGCCCTAAGTCGTGTATTCTTTTTAAATCTATTCTATATTTGTAGTATAAATTTTCAGGTATAAATTAAAAGTGCAACACACATGGAATATGGATTATCATTGTGTCAAGAATGAGGCATTCCTCAAAATCTCCCAAAGTATTTCTTCCGTGCCACTTAACAAAAATGATCATGTACAATGAATTATTGGAAAACTATTTTATAAATTCCAAAAACTTCTAAAAATATTTATGGGCTAATTTACCAAGGCCATGCTCAATTGGCCTAAGCAACCTGATATGCCGAACAAGGAACATGGACCATGCCAACCTAGTCTATCCGGCTAATCAATACCAAGCCCAACAAGCAGCTATGGATCCAACCTAATAAGTATACTTAGGAGAATTTAAAAATAAAGTTATTTTTTATGCCACTTAATAATCTATGCCCTAAGTAGTGTATTCTTTTTAAATCCATTCTATATTTGTAGTATAAATTTTCAGGTATAAATGAAAAGTGCAACACACATGGAGTATGGATTATAATTGTGTCAAGAATGAGGCATTCTTCAAAATCTCCCTAAGTATTTTTTCCATGCCACTTAACAAAAATGATAATGTACAATGAATTATTAGAAAACTATTTTATAAATAAATTCCAAAAACTTCTAAAAATATTTATGGGCTAATTTACCAAGGCCATGCTCAATTGGCCCAAGCAACCTGATATGCCGAACAAGGAACATGGACCATGCCAACCTAGTCTATCCGGCTAAACAATACTAAGCCCAACACGCAGCTATGGATCCAACCTGATAAGTATACTTGGGAGAATTTCAAAATAAAGTTATTTTTTATGCCACTTAATAATCTATGCCATAAGTCGTGTATACTTTTTAAATCCATTCTATATTTGTAGTATAAATTTTCAGGTATAAATTAAAAGTGCAACACACATGGAGTATGGAGTATCATTGTATCAAGAATGAGGCATTCCTCAAAATCTCTCTAAGTATTTCTTCCGTGCTACTTAACAAAAATGATCATGTACAATGAATTATTAGAAAACCATTTTATAAATAAATTCCAAAACCTTCTAAAAATATTTATGGGCTAATTTAACAAGGCCATGCTCAATTGGCCCAAGCAACCTGATATGCAGACCAAGGAACATGGAACATGCCAATCTAGTCCATCCGACTAATCAATACTAAGCCCAACACGTAGCTATGGATCCAACCTGATAAGTATACTTGGGAGAATTTAAAAATAAAGTTATTTTTTATGCCACTTAAAAATCTATGCCCTAAGTCGTGTATTCTTTTTAAATCTATTCTATATTTGTAGTATAAATTTTCAGGTATAAATTAAAAGTGCAACACACATGGAATATGGATTATCATTGTGTCAAGAATGAGGCATTCCTCAAAATCTCCCTAAGTATTTCTTCCGTGCCACTTAACAAAAATGATCATGTACAATGAATTATTGGAAAACCATTTTATAAATTCCAAAAACTTCTAAAAATATTTATGGGCTAATTTACCAAGGCCGTGCTCAATTGGCCTAAGCAACCTGATATGCCGAACAAGGAACATGGACCATGCCAACCTAGTCTATCCGGCTAATCAATACTAAGCCCAACAAGCAGCTATGGATCCAACCTAATAAGTATACTTGGGAGAATTTAAAAATAAAGTTATTTTTTATGCCACTTAATAATCTATGCCCTAAGTAGTGTATTCTTTTTAAATCCATTCTATATTTGTAGTATAAATTTTCAGGTATAAATGAAAAGTGCAACACACATGGAGTATGGATTATAATTGTGTCAAGAATGAGGCATTCCTCAAAATCTCCCTAAGTATTTTTTCCGTGCCACTTAACAAAAATGATAATGTACAATGAATTATTAGAAAACTGTTTTATAAATAAATTCCAAAAACTTCTAAAAATATTTATGGGCTAATTTACCAAGGCCATGCTCAATTGGCCCAAGCAACCTGATATGCTGAACAAGGAACGTGGACCATGCCAACCTAGTCTATCCGGCTAATCAATACTAAGCCCAACACGCAGCTATGGATCCAACCTGATAAGTATACTTGGGAGAATTTAAAAATAAAGTTATTTTTTATGCCACTTAATAATATGTGCCCTAAGTCGTGTATTCTTTTTAAATCTATTCTATATTTGTAGTATAAATTTTCAGGTATAAATTAAAAGTGCAACACACATGGAATATGGATTATCATTGTGTCAAGAATGAGGCATTCCTCAAAATCTCCCTAAGTATTTCTTCCGTGCCACTTAACAAAAATGATCATGTACAATGAATTATTGGAAAACCATTTTATAAATTCCAAAAACTTCTAAAAATATTTATTGGCTAATTTACCAAGGCCATGCTCAATTGGCCTAAGCAACCTGATATGCCGAACAAGGAACATGGACCATGCCAACCTAGTCTATCCGGCTAATCAATACCAAGCCCAACAAGCAGCTATGGATCCAACCTAATAAGTATACTTGGGAGAATTGAAAAATAAAGTTATTTTTTATGCCACTTAATAATCTATGCCCTAAGTAGTGTATTCTTTTTAAATCCAGTCTATATTTGTAGTATAAATTTTCAGGTATAAATGAAAAGTGCAACACACATGGAGTATGGATTATAATTGTGTCAAGAATGAGGCATTCTTCAAAATCTCCCTAAGTATTTTTTCCGTGCCACTTAACAAAAATGATCATGTACAATGAATTATTAGAAAACCATTTTATAAATAAATTCCAAAAACTTCTAAAAATATTTATGGGCTAATTTACCAAGGGCATGCTCAATTGGCCTAAGCAACCTGATATGCCGAACAAGGAACATGGACCATGCCAACCTAGTCTATCCGGCTAAACAATACTAAGCCCAACACGCAGCTATGGATCCAACCTGATAAGTATACTTGGGAGAATTTCAAAATAAAGTTATTTTTTATGCCACTTAATAATCTATGCCATAAGTCGTGTATTCTTTTTAAATCCATTCTATATTTGTAGTATAAATTTTCAGGTATAAATTAAAAGTGCAACACACATGGAGTATGGAGTATCATTGTATCAAGAATGAGGCATTCCTCAAAATCTCTCTAAGTATTTCTTCCGTGCTACTTAACAAAAATGATCATGTACAATGAATTATTAGAAAACCATTTTATAAATAAATTCCAAAACCTTCTAAAAATATTTATGGGCTAATTTACCAAGGCCATGCTCAATTGGCCCAAGCAACCTGATATGCAGAACAAGGAACATGGAACATGCCAATCTAGTCCATCCGACTAATCAATACTAAGCCCAACACGCAACTATGGATCCAACCTGATAAGTATACTTGGGAGAATTTAAAAATAAAGTTATTTTTTATGCCACTTAAAAATCTATGCCCTAAGTCGTGTATTCTTTTTAAATCTATTCTATATTTGTAGTATAAATTTTCAGGTATAAATTAAAAGTGCAACACACATGGAATATGGATTATCATTGTGTCAAGAATGAGGCATTCCTCAAAATCTCCCTAAGTATTTCTTCCGTGCCACTTAACAAAAATGATCATGTACAATGAATTATTGGAAAACTATTTTATAAATTCCAAAAACTTCTAAAAATATTTATGGGCTAATTTACCAAGGCCATGCTCAATTGGCCTAAGCAACCTGATATGCCGAACAAGGAACATGGACCATGCCAACCTAGTCCATCCGGCTAATCAATACTAAGCCCAACAAGCAGCTATAGATCCAACCTAATAAGTATACTTGGGAGAATTTAAAAATAAAGTTATTTTTTATGCCACTTAATAATCTATGCCCTAAGTAGTGTATTCTTTTTAAATCCATTCTATATTTGTAGTATAAATTTTCAGTTATAAATGAAAAGTGCAACACACTTGGAGTATGGATTATAATTGTGTCAAGAATGAGGCATTCCTCAAAATCTCCCTAAGTATTTTTTCCGTGCCACTTAACAAAAATGATAATGTACAATGAATTATTAGAAAACTGTTTCATAAATAAATTCTAAAAACTTCTAAAAATATTTATGGGCTAATTTACCAAGGCCATGCTCAATTGGCCCAAGCAACCTGATATGCTGAACAAGGAACGTGGACCATGCCAACCTAGTCTATCCGGCTAATCAATACTAAGCCCAACACGCAGCTATGGATCCAACCTGATAAGTATACTTGGGAGAATTTAAAAATAAAGTTATTTTTTATGCCACTTAATAATCTATGCCCTAAGTCGTGTATTCTTTTTAAATCTATTCTATATTTGTAGTATAAATTTTCAGGTATAAATTAAAAGTGCAACACACATAGAATATGGATTAGCATTGTGTCAAGAATGAGGCATTCCTCAAAATCTCCCTAAGTATTTCTTCCGTGCCACTTAACAAAAATGATCATGTACAATGAATTATTGGAAAACCATTTTATAAATTCCAAAACCTTCTAAAAATATTTATGGGCTAGTTTACCAAGGCCATGCTCAATTGGGCTAAGCAACCTGATATGCCGAACAAGGAACATGGACCATGCCAACCTAGTCCATCCGGCTAATCAATACTAAGCCCAACAAGTAGCTATGGATCCAACCTGATAAGTATACTTGGGAGAATTTCAAAATAAAGTGATTTTTTATGCCACTTAATAATCTATGCCCTAAGTAGTGTATTATTTTTAAATCTATTCTATATTTATAGTATAAATTTTCAGGTATAAATTAAAAGTGCAACACATATGGAGTATGGATTATCATTGTGTCAAGAATGAGGCATTTTTCAAAATCTCCCTAAGTATTTTTTCCGTGCCACTTAACAAAAATGATCATGTACAATGAATTATTAGAAAACTATTTTATAAATAAATTCCATTTTCAAACTATGTGATGATGAACTATTTATATGTTTTATGTACATGATTATTCACTGTGGATCCAAACCGTCCAAGATGTTGCGTTGATTGGAATGCTCAAAGTATGTTATATATGAATTTACTTGAAAATATTTATGCATGCATGTTAGTATTATAGTATTTATAGGATTAGAAATTGTAACCCATCCATACATCCATCATGACCATAACATATCCATTACCCCACGTTTGCCCCACGCATTCTAACCATTTCATTTTTTCACTTTTTTCAATCCTCCAAACCATTCCATTCCATTCTAATGTTTTCAACTATTTTTTTCAATTTTCTAAATCCCTATACAATATCTTTAAATCTTAACCATTTATATCACCCCGAAATTTGCAAAGTCAAACTATTTTCCAAACCATTTTTCAAACTATTTTCCAAACCATTTAGAATGGTAAAAAATGACTAGAATAGTTTTTCCAAATACAATAATCTTCTCACTGGGTCAAAGTTGGGTCAAATAGGTTCATTTCATGACAACTATGTGTTAATAGAACAACAGACTTGAAACTAAATTTTCTAGTCAAATATGTATGTTGTCTATCTCCAATTGGTCCCATAGCCATTCATGTCAGCGGCTCCAACTATTTTACTTTTTTTTTGGCTGAATAAAAAAAAAAAAAAAATATATATATATATATATATATATTATTTCCAACAATTTTTCTTTTATTTATATGATAGTGGGTTAGCCTTACAATGACTAAATCCTTTTGGATATTTCCTAATTTACCCATGTATATCCCTACATGCCTAAGAAAATAATACATCCTGGTTATTTAGCAAATAAAATTTGTTACGACTCGTTACCATGAGACGTGACATTAGATTAGTTTCGCCCTTAACAAACTTATCTTACATATTAATAATACAATAAATTGTTGTCATTTAAAATTGGCTCATTAATTGATTAAAATAATATTACTCGTTGTCGTAAACTTCAAATAAATATCATTTCCCTACTCATGAAAGTCGATTTTATATGTATTACTATAATAGTTTTGACTAGGCCTAAACAAAATGTTCGGATTTTCGACTCGAACAGAAACCGGACCAACGTACCGTCCAAAATGTCGACCACCACCACCGCCTTGTAAACCCCAAAGTTTTCTTATCGTCCTCATATCTAATTATGAATAGGGACATGTACAAGTAATGTAAATCATGTTAGAGTTATGAAACTTTCCTTATTCAACTCACAAGAATAAGTTTAAAGTTTCAAATAAGTTTTCGAACTCGGGCTGCGTGGAATTCGGCGAATTCAGAATTTAATGGAAATTGGAGTTTTAAGCCATGAAAATGAATTTTAATATTAGTATCGTACATCAATAGCAGTTTTAAGATCACTCGTAAATTTTGAAATCATTCCGATGTGAAAAAGTATCGTTTCAGTGAAAAACGTTAGTTAAGGGCAAAATGGTAATTTATTGGGAAATTGGGAATTATCGGAAAAGATAATGAATAATCCAACAAGATATCTTCTTTATTAAGAGGTTCACGGTTAAGATTTTTAAAATTATGGGCCGAAGTGAAAGAATAAAAGGTTTAGAAATGACGAGTTTATTTGTGAAAAATTTCGGTAGAAACCGCTATTTCGGGATCGAAATCGTAACAGCAAGGAAAAATAGGAAATGAGCTCTATAAATACTAAAAATGTACATAGTGCTTTATAATTGGACAAAAAAGGTGTTTAAAGAAAGAAATTGTGCTAGAAGGGCTTAAAAATATGTTTAGAAATGTAACGAAGGACTAAGTTGTTAAGGGTTTATTTCTGTGACTAATGTGCAAATTTCGTAAAAGAAGTAAGCACGGCGTGTCTCACCATCACATGGCTAAGAATGAGCTGGCCATTAGATATTAAACCTCATCCTAGAATGGCTTAGTAAGTAAAATTTAAGCAAAAGGTGTCAAATTCAAGCTCGAGGTGGAAAGACGATGACCTCGCCGTGACATCGTCGTGACACACTAACTAGCTTAGGTTTTTACTTAAATAATCAGCCTTAGCACGAATTTGAACATCAAAACAGAATAGAAAGTGAGGAAAAAGGAAGAGAAAGAGAGAGAAAAAAAAAAGAAAAGAAATAAGAGAGAAAGAAAAGGAAGAACAAGAAGAAGAAAGTGAAAAGGAATTAAGGAAGAACAAGCTACACAACTAAGGTAATTAGGTTTTGAAACTTTGTTTCTAATTAAGCTTTGTACTTAGAATTAATTAGTCATGGTTAATCACTATTTTAAGGGCTGTTTTGATAGTTGTAGATATTTTAAATTTGTTTGGAATCAATTCCATACAAGTATTAGTGAAATAAACATAGTTTTCATGTTTTGGGTTTGTTCAAACTTAAAGGAATTTTCTTTGGATAATTGTTAAGAAATGGTGAAAACCTTGATGTTGGTGTTATTGAATTGAGTTTTTGGTTGAAAATTGTTGAATTGATGATAAAAGGAAAGGTTAACCATGATTGAGAAATGAATTTACAAAGTTACTTAAGTCTTGATCAAGTTTTGTTTGATCATAGGTCTAAGAGCGGAATTTTTGGTGATTTATTAGGTTTTAATGAAGTTTGGTGTGTTTTGAGGTATAAAATAGTAATTGAAGCATTAAAAATTAGTTTGGTGGTGAAATAATAAAATTTGATGCAATTTGGACACCACCCGAGCCCGACGCGCTATGGGCGCGCTGCCTAGGTGCTGTGGGCGCCCAGCGCGCGCCAGGCGTGCTGCCTGCGCCCATGCACATGCCAGGTGTGCTGCCAGCGCCCGTGCACGCCCACAGTGCACCCAAATATTTTGCAGATTGGTCCCTATATTTTTTTTAAATTTATAGTTTTGGCTCAAAATATAAATATTTGAAATTTTTGCCCCGGATAAGTTTTTGAAGATATTTTACCATATTACTCTATTCACTTAAATAAACATTTTTCTCATCTTGGACAAAGTCAAATTCAACTATCTTCCCCTTTCAATTTCTAACTTTTTAAAATGAGAGTAATTTTGACATTTTAAGCATAATTTATTTTGAATACCAAATCTAAACTTGGTTTCTTCATAAAAATTATCTAGCTTCAAGAGATCTAATACTTCACAGTTTGGGTATCAACTCTATTCTAGGTGTTTCATAGAGTTCCTTTACAAACTCAATTTATAATCACCAAATATTAGATATACTAAAAAAAAAAAGTCTCTTCAATGGACCCTTTTTTTTTTTTACATCATCAAACTTGAACCACTAATAAAAATTTATATTTTTTTTTCTCTGTTTTGATTAAGGCCATACATTAGACTTGCAATAATGTTTTGTTCTTGAAAACATAAGATCTATCTTTTGGACATTCGTAGTTATCTTATTTACTTCCCAATGATTTGAGGTTCTAAGGGCATATACAACCAAGAGATGCATATTGCTATTTTGCATTTTCATCACTAAGTGCTCCAACTAAGAGCCATTTCTAGATGCATAATTGCATTTTGCTCCGAAAGTGAACAATAATGATGCAAATTTGCATCACTACTGTTCATAATGCCTTTTTTTTTTAATTTATTTTTTCATCCTTTTACTTTTTAGTATTTTCAAATATAACACTATCTTTAAATTATTATTTATATTTTAAACAATATTTATAGTCTAAATATTATTTTGAAATTACAAATATAATTAGAAAATGGTAAAATACTTGAACATGAAATAAAAACAAAGACTAAAATTTTTTTAAATAAATATATATATTGAATAGAATTCTATTCAAGATAAAAATACATTTAAAAACTAAAAATTACATTATATTTCAACATATTCTTTGCGTATTATTTTTTGTAATTTTTTTTATAAATAAATCAACATATATTTCATGCAATAGATAAAATATTCATTTAGTTTGTTAATTTCAATATATATATATATATTAATTAATATTATTATTAGATTAATAATATATGAATTAACTTTTACTGTGGGCAATTGGTAAAATATTGAAATTATAATGATTTAAAAATAAATTATTATAAAAAGTTATTGTGAAAGAATATACTCAGAATATTCTTTTTGATATAAAAAATGAAGCTGCGTTGGAGATGACAAGTACTGTTCACTGATGGGTAATTCTTTTTTGGCATATAAAATAGAGTTTTGCATCTCCTGGTTGGAGATGGTCTAATATATATTTGACACAACTTAAAGTTTCCATACCTCAATTAGAAGATTTATTTTAATCATGTCATACTAACTTCATTTCATGGTATTTTCTATTTTACACTCTAATAAACTTAAATCGTAAATTATGCGTACTTAAGCAATTTTTTTTTTCTTAGTTTATCAAACCTAACTTAAAATCAATTATCTTAAAGTATCATCATCATTTTTGTGATATCATAGAGAAAGAATAATTTTTCACAAACATTATATTACCATGCAATAATATATATATATATATATATATATATACAAGCCTAAATAAATTTCTAACAAACTTGAAGAAAACTAGAACTTCAATACCTTATAAGATATTTGATTTTAAACCTTCTCTTTCATCTTTTCTTCTCAAGACTTGAAAAGTAATAATTCAAGAATACAAAATCTTACAAATTTAAACTCGAAAATGAATAAAAGATTTCACTTTTCTAATTACAAGGAAGATAAGACAACAACATTAGTCAACGTACCTTTATTTATTTTTTCTTCACAACTAGAGGAAACTTTATTTTGGACATTTGTGAGTGAGGAATGAGGAGGAATTTTTTTTTTCCTTGGCTTAGAGTCCGGTAATGGAGAGGAAGGGGGAGAGAGATAGAGTGTGTATAAGTAGCACAACTTCTATTGATAGACTAAAGGTATTAAAAGTATGTGAAAAAATTATTTTTAAAATAGAACACTTCTCACTATCTTGTAATGCTCTGTTAAAGTGAGGAGTGGATGGAGAAATTTTTGAAAATTTATTCAACACTCTTTCAATGCAATGAGTATATGTATATTTTTTTTTAGAATCTATATAACTCTTGCTTGACGGCAAGAAGAGTGTTCTCTTGTCAACTTATTTTCCTCTTTCCACACACTAACACTAAGCAAGTATGGCTTACTCAACTCAAATATCAATTTATTTTCTATATTAGAATTAACCGGTTGTTGAGTAAAATGGAGAGAAAGTTTTATCTTTCATACATATTATTTAGTGTCTAGAGGTTGAGAATAGTAAATTAAGTTGACAACATTTACATATTGTCATAGTTCTCATCATTTAATGCTCTTTACTCAATAAAAATAAATAAACAATTACTTGGTATAGTGGTCTCTACGTATGTATGTATGTATGTATGTATGGTTGAAAGAAAGGCATGGGGCATGACCTATTAGAATAGGTTACCTTTGGAATAGAGTTAATTAGTTTTTTTAACCAATTATAGTCCATATGTTCTCAATTAGGTAGCATATATACAAAAATTATAATGTACATCTTCATTGGATTAGGTGAAAACATGTATATAATTATAATGATTTTGTGTACACTAATATTGTATTGTGTCACATAAATCAAGTTTTATGACGAGATTTTAACCCATATTACTATTAATTTACTTTAGATTGAAATAATTCTTATGTTCATATATTAATTGTTATACGTACGTTATCTAATTAAACTTTCAAGTACATATTATGTACTTTAACTTTACATATAATTTTCATCTCCATGGTACTATAATATTATTGAATATTATCAATAACTATTGTATTATACCCTATATAACTAGACATGACTTTGCTATTTAAACTTCACTTGATAAATCGGATAAATTAATCCAATTATTAAATTCATGAAATTAAATTTGATAAAAGTGGGTTATTAATATCTCCCTTCTTATAAAATTTTCGGCCCAAAATTAGAATAATCACTGGTACTAAATTCTAGTAGCATCTTTGCATTCACAAGTGACTTTCTTGCTCTTGTGAGTTTGTCACAAAAGCTTGACAATGTATGTGACTTACTTCTTAGATTTTTTCCTTTTCTCCCTTTACGAAGAAAATCCTCTTGTACGTTATCAACTAATTATTCAACAAATGTAATGGGTTACATTTGTACCCCTTTGGGTTGAATAATGAATAACTTTGTGAACATAATGATCTATATATATATATAGACAACGTTGTTATCTATAAAAGCAAGCTTATCCAACATTAACTTTTGCATTGAAATGCATTATTTTCTTAACTACCAAAATAGATATTCATTAAATGCAAATTTACATGAATATCGTTATGCTACTAGGTTGTCGTCTCTACGCAATCTATGTCACGCCCCAGCTCTCTCGGCCAGAGACCACGACAGGGGTTCTTTTCTCTTTACTACTATTAATCTTACTTAAAACGTAAAACACAAATTACTTTATAACATAACGAGCTCGTATATTTTTTTTTATACAACGGAAGTTAAAGTACTTTTCTAAATCAAAATACTATCTCCTGACTTCTCTTGAGTTCAGGGAAAGAGCCACCACTTTATCTCAAGTTCGGGACCTCGGGATCTATTCCCAGTCACAATATCACATCTTTGTTGTCAAAATACAGAATACGGAATTTAAAACATATATGGGTTCTTTCTCTTCTTGGGTTGCCACACACATCGCCCACCGCCAGCAGCTCTACTTCTACAGATCTTCTGATTTAGCTTTTCCCATACCTATAACACCAAGAAAAAACTAATGAGTTGATAAACTCAGTAAGGGCAAAACTACTCTATCTTAATGATGCAATGCAATGAAACAAGGATTCATATATGCAATAACAATTCACAATGCAAGAGATAGAGAGTTTGATCGTCTTCGAACGAACAGACCCTAACAAATCATTCTTTCTATGAGTCACCACCTCTGGGGCTAACTCTTCTTTTTTTTCTTTCTTTCTTTCTTTCTTTTGTCTGGGATCCACTGATGGAAGTCGCTTCTGTCTCAATAATGAGGCGCGCCACGAGAGATGGCTAAATCTCCTGACAATCAATAATATTTCTCTCTCTTGGAGCCGGCGGTTCCATCGACTTACGTTCTACTATATTTATACATTATGACACGTCGTCCATTCTCTCGGAGGATTGGGGTCTAACAAGAGGTGTTAGTTTCTCTAACGAAGAAAGGTCACATGAAACCGGGCTCTTTCTAGAGTCTCGGGGTTTTAACCTCTTTTATCGGGGTTCTAGGACCCATGACAATGAATTCATCGGGCTTTCTAGGATCAACAAACAACAAGGCTTGGTTGTCTTTCTAGACCTAAACTTGCTCGGGTCGAAACCCGGCTCCAATTCTTTCACGGACCGAAGTCCGACTTTCATAACGTTTTAGTCACGTTTTATTCTAGAGACAAAGCTCTACTTAATTACTTTTTCTTCCATGCACTTTCTTTCTAAGGCTTGGTACGGCTTTTTACTTCTTTTAGTTTCACAATACACAGTTATATTCGTACGATACGGTTATCGGGAATAGCAAGTAAAAGCCTAACAAACAAGCATACATAAGCACAAACACACAACTTGGTGTCATAGGTGCATTGCCACTTACCTTGCGTAAGCGATAGAGTTTCTCCGAGCTTGTCTTAAGCAACGCTCCGAGCTTCGACCACTTCTTCATCCTTTAGTCCTTTCAATACAAAGGAATCAAGTCTCGTTAGTTTGCTTGTCTCGTTAACCGAGAGCGAAACTAATTCTTAACTTAAATGTTCTAATGCTCGGGACTTTCTATACTATCTTATTACCAAGGCGGGGCTGCCTAGGAGACTTTACCAAGGTTTATTAAACCTTACTTAGGTTCGGAACTATTTTGAACCCTAATTAGTGCTCCCGACGCGCCTCGAGAGCTTATTGAGCAATCTTGAGGGTCGGTTAATACTATTTGGTATTTACGGTTCGGGAATTTATCTAAATTTCTTACTTCGTCATTCTTAGATCTAACATAAAATTTCTAAGACCATTTGACTTATCCAAGACCATGAAAATCCTTTTAGGGCTTTAAGAAATTTACTTTTCAAAAATCATGGTCAACTTGGCTCGGGTTTCACTTTTCGGATTTTAAAGGTCCAAACCCGAGTCTTGGCCAAAATAAATTAAATATCAATCATATTTAATTTCTAAAATTATTTTCTAAAGGTGTAAAGACTGAAAGTCCATGTTCGTTCAATTAAAACTCTAATTACCACTATTGTGGTTTTACCGAGCTCTCGTTTACGGTTTCGTTAGAAAACATCGCTTTAACATAATTCCTTATCTTTTCTTTGAAAATGACAAGCACACTAGGTGGGCAGTAGCTTCTAGGTTTCTTTTAGGACATATTTATTCCTTATACTCAGCCTTCATCGAATCTTTAAGAGCTCGTTCCGTTCTTTCTTTTAAAACGACAAATTTTTCTTAACTAGTTCTACGGTTTCGCTCGGAACCGTTATTATAAGTCAAAACCTTTATTACCTTTTCTTAAATGACACTTTTACTATATGGACACTAGATTATAGGTATTTAAGGAAATATTTCATCCTTATTTCAAACCGTCATCGAAGCACAACTTTGAACACAACGCGTTTTTCTAGCTCAATAACGATTTTGTTCAAACCGATCATGTAGCATCTTTTCCTTTTAAACCTATTTCTTTTCCTTACAAAAACACATTAAGAATAGTAGACTAAAGTATTAAAAGTGATCTTAATGATCTATATAAATTTTCTCAAGTGCATTAAAGCTCAAGTTTTCAAAGTTTACTAAAGTCCAAAAACCTACTTATCGTAAACTTAATATTTCGATCGGACATTTACCGTACGAAATTCTTTTTGACATTTCTCTTTTCTAATCTCTAAAACACTTTGAGGGCAGAGGCTATTGGAGCCTAAAATCATTTTATAATTAATTTCAAATTGTTCAAATAGTTTAAGAACTCATTTTAGTTGGATTTTACATTTAGCTCAGTTTTATAAAAATTTTCTCTACAGTTGTCACGACGGTTAGTTGGAAACCGTCGTGCTTGTAAAATCTTTTGTAACCATTTTAATCCCTTCATCAAGGACATAATTGGACATTGTCTAAGGCGTGTAAGAAGCTAAAATAAACATTCATGGCCAATACATTAAAGCTACCTAAAAATTGGCACAAACACACACACACCTACAAGCCTCAGAAACTTGGGTTTCTAACTTCCACCTAGGCTTGTGTTCGGATTTTCACTAAGCAAAACACCATGCATGCTACTTATTACAAAATATCAACACCAAATACATCCAATGGTCATACTAAAATAAGAACTATTTCTTAAACTACTCAAAACTCACAAGGTTTAGAGATATACCTAAAGTTCAAGGTTCAACTTTTTCTTGGTGTTCTTTCTTGTCCTAGGCCGGCTTCCTCTAGGATTTTTCTTCCAAAAATCCTTCTTGGTGGCCTTTGACACCTTAGGGCAGAGGTGAAAGGAAAGGTATAGAGGTGTTTTTAGGAACTAAAACCATAGGAAAAGCTAGCTAAGTTACCTTAGGTTTTGGCTTAGAAAAATGGCTTGAACTTGTAGGCTTTTTCTTCTTCCTTTCCTTGAGCAAATCCACCCTTCTCTCTCTCTATTTCTCTTGGACTTTTTCTTTCCTCTTCTCTCTAACCCTAAGCACAATTTTCCTCTCTATTTGGCTGAGCAAAATGAAAAAAATGAGATCTTGTGGTCTTAGTATCCTTTTTATAGGCAAATTGGGAAGCTTGTTGAGTAAGCTTACTTAATCAAGCTAGTCTCTCTCTCTCTCTCTCCTCTTCAAATCCAACCATGGTTAGTTAATTTTCCTCTGACCTTATCCAAAAACATAAATTCTTATTTGATCTAATATGGGCTGTATAATTTTTAGCCATTGATTTAACTTGGTATCTCATCTAAGGGCTAGGATGGAGTAAGAGTAACTTTTTATGCTTTAACTTTTGTGACACTTGTCAAAAGCTCCTCAAACTTGACCAACACCTTGCCACAACCCCTTTCCCATCAAATAATGACTCAAAGATGACTAAGGGCTGGTGAAATTCGGATTTACTCTCAAATATTACACCATTTTACTTAATTTATGCTATTAGTGCTTGGAATATAAATATTAGAGAAAATCTATTTCTCACTTAGTGTGGCCCACGGTTTCACACTAATAAATTGTGAAAATTATTTTTCCTCATCAATTAATAGTAGAATAATATTTATCTACTGTTCGAGGGTTGATTGCTATCAGGAAAAATCCCGAGGAACCTGTTTTCACGGTAACGGTGACTAAACCGTCATTTTCCTGACTTACCGTAATTGATATTTCTTATTCTTGAATTATATTATCCCGAGACTTTAAGAGACTCTTGTTTGCTTCTAATAACTTCTAAAAATATAATTAGAAGTTAGGTTTAACTCTTTGTGGTCGTTTTTGGGCTCCATCATGATTTTTTCGTTCTTTACGGTAAAATCGTGATTTTTACCGAAATATACTCGTTTCGGCTTCGTTTTAGCTCGGATTGACTCCAAACTTTAAACTAAGGCCTATTATGTGACTTTAAGTCATTTTATAGCCTTAAAAAAATGTTACGACTGTCGATGGTCTTTTTTTAATTTAGACCAAAATAGAGTTTTCTAAAAGTTCAGGGGCTATTGTGCAATTTTTTTTAAATTAAGCCGAACTTTTCTTTGTGACCACTATTATAATAAACTTATTTCTTAATGGATAAAATAAGTAATGAAAGCGAAATTTCATACTTTATTCGATGCTTCGAGATGACATTCACAAAAATTTCGGAGTTCAAAAAAATACAATTCATTATTTGAGAATTTATCCCGGCATGAAGTTAGTAGGGTAACCCCGAGGTCGGGGATTACAATCTATATTCTCTAGAGAAGGTTTTTTTTTTTTTTTGTAACCAAAGTCAGTAAAAAACCTGCGTTTTCTTGAGTGTCTCTCTCATTTCATACTAACGGATAAGTGATTGAAGCTTTGACAATATATTGTTTCATAAGGTGCTATAAAAATGGATACTTGGTAGCTATTATTGTTAGATAATTCTATCAACAATAGATCCATACTCTAAACTCCTTGAATACCTACGAAGGCTCGAAGGATATCTTTCAAGATTTAGATAGTCTGTTTTCACTGACCATCTATTTGAGGGTGAAAATTTGTTCAAAATATAAATTCTATACCAAATACTTGGTGCATGTTTCACAAAAAACATGAAAATGAGCTGATCGTTGTGATTAGAAATGATAGAGATCAGTATTCTGTGTAGTCTAACGATAAATGCTATGTATATTTAACATAATTTTCTACTGATTAACTGAATATAATGGGTAAAAAGTACAATGACTTAATAGTTAATTAGTGATTACCTAAATCATGTTGAAGCCTTGACTAATCTTTGGCAATCATGATAGAAAATCTATCGTAATTTTGAATCATTTCCACTATGGAGTCTCGATGGGCTACAATTCACCAGCATATTGAGCATATATCTAGACACTTATCTACATCCATCTTTATTCTGACCAACCAGAATTACTACTTCAAGTTTTTAAACATCTTTATCGCTTTTAGATTGGTGGTTTCTTATGGGCTTCAAAAAAGATTTATTCTAAAAGCCAAGATGAATACGGTGTTTCTTTTATTCTGAAACTTTTTCTTTTATCCTCGTTAGAATTGGATCAAGCTCACGAGCTTCTTTCATCACACTAAAGATTGTTCATTGCAATAGCAAGTAAACGATCATCCAAATATCACTTAGATATCCGACTCCTTCATCTTCTCCTGCTTCTATGGTGACAGAGCGTAAATCTACATGCGAATGATATTCTATGCTTTACTTCGTTTGTAGAGAATTTCACTTTTGTAATCTTAACCAGTCAATTAACTTATTTACGTCATAATGAGCTTATTTTAAGTGAAGATATACTTTGAACTCTTAGAATAGGAGGGGTTTTGACATGACAATCTGCGATTGCGTTGCTAATTCTTGATAGTCAAAGCCATTTCTATCTCCAAATTATGAGTTGGATAGATCTCCTCGTCCTATTTTGATCGACTGAAAGTGTAAGTAACCTTCTTGTCTTGCCTTAGAACTACTACTCGCTTAACTTCAAATAATCATACATATTCATACCGAAATTGTATTCCTTTGTGGGGTTAAACTTGATGCACAGTAGGCCACCTTTTTTTTCTAATTCCTTCAAACGTTATTCATACATCTTGATCCACTCAACTTTCATATATATATATATATATATATATATATAGAATGGTAGGATATGTTATATTTTTGTGAATTATTTCAAAACACTTGTCACTTATTCTCTAATTCTGGCAAGTCGCAGCGGCACTTCTTCAAAAAAGACTAAATGTTCAAATTAGTAAATTATATATGACCACTTGTAATACCTTGAGTTTTGACATAGAGTTGATATTACTTAAACATTCTCAGTGCAATACTGAAGTGCCTTATATTCCTTTCGAGTCTTTGAGTAACTGAAGAAATTATCATCAAGTATGGCATCAAATTCCTCTAAGAACTAAATGAAAACTCAATTAATTGGGACATTAAAGCTACGAGAGTGTTGGGTAATTCAAACAACACCATCATATTGGGATTACACTCGTCAAATGCTTTCATAACAACCGAGGCTCATTTAGATTGATCGAATAGGTCTCTAAACATTAACATCAGGAAAATTATTCTAAACAGTGATTTTTTTTTAGCTTGTAGAGGTGGATTACATCCTAATTGTACAATCTTTTTCTTTGAAAATATTGTTGATGAGTCGATGGTTTCTATGGTCCAATAATCCTTGTAGGTAAGTCTACAATTCTTAAGCTTTAGGACTTTTGTGGTGCCTTTAATATCAAAGCTACTTATGGCTCTATTTTAGTGGAATCTCTCATTCTCTAGATTCTCTGAATATTCCTTTCAGAAAAACCTCCATAGGATTATTTATGACTCAGGCACATTTTCGCTTCAGTTTTCTTTTTTCTGAATTTCATTCATCATACTTACTCATTGGATAGGGTTTTATGTGTTTATCATCTTTATTAATTCCTCCATAGGCACTATTTTTTTGCCATATAATTAATTTATCTATGGGGTAAATTCTACATTTTTAGATAGTTGAAAATAGGGTCACCTGATAATATTCGATAATTGAGAAATATCCATTTAAAATTAATTTCTTAAATGATATGGTAGTCATTCGTGTCTAAGAGAATTGTTCCTTAATGAAATGGATTTTTTTTCTTTTTAGGCAAATAAGCCAAATAATAAAGGTTTTTTGTTTCGTTCTTAAGGCTAAGGTGGTCATAATAATCTGTCTATTTGCTTCATTTGTTCTCTCTTTTTTTTTTTTTTTACTAGCTTACCTAGAAAGTGAGTATGATTTATTATAATACATGGCACTAAAACCTATTAAGCTATCCGTATTTGGTTTAACTATTGGAGGCTAACCTTCGAATAAGTTGGAATTTCTAATCTTGACATTACCCATAGCACGGGCTCAGGTTTGAGAGATTATGGTTCTTCCAACCTTTCTTGGTTTACTTATAGTCCCTCTAATTCTTAGTTGGGCATCATGTAGCTGAGGTCTTTGTTTCCTCTGAAGGTGCTAGTTCTAATGTCTCATTACTTGAAAATGCTACCACACAACAACTTTACTTGTTACACATGTAACAAGGGTAGGTACTTGTCTTATATTTTCTTGCGTGCTTCTTTCTATATCTAGAGTGTTGATGATTAATGATTTAATTGATCATCGTCGAACTACCCCACTTATCACTCTTGTGGGCTCTATAATTCTACTCATTTAGTTTTTACCAAATATTCACTACCTATTATTGATGCAATAAATTCTTATTATTATATCGCCCTATTTGGACAACTTCACCCTTAGTTGGCATTAAACATACGAGTAGGGACGTGTCAGATTGTCATATTCCTTCTTATTTTTTTGATCGTTGTCCAAGTACTCTTCGTCCACTTAGGACATAGTTGATGAACTTGCATAGCTCTTTAATCCTAAGATTTTGCAAGTACTTGATTGATTTAGTAGCATTATAATAGTAGAAAGTGAAATGTGGAAGGTCGCTTAGATTGCGATGCCTCCAACCCGTACAATTTCTATACTAAAATAGTTGTTGGTAGTTGTATTCTAGCTTGCTATGACTTTCTTTCTTCTCATATCATAGGCTCTTGAGTTTCTTTTTTTTTTTATAGAAAAAAATAATAATAATAATATCTTCTTCTTGATACTAACTTTAGAAATTAAGTGTAACTTGCACACAATTCGATATAACTATTGCTTGTGCCTTAATTTATTATTTTTAGACATATAGTCATATCATTCTTTAATAAAATGATAAGTATTATTATAAAATACATATCATTATAAAAGTTTGCATGCCATTACTACTTTTGGCATCACTATCTGCAGGTACCCTTTGAAAATTTTAAAATTGAACACATCTTCAATACGAGCATTCATTAATGTTTTACGTAATCATTCACATACTCATTCGCTCTGACTATTATGATTAAGATACTTATTAGTATCTAATTACCAAATATCTCATCATGTTACAAAGGTTTTTGACGAATGTAACATCGAAAAAAAGCTGTTTTAAGTCCTTACAACTTTAGATGATCCTAATCCTATTTCCTCATTTAGAATAGGATAAATAACTAATTAAGCGTTTTCTATATTCATACGTTTCAATAGTTGTAGAGACTGGCTATTGTGCAACTAATATTCCTATCATCAGTGTCTCTATTTTAGTGTCATGTTGGAGTGTAATCTAGGTATATAGGACGAGAAACGAAGAGAATAGCTACTCGTATACATAGTGAAATAACTTGGAAGGAATCTTATATAGGTGTTCTATTATTAATTTGGATAGGTGATTTGAACCGTCTCTCATAGGTTGTTATTGCACTCATTAATTTTTCTTGTTGTACACCGGCTTCTTCTCTCAATCTTTAGTCGAGTTGGTCCTTCCTAATTTGGAGGTTTGTAAGTGTGACAATTAAGTGTGACTTGTTGTAAAGGGTTTGATAATTAGGCTTTATCGATAGTCTTATTTCCTCACTTGTTGGTGTGACAATCTTTGTTGATCAGTTGAGGCAGATTAATCACCAAGTGCTTTACTCTTCATCAACAATGCATCACAATTGTGATTAGAGTTTGAGCGTTTATAATCTAGCTAGCGCAAATATAAAAGTAACTTGCTTGGATTGTGACGTGGTAGCCTTCTGATGATGCGAGGTAGGATGTCAGGATAACCGCTCTGATACCAACTTTAGCGACCCGACTTTTTGGACCGTTACTTATCGTGAGCTTTATCTTCAAAACGTAGTTCTCAAAATTTCAAATAAATCTTTTTTTTTTTTGAAAACTTGCTCCTTAAACGATATACAACAGTGCTTGCTAATAATAATACTTAAGGTAAAAATATTTTTTTTCCTTTTGTAAGACTTTAACTTGGTATTAGTTATGTATAATATTAAGTAATAGTAAAACATTTGAAAAACACTTAAAGTAAAGTAACTTGATACTTGATACTTCAAAGAGTTTTAATGACTATTAATATAATACTTGATACTTCTTCAAAGATCATAAACAATTATTTTTCAAAGATCACAGAAAATTATCTTTCAAACATTAGCGGAAGGCTTTTTGTGCGGTATGCCTAATCTACCCTCGCCTGCGCACTCATCACTGATGCCCATACAGTCCATCATGAAATCATCGTGCAGGTTTCGTACCTCCAGCACGATCAACTTGGATGAGCTTGACGCTCAGTGGGTATAAAAATAATTCTCACAAAATATATGTCATGAATGAATGTCAAATTATGCTTCATTATGAATACTTTTCTTAAAACACTTTCTCCTAGTGGGTCCCCTTTTGTGTATGTACCAATTGCGCGCGACCTATAAAAAGTCAAGGTTCACGAGGTCCTCAACTACCACAATCATAATACTTTCACTCATTAAACCTCATCTGAGTGGAGGGTGATACGACACATTAATCTTTAAAAGCATGTTAGCCTCATCTTTACATTGGGTGAGCATGATAAAATATAATGCTCATGAATATGCTTAAATAAGCAAAGCAACATGATAAAGGTATTGATTTTTATTTCTTTAAATATTATCATCACTTGAAATATGTGCCAATATATTTCAAAACTTAGCACATACAACATTATCATGCTGATCAGTGCACGAAAGTGTGCTTTCAAAGTGCTTAATTGTGTATATTTATTAGAATTATTTTAAATAAAAATTAATATTTCCACGATTTTTAGTGATTATTATTTTTGTTGAAAAATATTTATTTTAGTTTGTTATATTTTAATTCATGTTTAATCTTGGTTTAATTTTATTTTGAAGGTTGAAATACAAGAAATTTGGCCAAAAATATCAAAAGAATTCAAAAAGCCCAAAAGAACCAGGCAAAGTCGCCACCTAAGCCAACCAGCCGAGATCCAATGCCACATGGCCTAATCAAAGGGCGGGTCAGTGCGCCGGGCTGGCAAGCGGCTGGCTTTGCCAGCCCTTCCCCTCCTTCACACGTGCATCAACGAGTCTCCAGCCCACACCGAGTCCACAAGAGCGCGTCCCCTTCACCGTACCAGCGTGCAAGTGGCGCGCCTCCCTACCAGACAAACAGCCCAACGATGGGCCCCGCGCACGAGCTTCCAGCCAATCAGCGTGCGCATTAGTGCGCGACACATGGGACCTGCGCAGCTCCTTCGACCTCTCACCGTGCGCTACGTGTCTGGCTGTCTCCTTGACCGGTCAACTTCAGCAAGCATCGCCCAACCATTGGTGCCACGTGTCCGCTCAGTTCTAAAGCCGCGAATCACATTGCAACACATGGAAAGCTCGAAGTCAATTTCTCTTCACCGTGGAATTTCAGTCAAAGCTCTGAATTTTACTAATTAAAATGAAAAAATATCTCCAAAAATTAATTAGTTAATTACCTTATTTTTGTATTACTTTTTTCTTTTAGTTTCCTTTTTACTAGCCACTCCTAAACATTATAAATAGCGGTGTTCATTAGAGTTTTTGTACCCTTAATGACAAAAATAATAGACAATTTATTTCTCATATTTTTCTAGAATTTTTATGAGAATGTATTGAAGGCTTGGCTAAGTTCCTGGCAAGGCTATGGATAAACTCAATTGTGTAGGTTCACTGTCTCAATTTTGATTCCAAACTATGTGTTTAAAGCTTAGATTTTTATTATGAATTAAAATTTTATTTATTTTCTGAAAAATTATATTCTTTTATTTTTCATATAAATTTAGTCATACTTGATTTATGTGATTTTTAGAGAATATTAATTTCATTAATTTGCTTATTTTCGTAAGTTATTCTTTTACTGCAATATTGTCAAATTGATATATTGTCAATTTAAGAATGCTTATAGAATATGAAATTGAATGTTTAGTTTATTTGATTAGTCTTTTACTGCGTTATGATCAATTTTGATATATCGTCAACTTAGGATAGTCAATAAAATTTATATTCGTTGTTTTAATTGAAAGAACTTTTTCATAATAAAATACACACTAGTAGGGAAAAGGGTTTCCGCGACTAATTTATCAGTAGTGGAAAATGAATAATCACTCGCGGATGCCCTTTCGCGACTGAAATAATCAGTCGCAATTCAGTCGCGGATGCTTACTCGCAGATAAGCATCCGCGACTGAATTGTTAATCGCAGAAACTTTTATAGGCAGGAGTCGATTTTGCTACGAACTTATCCGCGACTGAATAATCAGACGCGGGTAAGTTAATCCACGACTAAATTATCAGACACGGGTAAGTTAATCCGCGAATGAGTTCTCAATCAGAGATAAGTCCACACGAACTATCGGTGAGTGATGTTTCACTCGCGGATAGTTCCCACATGCCTATCCGCAACTGATTTTTCAGTCGCGGATAAGTTCGTTTTTATTTATTTTAAAATACAAATTTAATATTTTAATATTATTTATTAATTATTTTTAATTAATTTTTATTTCATACTAAATGAATTTATATAAATGGCATATTTATAAATAACTCTATAATATAAGAAAACTAATATAAATACATAAATAAATAAAAAACACAAAGAACTTATATAGTGTATATAATAAAAATAATAGTGTCAACTACTTAAGTAAAAAAGTCTGATAAAGAAAAGTCTGAAGCATATCTAATCTTCCTCTAAATCGGCGTCTGGACTGTCATCTGGCATAGGAGGCTGACGTCGTGTGCCACAACCACTCGAGCCATCTGTAGTGCGCCCCATGTTGAAGGTGGTAGGAAACGTGCCCCGCAGGAACTCCGTCAACTCGTCAAATTTGGTGTTACTAGCCTGCCACCGTTCCTCCTCTGCACGTCATTCGGCTGCTGCTTGCTGCCGTGTTTCCCTGAGTTCTCGTTCAGTTGCAGCAAGTCATTGGTTCACCTCATCGAGTTGGTCTCGAAGAATGTCGACCTCTGATGGTCCAGACTGCGGTGCTAACGCCAAAGCCACGCGATCCTTCTTCTTCAAGATTGGCCCAAATCCCGCCATCCAGCTGGACTTCACTGTCTTCTTTTTCTCGCGGACGCTCCTAATAACTTCGGCTTCCAAGTCAAAACGTTGCTCCTGTGTGAGCTGCGTCTCAGGCGAAATTTGAGACAAACGCTCATCACGCTGACTAATAATCTCCTCCTTTAACAAAAAATATTAGATAAGTTAGTATTTTAAAGTAACATAACCTTTAAAAAAAAAGTAACTTAAAAATAAAACTGACTAACATATTCTTTTCTTGCGTGATCGTTCTGCTAGCCACACCTGTAGTGTAGCTTGTGATGCATCTCAATAGGGCTCGTTGGAGTTGGTGACTTGGGAGTAATCTACAATTTCAAAAAAATCGTCAAATTAAAATAAATATATTTCAAATAACATGCAAATTGAAAATTTTTTACCATCCTGAATTTGTGGTCAGCTATGGATCTGGCTCCGTGCCTACTCTGATCGAGCTGCTTAGCTCGATTATTCCTCATAGCTGATGCATAACGCTGCAAAATGAAGACTTTTTTTATTTTTTTACAACTGATCACAATAGATAATATTAAACTATATTACCTTGGCCTGGTCTGCAATCCAGTGATCGCATAAGTGATTCCAGTCTTGTACACTGCGGACGTTATTAGGTGGCCTCGCTCGAGCCCTGTCTGGATCGTCCTCACCGTCTTCATTTACCCAATGATTCTTCAGATCATTCCTTGTGCGCGTCTAGGCAATGTGTAATTGGGTGTCGACGATCAGCATGAACCTAGCGTTGTCCGTCTGGATAGCAAATCTCGCCTGCCAAGTAAATAAAATCATATTTAATTTCACATATTTAATGATAAATAAATTAATTACTTCTAATTTACTGTACTTAAAGCTAGCCAATGAATCATCCTCGCCTTCACTTCGGCCAGCACATCCTTCCAGGAATGGTACTCCATCAGACAATCTCGCCTGACGACAATGCCGCACTCGGTTGCGAACCACACCGCTGACACTCCGACAAAATTCAGTGTGTGCTCGTCTGGCTGAAGCTGAATGCATGAACCCGGGGCACTACCAACAAGTTCGGTTGCAACTTGACGATTTACATTTGGTCCGCATCTTCTAGGAGTCTCTGTTATGTTTTTTTAATCTATATTTGTTAAAATAGAAATTGTCAAATTTTTGTACACCTTGTAAAATTTGTTGTATGTACCAGTACTCTTAGACGCGGCTAGATCCTTTCGAGTAAGTCTATGCCACGGTCGTCTTTGCGCTGTCGCTGAAGTGGACAATAGGGACGAGTCACCGCATCCTGGCAGAATCTACGGTTGGCGTATGGGATCGTCACCAGATCCGCCTCCAGCAGCAACGGTGGCCATAGAGATAATAAAAAATAGCAACATCTCGATCTACAACCAAATATCAAAATTAAACATTACAATATCAAAATTAAATATTACAATATTAAATTAAATTTTTAAGCTAGTTTTTAGTATAATGTAAAAGTTAGTATTTCACATTCATTCTTCCTCGTCGTCTGATTCCACGACATCGTAGTCAGTGATAGTGTTATTATCATCACTAACGTTTTCAATAATCGGTCCATCATTGTACTCTTCTAATGTTTCATCGACTTCTATATCATCGTCACTGCCATTATCTTCTATAACAACGGCTCGATCTACAACTTCTGCCGGTACATCGTCTCGATCAAAAGCGAAATTGTCGAAGTCAGTCATTTTGAACGATATAGTGCGCGAATCTAACGGTGATTCAATTTCATCTAACAACCGTTCCACATCTTCTTGGTCGTCAGGGATATCCCACAAGTGTCTATGATTAAATCTTTGGATGATTTTTCAATTTGGGTTTAACTTGCTAGGATCGTCAATCTAAAATACTTGACGCACTTGAGTTGCAAAGACGAAAGGATCTTCCTTGTACGCTTTACGACTTGTATCGATACTAATAAAATGAGGCTCATATATAACGTGCTTCCTTCGTCGATCCGTATCAAACCATTTGCATTCAAATTAATGATTATTTCATTACTATCATCGTTATTATCTATATTAAATAAATATGAATTAATTATTATTTATGTTAATAATTGCTAGTTAATTAGTATTTCCGTTTACATTATTAATTATAATTCGTTATATTATTAATTAGTATTATTAATCTATATATTTATTTTACAATTATTAATGTATATTCTAAGTTATTATTTAAGTTATTTACTTTAATTTAATATTTTATTTTTGAATTTAATTTGGTTATTAAGTAAGTAATTATTATTTAACTAATCTAGTTAATTAATATATAATTAGTTACCAATTCAAATTTCATTACTTACTAACTATTATTTTTATATCTAATTAACATTTATTTACTAATAAATTAATGAAAATTAAATGAAAAATAAATAACAAAAAATAAAACATAACAACATTATTAAATAATTAAAAAAAACTTACAAAACAAATAAAATTAAATAAACTTTACCGGCAGGCGGCGACAGCGGTGGAGTGCGCTGGTGGAGGCAACAGCGGCGGCGGCGGCAACGGCAAAAAGCGGCGGCGGCTGCGTCGGGGGCAGCGGTAGCGGCGGAGTTCGGCGGCGGCAGTAGTGGTAGCAAAGGGCGGCGGCGTTCGACGGGCAGCGAAGTTCGAGGGTCGACGGCGCGATGGATGAGAGGTGGAGTTTAACAGGAGGGAGGCAGGCCGGCGTTCGCAAGGGACTGCAGCGTTCAAGGAGGGGCGGCATTCGAGGAGGCCGACGTTCGAGGGCGGCAAGGGGGGGGCAGTGTTCGAGGACGGCAGCGTACGATAGGGGGCCGGCGGCGTACAATGGGGGCCGGCGGCGTTAGAGGCGGGAAGAGAAAAGAGAAAGTGAGCAAGATAGAGAATAGAGAACTGAACCGAAAGAACTAAACGAAACTTCGAGGACTTTCCGCGACTGTTATATCAGTCGCGGATAATAGCATTAGCGACTGATATATCAGTCGCAGAAAGTGAGGCGTAATAACATTCTGATTATTCTGCATCAGGAAGCGATTTTGAACTTTTCGCGACTGATAAATCAATCGCGGATAAGTAGATCAGTCGTGGATGAGTTAACACTGTATGCGTCTTTTCATTTTTTTCCACAATATTCCGCGAGTGATAGTTCACTCGCAGAAAAAGTTATCAGCGACTGAATAATCAGTCGCGGAAAGCTATGGGAACGGCGCACAGATTTAGTCCCGCTTTTATTTCGATAATGCGCGACTGACTTTGAAAAAAAATCAGACACGGATGAGTATAGCCAATTTAAGTAACTTTTCAACTTTCCGCCACTGATTTTTTTCATAAATCAGTCGCGAAAAGTGACTATCCGCGACTGATTTGATCAGTCGCGGATAGTGCACTCGGGAATACCCTACATTTTAGTAGTGACATGTGATTAATTTTAGTTCTTAATGACATATTTTCCGGTTACTTGTTTGGGACGTGAAACTTGTAATTCAGTAATAAATTGGAATCGAAATTAGTGTCAGTGAAGTGAAGTAATTGAGTGACTCTCGAAGCCTTGGTTTTTCTCATTGAATGTCTATTAAATTTTACTCGTTTTCTTTGATTTTAAATTCTCATAATTTTCGAACTTTTTATTTTAAGTTTTAGTTTTATCTCTTAAAGTTTGTTTCGAGTCTTTTGGTTGTCTTATTTTCACCTTCTCATGTAGACAACTCTGCTTCTATTGTACTACCAACGACTGCTTAGATATTACACAATTTGGGCGTGATCAAATTTTAGTGCCGTTGCTGGGTAGGTGCGACGACCAACTATTTGCCTTGAACGACAAGAGGTTAGTTTCCTAATCATAGCCTTTAGTGTTATATATATATATATATATATATATATATATATATATATATAATTCTCCTTTATATAGTATAACGTTGATAATTGGGTTAGATTAGTTACAATTTTTTTTTTCTTTATTTGTCGTAACCTTATATATTAGTTGTGTTTTTACATATAATCGTAGTAGGCCGAAAATAATAATAATAATAATAATAATAATAATAATAATAATAATAATGATTTCGTTTCTTTTTTTTTATCCGTAACTAGACATATATATATAGATTAATATTATTATTATTATACTTTTAGTATTCTCTTTGCTTTAGACAGTTTCTTTTTCAATTTTTTTTCTTTTCGTTTCTATTTAAAAAAAAAAAAAAGTCCTACTATCTTTCTTTTAGTTTCTTATCAACTTTCTTTTAGTATTAATTGTTAGTTTTACTTTTCTTCTTGATTCCTTTTTACTTATTTTTGGTTAGTTTTCTTTAATTTTGTTTCTTAATTTATTTTTGCCTAAATAATTGTCATTTAATTTTTGTTTTGTTTTAGTTTCCATATTTCTTAGATTCTAGGTTTTAATTAGTATCCTCTTTAAGTCAACTTTCCTTAAATTCTAGATTCAGGTTTCTTTTCCATCTTCCTAAAACTAAATAAAATTTAAAATAAACACTTAAGGTGAATGATTCCATATAGAGACAAGCTAGGTCGATTCGCTAAAAAGCCAATTGAGGAACTTCCTATTGAAGGCTTACCTAAATTGTTGTCATCGTCTTCTGCTCCTTCTTCTTCGTTCTCCCATTGCAACACGAGGACAACCCGCAGCAGACGATGATGGAATATATTCACTCAATACCGACGGCCACTTCATCGTGCATAATGCTTCCCTCTAATGCACTGCAACTGAATTTCAAACCCGGAATAATCCAACTTTTCACGGGTTAGAAAACGAAAAAACTTATGTGCACATTAGGGAATTTGAAGAGGTGGTGGCCACTTTCCATAGCCGTGCAGATGCCATAAACTCTATTAGGTTGAAGTTCTTCCCATTCTCCCTAAAATACAAGGCTAAGCTTTGGCTAAATTCTATTAGACATAGGTCAATAGGTTCGCGGGAAGAGATGACAATGTTATTCTTCAAGAAATACTTCCCACACAACAAACCCAACGGTCTAAAACGACAGATCTCCACTTTCTCTTAAAAAGAAGGTGAAACTCTAACCCAAGCTTGTGATAGGCTTCGAGATCTGTTAAACTCTTGTCCCCATCATGTATACGGAACATCGCGCATTGTCAGCTATTTTTACAAAGGACTCACAATGCAAGAGCACCTGTTCATTGAGAAAATGTGCAACGAAGAATATCTCCAAAAGGATCCCGACGAGGCAATGAAGTATCTGATTGACATCGCAGAAAAGTCTCACACTTGGAGTGAACCGAGTGTTACTGAAGGCACTAGTAGGTCTCGACCTATTGGAATTTATCATCTCAGAGAAAAGGACAATCTCAAGGTGCATGTTGAAAACCTAACAAAGCAACTTGAGGCCCTCAAATCCCAAGGTGGTAGAGGAATCCATAGGGTCGCCAGGTAGAATCATCCAACCCATACTTCGTTTGCGTATACCACCAAGCTCAAGATTGTGCAACTTACAATGATATTAGGGGCGTATGCGAGGAACAATGTAATGCCTTAGGGAATTTCAAGAAGCCTTACTCACCCTTTTCTGAAACTTACAATGCTTGCCGGCAGAACCACCCTAACTTTAGTTGGAGGGATTCAAATCAATAAGCACAATCATCTGGGAACCAATGGAAATCTGATTATCAGGCTAATCCGCCAAGGGCCTATCATGCATAGTAATACAGCGCACAACCAAAATAGAGCCCACCTGAGGACACAATGAAAGCATTCATGGATGCACAACAAGTAACAAACCAAAAGTTTGAGTCTATCCTCACGCAATTAGTGGAAGAGAACAAGGAGATTAAAAGTCAAAGCACCAAAGTCACTATTACCTTAGCCATTCAGGAGCGCGGCAAGTTTCTATCCCAGCCTCAATCGAACCCAAAGGGACTTCAAATGGTAGAGACCTCGAACATACTTGCTTAAAATGTTAAGGAGGTCAATGTCATAACTACTCGAAGAAGCAAGCAAATTGAACCATCCAAAGCCACCATTTCGAGTAATAAAAAAGACGCTCCATAATTGAAGAGCCAAAAACTCTAGTACGAGTATCATTCCCACAAGCTCTTCGATCTGAGAAAGTACTAGAGAACCAAGGTGAGATCCTTGAACACTTGCAACAAGTAAAAGTAAATCTTCCCTTGTTGTATGTGATCAAACAAGTGCCGACTTATGCCAAAGTACTAAAGGATCCATGCACGATGAAGAGGGGCCACCATGTCAAGAAAACTACATTCTTGACAGAGCAAGTTAGTGCGGTCATCGAGCAAAAGACACTGGCTAAGTACACAGACTCTGGTTGTCCCATAATTTCTTGCTACATTGGGACACAATTTTTTGATCAAGCATTACTGGACCTGGGAGCAAGTGTGAACCTCATGCCATACTTTATCTACTTGCGACTAGGACTAGGAGAGCTCAAACCTACTTCAGTAGTACTGAAGTTGGCCGATAGATCCGTAAGGAAGCCACGAGGTATAGTTGAGGATGTATTGCTACAAATCGACAAGTTCTATTAACCTATTGACTTTCTTATTTTGGATACTCAAACTGTGGTTGACACAGAATAAAAGATCCGTATCATTCTAGGAAGACCTTTCCTGGCTACATCAAATGCTCTCATTAATTTTAGGAATGGTCTTATGAACATTTCTTTTGGAAATATGACTTTGGAGTTGAATGTTTTCAACATCGCTAAACAACCGCAGAATGATGACGAGTGTACTCATACCTATATGATAGACATACTCGTCGAAGATGAGGTTAATTTACGGAAGAATCCTGATTCCCTTGAACACTTCCTCCACAATTTCGATCATTCTGATCCTGGCAAGTTCAAAGAAATTTCAACTTTATTTGACGACTGACATGATAGAAGAATTAAGTTTTGGCAACCACGCTTTGAAGAGCTACTGAAAGAAAGAGTAAAGCCAAAATAATCAACTGAAGAGACCCCAAACCTTAAGCTAACTCAACTTCCTGAGGGTCTCAAACATGCATTCCTGGGTGCTGGTGATACATTTCCTGTTATCATTACGTCTAAACTCGACGCATCTCAAGAGCAGCGATTAATTAACATGTTGCGTGCTCATAAAAGCGCATTAGGTTGGACGATTGCTAACATAAAAGGTATCAGCCCCTTAATTTGCTCCCACCACATTCATCTCGAAGAAGGGGTTTATCCAAGACGAGACCCACAAAGAAGGCTCAACCCAACAATGAAGAAAGTCGTCAAGAACGAACTCTGAAATTGTTAGCTGTTGGTATTACATACCCGATCTCGGACAGCAAATAGGTTAGTCCAACACAAGTAGTTCCCAAGAAATCGGGAGTTACTGTAGTCGAGAATGAAAAAGGGCTCTTGTCCCTACAAAGGTTGTGACGGGTTGGCGTATGTGCCTTGATTATCGCAAGCTTAACATTGCTACCGGCAAGGACCACTTTCTATTTCCATTCATCGACCAAATTCTGGAACGGGTCGCTAGTCATCCTTTCTATTGCTTTCTCGATGGGTGTTCAGGATACTATAAGATAGAGATTGCTTTAGAAGATTAGGATAAGACCACCATTATATGTCCTTTTGGCATATATGCTTTCCGGCATATGCCATTTGGACTGTGTAATCATCCGGCCATGTTTCAGAGGTGGATGATGAGCATATTCAGTGACATGATCGAGATGTGTATGGAAGTGTTCGTTGATGATTTGACCGGATTTTGAGATTCTTTCGATTCTTGCTTATTCAACTTAGAAGTTTCTCTTTAAAGATGCATTGAGAATGGTCTTGTGCTCAACTGGGAAAAGTGTCATTTCATGGTCTTATCCTGTATTGTTCTAGGGAACATTGTTTTTGAAAGAGGGATTGAGGTATATCAGTCCAAGATTGAACTCATTTCTAAGTTGCCTACCCCAAAGAGTGTAAAGGACATTCGCTTATTTCTCGGGCATGCCAGATTCTACAGGAGGTTCATACAAAATTTTTCAGCATATCTAGACCATTATGCAACCTCCTGGCAAAATATGCCACGTTCGTTTGGACACAAGAGTGTGAAGATGCTTTTCGAACACTCGAGGCTAAACTGACTTCTGCCCTTATTATACAGCCACCCGATTGGAGCTTACCGTTCGAGATTATGTGTGACGCTAGAAATTTTGCTTTGGGGGCCGTCCTTGGTCAAAGAAGGGAAGGGAAGCCATTCATTGTATATTACGCAAGCAAAACTCTAAACAGTGCTCAAATGAACTATTCAACTATTGAGAAAGAGTTGCTTGCTATGGTTTTTGCACTTGACAAATTTTGTGCGTACTTGATCAATTCCCCTATCACGGTTTTCATATATTATACTGCCCTTAAGTACCTCCTTTCCAAAAAATATGCTAAGGCACGTCTTATTAGGTAGATCGTTCTGTTACAGGAATTTGATTTGACCATCAAGGACAAGCGGGGAGTTGAAAATATAGTAGCAGACCATCTGTCTCGGCTTGAGTTCAATGACTCTTCCGACAGTCTCGCTATAAAAGATGACTTACCAGATGAGCATCTCATCGCCGTCACTACCATGCCATTGTATGCTCACGTTTCTGGTCGAGGTTCGCAATTTCTACATGGATGATCCTTATCTTTAAAATTATTGCTTCAACTAGATCATGAGACGCTGCATTCCAGAGGATGCGGTTACTTGTGTCCTGACCTTTTGCAACAACGATGCATATGGTGGTCATTTTTCCATGAACAAAACTGCCGCAAAAATCTTGCAATGTGGTCTTTATTGGCCCACTTTGTTCAAAGACACCGATTATTTCTGTCGTTCCTGTGAGCGGCTCTAGAAGTTAGGAGCTCTTACTCGCTGTGACATGATACCTTTGAACCTAATTCTGATAATCGATGTATTCAATTATTGGGGGGTAGACTTCATGAGGCCATTTCCACCTTCTTCTGGTTACCTCTACATTCTCCTCGCTGTGGATTACGTCTCCAAGTGAGTTGAAGCCACACCGTGTTGTTCCAATGATAATGCAGTTGTGATATAATTCTTAAAAGGAAAATATGTTATCTTGGTTCAGTACTCCTGTGCAATCATTAGTGACAAAGGTACGCACTTTTGTAATCGATCTTTTGAGGAACTGATGCACAAGTATGACGTCATCCACAAGGTTTCGACCTCCTACCATCCACAAACAAGCGGGCAAACCAAGCTGGCAAATAGGGAGATTAAGCAAATCTTGGAAAAATCGGTCAAACCAGATCGCAAGGATTGCTCTTTACACCTTTTTGTTGCTCTTTGGGCATATCGCACCGCATACAAATCCCTCATTCAGATGTCTCCCTATAGACTTGTTTACGGCAAAGCTTGCTATTTACCTGTTGAGTTGGAACGTAAAGCCTATTGGGCCACCAAGGCCCTAAACTTTGATCTTAGTACGGCAGGTTTCAACAGAAAGCTCCAATTATCTGAGCATGTGGAGTTAAGGAACGACGCTTATGACAACTCCAGGATATACAAGGCAAAAATAAAGGCGGCTCACGACAAGCAGATCCTGAGAAAGAAATTTGAGCCGAATCAACGGGTCCATATTTAGGATTCTCGTTTTCATGTCCACCCAGGAAAGTTGAGGTCCCGGTGGACTGGTCCATATGTGGTACAAAAGAGTTTTTCCCAATGGTGCTGTTGAAGTCAAAGAAAGTAAATGGCCAGATATTGAATCACTACATTGAGCGGTTGCCTGAGCCTGAAGAGATCACTCTAGTGGCTACGATTTACTCGTCTGACTAGTCTGATCACACCTCACCGTATCCTTTAGTACCATATTTTTCATTTTATTTTCATTTGGTTTTATATTTAGTTTGTATTTTGCTTTTTGAGATTTATTTTTCAGGAAGTTCGAGCTGTATATACATACTATTGGTATGGTCGCCATCCAGGTGTCTTCTTTACCTTACTTTTTCACTTTGTATATTTTTAGACATTAAGGATACTGTCTGATTTTGATTAAGGGTGGTGAGCATGTTCATGTGTAAATAGTCTTTGTTTATGAAAATTTTTGTGATTTTGCCTGAGTATAATATCAATTTATTTCTGTTGCTTTAATTTTTGCTATCTTTAATTACTAGGAAGTGACTTTCAGAGTTTTTTTTATGCACGTGCTAAACCTTGTGGTAAGATAGATGTTAACACATTTGGCCTAGAGAAATTCCCTTGTTAAGTATAATTTTTCTTGAGAGATACATATGTGAGATTGAGAAAAGAGCTTTTAGAACTTTTATTGACATTTGGTAAAATCATTGTTTAGAACATTATACATGATTTGTGGTTTGTTGGACATATGCTGGAGGGATGAATTTTTGTTCAATTAGGAGGATTACCTTTTCAAAGAGACTTTATCATTGTATTAGCTCATTTTTATAAAGTCATGTTCTTAAAAAAAAGAAAAAAAAAGAAAGAATAGAGAATGAAAAAAAAACAGAGAAAAATATAAAAGAAAAGAAAACAAAAAGATCTCTCTCTATAAGAAAAAAAAAAGAAGAGAAAAATAAAGGACATGACTATTTTTCATATGTATTTCCATTGTATGGCTCTTATTCGTTATTATAGTTTTCTTATTGACCATTAAGAAATCCTGAAATTTGGTTGTGGTTTGAATGGAGGATTGTTCTAAGTAGTTGATTTAGCCTATCTTTTTATCAATGATTGTTCAATTGTTTGTCCTACAAAAATGCCTTCTCATTTGTGTGTAATTAATTCATCATTTTGACTCCATCAGTGAAATCCCTTGAACTAAAACAAAATATCTCAAATACCCATGAGGATATGGAGTCGAAACCTTACTTGCTGGATTTTTTGAAGCCGATATGTTATGGTTTGTGGTAAGAAGGTTATGGTTTAGAGCACACACATACGAATTCTATTCTTATGAGTGAAATAATTTTGATAGCGAATTTTGATGATTACTAACCTCTTTGATTGAAATGCACAAGCGATGTTTGTAATTATTTTCTATGACGTGATTACTCAAGCTAGTTGGGGGTTGTGATAAGTGCATGAAAGTGTTCTTTCAAAGTGCTTAATTGTGTATATTTGTTAGAATTATTTTAAATAAAAATAAATATTTCCATGACTTTTAGTGATTATTATTTTTTTTGGAAAATATTTATTTTAATTTGTTATAATTTAATTCATGTTTAATCTTGGGTTTAATTTTATTTTGCAAGGTTGAAATACAAGAAATTTGGTGAAAAATATCAAAAGAATTCAAAAATCCCAAAAGAACCAGCCAAAGTCGCCATCTAAGCTAACCTGTCGGGACCCAACGCCACATGGTCCAATCAAACTGCGGGTTAGTATGCCTCGCAGGCCTTGCCAGCCCTTTCCCTCCTTTACACATGCATCAGCACGCCTCTAGTCCACACCGAGCGCCCAAGGGCGCGTCCCCTTCACCGTACCAGTGCGCAAGTGGCGCGCCTCCCCTCCAGACAAGCAGCCAAACGGTGCGCCCCGCACACGAGCTTCTGGCCAATCAGTGCACGCATTAGTGTGCGACACTGTTCGCTCGAAAACACACTCGAATTTAAGCGCAAGTGCATGGATTGTTCAAGTAATAAAGTGGACAAAAGAGTCCGAATATCGTTCCCACGGAGAACTAACAAACCTAATTAACTAAGCACTATGAATACTAAATGACTACTTAATCTAGGCTAGCAACTTAGACGAAGAATGATAAATAAACAAAATAAATATAAACAAAAATACTATAAATAAAGCCTAGGATCGATTAGCTTCCCCCAACGTGTCCTCTATTCAATTACTCTTGAATATCTCACCACAATTCTCAATTCTATGCTAGTCTAAGAATTTAAGAACTAAGTTGCAGCTCTCGCTTATTGACCTAATTATGTACTCAATTCTAACTCACGCGTCTGCTCGTTGAAATTTAATAAATTTACACACGATTCCTAGAATCCTAAGTTGGTCTCCTCTCGGTACTTGCGATTCAAAATTCGACTACCTAGACTACCAATCTCCTCTCGGAACTTATGGCGTCTAAGCTGTGATTCTTGTTATTCCAAATTTAATCAAATTGCCTCTCTCAAATTTAACCTAATTGAACCTAGAGTTTCTATCCAATCTCTCAATTGCAAATAGAAATAAACTAGCCAACAAGAACACAAACATGAGAATTGAGTAATTGCAGCAATTTTAATTAAAATTATAATAGATTCGACATTAAGTTCGGCCAATCTCTCCTAGAGAGAGATTTATCCTCTTGAAACCAAACAAATAAATATATAAAATAAGCTAGGGTTCATAATTAATACAAGAAATACAAGAGAAAGGAAAATAAAGAGAGTAGACAAACAGGCAAGATTCGCAGCAAATTCATCTTTATCTCTTCTTTGAAGAGCCAATCCTTCTCTTGATGTTTTTGAGCTTTTTGTGGTGTTTCTCTCTGTGTGAATCTCCCTTTTTTTTTATCCAAAAAGTGTTCTATTTATAGCCCAAGTGATTTGACCTAATTTCCCATCTTGAAACGAAGTTAAAACGTTGTCGTTTTTGCATCAGTGAAGTTTGGCGGTCATTCGGCTGAGTTTGGCGAAAGACCGGCTCATAAAAAGTCGATGTTGAAAATTGACCTGGCGACCGTTCGCCCAGATCAGATGTTCGACCGCCTAGCTTGGCGGTCAATCACCCCAAGTTGGCGAACGACCGCCTCAAAGAGTTTTTTTCGAAATCCTTCACCCGGGCAGTCATTCGGCTGAATTTTGGCAAACGACGAGCAATGCCTCGGGTTTTTCCTTCTTTTTGCTCTTTTCGGGTGGTCGTTCGGCTCATGATAGGCGAACGACCGACTCTTGATTTTTCTCTTTGATTTTGCTTACTTCTTCTTCAATATTTGTCCGTTTTATGGGTTTTTTCGTCTCAATTTCTGTGTTTGTTCTCAAATCACCTATCCACTCACAAAACTCATCAAAACACATTAAAACTTGAAGAAATTACAACAATTCAAGATGGAAATTGTGATATATGAGTGAGTATATTGCTCACTCAATTCGCTCCCAAAATTAAACCATAGCTTGTCCTCAAGCAACAAAGCTCTATCAAGTGTATTATCATACCTATTTTATTTATACATGATAGAAATAAAGAACTAAATGCAAAATGTAAATATGTAAAATTGTGAATGAATGTATCTCGTAATCAATATCTCGGATTTACATCTCAAATTAGAATTCCTCTGCAGAGCTTTGAGGAAAAATAAAGATTGTAAATGACTTTGCTTTGGTACACCTCTCTCAAATGCTCGAGTTCTTCGTGTGTGTGTGAGAGTTGTCTCTCCTTCCTTAGTCTCAAAACTTGATTTCTCGTAAGTATAAGTAAGAGTCACATTTCTAGAATATGAATGAAGAACAACCATAAGCCTAATTTTTGCACCCTTCTCCACTAATGGAACACTTAAAGAGTTATAAAGATCAAAAGGACTTTGTAGGCTTGTAACAATAGGCTCTGGTGGAAGTGGTGTATTTAAGCTCAAATCATCCTAGCTCACTTCCTACGAATCGTCTCAATTGACATTGACAATTATTAAGATCCTCAAATACATCCCAATACTAACCTTGAGAATTTTTCAAACTCTCTCCTATTATTGACTTTTTTATGATTTCTCTTCCTCCAATATATATTTTCTTTATTTTTATCCTCCACCAAACTTATTGATTTAAGAGGGTTAAACTTTATTTTTTTTTTTTGTTTTGTTTTTTGTTTTTTGTTTGTTTTTTTTTTTTTTATGGTGAAGGAGGGTTTGATGTACATAGTCTTTTATGGGTGATGGCATTACCTTGATTATACAAAGTTAACTATCCTAACTAGGATGACAGGTTAGGTTTCTTTTATTGGCTAAGGATTTTGTTTTGGGTTTAACAAAGAAAAGGCTAATAAAGCTCAAAACGGTACACAAAAGTTTAAACATCAACTGGTTGGCTATTTTGCTCAAACGATTCAAATGAAGGCCTTAATAATATCTCTCACTACTCTAAGCATTCGGATTTCGCCTCAAAAAGTGTTAAAAAGGGTTCTAGTGCTCACGAAACGAATCAATTCCAAAAGTTTACAAGACCTAAAGACATGAGACATAAGTGCATAAAATTTGAAAAACATCAAGCATAATCAAAAGTGTGAACCTCTCACTCAATCAATTCACAATAACAATGTTTTAAGAAGAGCTCATCAAAAGTCATTCATCCTATCAACGACCGAAAAAACTACCACTACACGTAACAATCACTCCTAAATTGCAATGAAAATGAATAAAAAAATAACTAAATGAAAAATACATTCACTCCTAAAATGCAATGAAAATGAATAAAAAATAACTAAATGAAAAATAAGTAAAAGATAGAATCGTACCCCCAAACTTAAAATGGACAGTGTCCTCACTGTCTACTATACTGCACAGGTTAAGAGTACTTACCTTGGGTTGCCTCCTAAGAAGCGCTATGTTTAACGTCCAGCTTGACTAGATGTCGCGATAAGTCTTCAAATAGCGGCTTCCGTCCATAGTACGCGTCATACAGCACATCCCACTGGTTTCGGTCTTGAATGCCCTCAATCTTGGCAAAATGTGGCTTTCTGAACGTACGTGCAAATGGACTTCTCTTCAATTTGTGTGGGTTGGAGGTTTTGAAGTAATCTCTAAAAGATAGTGGTGGAGGCGTCATCCATAAGTGATATCCACTTTTGAAATCTTCAACGGACGATGGCAACGTGATGTCGTGTGTTTCGAAAGGAGATGACGTCTCGTCGAATTCATCATATTCAATTATAACTCTCAACATCTCTGCCATGGAATCCTCATCAAGTGTGACAATATCATAATCTTCTCAAAGTCCGCTTGGCATCTGATCGCTTTCACAGTCCACCTCTTTTGTCACTGTTTCGGTGGAGTTTGTAGGAGTCATACTCAAGGTTAACAACTCCTATTGGATTTGATCGAGTTGGTGTTGTACTCTTTTTAGTTCATCTCTCCTTGATATCGCCGGAATTAAATCTCCTTGAAGTATCGGTGTTGTGGACACAACTATTCTGAGATTATCTAGTTGAGTTTGCAATTGACCGATTATTTTTCTTCTTTGCCCTTCTTCCCGCAGCCGTGTCGCTTCCAAATATGTTGTGGATTCAGAGTGTAACTCGTGGAAGCACTCCATAGTTGGGTTTGGAGGGTTTTGGTATGTTGCCAGGTTGTATATCATATTCTCAAAACATTGATGCAGAGGATTCTAACATTGGTAATCGTACCTGCCTAAATCTTCTAGGTACCAATAGGCTTCGTCCGCAGTGAAATTATAGAAATAGGTGATAGTACCTCTTTCCACCCATTCGCGCGTTGCGGCGGTGAGCCCATCCAAGAAGTTCATTAGTTGATCCTCTCCGTTCAAGCTGTGGTAAGGGAAGTCCCGGAGGATGTTCTTGTATCTCTCCCACGCAAGATAGCAAGGCTCGTGATTCCTTTGCATAAAGTTTAAGATCTCTTATCGATCCCAAATATTAAACTTCCTGCAAAATAAAAACACTATAGTATCAAAGAAAATTTTATATTGAATAAAAATGATTTTTTTTTCTCTTTTTTATGCTAAGATTAAGGTTTCTATCGTTCTTCACAGTGTTAATCAAATTAGGCCGTTTTGTTCCCCGACAACGACGCTAAAAACTTGTTCGCTCGAAAACACACCCGAATTTAACCGCAAGTGCACGAATCGTTCAAGTAATAAAGTGGACAGGAGAGTCCGGATATCGTTGCCACGGAGAACTAACTAACCTAATTAAGTAAGCACTATGAATACTAAATGTCTACTTTATCTAGGCTGGCAACTTAGATGAAGAATGATAAATAAACAAAATAAATGTAAATAAAAATACAATAAATAAAGCCTAGGATCGATTAGGTTCCTTCACGTGTCCTTTATTCAATTACTCCTTAATATCTCACCACAAATCTCAATTCTATGCTAGCCTAGGAAATTAAGAACTAAGTCGCAGCTCTCGCTTATTGACCTAATTATGTACTCAATTCTAGCTCACGCGTTCGCTCATTGAAATTTAATATATTTACACACGATTCCTAGAATCTTAAATCGGTCTCCTCTCGGTACTTACGATTCAAAATTCGACTACCTAGACTACCAATCTCCTCTCGGTACTTATGGCATCTATGCTTTGATTCTTGTTATTCCCAATTCAATCAAATTACCTCTCTCATGTTTAACCTAATTGAACCTAGAGTTTCTATTCAATCTCTCAATTGCAAATAGAAATAAATAAACCAACAAGAACACAAACATGAGAATTGAGTAATTGCCACAATTTATTAATGAAAATTATAATGGATTTGACATTGAGTTCGGGCAATCTCTCCTAGAGAAATATTTAGCCTCTTGAAACCAAACAAATAAATATATAAAATAAACTAGGGTTCACGCGTCCTTCTCTTGGTGTTCTTGAGCTTTCTATGGTATTTCTCTCAGTGTAAACCTCCTTTTTTTTGTCCAAAAAGTGTTATATTTATAGCCCAAGTGATTTGACCCAATTTTCTATCTTAAAACGAAGTTAAAAGGTTGTCATTTTTGCATCAGCAAAGTTTGGCGGTCGTTCAGCTGAGTTTGGCGAACATCCAGCTCATAAAAAGTCGATGCTGAAAATTGGCCTGGCGACCGTTCGCCCAGATCAGATGTTCGACCGCCCAGCTTAGCAGTCGATCGCCCCAAGTTGGCGAACGACCGCCTCAAGGAGTTTTTTTCGCAATCCTTCACCTGGGCAGTCGTTCGGCTGAATTTTGGCGCACGACCGGTAGTGCCTCGGGTTTTTCCTTCTTTTTGCTCTTTTTTAGCAGCTGTTCGGCCCATGATAGGCGGACGACTGGCTCTTGATTTTTCTCCTTGATTTTGCTTACTCCTTCTTCAAGATTTGTCCATTTTTCACGTTTCTTCGTCTCGATTTTTGTGTTTGTTCTCAAATCACCTAGACACTTAAAAAACTCATCAAAACACATTAAAACTTGAGGAAATTACAACAATTCAAGATGGAAATTATGATATAAGAGTGTGTATATTGCTCACTCATTAGACACATGGGACCCGCACAACTCCTTCGGCCTCTCACCGTGCACCGCGTGTATAGCTGTCTCCCTGGCCGGTCTACCCTAGCATGCATCGCCCAACCAATTGGCGCCACGTGTCCGCTCAGTTCTAAAGCCGCGAATCACATTGCAACACGTGGCAAGTCGAAGTCAATTTATCTTCACCGGGGAATTTCAGTCAAAGCTCCGAATTTTACTAATTAAAATGCCAAAATGTCTCCAAATATTAATTAGTTAATTACCTTATTTTTGTATTCCCTTTTTCTTTTAGTTTTCTTTTTTTTCCTTTTTACTAGTCACTCCTAAACAATATACATAGACGTGTTGGTTAGAGTTTTTTTTACCCTTAATGACAATAATAATAGACAATTTATTTCTCATATTTTTCTAAAATTTATGTGAGAATGTATTGGAGGCTTGGGTAAGTTCCTAACAAGGCTAGGGATGAACTCAATTGTGTAGCTTCACTGTCTCAATTTTGATTCCAAACTATGTGTTTAAAGGTTAGATTTTTATTATGAATTAAGTTCTTATTTATTTTCTGAAAAATTATGTTCTTTTATTTTTCATATAAATTTAGTCATGCTTGATTTATGTGATTTTTAGAGAAAATTAATTTCATTAATTTGCTTATTTTTGTAAGTTATTCTTTTACTGTAATATTATCAAATTAATATATTGTCGATTTAGGAATGCTTATAGAACATGAAATTGAATGTTTATTTTATTTGATTAGTCCTTTACTGCGTTATGATCAATTTTGATATATCTTCAATTTAGGATAGTCAATGAAATTTATATTCGTTGTTTTAATTAAAAGAACTTTTTCATAATAAAATATATGTTATTAATTTTAGTTCTTAATGACATATTTTTCGGTTACTTGTTTGAGATGTGAAACTTGTAATTCAGTAATAAATTGGAATCGAAATTGGTATCAGTGAAGTGAAGTAATTGAGTGACTCTCAAAGCCTTAATTTTTCTCATTGATTGTCTATTAAATTTTACTCGCTTTCTTCGATTTTAAATTCTCATAATTCCCGATTTTTATTTTTAAGTTTTAGTTTTATCTCTTAAAGTTTTTTTCGAGTCTTTTGGTTTTTTTATTTTCACCTCCTTGTGGAGACGACTCCGCTTATGTTGTGCTACCGATGACCGCTTAGCTATTGCATAATTTGAGCGTGATCACATGCCATAAATATAACTCATCAAAATATGCTTAATTTATAAACATATAACACATAAATCACATAATTTCAAAGCATAGCACATTGTGAAATATAACACATCATCATGACATAGTTTTATCTTCGAAAATTATTTGTTGTTGCAGGTTAGATTTGTACTCACTTGGTGTCATTGTAATACATGTAAGGGTCAGTTAGGTAAATAGCCATTTCGGACTGTGTGTTTTCAAAAAATAGCCACAGTTTCAAAAAATTTAAACACATTGTAAGAAATTTCTGACAATAATAAAATTACACATAAAATGTGCTGTAAGAAATTTCTTGCACGAATTAGAAATTTCTGAAAGTGCTAGTTTTTAAATTTTTTGAAACTGTGGCTATTTTTTAAAATCATTTTGTGAACAGTGGCTATTTTCTTAAAATTCCCTATATAATTCCTTCGCGTAGTGCTCATAACTATATATTTCTCCTGCATAGATTACGTGAACAATGTGTGATTAGATACTATACTAATCACACATCAGTTAACTTGTTAGCTCTCTTCTCTTGATTAAGATAATCCTATTATTAGCATTCATCTACTTAAAATTGATTTATCACTTTTAAATAAATCAACTATCATGGTCTCATATCAAAAAAGTAATTAAATCAATTATTTTCAAAAAATTAAATTTTTGAATCTAAATTAATTGATTACCAAACAAATTAATTAATTGCATCATAGAAATTATTAATTAAAATTAATTATCAATCAATATATTTCCTAAACTAAACTTAATCTCTTTAGATTATTTAATAACTAATCTCTTACTAACTTAAAAATAATTAATTAATTATCGAGTAATTAATCAATTTACTAAATAAACATGGTTGATGAATTCATTCGACTAAGATTGATTTCTCATATTTATAGCATTTGATCATTGTAACTAACCACTTAATAATAAATAATTAATTAATAATTATCCTTATAATAAATAATTCTTATTCTAGCCATTAAATTAATTTATTTATATAATTTAATTATCAAGTTATATAATACTTGATTTCTACTTGATCATATAACATTACTTTGATCATTTTACTTTTAAAAGTAATAGGTTGGAACTTTAAGCGAATTTGCATATTTAGCTAAATACTTTAAAATAAGTTTCTGCTCATAAAGTTTACTTATAGTAATACTTAAGGCCCAAATATTAATTTTCTTCACTTAGGTCCATAAGCCCACTAACTATTTTTAGTTGGATATTAACCAAGTATAGTCCATATTTTATATATTTTTGACTAATAGATGACCCAAGGATTCATGTATATAGATTTAAACTCTTTGAACTTACAATGTTCATTTCTAATTTAATAAACTCTAAATACATTATAATATTGTAACATCTTACTAATTTATCATTTGATTTATCTAAAGAATCATTTTGATTTTTAGACACCTTGTTTGTAAAGATATCTAAATGACCAAAATACCTTTTAAGGGAAAAATAATTTATTATTATATATAGTAATTTTTGAAGCCTTGAAAATCATTACTACGAATTAAATTCTGCAATTTCAGCAAAAATTTGACATTTTAGAGATTGGTCTCTATATTTTTTAAAATTTACAATTTTAGCCCAAAATATAAAATATTTGACATTTTTGTCCCGGGTCCGTTTTTGAAGATATTTTACCATATTACTCAATTCACTTAAATAAATATTTTTCTCTCCTTGGAAAAAGTCAAATTCAACCATATTCCCCTTCTAATTTCTAACTTTTTAAAATAAGAGTAATTTTGATATTTTAAGCATAATTTATTTTGGATACCAAATCTAAACTTGGTTCCTTCATAAAAATTATCTAGCTTCAAGAGATCTAATACTTCACAGTTTGGGTATCAACTCTATTCTAGGTGTTTCATAGAGTTCCTTCACAAACTCATTTTTATATTCTACAAATATTAGATATACTAAAAAAAAAAGTATCTTCAATGGACCCTTTTTTTTTCATCATCAAACTTGAACTTCTAATAATCATCTATACCTTTTTTTTCTCTCTGTTTTGATTAAGGCCATATATTGTGTTGGTGTAAATTTGAACCAACGACGAGATCCGCACATCTACGATGTGATGCGGCAATAAAAGATAAATTTGGTCGGAATTTAGATCGCGAAGATATTAAAAGAGACAGAATTTTTCAAGTGGTTCGGCCCTCCTCTGGAGTAATAACCTACGTCTACTGATAGTTGTACTACGAGTATTCGATTACCAAAAATTCCAACTCCTTCTCCAGTCCCTCCATTCTCCTCTTATAGTCTAGGAATTAAGGTTCAGAGAAGGAAACATAACGCACGATCCCTCACAAATCGGGAGTAATTTTCGAATTAAATGTGTGGTTCTTAAATGAGCGGTTATCTTTCCCTAAAGACTCGGGAAGTGAATATCCTAACGGTTACATCAATCGTGAGTCTTACGGGCTTAGTTACAAAATATCCCACGATCGGGGGTAGAAAAGAGGAACAGAAAAAAGAGACCTAAGCTACCACATGTGGACTTCATCTTCGATCGGGGGTCACTAGCTTCGCAGGTCGAGCCCTCCATCTTATGTGAAGTCCTTACTTCCTCTCTGAGGCTAGCTTCGCAAGGGTGGATCATCTTCGATGATCGCGGCCTTCTTGTCTGTCAATCCCTCTCCGAGGGTCTTGTCATAAAATCGACATTACCTTTGGTGGTGTTTTTCCCGCTTATCATCGTGGATGTAAAATCAAGGATCATCTTCGACGATCCTCGTACCGTCTTCGTCCGAGGGAAGCTCCTGTGATGACGTGGCATTCTTTTCCTATGCATGCTCGCATTAAATGTTCCTCGGAGACTCCGCCCCCGAGGCTACGTTTGCTGACGAAAACTCACTTACAACACATTGGACATGCAAGAATGTTTCATTCTAGAAAACATAAGATCTATCTTTTGGACATTCGTAGTTATCTTATTTACTTCTCAATGATTTGAGGTTCTAATATATATTTCACACGACTTAAAGTTTCCATACGTCAATTAGAAGAATTAATTTAGTCATGTCATACTAACTTCATTTAATGGTATTTTCTATTTTACACTCTAATAAGCTTAAATCATATATCATACATACTTAAACAATATTTTTTTTCTTAGTTTATCAAAACTAACTTAAATCAATTATATTAAAGTATCCTCATCATTTTTTTGACATTATAGAGAAAGAATAATTTTTCACAAATATTATATTACCATGCAACAATATATATATATATATATATATATATATATATATATTTCTAACAAACTTGAACAAAACTAGAACTTCAATACCTTATTAGATATTTGATTTTAAACCTTCTCTTTCATCTTTTCTTCTCAAAGACTTAAAAGGTAATAATTCAAGAACATAAAATCTCAAAAATTCAAACTCGAAAATGAATAAAAGATTTCACTTTTCTAATTACAAGGAAGATAAGAAAACAACACTAGTCAATATACCATTATTTATTTTTCTTCATAACTAGATGAAACTTTATTTTGGACATGACATTAATTAATTGTTAGTGAGGAATGAGGAGGATTCTTTTTCTTTTTTCCTTGGCTTAGAGTCCGACAATGGAAAGGAAGCGAGTGAGAGATAGAGGAAAGTGTTTATCAGTAGGACATCTTCTATTGATAGACTAAAGGTATCAAAAGTATCTAAAAAAATTATTTTTAAAATAGAACACTTCTCACTATCTTGTAATGCTCGGTTGAAGTGAGGAGTGGATGGAGAAACTTTCCAAAACTTATTCAATACTCTTTCAACGCAAAAAGTATTCTTTTTTTTTTTTTAGAATCCATATCATTCATACTTCAAGACAAGAAGAGTGTTGGCTTGTCAATTTATTTTCGTCTTTACACATAGTAAACCAAGTATAGCTTACTCGACTCAAATATCAATTTATTTTCTACAGTTGAATCAACTGGTTGTTGAGTAAAAGGGAGAGAAAATTTTCGCTTTCATACTTGTTGTTTAGTGTCTAGAGGTTGAGAATAGTAAATTGAGTTGTAATTCACTTACACATTGTCATAGTTCTCATCATTTAATGTCCTTTACTCAATAAAAATAAATAAGCAATTGCTTATTATAGTCCCCGTATGTATGTATGTATGTCCCAAAAGTTTTTTCAAATATTCAATCCCGAATTACATGGCAAGTGACTTGGCATTACACTTAATTTGCCAACTCATCTCTCATAATTTTAGTTGGGAAATCTGCATATATAAGGTTCTTTCTACACAAATTTACATATTTAAGTCATAGGGTAGAGAATATTATAAAAATAAGGTTCTTGCTGAGGTATTTTTTTTAAATACTAAAATAACCCTATAAATGAATACAGAAATAATAGTCTATTTTAGGCAATATTGTTTTATTATAAGGACATGTAGTATTATATATATATATATATAATATAAAACAATATTTGAAGTTGACTAAATACTTCCTTATTTTAGCTAGCATTTAATTGACGCACATTATTTTTGTGCTGAACGTTTTTAGCCAAACAATTTTTAACCAATATATTCGGATTTTATTTGCTGGATTTTATTTGCTGGATTTTGTATTGTATGCATTGTATTTATAGGGCATATAATTTATACTCTTGTTTGATTTAGGTATCTAATTTAAACTCAAACAATTCATATGTTCTGATACTTCTTCTTGCGCATTCTATTTATATTTTATTGGGGATATAATTTATATTATTGTGTATTAAGTTTTTCTACATTCGATATGTGTGTTTTTATTTGTTTGAATCAAAATTGTTGTATATGGAATAAAAACGCTGTAATTGTCATTTTTATTGTTTAAATGAGTTTTTTAGAAGTTATAAACCGTACGATTCAAGTATATATTTTATATTATTGTCCATATGGTGTATGTAAATACTGCTCTTGTATTTATTTTCAACGTTTGATATCCTATGAAGATTTATACTTAAAAAAAAAAAAAACTAATGGCAATTATTTTGTCATATACTATTCTGTCATATATTTTATATGTATAAAAATGATATCCTGTAATATATATATATATATATATATATATATATATATGTATATGTATATATATCTATTTGATGTCATTTGTTGATAGGTTGAGTCATGTCAAAATTTCAATATTTGTGATGAGGGTGGGTATTAGTCTGAGGCGAACACATACAAAGGTTTTCGTATGCATGGGGTGCTTGTGGATGAAAATTCATCTTATAAACACTTTCACAATTAACAACACTATCAGTTTTTTTTTTTTCAATTTATCATAAATTTAATTTATATTCCTGTATATAATAACATATATGCTTGAAGGATAAATGACAACTATCGGGAATTTAAATTAAATTCGTGTATATAATATATTTTTTTAATTAACTGATGAATTTGAATTGTATTGAAATTTAAGGTTAGGAAGATTTTAATATGAATATTAAAGTTAATTGAGAATTTAATTTATACTCATGTACATAAGCACATAAATGTTTGAAAGATAAGTCACAATTTCAAAAAAAAAAAAAAGATTGATCGTTTGTTTTTAGTTTTTTAGTTTATCAGAAATTTAATTCATATTCATATTCATGTACATAAGAACATAAATGCTTAAAGGATAAATGACAGCACTGTTTTTTTTTTTTTAGAACTTCTTTTTTCATTTTATCATGAATTTAAATTATATATTCCACAAAAGAAGGTGAATTTCTTAAACATATATATGTATTTTTTCAGTTTATATGTTTGAGTAGTGAATTTATTGTTGAAAGCTTTTATCAAAAGGTCAACTACTGTCCGTGTAGAATTATTAGGGAATGCATTTAGTAATTAGGATTGTATTTTTTTACCTACATTACAAGGAGAGTAAAAGTTATTTATAAAGCAAGTTATATATATATATATATATATATATAATGAAGGTTAAAAATGTATTTTTGCTCACACAAACTTATATATGTAATATTGTTTATATATGTAATATTCTACAGAGACTAACTTATATATGTAATTTTCTCATTTAAGTATTTTATTTTACAATTATACCCATTCTTTAAGTGGGTTTTTAAATTTTTTAATTCTTTTGCTAAGAATCCCTTTTCTTTAATGAGCCCAATTTTCTCTCCACCGTTTAGTGATACAAAATTCCCAGCAAAAAAAGACGAAGAAATTCTCAATTAAAAACACTAAGAAATTGTAAATTAAAAACTATGAAATATTTGAAGCAAATTAAAAATGCAAATTACAAACAACATAACAACAAAGCAACTTGTGGAGTTTCATTATTTATTTTTTTTCATTATCTATTCACGAATTAGAGTTATATTTATTTTTTTTTAGGTAGTACTAAAGCAACTTGTGGAGTTTCATTATTTTTTTTCTTTTCATTATCTATTCACGAATTGGAGCTTTTTCATTTCCAAAGCGTAAACATGCCATGTCATATACTTTAACTCCCTATCATCTCCTTTGCTTGAGGTTCTTTTACAAACTTCAAACTCAACCTCTTTTCCATATATTTTGTAATACTCTGTCAACTTTTCAAATGAATCAAAAACTGTTCAGCGCACGGATCATTCAAGTAATAAAGTGGATAAAAGAGTCTCGATATCGTTCCAACGGAGAACTAACTAACCTAATTAACTAAGCACTAAGAATACTAAATGTATACTTTATCTAGGCTAGCAACTTAGATGAAAAATGAAAAATAAATACAATAAATGTAAACAAAAATATAACAAATAAAACCTAGGATCGATCAGCTTCCCTCAACGTATCCTCTATTCAATTACTCCTTAATATCTTACCATAATTCTCAATTCAATGCTAGTTTATGAATTTATTAATTACGTCGCAGCTCTCGCTTATTGACCTAATTATGCGTTTGATCCTAACTCACACATCCACTCGCTAGAATTAAATACATTAAAGCCCGACTCCTAGAATCTAAATCGATCACCCCCCGGTCTTTATGATTTACAATTCATCTACCTAGACAACCAGTCATCTCCCGGTACTTATGGCGTCTAAGTTATGTTCTTGTTATTCTCGATTCAATTAAATTGCTTCTCCCGAGTTTAATCTAATTAAACCTAATTTTTCTACTCAATTTCTCAACTACAAATAGAAAATAAATTCATCCAACAAGAACATAAGCATATAGAATTGAAAATTACATAAATTTATTAATGAAAATTATAATAGGTTCGATATTGAGTTCGGCTAATCTCTCCTAGAGAGAGATTTAGCCTCTTGAAACCAAACAAATAAATATATAAAATAGATTAGGGTTCATAATGACTACAAGAAGTACAAGAGAAGAAAACAAAGAGAATAGAGAAAACTTAGGTGAGAATTGCAGGCAAATCCATCTTCATCTTCTCTTTGGAGAGCAAAATCCTCCCTTGGTGTTATTGAGCTTTTTTGTGGTATTTCTCTTTAAGGTATCCTCCTTTATTTCGTCTAAATTGTGTTCTATTTATAGAGCACATAATTGGACCTAAGTTTTCTGGAAATTCGAGGTCTTAAAAGTTTTGAAAACGACGACGTTTTTCATAAGGAGGATTTGCCGATCGATCGATTGGTTCACATGATCAATCAGCTGATAAGTTTTATCGGCCATCAGTTGACAGCCGATCGATTGGCTGATTCCTGCGATCGATCGACGTTCTTCTGTGGATCTTCGTAAGACTTGACTGATCGATCGGAGCCTATGTTGCGTTCGATCGGCGATCGCTCGCCCTTTTTTTGCCTGATCCTGGAAATTCTTTCAGATCGATAGGCAGATTGTTCCTAATCGATCGGCAATGGCTCTATCTTTTCTCCCCAAATTACTCCGTTCTGTGTGCTTTTTCACCTCGATTTTTATACTTGTACATAAATCACTTGTACACTCACAAAACTCATTAAAATACATAAACTTGAGGAATTAACAACAATTCAAGCCTGAAATTATGATATATGCATGAGTATATTGCTCGCTCATCACACCCCCAACTTAAACCGTTGCTTGTCCTCAAACAAAAAAGCTCTAACAAGTATGTTATCATACCCACTTTATTTATACATCATAGAAATAAAGAACCAAATGCAAAATATAAATATGCAAAATTGTGAATGAATGTGTCTCGTAATTAGTATCTCGGTTTTACATCTCAAATTAGAATTCCTCTGTAGAGCTTTTAGGAAAAATAAAGATTGCAAATGACTTTGTTTTAGTACACCTCTCTCAAATGCTCGAGTTCTTCGAGTGTGTGTGTGAGTTGTCTCTCCTCTCTTAATTAGACTCAAAACTTAGTTTCTCGTAAGTACAAGTAAGAATCACATTTCTAAAATATGAATGAAGAACAACCATAAGCCCAATTTTCGCACCCTTCTCTACTAATGGAACACTTAAGAGTTGTAAAAGATCAAAAGGACTTTGTAGGCTTGTAACTCACGTTAGGGGTGGATGGAAATGGTGTATTTAAGCTCAAATCATCCTAGCTCTCTTCCTACGAATCGTCTCAATTGACATTGACGATCTTAAGGTCCTCAATTACATCCCGATATTAACCTTGTGAATACTTCAAACTCTCACCCATTATTAAAATTTTTATGATTTCCCTTCCTCCACTATACATTTTATTTCTTTTGGTCCTCCTCCAAACTTATTGATTTTAGAGGGTTAAACATGAAATTTTTTTTTTTTCCAATGGTGAAGGAAGGTTTGATGTACATGGTCTATTATGGGTGGTGGCATTACCTTGATCATATAAGGTTAGCTACTCTAGTTATGATGACGGGTTAGGTTTCTTTTCTTGGCTAAGGATTTTTTTTTTTGGGGTTTACCAAAAACAAAAAGGCTAGTAAAGCTCAAAATGGGAGACAAAGGTTTAAACATCAACAGATGGCTATTTGGCTCAAACGATTCAAATAAAGGCCTTAATAATCTCTCTCACTACTATAAGCATTCGGATTTCGCCTCGAAAAGTGCCAAAAAAGGGTTCTAGTACTCATGAAACGAACTCTCACGAGTACAAATTTAATTTCAAAAGTTTACAAGATCTAAAGACTTGAGACATAAGTGCATAAAATTTGACAAACCTCAAGCATAATCGAAAGTATGAACCTCTCACTCAATCAATTCACAATCACAAATTTTTAAAAAGAGCTCACTAAAGGTCATTCATCCCATTAATGATCGAGAAAACTAACACTAAACATAACAATCACTGCTAAGATACAATGAAAATGAGTGTAAAATAACTAAATGAAAAATAAATAAAAGATAGAATCGTACTCCCAAATTTAAAATGGACAGTGTCCTCACTGTCTACTATACTGCACAGGTTAAGAGTACTTACCTTGGGTTGCCTCCAAAGGAGCGCTACCTTTAATGTCCAGCTTGACTCGGCGTCACCACAAGTCTTCAAATAGCGGCTTCCACCCATAGTACGTGTCATACAACACATCCCACAGGTTTTAGTCTTGAACATCCTCAAGCTTGGCAAAATATGGCTTTCTGAACGTACGTGTAAAAGGACTTCTCTTCGATTTGTGTAGGTTAGAGGTTTTGAAGGAATCTCCAAATGATGGTAGTAGAGGCACTGTCCGCAAGGGATATTCACTTTTGAATTCTTCAACGGACGATGGCAATGTGAGGTCATGAGTCTCGAAAGGAGATGACTTGTCGTCTAATTCATCATATTCATTTATGGCTCTCGACATCTTCGCCATGGATTCCTCATCAAATATGACGACATCATAATCTTTCCAAAGTCCGCTCGGCGTCTAATCGCTTTCCTACCTCTTTTGTCACGGTTTCGATAGAGTTTGTAGGAATCATACTCAAGGTTGACAACTCCTTTTGGATTTGATCAAGTTGGAGTTGTGCTCTTTTTAATTTATCTCTCCTTGAGATCGCCACAATTGAATATACTTGAAGTATCGGTGTTGTTGACAAAACTATTTGGAAATTATCTAGTTGAGTCTGCAGTTGACCGATTTGTATTCTCCTTTGCTCTTCGTCATATAGCTGTGTCGCTTCCCAATATGATGTAGATTCAGTGCGTGACTCGAGAAAGCACTCCATTGTCGGGTTTAGAGGATCTTGGTATGTCGCCGGGTTGTATGCTTCCTCCTTAAAATATTGATACGCTTGCAGAGGATTCCAACATTGGTAATTGCACCCAGGTAAGTCTTCTAGGTACTAGAAGGCTTCGTCCGCCGTGAAATTATAAAAAGAAGTGAGCCTATCCAAGAAGTTCATTAGTTGACCCACTCGATTGAAGCCGTGGTAAGGAAAGTCCCAAAGGAGGTCCTTGTACCTTTCCCATGCAAGATAGTAAGGCTCGTGATTCCTTTGCACAAACTGTAAGAACTCTTGTCGATCCCACTTTTTTAACCTCCTGCAAAACAAAAACAGGATAATATCAAAGAAAATTTTAAATTGAATAAAAATGATCTCATTTTTTTGTTTTTTTTTTTAGCCTAGATTAAAGTTTCTATCGTTCTTTACAGTGTTAATCAAATTAGATAATTTTTTTCCCCAGAAACGGCGCCAAAAACTTGTTTGCTCGAAAGCACATGCGAATTTAACCACAAGCGCATGCATCGTTCAAGTAATAAAGTGCACAGAAGAGTCCGGATATCGTTCCCACATTGAACAACTAATCTAATTAACTAAACACTAAGAATACCAAATGTCTACTTTATCTAGGTTAGCAACTTAGATGAAGAATGATAAATAAATGCAATATATGTAAACAAAAATACAATAAATAAAACCTAGGATCGATTAGCTTTCCTCAACGTGTCCTTTATTCAATTACTCCTTAATATCTCACCACAATTCTCAATTCAATGCTAGTATAGGAATTTATTAATTACGTTGCAGCTCTCGCTTATTGACCTAAATATGCGTTTGATCCTAACTCGCGCATCCGCTCGCTAGAATTAAATACATTAAAGCTCGACTCCTAGAATACTAAATCGATCACTCCCCGGTCCTTACGATTTACAATTCGACTACCTAGACAACCAGTCACCTCCCGATCCTTATGGCGTCTAAGTTATGTTCTTGTTATTTCTGATTCAATTAAATTGCCTCTCCTGAGTTTAATCTAATTAAACCTAATTTTTCTACTCAATTTCTCAATTGCAAATAGAAAATAAATTCAACCAACAAGAACATAAGCATATAGAATTGAAAATTACATAAATTTATTAATGAAAATTATAATAGATTAGACATTGAGTTCGGCTAATCTCTCCTAGAGAGAGATTTAACCTCTTGAAACTAAGAGAATAGAGAAAACTCAGGTGAGAATTGCAAGCAAATCCATCTTCATCTTCTCTTCGGAGAGCAAAATCCTCCCTTGGTGTTCTTGAGCTTCTTGTGGTGTTTCTCCCTAAGGTCTTTTCATTTACTTCATCCAAATTGTGTTATATTCATAGAGCACATGATTTGACCTAAGTTTTCTGGAAATTCGAGCACTTAAAAGTTTTGAAAACGACGACGATTGGTATCAGGAGGATTTGCCAATCGATCGGTTGGTTCACGCGATCAATCAACTGATAAATTTTCTTGGCCATTAGTTGACACCCGATCAATCGGCTGATACCTGCGATCGATCGGCGTTCTTAATGTGGATCTTCGTAAGACTTTACCGATCGATCGGCGCCTATATTGTGATCGATCGGCGATCACTCGGCCTTTTTTTGCCTGATCTTGGAAATTCTTTCCAATCGATCGGCTGATTGTTCTCGATCGATCGGCTATGGCTCTATCCTTACTCTTTATTTCTACTTTGCTCCAAATTACTCCGTGCTGTGTGCTTTTTCACCTCGATTTCCGTATATATACTTAAATCACCAGTACACTCACAAAACTCATTAAAACACATAAACTTGAGGAATTAACAACAATTCAATACTAAAATTGTGATATATGTGCAAGTATATTGTTCGCTCATCAAAAACTATTCCAATCTTAGGCTATTTTATTTTGTCTTCATGATTATTTTCTTTGTCTAAGGCTTCATTGTCATTGTTTTCCTGAGAACATATTAAAATAAAAATTATCACAGTCACTAGAGAAAATAATTTAGTCACAGTCGCAAGTATATATTTTTTCTCATCCTTATTGAAATAAGTTTGCAGATTAAAGAAAAATGTTTTAGTGTATATGATATCTTAATAGAAGATATCTTGATGTACGATTAGGGGTGTAATCGAGCCGAGCTGAGCTTTGAAATACTCAGGCTCGGCTCGTCAGGTTTTTCTCGAGCTCGATAAAATTGAGAAAATGAGGCTCGAGCTTAGCTTGATAATTAAGCTCGTTTTTTAGTTTTTTTCGAGCTCAAAAATCTCGATATGAGCTTGAGCTTGAGAAAAGTTCGTTTTGATCTCGAGTTCGAGGATCCAGATCGCCGGAGAGGTTGTCATAGAAGATCCAAATCTCTGGGCATCACTGAGAGATGGAGCGGACCTCGACGAGAGCCGGCTCGTCCAGTTCGACGGCGTGGACCAGCGCAGCTCACGCAGGTAGAGGCGACGCCGGGAAAGGGTCGAGGCCGCCAAATCTAAGTATCGCGCAAGGGAGGTACGCAGAGTAGTGCGCTCCGGCGTTACGCGAAAGGCGGTCGAGCTGGCCGGAGTGGCAAGGGGGCACGATGAGGAGGCAGTCGGCGTCGCGACAGAGCGTCGGGAGGTGCGGGGCGAGACTCGACGGGGCTGTACACGCGAAAGCGGGTGGTTGAGACGTAGAAGAGCTCGCGAGGTCGCGCGCGAGGAGGAAGGGCAATGCCGGCAGGGTCTGGCCGAGAGAGATAAGTGAGGGAGAGAGTGAGCTTAGTTAGAGAGAGATTTTGAGAGGCAGATGGTTGATGAGGTGGGGAGGGGGAGGAAAGGAAGAGGAAGAAAAATAAATAATTAATTAATTAATAAAAATAAAATAAATCCATAGTTGAAATCGGACATTTTATTTGGGCCATCCTAACTTTAATTAGTGCCTAATAGTGATAGTAGACATTGTGTTTAATTATTTTTATAACTTTAATTTTTTATGTTATAAAAATAATTTTTTATAGAGCCAAGCTTTAGTTAGTTCAAACTCTGTTTATTTATTATTCGATCCCTAAAATCATATTCAAGCTCAGCTCGTTTATACAACGAGCCGAATACGAACGAGCTTTTATAGAGCCGAACACTGAGCTGCTCACGAACGGCTCAACTTGTTTACACCCCTATGTGCGATAGTAATTGGTAAAAAAAAAAAAAAAAAAAAAGGGGAAATCGTAGGAAATAGTCAAAAAAAATTCATTTTTAAAATACAGTCCATGTTTCAAAAAATTCAAAAAATAGCCATGTTACGAATTATATAACAGAAAAGTGTCACACAAAATGTAACACATCTCTAAACATTTGTAAGATATTATTTAACACTTCAAAAAATAATGAGTAAAACTTGAAGTGTTACAAAATATCTTACAAATATTTACAAATGTGTTATATTTTGTGTGACACTTTTCTGTTATATAATTCGTTACATGGCAATTTTTTTAATTTTTTGAAACATATGCTATCATTTAAAACAAACATTTAATTTTGGCCTATTTTTGCAACTCACCAAAAAAAAAAAAACAAAGCAAAAGGGACTCCTAGATACTCTTTCATGGTCTGTGTGCATTTTAACGGCAGACAAAATTAGGGTAAAATCATTACCGTAATTGTGAATGAAAATTGAGATTATTAAGAAAAGGGATTATTTAAAAAACCAATTAAGAAAAAGGGTATAATTGCAAAATAAAATATTTAAATTAAGAGATATGAATTGAGAAATTAAGTGTAATGTCAAGTCACATGCCATGTAATTTGGGATGAAATATTTGAAAAAATATTTGGAATCCCTAGCATTATTATATATATATATATATATATATATATATATATATATATATATATGAAATAAAGACATTGGCAATGACCTATTAGAATAGGTTGCCTTTGGAATATTGTTAATTAGTTTTTTTTTACCAATTATAGTCCATATGTTCTCAATTAGGTGGCATATATAAAAAAAATATAATGCACATCTTCATTGGATAAGGTGAAAATATGTATATAATTATAATGATTTTGTGTAAACTAATGTTATATAGTGCCACTAAAATGAAGTTTCATGATGAGATTTAACCCATATTACTATTAATCTACTTTAGATTAAAATAACTCTTATGTACATATATTAATTGTCATATGTACAACATTTAATTAAATTTTCAAGTACATATTATGTACTTTAACTTTACATGGAATTTTAGTCTCCGTGGTGTTGATACAGAATTTTGTATCAACTAACACGTGTAAAGTACGTGAGAATAAAAGAGTAAAAAAAAAAGATAATCAGAGGAAATAATAAGTCTCGAAGAGAAATTAGTCTCCTTCCTTGTATTCAGTAATCATTGGCTATTTATGGTCGCATACAATTGTCTAATAAATATACGCGTTTATCCATTTTTGAAAACTTGAGGTCGGGAATAAATGACTCCGAAATGAGGTCGAGGACAAAAGACTTAGGACCGGGCCTACGGGAGAACCGGGGGGGCCGCCCACAATGTGCTCGGGTGGTAGGGCGCCACCCATATTGTGCCCGAGCGGCTGCCCGCCGCCCACACTGTACTCGAGCGGTTAGGTGCCGCCCTCATTGTGCCTGGGCAGCCGCCCGCCACCCACACCGTACTCGGGCGGCTGGGCACCGCCCACATTGTGCCTGGGCGGTCGCCCGTCGTCCATACCGTACTCAGGCAACTGGACGCCGCCCACATTATGCCCGGACGGTTGCCTCACCGCCCACACTGTACTCAGGCAGCTGGGCGCCGCCCACATTGTGCCCAGAGGGCAAGCTGCCGCCCATACTATGCTCGGGCCGTCGGTTGCCGTCCACATCATATCCCGTAGCTGTTCGTCGTCGAAGAGCGCATCGGACTTCATAATCCTCCGTCCTAGTTTTTGGGCTTTGTCATGGGGCTAGCCCGTCTTGAGTTCGTCGTTTCGAAAAATGTTCGGACCTTGGGCCTCGGGTTAAATTTATGGCCCAACATACGCCCCAATTTTAGTGTAGCCCTTGTCGCACTAAGGAAACTAAGAGTTTTTTTTCTTTTTTTAAACCATAGCAGGTCGCATATCTGTAGTATGTCTTTTGTTGCCTACCCGTAGTAGGTCTTTGTATTGCCTACCCGTAGTAGGTCTTTTTGTTGCCTACCCATAGTAGGTCTTTTTGTTGCCTACACGTAGTAGGTTTTTTTTTTTTTGGCGCGCAAGGCAACGTACTGCGGAGCGCAAGAACGTACGCGGCGGCACGCGGTGGTGGCACATAGCGGGGCAGTGCACGGTGGCCAGCGGCGGCTCACGACAGCACACAACGATGCATGGCGACGCGGCGCACGCTGGCAAGCTGCGGTGCACAAGGTGTTTTTTTTTTTTTTTTACATCTTCTCCCGATAGTGGGTGCCGCAGCGTTCTATGCGAACTCGGTGTTACTTTTTTGTTTCTTGCTTTCTGCTGCCTCGAATTCGCTTGCCCGTTTCTTTTCACCTTTGTGTTCTTGTCGGGTTTGAAGGTAGTCATCGACTTTAATGTATTCATGCACGCGGGTGAGGAATTCGTTGAACGTTTTGGGTTCTTTTCGAACCATTAACCTCAATAGCTCGCCTTCTCATAAACCTTCTCGTAAGGCGGCAATGATGTCTCCGTCAGTGAACTTCTCCAAGGTATTGATCTCCTTGGTGAATTGTCGGATGTAGTCCTTCAAGATCTCTTTCTCCTCCTGCTTCAACGACTATACGTAAGTCTTGTCATTCTTACGTGTCTCTTGGCCGATAAACCGGCTCACAAACTCTGCCCTCAATTGGCCGAAAGAGGCTATCGACCTTGGTTGGAGGCTATGAAACCACTCTAACACAACTCCCATTAATGTGAGCCCGAATGCCTGACATTTGATTTTGGGGCTCGCTCTTCGTACATTCATCCATGTGCGGTAGCTTTCGAAGTGGTTGATTAGGTCCGTCAGTCCTTCGTATTGCTTCATGACCGCCATCTTGAAATCTTCAGGAAATGGCTAGGCCAAAATTTGTTCTGTGAAAGGGGATTCGATTCCCCTGATTATATCGTGCGTCTCTTGTTCTTGGCGTATTAGTCGGTGCACAACCTCTTTCAAATTCTCCACAGGGGCAGCGGCCGGAGCCAGATTTATGGCGTGGGCTGCAGATATGCGCGACGCTCTGTTATCTGAGGATTGGAGTCGATTCTCCTCGAGGCGGACTAGCGGCTAGGTGCGGGGCTTGGTCCTAGTCGGGCGAGGGCTCATCCCTATCGTTGGTTTATGTGATTGCGGAGATCTCTCGTGCTTCCAACCCTATTAGGAGTTCGGGTACTGTCCGTCTCATCCTTGTTTTTGGCCCCGAGTCGGTCGAAGACGGAAATTTGAGTACGTTGGGATTCTCCCCTCGTCCGGGTTTGCGATGCCTCCGAGTTGCGCGTTGAGCTTCCTGTTCGCCGAGGGCTGCTTGGTCTGGGTCTTGACCTTCGTTGCCAATCGAGTTGTCTTGCGCGCCAGGGTGGCTTGCAACGGCAAGAACCGAAGCTGCTTCAGCGTTCATCATCGCGGTGACGAACTGTGCCATCATGTTTGACAGGTTTAAGACTGAATCTTCCAACCTATGGAGCCGTTGAGCGGCAGGCTATGGGTTCACTACTGCTCGTGGACGGCATGGTCAGCCTCTTCCCCGAGGGGCGTCTGGTGCCACAGTCTCAATTGCTTCAAGCTCATCCTCAAGGTGCACGAAGTGGGTCTCATCGCCATTTGGAATCTGTTGGAATATATGTAGCAAAAGTTTGCTGGTTGAACCTCGTGATCGTTGATCGCACAAGGCCCTCCTTCTAACGCCAAAATGTTGATACAGAATTTCGTATCAACTAACATGTGTAAAGTACGTGAGAATAAAAGAGTAAAAAGAAAAGATAATCAGAGGAAATAATAAGTCTCACAGAGAAATTGGTCTCCTTCATTTTATTCAGTAATCATTGGCTATTTATAGCCGTATACAATTGTGTAATAAATATACGCATTTATCCATTTTTGAAAACTGGAGGTCGGGAATTAATGACTCTGAAACGAGGTCGAGGACAAAAGACTCGGACCGGGCCTATGGGAGAACCGGGCGGCCGCCCACAATGTGCTCGGGGGTCTAGGCGCCGCGCATATTGTGCCCGGGCGGCCGACCGCCGCCCACACCGTACTCGGTCGGCTGGGCGCCAGCCACATTGTGCCCAGACGGCAAGTCATCGGCTGCCGCACACATCATATCCCGTAGCTGCTCGTCGCCGAAGAGCGCGTCAGACTTCATAATCCTCTGTCCCAGTTTTTGGGCTTTGTCATGGGGCTGGCCCGTCGTCTTGAGTTCGTGGTTTCGAAAGATGTTCGGACCTTGGGCCTCGGTTAAATTTATGGCCCAACACGTGGTATTATAATATTATTGGATATTATCAATAATTATTGTATTATACCCTATATAACTAGACATGACTTTGCTATTTAAACTTCACTTAATAAATCAAATAAATTAATCCAATTATTAAATTTATGAAATTAAACTAGATAAAAGTGGGTCATTACACTTAATATCACATCATCGGTCTCCCATAGAGTAATAGTAGTAGTACTAAGACGTGATTATGCACGTAATTACAATTCTTATTATAATGAGCTCATAGATCTCATCCTTAACAACCGTAATACCTTGCTTTCCGGGACCACTTGAATGGACCCACACATGGGCTATCTGAGATGGCTTCAATAAACGCTTGCAACAACTTGAACACATCCGCTCAAACTTACCATATCGTCTGATTCAACAGGGCATACAAATTATTAGGATTCTCTCTTTGATGTTGGAATTGGTCTACTCCATGACATTTTGTGCTTCTTCAAGACTCTTAACAACTTATCTTCTTGGCCTTGGCTAAGGATGTTGAAATTATCACGGCAAGATAATTAGAAAGTAAAATAAATATTGTAGCATCTAAATGTAATTTAGTAAAAGCAATTTTGCCATGTGTGTCTGTTTTTTTTTTTTTTTTGAAGCTAAATAATTGAAATCCAAATTAGTCACATGGTAGGACATTTAAACAAAATTTGTCATATCTTTCTTAAATTTGCATTATTATTAAATAATTTTAATACTCATGGTTTGTAAACTACTCTTTGTCTTACTTTTTTTTTTTTTTGGGTCTATTTCATGATTTTACAGGCGTGAGCGCCATTTTTACAACTTTTGTTAGTTTTGGTAAAGAAAATAAGAGGTAAAAGTGTACTTTGATAGGATATTGAAAATTGAATGCATTCAATTTTGTTATATTTTAACACTAAGCAGGTACATTTAGTTGAAAGTATTGTATTGTATAATATTATGCGATATTAGATTATACAAAGATATTGTTATATAAAATAACGAGAAGATAGTATTAGAAAATAGATTTGATGGTAAGATTATAAATTGTTTTACTAGATAATACCATTCGTATTATTAAATGCATTATTACGGTCCTTTGATGTGATATTAGAAGAAGACAAATAATGCACGCCTACAACTTTTGCGGAAAAAAAAAAACTTTTTTTGATGAATGCTTTTTCTGATATATTAATTATATATATCCTATTTGTATCATATTTTTAATTCATACCTATATTTTTATATTATAAATATAAAATACAAATTACGAAAGCACACCAGTTAAATTATAAATTATAAATGATACTTCATTGCGAAAAACAAATTATTATTAATGATAAAGGGGGATTTTGAGGAATATTCTATTTTTGGCACATTGATAATTTATACCTAGGGGTGTAAACGAGCTGAGCCGTTCGTGAGCAGCTCGGTGTTCGGCTCGATAAAAGCTCGTTCGTGTTCGGCTCGTTATGTAAACGAGCCGAGCTTGAACATGATTTTAAGGCTCGAATAATAAATGAACAGAGCTTGAACTAACTAAAGCTCGGCTCGTTGAAGCTCGCGAACAGGCTCGATTATATGTTCGTGAACAGGCTCGTTTACGAGCTCGCGAACAAGCTCGCGAACAGGCTCGTTTTATATTATATATAATACAATAAATAAATATTAGATATTTATATAATAAAAAAATTATTTTTATAAACTTATGACATAAAAAAATTTTAAAATTTCATATTATATTATATGTAATACAATAATTATATTATAATATAAAAATATTTATTTTTATAAAATTATAACATAATATTTTTTTTTGAAATGAGCCCAAGCCCACTAGGTTTTCTTTTCCCTCCCTTCTTCTCCCTCCCAGCCGACATTCCCTTCCCCTCCCTCCCTCAAGTTTTTTTTTCTTTTCTTCTCTCTCTCCCTCTCTCTGCCGTTCCTTCCTCACTCAGCCGCCGGCCCCAGCCCCCGCTAGCTCACGCCGCCGCGCGCTCCCGAGACTCGCCAGCGCTGCCCCCGAGCGCCGGACCAGCCCCGGCGCCGACTCCGCGACGTCCGCGCAGCACCTGAGCTCCTCGCACGCCGTCTCGCCAGCACGACGCCGAGCCTCCACGACTGAGGCTCCTCGCACGACGTCTCGCCAGTCGAGTCCGCGAGTCCCTCTGCCTCCGCCTCCGCCTTGCCGACTCCCAGCCCTCCGTCTCCGTCTCGCCGACTTCCGCGACTCTCACCTTCGCCTCGCGACTATCGCCCTCCGGCTCCGCCGACTCCCTCTGCCCGCGCCTCCTGAGTCCGCGGCTCCCACCCTCTGCCTCTCCGACTCCCGGCCCTCCGCCCTCCGCCTCGTCGACTTCCGGCCCTCCGCACTCCCCATCTGCCTCGCGAAACTCACCGGGTCCGAGCTCAAAACGAGAACTCGAGCTCGTTTGATCTGGAGCTTGAAAGAAAGCTCGAACGAGCTTCGTTTTCGAGCCGAGCTCTATCGAGCTCGAGCCGAGCTCGAACTCTAAATGAACGAGCTCGAGCCGAGCTCGAGCTCCAATTTTCATTTTTTCCCGAGCTCGAGCTCGAGCTCGAGCTCGTTTATTTTTTGCCGAACCGAGCTTGAGCACTTCAAAGCTCGGCTCGGCTCGGCTCGATTACACCCCTATTTATACCCCATATGTATTGCACTTTTAATTTATACTCGAAAATTTATACTACAAACATAGATTGTAGTGAGCACATCACTTGAGGTATAGATTATTAAATGGCATCCAGAATGACTTTATTTTGAAATTCTTCAAATGAATAAAGGTGACATTTGAGGTATATAGTGTTACGCCCAAATTCGTCCCAAGATCCAAGGCCCAAACATTTTGAGTGGACAAGCTAACAATGGGCCGGTCTAACAAAAAACCCAAGTAAAGAACAACAACGGAGGTTCGAGAAGGCGATTCATGACACAAAAGGTCAGCGATGCCCAACCTTCACACATGGCCAACAGCCACCCGGCGCCGTCGGGGGCGGTTGACAGTCGCCCGGCTCCACTTTGGGCGGCTAGCAGCCGCCCGGCCACCCCTTTGGTGGTTGCTAGCAGCCCGCCTACCTCTTGGGCAATTGAAAGTTGCCCGATCACCCCTTGGTCGGTTGGCAGCCACTCGTCCCACTATAGGCACCCGGTTTCGCAACTATTTCTGCTCGATCAATGCTCTCCAATCCCGACTATGTCGCGGTCACCATTCCCACTCAATATGGCTTATTAATCATGAAGAAAGTAAAGTTACCAGAAATAGATTCGTATGACTTTAATGAGAATACTTCAATACGCAATATTGTACGATTATAAATAGCCAACGATTATAAAGAGAAAAGAGATGAATAATATTCTGAGATATACTCTCAATTTCCTATCATTTTTTATCATTACATTTCACGTATAAAATTTATACATGTTAGTTGATCCGAAATTCTTTATCAATATATAATATATCCATTGTTAAGTGTCTTTTACGTAAATAACCTAATATATCTTTGGTATTTTTCTAAACTTTGTCTCAAGGTGTGCCTTTTTAGTATTCTTTAAATATTATTTTTCTTTCTAGGATGACGGTGCTTTGCTATCATGCGCCTTGAGTTGATCTGTTCTGTAAGAGCGGTGTAACTGTGAATTAAATGCCAATGCAATTGTAAATTGTGACAGACAGAACATTAAAGGACCTTCTGGTACTGGGAACATGCTCTACTGACCATGTGATGACTTTGACCTTTGCCTTTCTCTTGATCCTTAAGCCCTCCAACAAAATGATCTACAGATAATTAAACAGTAAAAAATATTGAAGATTTAACAAAATAATATAAATGAATTGTAAAAATATATCAAAATTAAATATATATTTTTTAAAAAAATAATACATGTTTTAAAATATTAAAAAATAATCATGTAAAAATTTTTAAAAAAAATAATAAATAATATTTACAACTTTTGTAAAAAAAAAAAAAAATTAACACATTAAATTTCAACAAATAAAAGTTGAAATGAAAAAAAATTTCTTACACAATCTGTAAATATTTTTTTGGGCCAGTTAAGCAATTAGCCATTTTAAATGTAAAATTTGAAGGATTTAACATAGTTTTAAGAAATTAGGGATTTAGTCATAAAATGTAACATTTTTTGTTATATGAAACATATATACGTGTAAAAGTGTCCTAAAAAATTAGCCAAAAGTTTAGTTAAATGCCTAAAAAACTTTATTTTTTTTTACTATTTTTATTATAAAATTTTTTATATGACCATTCTTATAATATTTTAAAATGTGTTATATTTTAAAAATTAAAAAATAATAATTATTTATTGTAATTTTTCAATAATATATGTCCATTGCTTAATTTTTGGTTTTGTCTCTAGGGATCAAATTTTAGAACACGAAAATGTAAGAAATGAATGCGAAAATTTTATTTGTAAAATAATTATATCTACTTAAACATATTAGATACTTCTGTGATGAGTTTTTTTTTTTTGTGATAAAAAATAATTTTGAACCGTCGAATTCACCTTTTCGGTGAGTCCCACATCTTAAAAATGTGAATCTAACTATTCAAAATTATTTTCATAAATAAAAACCCGCTACAAAGTTTATTCATGGGCATTTTATATGCAAAATTGAATCAATCAGTTGAAATATTTAAGAGTATCCGTGATTTACCTGAGCTGCTTGTGTCAAACGTACCATAATAAAATACACAATAAATTTTAAATATTATCTGTGCCAAACATCCCATAATAAATGCTGAAACTATGCTTCATTATTTAATGCGCCCGCAAGGGCACGGGATCCACCATGTGCTCTCGTCGGTGGTGCTATCCTAATCCAATCTGATATACACACACACACACACATATATATATATATATATATATATATATATATGTGTGTATGTGTACACATACAAACAAAAGAGTGACGTTATGGATTTTAAAATTTATCTCAAATTTACTATACTAACATATCGATTTATGACTTATATAATTGATAAGTCGGTTTAAAAAAATGTATTATCAATTGCGTGTTGCAACATATCATATATCACGGGTACTGTTAAAAACAATAAGAGAGAAATTTTTAAATCCCAAACATCACCTATAATAGATACATAAGCAAATAATAATAATAATAATAAATAAAATAAAATAATAAAAAAATTTCTTTGATGAGTTTTTTTTTAAGCAATTTTATATCATCGTATTTATTTTTTCAATAAACTTTATATTTTAAAAATATAAATTTAACGATTCAAAATTTTTACTTAAAAAAAAAAAGAGTCCACCATAAAATCGCCCCAAAAAAATTAATGGATGTTTTGTCCTGCCATGGTTACAACTTACGAAAAAGAACGGAATTTACTGTGATATTTATTCATTTATTAAATTATTTATTAGTTATAAAATATAAATATTAGTGCATTAGATTTTATTGTATTCAATAAACTACCAACATGAATCTGACCAACTTTTTAAATAAAATTATGTCTATTTCTCGGCAAATCAATGTGATTAAATGAACATTTAGAGATTACACAATATAAATAAAGAGGGAATTTTAAGAAAATAGTCCACTAAAATTTTAAGAAAATAGCCGTTTTAAAAATTTATTATCTTGGTAAGAAGTTTCTTACATCAAATTTTGTTGTGTAATTTTCTAATGATAAGAATTTTTTACCTGCTCTGTAAAAAAAACTTTATGATTATTTTTAAATTTTTTGAAACTATAGCTATTTTTTTTAAATACACAATTTAAAATGACTATTTATCCAACAGACTCATATAAAAATGTTGTTTCATGTTATTAACTATTACACTCCGTTTGGTATGAATGAAAGAAAAATAGATGGAAAGAAAAATAAGAGGTGATAGAAAATATGAGAGAAATGAAAGAAAATAATTTTCTTTTATAGTGTTTGGTATATTAGGAAGGAAAGAAAATGTGTGACAATTACCATCTTATCCATTTATTGTATTATTAGAATTTAAAAATGTGGATAACATGATAATTTTTTATAAAAGTTGATTTAAAAGAGTTTTCTTTCCAACTTTGGAAGGATAAAAAATGGTGGGCCCACGTGTATTTTTTTTCCTCCTCTTTTCATTCCCTTCTTCTTTTCCTTCCTACCAACCAATAGCATTTATTGAATTCTATCCAAATTTCACTCCACCTACTTTATTCTTTCTATTTTTCCACCATACCAAATATACTCTTAGAGTAGAATCTATTCACTAAATATTCGTATAACCGGGCATGAGGACTAAATTTACAAACCTTTCAAATTCATATATATGAACATGTAAAAAGTTGAAGCCAACCCTTCAAAAACAATAGAGATTTTTATGCAATTAATTAAACTAAAAATGTTATAGACATCAAAACTTTGTTTATTGATTTTAGATATTAAATGACGTTGCAGGACATTTTAAACTGCCATTGCCCTAATGGTGGTTCATATGTTTGTTACTTAGATCTTTTAGTTAAACAAATTCAAATTGACATCGTTACCTATCTTATAATCTGCTATTAGAATATAATATAAAAAATTTGGTATCATATATAGGAAACCTAATTAAATCTCTGATGTTCTTTATTTTTTATTTTTTTGCTTAAAACTCCACTAGCTTCTTGCCTTCTTCTCTCTTTTTCAGCTAGGCTGTTATATTGTTACTTTTTTTCCCCAAAGAAGAGACATATGTAGCTTTTACACGTGCATGCAGGTGCAACTCTGCTCGTCTTTTATTATTAAAAAAAAATGCAATACTACCCAACCATAAGCATGTGGAATTAAGGGAAGGAAAATTTTCATAAATGGCCCCTAAATTTCGACACTTTTTTAAGTTGGCCCTTAATATGTAAAACGTCTCACAAGTGGTACATGATATTTAAAAAAGTTTCAATATTGGTCCTTCCGTCTATTTTAGTAGATGAAAAACATTTATTAGAGGACATAAACGTAATTGTAAGAGAAAAAAATACCACATAAGCAGCTTATGTAGCATTTTTCAGTCCACCTCATACTAAAACAAAAGGAAAAATTTTATAAATAGTTTCTGAAATTTGAATGTAGTTTTAACTTGGTCTCTAATGTATCAAACATCTCATATGAGATACATAAAGTTTGAAAATTTTTATATTTAGCCCTTCCGTCTATCTTAGTGGACGGAAATGGATGAAAATCTATATTACGCTGACATGAACGTTGAATGACGGAATTAAAACCGAAAAAGACGAAATTCAAGCAAAAAATTAATGCCCATGTTAGACATCTTTTTAGTTTTCTTTTATAAATTTAAAAACACTTAAAAAAAAACTAAATCTTATCTTAATCTGAACAAAAGTCAGTCCCCAATATCTACGTAATGAACAACTAAATCCAACAAGGATATTTTTTTTTTTTTACAATTTGTTGGTTTCTAAGTTCTCATTATTCAAATAAAATAAAAAGAATATGAAAAAATCACTTAAGTTCATATTCATCATGTGAACATTTATTCAAAAATGCTACCTAAGCTGCTTAGGTGGCGTTTTTTCTCTTACAATTACGTTTATGCCCTTAAATAAACGTTTTTCATCCACTAAAGTAGACGAAAGGACCATTATTGAAACTTTTTTATACATCATGTACCACATGTGAGACGTTTTATACATTAAGGGTTAACTTGAAATAATGTCCAAACTCTAGGGGCAACTTATAAAATTTTTCCTTAAGGGAATATTAAGTGTTGGTACAGAATTTCGTACGAACTAACACGTGCAAAGAACGTGAAGAATAATGACAAAAATGATGAAAGAATAAACTAATAGAGAATGATTGGTAAAGAGTTGGGAGTAACTATTGTATTTCTCCAGTACTCTTATTCTCGTAATCATTGGGCTATATATAGCTATAAATGAAAGAATATGAAAATATCATTATTAAAGTCACATTTCTATTTTTGGTAATCTAGCTTTCTCCACGGCTGATTAGCAAAAATCGGGCGAGAATTGTGCTAAAGTAATTGCGAAACTAGGCGGGTGGCAAGCACCCGTCTTAGTGCCGGATGACTGGCAATCGACTGTGGTGGGTTGGGCAGTGTGATTTTGTGGGAAAGTGCTAGAGGTGAGATTTGTGAATACAGAGAAAAAGAGTGAGATAATGAGAGAGGGGGAACTTGTAGGTGAGAAGCGGAGAGAGCTCGAGAAGCAAAAAGAATGAGAGAATGGGTTTAACATGGCTTCTTATAGATAGTTTGTTTCCCCTTATCTAAAATAAATAAGGATTTCCTAATAGGATTAGGTCATGTTTCGATTTCTTTTAAATATTCCTTATAGGATTGGACTATTCTATAGGACTGCTAACTTTTTGATTAATTTGATAAACCTAAATAGGTTATTGGGCTTGACCCACTTAAAACATAAATTATATTAATAATTAAATACGCCGTAAGTAAAATTCACACAACATAATTTAATTAGAAAAATTAATCATAATAAAACATCATATTATAATAAGACATATCAATTAAAATTCTCATTAGACATATTGCTTCACCTTGGACATGTAACAAATTCATATTAATAATAACATTTAATACCATTATTATAATTTAAGCAAAAAATTCGTAAAATAAATAATAGGCATTTAAATTTGAGCGTTACTCGGGCTAAGGAAAACCATAAATAATCCATGTGTTTTACAGAAATAATAGTTCCATGAACCCTACGTTATGTGAAATTTCAAATTTGTCACTCAGTTAATTAAAACTCTCAAATATATGCCCCACGATATTTCAAAACGTATCTTCGGTCAGGCCCATTGATTGATATTAGGACGGCAATCAGGGGTCCAATACTGGATCTCGAGAACCTCGATGGTGAAGGCCTCCTCTCCGGCTAACTCTGCTTTTCCCTTTGGGTCCGCGGGAGCCGATCTAACGCTCGTTGTGTAGCACATCCGAGCTTCATATTAATTCCCCCGGACGACTCCGATGCTACGGGGTGTGGGAAACTTCATGTAAAGGTGGTAGATAGAAGTGATCGCCTTCACGGCCACGAGGGTAGGAAGCCCAACGATGGCGTTATAAGAAGATCTACCCTTGACCACCATGAAGCTGGACATGGTGGTTGTCCTCCTTGGCTCTTCGCCGAATGACATGACTAGATCTATACTTCATCCGGGAAGATAGAATCTCCTGTGAAGCCATGGAGCGGGCTCGCAGCCGCTCGTAAGCATTAGGGACTAATCATCATCTTCTCGAGGACGTCCAAGTACATGATGTGTACCGAACTTCCGTCGTCAACAAGGCAGTGGTGGACCAGATGGTTTTCGATCATAGCTGATATAACCAGGGGGTTGTGGTGCGAAAATCGGACGCAGTCGGCATCAGCATCTGTGAACGAAATCTCGTTCATGGCACCTCGTAGAGGTCGCGAAGTTTCCTTCGCGACTCTAAAAACACTTCCAGAAGGCTTCTGTCGTACCTCCCTAGCATAGTTCTTCATCGATCGCTGAGACTGCCTCCCCTGGATATGGGCCTCCCACGATCTTATGGATCTTGCCCCCGATCACTCTATTGGGCGGGTTTCTTACTCCGCGGTCCGCATTCTTGCGGTAACCTGCGAGATTTCCTTGACGGATGAGAAACTATATCTCATCCTTCAGATCAAAGCACGTCGAGAACTTGTCCTTATGCTTCTCCAGGACCTGCCCCTTCATTAGCAACGGGGGTCAGAAGTCAACTTTGCTTCACGAATTGACAAAGAACTCCTCGATCAAGGTGGTAAACTCATGGTATGTGCCATACCGTTGTTTACGAGCTTGGGCCGCCTCGTTCCCTAGACCTGAGTCGCGATGCCTTTTATCATTACGATGCTGCTGGCTTCCTCATGCGGGGGTCTCCGCAGGTCTCTTCTTCTCCTTCCGTCGGTCCCCTTCAGGGTGTCCTAGGGAAGTCTTTGCGGCCCCAGACTTCTTCAAAGTCAAGGCCTCGACATTCATGTAGTTACTAGCCCGATCCAAGAACTCTGAGTACGTCTACGACAGTTTCTTATTAAAAGAAAACGGGAACGGAGTATCCTCGCGAACTGTAGAATTCGCGGCCAACAGCAAGGCATCATCAGACAGATGCCCAACCTCCTCCACCGTAGCCTTGGTGAATCGCTTCAACCAAGTTTGGAGAGTCTCGTCGTCCTTTTACCTGATACGGGCAAGATACACTGGATTCTTGAGGTGCCTCCGGCCCCCCAAGAATGTGAAGCAAATCTCACTTTTAGATCTTGCCAACTCGTGATTGAGTTGGCTAGAAGTCGATACCACTACCTGTGTGCTTCGCCCGCAAAGGTGCTATCAATTAGTAGGCAATTGATGGCATCAGAATAGCCATAAGCACGGGCCTACGAGGAGTAAATCCACAGGTAGTCAGAAGGATCCCCGGTTCCATCGAGCTGGTTTACCTTCGGCAACCTGAGTCTATCAGGGATAAGAGCGGCGAGAATGTCTTCGGTCAAGGGAGTAAAATCCTTGTCCAAAATGCTATCGCGGGCAGTCTCGTCAAGAAGCCCCCGGAGACGTTCGATCTCCGCAGGCGAGAAATCGTGGGTTCCCATGGTCTGCCTACTAATGGCAGTGGTAGCCGATCCATCTCGGAGTCGGTCAACCACCAGGGGTCGCGTACCTCCGATGCGAACCGCAGGTTGTGCGGGAGCATGCCTTGCTGACTCCTACGAAAGTGGGCCCAATCGGTCAAAGACAGACCTGGACTGGGCCGAATCCTCAGCTAGGACAGCTGCAGGTTGCAAACTTCCGGCTCGGACCACCGGTGGCCGCGCACCTCCAGTGCGGGCCACGGGCTCGCTCGCCTTCGTATTCCTACGGTAGCGGGGGTTGCGGGTTTCAGCCTCAGACCCGTCAGCAGAGTCTTCCTCCTGTTCGGCCACGGTGGCATCTCCGGCAGCCACCTCGGCCGAAGTCTTCTCTCGGCCCGCCTAGAGCCACCCCCGGAGCACATCCGCTTGCTCCGTGTCAGTAAGACGCAGCGGCTGACCTTGGTTTTGCACCAAAGATTCCATCATGCTGCTCGCCCGTGCCATGAATTCTTCCATGTGTTGTAGCCTTTGCTCGAGCTGCTCTTGCTCAGAGGTCATCGGGCTCTTTCCAGCACGTGTTTTCATCAGTGCCATTGATCTCCGATCACATGGCACGACAGAAACTCTTGAAAAAATAGAAAGAAAAGCAAGCAAGCCTTCCTTTTAGCACCAATCTGTTAGTGTAAATTTGAACCAAAGACGAGATCCGCACCTCTAGAATGTTATGCGGCAATGAAAGATGAATTTTGTTGGAATTTAGATTGGGAAGAAAATAAAAGAGACATAATTTTTAAGTGGTTCGGCCCTTCTCCGGAGTAATAATCTACGTCCACTGAAAAATTGTATTATGAGTACTTGATTACCAAAACTTCCAACCTTTTCTCCAGTTCCTCCATTCCTCTTTTGTAGTCCAGGTCGGAGAAGGAAAAACATAACGCACGATTCCTTACAAATCAGGAGTAATTACTTAATTAAATGTGCGGTTATTAAATGAGCGGTTATCTCTCCCTAATGACTTGGGAACTGAATATCCTACCGATTATATCAATCGCGAGTCTTACGGGCTTAATTAAGAAATATCCCACGATCGGGGCTAGAAAAGCGGAACAGAAAGAGAGACCTAAACTACCGTATCTGGACTTTATTTTCGATCGGGGATCACCAGCTTCGCGGGTCGAGCCCTCCGTCTTGATTGAAGTCCTTACTTCCTCTCCGAGGTTAGCTTTGCAGGGGTTGATCATCTTCGATTATCTGCGGCCTTCTTGTCCGTCAATTCAACTCCGAGAGTCTTATCATAAAATCGACATTACCTTCGCTGGTATTTTTTCTGCTTATCATTGTGGGTGTAAAATCGAAGATCCTCGTTCCGTCTTCGTCTGGGGGAGGCCCCTACAATGACGTAAAATTCCTTTCCTATTGGCATCGGGGGCTTGCACTCACATAAATGTTCTTCGGGGGCGGGGGACGACATTTGCTGACGAAAAATCACCTACAACAATGGATTATAAGATTTTCAATATTTCGTATAAAATTTCATAACAAAAAATGTTGCGTGGAATTCACAAGAAGACAGAGACGAAACTGAGATTTTAGTAAATTATAAGGATTATTGAGTTTTTCCCATCGTGATTATTATAATAGAATATGAGCGATAGATGTTCATTATTCTTATAGATACAGCATATAACATCCAAGCAATATTAAATGAATATTTATTTCATTAATTCATATAATTACAATAAACTGTTGGACACACTAAAAGGTGTGTGTTAATTCTGTTCATGCATCAATAGTTACAATTAATTCAGCATTATAATGAAAATATTTGTGTTTAATCTCATTTAAAAGAGATCTCAAGTGTGTCATATTAAAAAAATCAGGTTATTTAGCAAAAATTTAGATAAAGTTATCTATTTTCTACCAGTAGGTACCACATTATGGCCATGTGCATCTGTCCTTCGCGGGACCCTAAATATTTAGGTGTAACATTTTAGTAAAATAGTAGTTTTCCATTCCAAAATAAACAGGATTCCAATTTCTCATGATGCAATATACAATATCACGGATCAGGTCCTTACTTTCAAATCACCAATCATCTTGATAATAATTACTAATTATTCACGAGCATAAAACCTGCAATATAATATATTTTATATAACACTTACATTTACACCATTTTTTTCCCTTAAAACCAAATTAGTGAATTACATAACCACATACATAAAACGTTATAAAAAAAAATAATAATAATAACAAAGTACAACACTCATTAAACAAGAAGAAGATAAAGAGACCCATATTTCGGGTCACTCCGAAACACATATCACAGATAGATATTTCGGCCGAAACCCTAGCAATTAGTTCTGAGTGGGTTCCCGCAGAGGCAGTCGTTGCTTGCAAACGACGACGCTTCGAGGTGGTCGAACGGAGACCCCACCGGGATGGCCCCACAGAGGTGGTTGTGGCTCATGTCGAGGTGTCCGATATACTTCGCCGCCGACAGCGAACCTGGTATCTGACCCTTGAGGTTGTTGTACGACAAGTCCAGAGACATGAAGTAAGAGTTGGTCTTGAAAACGTCCGGTATGTTTCCCTCAAGAGAGTTCCGGCTGAGGTTGAGAATCCCCATCCTGGAGCTCAACAATGCCGGAGGGATTTGACCCGATATCACGTTGCTGTCAAGGTTCAGCGTCGAGAGAACCCGCATTTTCCCGATACCGCTCGGGATCGGGCCCGAAATCTGGTTCATGGAGAGGTCCAGATCGGCCAACCGGTTCATGCCGGAGAGAGACTCCGGGATCGGACCGGAGAGCTTGTTCCGGGCGAGCAATGCCCGGCTAAGCATCTTGAGCTTGCCGAAATTCGCCGGGATTCGGCCGGTGAGCTGGTTGTTTGCGAGGTCGAGGTGTTTGAGGCCGCCGATGTTGACAATGCTTGAAGGGATCTCTCCCGTTAAGGCGTTGTCGGCGAGGTTGAGGACGGTCAAGCGCTGTAGGGACCCGATATCAGACGGGATCTCGCCCGATATCTGGTTCCCTATAAGGTCGAGGACTCGGAGTGAAGACAGACTGGTGAGGCATTTCGGGACGGGCCCCGAAATGCCTTTCCAGTCTGCTAAGATAAGGTTGGTGAGGCGGTCGAGGTGGCAGATCTCCGGGGAGATTGTGCCCGTCATGTAGCCGGCTCGCCCGGACTTGGCGAGTATCGGGTCTTCGGACTCTCCTCGGAGGTTGATGTCGGCGACTCGGCCGGAGTCTGGATCGCAGCTGACGCCGTACCAGTTGACGCAGCAGTTGGTGCCCGTCCACGTGTTGAAGATCCCCAAGTAGGGCTCGGTCAGGGCAGCCTTGAACGCCACCAGGGCTGCCCGGTCCGACGGCGGGCAGCACATGACGGCCGAGATAACGGCCGTGGCAATCACGGTCAGGAACATTATTGTTTTCAAATTCATCTTTGAAGAATTTTGTTTTTTTGGAGATTTAGGATTTTTTTTTTTTTTGGCTCTCTCTCTCTTAGACTGGATGAGAGAGAGTGGATCTGGAGTGAAGGTATTGTTTAGAGGGAGTGTTTGTTTATAGGCCACAACTCGGACTAGGTTTTTATGCGAGTAAATGAATGTGATAATAACCTGAGATTTGGTTTAAGATGGAGACGAATCTGTGTTTTAAAGAAAATACAAATAAAATAAAAAAAGTTTATTTAATATGTTTATTTATTTACGGTAATAAGTGCAATAATTCTTTATTCATTAACGTACATTTGTCGTCTTCGGTCTTCTTATCACATGCACATGCAACTGTCTTAATGCAGGGCTTTATAAAGAAAGGAAAAACAATAAATAATGAGAAAATTCCATAATGGGTTTTTCATTTGTGTGAGAAATAATTTTTAATCGTTAGACGTGAAAGCTGCATCTTAAAAAAGTAAACTTGACGATCCGAAATTATTTAAAAAAAAAAAACTACCAGAGAATCCCTCTAAATAATCTTGTGTTTTGCAAAAAAAAAAAATTAATAATAATAATAATTATTTTTTCTCTGCACTTTAGAAATTCTACAATTATCATTCAATTTATTAAAAATCCTAAAATAGACACCTGTCATTTTCTTAGTCTAGCTTTTTTTTTTTTTTTACCTTTTGGAAATGTCAAAAATCCCACAATTTCACTTAAAAAGTATAGTGACCTCGACATAAGGTCACTGTGACAATTAATTAATTTGTAAATTTGTCTTAGTTATGACCATTTCTTGTAAAAATTGGCCAATTTCGTCAGATTTGAATGAACGTTGCTCGATAACTTGCTTTTTTCAACTACTCATCAATCTCTACTCTAGGAGATTGCAATAACCGCTATTCAGTAATCTCTACTCGATGTGCTCTACTCAGCAAGCTTCACGCTATGACTGCTCAATGATATCTACTCCGTGTCCTTAACTCAGCGGTATTAAGCAACAGCTGCTCAAAAAACTCTACTCAAAGGTATCAATCAGCGAACCTTTCTCGGATTTCTTAACTTGGTGGAATTCAAATTGCAGTAACTCGGTCATAGTCGTCCGATTAAGAGTTACAGATAATCTACTCAGCAAGGTGCCTCAATGGCCTTCGTAAGATAATGCTCGAACAAGGACAATGAAAAAGGGGCACCAACCTTACTCGCCTACTTTGACTTGTGGCTGAAGCAATAGCATAAAGGCTTGGTCATCGACTATCACGAGTGAAGCATAGTGGCCGAGGCCTAGCCGGGCCATTACCTACTGTGATTGTGAGGTTGGTTGGTGACTTGGGCTATTGGAGAGATGAGAACCTTTACAATATGCAAAATGAGGGAATAAGAGTAAGGGATGAGGTATTTATAGAGCTTTCTTAATGGGCCTCATTAGTGTTTCTTTGAAAATTTAAAAAGCCTGAGAAAAATGATAAATGTTTATGGTGCCTATTTTTTTTAGTCTTCTCTCCCTTGAAGATAGCAACCTTACTGATATCTACAAAATGAAGAACTGATGGACAATGACGCTTGTGATTCGCAAGGATGGTAAGTTTGATGTATGACGTAGTAAGAAATGACTATAAATTTAATACCAAAAATCATAGTAAATCATAATGGTAAAAAAATCATTTAACAACAGTCTCTCTACTGGTCATTTTTAATCAAGAGACTTGAGGAGCTAATATTTGAGGTAGGAATCCGCAGGCCAGATTCAGCGAGCCTGAGCAGGACCAAGGTAATCGGGTGCAAGAAAAGCTAAGCTAAGCACATACTAGTAGATCTTAGGCGAGCAAGACCGAGACGAGCCCGTCCGAGCAAATATGTGTTGAGTAATCCCGAGCATGTTCGAGAATATTCGAGTTGAGAAAGTCTGAACAGGACTGAGCCAAGCACATTCCAACAAGTACGTGCCGAGCTAGACCGAGCACGCCAAAGCAATTACGTGGCTGCCAAGCAAGCCCGTCCAAGTAGGAAACATCTTAACGAATATAGTTCCAGATGACCGCCAAGGTGACTATGCATTAACGTAGACCAAACCTACGCCTTAAAGAATGTAGTGATTTCTGCATATGCTAATTGGACAAGGTCATAACTGATGCATCTGTACTTGTGGCCGACAAATATGCATGTCATAACGACGCGCCCACAACAACATGCAGGAGGTCATTTATTCACGAAATCTGAGCACCTACATAAAGAACGGAGCAGTAGGAAGTATACTCGGGTACAGTGGTTCTGGAGATGCCACGTGTCGGTGAAGGGTGAACTAAACATCTTGCCCAATGAACAAACCCGACCAATAATAATTAATATAATTATTCAAGAATAACTAGTATCTGACATGCTCAAAAATCTTATCACGCACACTTGTGATAGATTTGAGCATCAATAAGTTTAAAAAGAGAGTAAGCTATCATCTTGCTTGGTTAGTGAGAAACGTATGGATAAATATGTTATAATTATTGTTTTCTCTATAAATTTGAGAAAAGTAGGGTTAAATATGTTATAATTATTGTTTTCTCTATAAATTAAACCCAAAGATTGTACAGAGACAAGAGAGGAAAAAGAAGTTTAAAGTGAGGAAAAAATTTAAGAAAAAAATCTAACGAGAAAAAGAGAAAGAGGGATTTTTTTTTTGTTTTATTTTTGTTTTTTGCTAAATGACCAAGGATGCCCTCAACAAATTGCTTAAGCACATGCAAAATTCTATCCAAAATTAAATGAATGCTTTTAATTTATACGAATTTGCTATAAATTAAAGTTTCGGAGTCAATTGTTAAAAAAAATAAAAATAAAAGTTTTTAAGTACCAAAGTGTGATGTCTCGACAAGTATCAAAGCATAATAGCTCAATAAGATCAAGTACCAAAAGTTTATTCAAAATTATTCCAGTTTCACTTCATGCAACGTTAGCGCAAACTTTCGAAAAACTACAAACATAAGTGAGTTTCAATAGGATATTGCAGATATAAAGATGGATTATGCATATATAAGAAAAAAGATTACATCTAATTTTTTTAACCACTGATATTTTGAGGGAATATAATTATAAACTGTAATCTAAATTATTTTATAAGATGCAATTAATATATACTATTTCATGGAATATAAGTTATACTTTGGCATAAAAGTTTTTTTTTTTATTGAACTATTATACATTTTTTGTTTTTATTTTCAAAGGTCTTTAAACAAAAAACAACAAACAAAAAAAAATTGGGCTTTCAAACAATACCTATTTAGGGTAAAAAAAAATGGAAAAATAGAATTAAAAAAAAAAGGAAAATTGTAGTAAATAGCCTTTTTTATATTTATGAATGATAGCCCATGTTACAAAAAAAAATTAAAAAAAATAGTAATGTTACGAATTGTATAACAAAAAGTGTTACTCAAAACATTACACATTTGTAAATATTTGTAAGATATTTTGTAACACTTCAACGTTTACTCATCATTTTTTGAAGTGTTAAACAATATCTTACAAATGTTTGCAGATTTGCAAATATTTGTTTGCTTTTTTTTGTTACGAGATTCTTTATAGTAGCTATTCTTTTTTTTTTTTTTTTCAAAACATAAGCAATCATTTAAAAAACACATTTAATTTGGCTTGTTTTTGCAACTTACCCTTAAAAAAATCAATTTTATTTAAGATTATAAATGTATTCTTACCCCTCCAACCTTTATATCTGCAATATTGTATAAACTTCCCAGTAATATTTTCTTAAAACTCACTTATATTAGTAATTTTTCCAAAAACTTTTGCTATTTCATCATTGTTTTATGGAAAAATTACAAATATAAGTTAGTTCTCATAGAATATTTTAGATATAAGGAGGAGTCTGAAGAATATTAAATATATATAAAAACGTGCTAACATGTACGTTTTAAAATTCATAACTGTCCTTCTAATGTTAGAATTTATTTATTGAATACCATTTTTATCATTTATTAAAAGCATTTATATAATAGTCAAGCATACCAAACAAAAAAAAATTAAAACCCTTTTTTTTTCTACAGTTTGGGTTTGGTACTGTGAGAATTATTTAGGAAAAAAATTTGTAAAAACGGAAAGAACACTAATTAAGTGGGTGATTTTTTTTATAATATATATATATATATATATATTTGTGTGTATAATAGTTGACGTAGTCTCTATAATCCTCACAAAAATATATCACTTTCTATTATCTTATTAATCTTTATCTAATTAATTTTTAAAAAAAATTACTTGTTAAAAATAAAAAATATATATTTTCTTGATTAATGTTAACACAATTATGCTCTAATATATAAATAATATTTTGAATTTTTTGTTATATGTAATTTTTCAAGAAACTTAAAATACACATGATGTTTATAATTAAAAAAATTATATATAACTAATAATCGAGAATATAATTTATATTCCATAATATGAAAGAGTTGACACAATTATATTCTAATATATAAATTATATTCTAGATTAATTTGTTCTTATATACTAGAATATGAATTATATTCTGGATTAATGTGTTCTTATATGCTAGAATATAAATTATATTCTCGAGTAATTGATAAAAATCATCAAATTCAAATAACCTAAAAACAATCAAAAGTCCCTATATTCATGTACCTATACCAGGATTACATGAAATTGGTTGTGGATCCAATTAGAAAATATACAAACAACCCTACTTATTATATGAAATGGGCATATGGACTGGAATATAAATTAAAACTAATGAATATAATAAATATGAACATTCCGATAATATAGATATTTTTTGTGATAACATATATGGTTATAAGGGAGTTGATTTTGTGGAATATGTGTAAGCATTCATAAAAATGAATTAGATGGTGCAGCAAAAATAATAATAATAATAATAATATGTTGCTTTAGTGCATCCAAAGAAAAGAATCTTTCCTTAAAAAACTGTTACATCAACTTTTCTGTAATGATGAGTTAACACAAATTAATTAATAATTATGTTTAAAAAAGGGTATTATTGTCTTTAAATAATGACACGTCAGTCAACTCCTTAAATATGTAATATTCTACCACCTCATCCTTATATCTGTAATATTTTGTCAAATTTTCCTTATATCTGTAATTTTCCTTTGTTTTATAGTAGGGCTATAAAAAAAATCACATAACCGAATCTAACCACATAACCGCATCTAACCGATTTGAAAAAACTGCGGCGCACTGAACTTCAATGTCACATCAGCAAAACTAAAAATTCTGTGTGGTGATTGAACCGGTTTAAAGAAAGCGATGTTGTTTATGATTTTAGGAAAATGATATTCAGTTAAAATCACACCGCAACGCACCGAATTTATAATATATATTATTTTATGGTATGTTTTATTAATAATACATGCTGATATGGTGATATTCTAGCGTGCCTGGGATCAGCAGTTCTTATGTAATAAATAAATTACATTATTTATTGGGTTAATTAAGGTATAGGCCTATTCATTCAATTTATTTAAACTATATAGCCCAAGTTTTGGTTATTTAGCAAAGTAGCCATTTATAGTTATAATATCCTAATCTAAAATGTGCATTTACAATATTACCCTTATTTATTTCTCGTTTGGTTTATTATCCGAGAATCACGATTTCTTTTGTTTTCTCTCATTCACGACATTTTCTCATCTCCTTGGCGATTTTTCTCAACATCCAAACAGTTCGATTTGAAAACTCTGATCGTGTTTTCTTTCGTTTCATGCTCAGATTCCAAAATTTTCTTAGTAGTTTTTATTTTCTCTCTCAATGCCGAGATTCACTGCTTTGTTGCTCAATTTCTTGCTTCGTTTTATTAGATCGTTTTGCTTTTTTGCATTTTTCTGGTGTTTGATTTCACATAGTTCATTTTAGTGTTGGACTGATACGTCTATTAGGAATTAGGTTTTGGTTTTTGAATGATATGATGTTCTATTGGTGTTTGGAATTTTTTTTAATTGAAATAATTTTTGCCTTCAATTTGCTTGAATTAGGTTTCGGATCGTTTGGGTTTGAATCGTTTGTTGTTCGATTACTTGTTATTCATCTAATTTTTGCCTAGGATTTCCTTGAATTAATGATTTATAGTTGTGTTCTTCAATGGTTGTTCATTTACTGGTTGTTCCTGTCTGATTTATTTGATTCGTTCATTTTAACTAGTTGTTTGAGTTTGAGTTTTTCGGACTGCAATCATCAATTCCTTGAATTCGGTTTATTATTTGTTGCCGAAGTATTGTCTTAAATTTGGTGTCTCTAGTCATAAATTATATGACTTCTTTGGCTACTCTGTTTTTTTTTCTTTTTTTGTTAGTTGTAAGATTTTTTTAGTAATAAATTTTGTGATATTGATATATTGTATAGGCAGTCATTCATTTGTGTCTTAATTCATTTTGTAAATTGTTCCTTCTTTGGTTAGGATTTTGTATTGTTTTGTCTTCGATTTTGGTTCTCTAGTCAGAAAATTTTTGTCATTGTATTACTCTTTAACTTATATTGTTTCTTTGACTATGCCGTTAACTTGTAGCTATTTGTGAGATTTTTTATGATAATAGTAACGAATTTTATGAAATTAGTAAGTTATATTTTGTTATGATTCATTTGTGTCTGTGCTATTCCGAATTTAATAGAAACTTCATGATTATGGTCACAAATGTTATGACTGAATTATTATTTTTGACATTTATTTTCTTTGACTGAGAATGATTCTGATTGATTGAGAAATTATTTTTTAAGTTTTATGAGAAATTATAGCTAGTGTGATATAACCTTGAAGTTTCAAGTTCATTTATTTACAAATTTTGTATTTGGTTTGTTGTGTCTATATGTAGCTAGGAGTATTTTGATTGAGAAGCTTCTTTTAGCTTTAGTCCAACTCCAAGTGATTCAAGTAAGTGGATTTTAAATGCTTTGTTTTCTGGGTTTATTTTCATAGTTATTGCTTTTTGGTCTTTTTCTAATAAATTATCACAATCTTTTTTCTGCAGTCACAAATTTGTTGACTGAAGTGTCTGCTCCCTTGGATTCGTATTCTTCTATGGTTGTAGAGTTTGATAGTAGTTCTGATTACAAGTTTATCAATAATGTAGACATGAAGAACGGAGACGTTCCGAGAAGCAGTTTATCTGAAATTTTGTTTCTTTAGTCAGAAAATTTGTGACTTATTTGGTTGTGTTATTATTTTGACAGTTAGAAGACTTGTTATGGTTGAAGTAACAAACTTTGTGAAATTGGCATATTATATAGCATTCATTCATTTGTGTTTCGGTTTATGTTTTCATGGTTGTTTATGTTGTTAAAATTGTGTATTTTAATATAGTTTTACTATAGGCCTTCAGTCTGAAATTTTATGACTTTAGTTACAAATTCTGAGACTTTATTTTTACTATAGGTCATTGGTTTGAAATTCTATATCTTTAGTCACAAAATTTGTGACTTTAATTAACAACTTAGTTTCATTAAATGATTCACTAAAATACATATCTAGAGTCATTTCAACCCTTAAATAAATACTAAAGTCTTCACTTCTTTATCTTTTGGGGGCTTTCAAAGTTTTGCTAGCTCCTACAAGCTCTGGTCCTTTTTTTCTTCTTGGCTTCGCCTGCGAAGGAGCTTTTCTTCGCTTGTTTCACATCAGTTGACAAAAACCTGAATAGAAAAAATTAATAGGGCAAAAATTTCATGTAAATAGTAACGAATTTTAAGAATGACAAAAATTATGAAAATTTGTGTAAATAAAAGCTTCTCAACTTCAAATTTATGAAAATAAAATTAGAAGCAACTAATCACAAATTTTAAGACTAACGTCATAAAATTTCAGACCACCGATAATAAAATAAAGTTACATACTTAGTAATAATATACACATTATATATGTATAATAATATAGAATTATTAGAATTCAAACACACACCATATATTCTATGCAGATAACAATCTCCTAATGAAAGTTAAAACACTTGAACTAGTTATGATTCAAATGTGATTTACATACTCAATTAGAGCATATTTTGTGACTTGAGTCACAAATTTTCACACTCGATCAACCTCATAGAGCTGAAGCACTAAATCCGAAAAGAATAAAAACAAACTCGAATCATCTACCTAAATTAACATATATCTGTTATGACCAGAATGAAAGCCATCATTGTAAATAATAATAATAATAAAAATAATAATAATAATAATAATTGTGATGCAAGTCATGGATTTTAAGACTCAGTCAACATATCAATTCAATATATGCTCTTTTATATCATATTTTCACATATTCTAGTCGAGACTAGTGAATTAGACACAGTTATGACAGGCAAAAGCACACGAATTTTAAGCATAGTTTAAGATTAGGAAATCAATCACAAAATTTATTACTGATGTTAAAAAATTTGTGATGAGTGAAACAGCTAATCTAATTTTCAGACTCATCAACAGGCATTAAATCTAGAACACCTTTTTCTTTTGTCACAATTTTTCATGACTCAATCAACAATTATTAAATCTGGAACATATTTTGTGACTTGGGTAACAAATTTTTAGACTCGATCAATCTCATATTACTAAAGCACTAAAAGTTGATAAAGTCGAACAAACCAAATTAATATGAAAGTTCAAATTCTGGTGACCTTAAAATCAAACTTTTATAAGTCGTCTATGGCGTCCTGACTATTCAAAATCAAGAGATCATCGCAGGCGAATCTTTGCCGACATCGTAACAGATTTGGACGATTTTGGGGCGAAGATCGTCGTGGACTTGGGGGCGGAGATTGTCACGGACTTGGGTGATTTTGGGGAAGATCGTAGCGATTGTTGGGGAAGAAGATTTTGGAGACAATCGTGGGATTTTCTCAGTGATTTTGGGGGTGAGGGGATTCAGATGAAGTTAGGGCACCATTCTAAAATTTTTGGAGACCAACTTTTGGGCCAGGGGTATTTTAGTAAGACTGAATTTTCTTAATGGCGACTGTGCTCATAATTAGAAACATGGGCCAATGGTTTAAAAGTTAGCATTAAAAGATAAATTTACAAATATAAGGCTCCTCATATAGAATATTGCATATTTAAGTTAGAGGATTGAGAATATTATTGATATAAGTTATGCTATGGGAAAATACTGATATAACCCTATAAAATTATATATATATATATATATATATATATTTATTTATTTATTGGAGATTGAAAAAGGAAAAATGAATTGCCAGATTATTTCCCACTGAAATTTTGGGTTGCTAATATTTTAAAAAAATAATAAATAAATAAAAAGGCAATCCCCTAAAATCACGACATGAAGATTTCCTACTTCCCAAAGATTTAGTCAACCAACATCTATTAGAAGAAAAAAAAATTGACTCCCTAAAATCTCCACGTTTGGGTTTCTGCTTCGTCTTCTTCAATAGTCCTGTAAATTGCAAATATCAATTTCTGAGATTTTGGGACATATAAGAGTCAAACCCATTGGCGAGAACAAAGCCGTCGTCGAAAAATCATCGGTAACGTGAATTTATTTTCTTTTGAAATACATACTCGAATTTTTTTAAAATTTTTATTAGCAAAAAGAAAAATTCATTCGCTCCCAAAAATATCCAATAATCTCAAAGATTTAAATATACTAGAATTTACATATACTCAAATTTTGGGACATTGCAGAGCAAAACCCATATGTGAGAACAAAGCCGTCGTCAAGAAATAATCAATAACGTGAATTCATTTTCTTTTAAAATACATATTCGAATTTTTTCAAAATTCTTAGTTGCAAAATGAAAAATCCATGTACTGCCTAAAATCTCCAATAATCTCAACGATTTATATATACTGGAATTTAAGATATAATTTCAATGATTTTTTAATTATTTTTTGCTCTTTGTAATTCTGTTTCATATCAATTAGATTGATATGAGTGTGAATCATGTTGGTTTAAAGTGCGGATTAACAAATAAAGTACATTCTCGAATTTTTTATACATTCTTATATAATGCACAATCTTGTGTTTAGATATTATTTATGGTGGTGTTCTTGCAAAGCCTGCACTGGAATGTATATATACTAGCTAGTATTTATATGATATTCTCAATGAATTATCGCAGAATTCATCGCTGTAAGTGATTATAAATTCTAGTTGGGGCAATTGTAGTATGTTTACGCTTGTGTTTATATTACCGGATTTATATATACCAGAATATATTTAACATTGTTGTAGTAATGCCCAATATTGATTTGGTGATTTTAGATTGTACTAACGTTTCTGCTAGATTGTATATATACTAGGAGTTATTTTATATTCTCAATAAAATTGCTAACCTGAAATATTTATATAATCTAGCTCGGGCTATTGTAGTATGTTCACGCTAGTTTTGACATTTCAGAATTTATATATACTGTAATTAAATATATATTCTCAATGATTTTTACATTACTATAGTAATGGCCAATCCTTTGATTTCAGTAAGAAACAATGACAAGAATTAAAATAACATCTCGATAACGGAAAGGATTAAAGCTCAATTATGTACAACACCAAGCCCCACAACTACCTACAGCTTCTAACAGCAAGGGTCGTGATGACAAAATGACAACAAGTAATGATAGTTCTGATAATATTGAAAGTGTGCAGACGGAATGCGCCAGAAGAAGTACCACATGAATATAAATTATATACCATATTATTAGGAGGTGGACAAAACAAAAACCAGCAAACAAATATCCGAAAATAAAATGGTTTATCGCGTGTTAACAAATTACAGACAATATTGCCAACGAAATCTAATTCAGAATTTAAATTACATGAATCGATAGAATTTAAATTATATACATAAATCAATCAGGAATATAAATTATATATTGTATGCACAATCCGGATAAAACAAGGCCGGGCTAATATTTTTCAAATTTAAATTTAAACTATCTAAATTTTCTGAATAAAAATCGTTTGGCCAATAAAATGTACTTAGCACCAATTAAAACGTTAACGAATATGAACATAGCTATTTTGTAGGGAGTGTTTATTCAACATTAATTCTGTTTCTTTGCCATAAAAGTACCTCCACGAAATCAGCTATAGTTATAACTGAATATTGACTTTTTTAATTAAAAAAAAATATGCCTGATACATTAACAAATATATGGACTTGTTATTTATAATTTATTATTTTCGAATTAATTTATATGGTTATTTTGGTATTTTAAAAAAAATACAGTCAGCAAGAAAATTATATATGTCATATTCGACTAACTTATATATGTAATATTGTGTTGAAATAGCCTTATATTTATAATTTTTCCGCATTAAAATGGGCTAGATCCTTAAGTGGCCCATATTTATTATATAATATATTTTTGGGATGTGGGATTTACTTCTTTAACACCTATAAACTCCTCTCTTTTTAACTTCTTCTATTCACTTTCACCTTTTAAGTCAGAACTAATGTTGGTTTGGATTTTTAGTCAAATATATTTAGTGTTAACATTTTTATTGTTAGCTATTTTAGTACTACTTATATGTAAAAGTCTTAGGCCATCTCCAATCCAATACTCTAAAATACAGTACACAATACTCTAAAATATAGTAAATGTCACTATCAAACAGTATTTCATCTCCAATCCAATACTCTATTTTCACTCTAAAAATGAATATTCTTTCTACATTCCTTTTACTTTCATTATTTAATTGCTTTTTATTAATTTTCTATTATTTATATATATCACCCCACAAAACTTTTTATTTTACTTACTAACTCATTCGTAAGTTTTTTTATTTACAATATACGGATGAAGTACTAAAAAATTTTAAAAACGATATGACTTTTATTAATAATATTAACTAATAGTAGTACCACACACTTTAATATCTAGGTCCAAACAACACATTTATTTAATTAAACATAAAAACAAAACAAAATAAAACATACATATCATTAATAATTTAAACATTTGAATTACTATACTCCTCCCACAAATGATCAATTAAGGCGTTACGAAGTGCGATATGAGCATCCTTGTCCTTGATTTTTTTTATATTGAGCAAGATATTGTTCAAATATTGTATTGTCATCCACTACCCTTTCAATGTCTGGAGCTGGAGCTTCAATTGCATCTACAATTGGTGCTTGTAAATCGCGTTCATTCTCTACTATCATGTTGTGCATAATGATACACGTTGTCATTATATCATGTAAAACACTTTTGCTCCAAAAACGTGCCGGTCCAGCAACAATTGCAAATCGCGATGGGAGAACACCGAATGCACGTTCAACATCTTTTCTACATGCTTCTTGTCTCATAGCAAAATACTTTTTCTTTAGACCTTGTGGTCGGTGAATAGTTTGAACAATTGTGGACCATTTAGGATATATACCATCAGCTAAATAATAACCAGTATCATACTCTTTTCTTTGAATAAAATATTTAGCGGGTGGAGCAATACCTTGACCTACATTGGAGAAAAGATGAGATGACTCCAACACATTGATGTCGTTGTTCGTGCCCGGCAAACCAAAATTTGCATGCCAAATCCATAGATCATAATCTGCCACGGCCTCTAGGATAATAGATGGTGATCCACTACGACCTGTAAATTGTCCAGCCCATGCAGTTGGACAATTTTTCCACTTCTAATGCATGCAATCTAGGCTGCCTAACATTTCAGGAAAGCCACGTCTTTTTCCGATCTCAAGGAGTCTTGCAACGTCATTAGCGTTTGGTGCTCGGAGATATTGTTTTGAAAATATCTCAACGACCGCACGACAAAACCGCTTCACACATTCAATTGTTGTTGACTCGCCTATCTTGACGTACTCATCAGTTGCGTCAGCTGGTATACCATATGCGAGCATCCGAAAAACAGATATTGCTTTCTGTAGTGTCGACAACCCCGGTCTACCAAGTGCATCAGTTCGTTGCACGAAGTAGTTGTCATGAGCCTTGACAGCAAGGACAATGCGGAGGAACAAACTTCGGGACATATGAAAACGTCGACGGAACATGACTTCGTTTAATCGTGGGTTTTCGGCAAAGTAATCTGCAAATAATTACGATCTGCGGCTGCGCGATCACAATGATCACTATATGACCTGGAATTGACCCACCATGTGTCACTTGTTAGTTCTGATCATACATGTAGCGAGCAATCATCATGTTGTTGTTCGCAATCGCTTGAATTATTGCTTCTTCTTCGTCCTCAATGGCCATAAGAGCATTCACAAGAACATTTTCATCGTCTGATGAGGTTAAACTATCGTACGCGGGATCAAATGGACCTCCAACATTGTGATTCATTGTTAGATTTAAACAAAAGGCAAAAGTTTCAAGAGGTAAGTAACAAAAAAGGCTTGAGAGTTTTCAGACATAGTACGAATTATTATCCTACTTATAGGGGAATAAGGAACATATAAATTAAGATTGAGAATCCAATCTAACGGTTTACATTTACGAATGGAAATCTAATCTAACGATTTACAAGTGTTGTCTAGATGTCCTTATCTGATGGCTTGGATAATGAGAACACCGGGTAACGTGTCGGAGTAGACAACATCGAGTAACGTGCGGCAGCAGATAAGATTCTTTATCTTATGATTTTGGGTAATGTGTTAGACGTGTGACAATACCGGGTAACGTGTTGCAGTAGATAGCACTGAGTAACGTGCAGCAGCAGATAAGATTCTTTATCTGATGATTTTGGGTAATGTGTTGGACATGTGACAACACCGGGTAGCGTGTTGCAGTACATAGCACTGAGTAACGTGCCGCATCAGATAAGATTCTTTATCTGATGATATTGAATAATGTGTTGGACATGTGACAACACCGGGTAGCGTGTTGCAGTAGATAGCACTGAGTAACGTGCCGCAGCAGATAAGATTCTTTATCTGATGATATTGAATAATGTGTTGGACATGTGACAACACCGAGTAGCGTATTGCAGTAGATAGCACTGAGTAACGTGCCACAGCAGATAAGATTCTTTATCTGATGATATTGAATAATGTGTTGGACATGTGACAACACCGGATAGCGTGTTGCAGTAGATAGCACCGAGTAACATGCCGCAGCAGATAAGATTCTTTATCTGATGATATTGAATAATGTGTTGGACATGTGACAACACCGGGTAGCGTGTTGCAGTAGATAACACCGAGTAACGTGCCGCAGCAGATAAGATTCTTTATCTAATGATATTGAATAATGTGTTGGACATGTGACAACACCGGGTAGCGTGTTGCAGTAGATAACACCAAGTAACGTGCCGCAGCAGGCATGTGAGAATACTGGATAACGTGTTGCAGCAGATAAGATGCTTTATTAGATAATCTTGGGTAGTGTGTACAAAAGTATTGAATGTGTATATATAGAGAGCCTTAGAACTCATTTGTTCATAGCAAAATTCATATAATTTATATATTTTCAGTAACTTATTGTGTGTACTCCAAATATTTAACTTAGAGAAGTTATGGCTGGCCGAGGTATTGGATACACCAACGCTGAAGACGTTATCTTGTGTGAAAGTTATCTTGAGATTACTCAAGATCCAATTGTCGGGAGATACCAAAGCACCGACCGTTTTTGGGAACGTGTGGAGGAGATTTACCATGAACGAGTTGGCAACAATTATGAGCATCGCTCAGTTCGATCATTGCAGTCTCGCTTGAGTTCTATAACTACTGAGGTAAAAAGGTTGAATGCATGCCTTAGACAAATCGAGTATACTAAACTAAGTGGAAAGTCGAATGATGATATTGTAAGTATTTATTAAAATTTTATATTATATCTTACGTATCTTTGTAGATGGAAGACGTTATCGTGTAATATTTTATACATAATGATTTTGTAGATGAATGACGCAAAGACATTATTAATGGAGGATCCCAAGTATAACAAAGGATTCAAATTTGATCATCTATGGGTTATGCTAAAAGATTTGGAAAAGTTTAAGGACAACGGCACTTCTGAGAGACAAAGTCGGAGAAGAAAGGATAGTGGTAATTACTACTCGTCGGATGATCAGACTGCTGGTTCTCCAGCAGTAGCATCTCCGGGGTTGTCACCATTTTCTATAAATTTTGATGACGATGACTCTCATGGTTCTTCATCGCAACGACCTACTGGGGTGAAGAAATCAAAATTAAAAAAAAAAAAATCAATGACGAAATGGCTGAAGACATTAAGAAGCTGAGAGAAACAAATGAACGGCTCGAACAAAGGTTAGAGTCTGCTACCCATCATCGACAACGAGTGGAGAATATGTTGCAGCGTGTTGTGGGGCATAAAGCCACTAAAGAGGAACACAGAATTCTGTCAATGAATGTGGAAGCTGTTGAGGATCTTTTTGCACGTGAATATTTTCGAGTTGAAAGAAATAAAATTATAGAAAAACATCGACGACAACAACAACAACAAGAACAAGAACGAATGTTTTCTCCCTCAAATGATCTTGACCAATATTTTAATAATATTGGAGGGTCAAGATCCGATCTACCAGAGTACTAAGTGGTGGTTTACTTTTATGCATTGTTATTTGTGATTTATTTATTTTTAAGTACTATGTGTGTTTTTCTAAGTTAATGTCGTATTTAATCGTGTTTTATTTTGAAGATGTATTTTTTCAATCTACGTAATGTGTGTGTAGTTTATGAAATTTCCATTTGAATGAAAATTTAAATTATGACACTTTTTATAACAGTGTTACAATAAATATTTTAATTAAATACAACTAAGTAAATATTATAATAGACAATATTATATTCATTTCAATTGAGATTAAATATTTATTTTATATAAAATATTAATATGTACTGAAAAATTTTAAATAAAGATATAATTTTATTTTAATTTTTATACAAATTTGACTAATTAATATTGAATTATTAACATTGAGTAAGAAATAAAATAAATAAAAACTAAAAGGGCTAAAACATAAATATAACAAAGTATTAAAAAAATAAAAAATATATATATATAGAGTATGAACAGTGCACGCTATATATAGCGTGTCACTGTTCATAAACGCCAAAATAAGGAAGCTTTGCCGTATGGGTTGGAGAACCCAATTCTCATCATTCAACGCCAAATTCCACTATTCCACGCTATTTTAGAGTAGCATTGGAGTTGCTCTTATATTATTTATTTTTATTTCTAAATATGTAATTAGCATATATATATATATATATATATTTACTTTAGCTATTCGGTTAGTTGAGAATAAATTCAATTTAAATTAAAATTTTAAAAATTTTGGTTTAATTCGGTTAAAATCGAATATCAAACAAAAAAATTCATTGGCCAAAAATTCAGTGTAGAAGGGTTTTTTTTTTTTTTTTAAACCTTAAATTCGCACATTACCGCTTTCACCCCTATTTTATCGAACAATGAACTTGGCACTCCCCGATCTTAGGATTGCTGTAATTACAAGTGCCGGCTGTTTTTCTGTGAGAATTAAGTTTTTTGCTAGTTGACTGAAAGGTTTTACCATATGTTCAACCTCCTAATCCCTGCCATCAAAACAGGATAACCAACGAAATTTCACACTGCTTCACAGCTCTAGAAATTGATCTGTGCCTCTCAAAGGCAATGCTAACCATAAAAACGATAACTTTTCAGCAATCATATGAAAGGACTTTAAGCACTCCTGGAATTTATCATCCATGTCAATGATACAATATTACAGCAAAGGACTCACTCGTCCATTTAGATGTCGGCCATAAATATAAAATGATATACATATTGGAATAACCTCTGCAGTGCATGAACAACAAAGCTAGTCACAAATTTCTCTGCTCAATAGTGACCATAAGCGCAAGGGGGCCAGCAAAAAAAGCAATGTAAGAACTGGCCCAAATACCGGTATTAGTAATTCCAGTAAATCCTTGCAGTGTTCCATCCACCTTGCCAATCTCTCTTTCCTCACTATTACAAAAGAAACTTCATTTCCAAATTGCATAAATAGAAAGCGCTTGAATCCTATTTTGATCAAACCCCAATTCTGTGTTTCCGAATCAGTTTATCCGTGTACTGTTCCTTCTTGCCCACCACTTCTTTTTCGCACGGTCAACTGCAGTACCTTCTTCGTTCCCAAGCTTATGCAAAATAACCTTTGTTTCCCTCAGTCTTGTCCCATAATCCTTCTTCCAAGCTTCAAACATCTGCTTTAACCTCCTCAGCTCCTTGTCAGGATTTAGACTTGCATCGACTTGGCCAGATTTGACCTCCACCAAGAACTTGGCGTCGTCGCCAAAAACTTGACTCCGCTGCTCAAATTCTTCGGCCAACCGACTTATAACACTTAAACCTGCACTCATTGGTCTCACCCCATTGCTCTCTTGGCCCTTATGGTTACTTCCTGTGTCCCAGCTGTACTCCCGGTCATCACTAGCATTGACTGAAGCGTCAGAGTTTCTCTCTGAATCGTCAATTGCTAGGCTCTTCTTAGCTATGGAGAGGCTTGATTGTAGCGATCTCATTTGTTTCTGCCATACTTCTTCCATGGACTTCATTTTCAACTCATACTCTGACCACCGACTTTCATACTGCTGGAGACGTTGGTGAAGGATGTCATTCTCCTCTTCCTTTTCCCGCAAAGCAGCCTCAGCCTTGAGAACCCGTCGCTGCAATTCAGCAAGTACAGATGCCTTCACCAGCACTTCATCCGACTCATTTGCCTGCAGTGAACAATATTGTTAAAAGTCTAATAAATAGAATGCTTCAGAAGATTTCACCTAACACGAAAAATAATACAAAAATACGACTTTTTCTAAGAACACATTGAAACTTTGCCATATCCAAGCAAATACAGTAAGCATTTTGATCCAAAATAAGAAAGCTATATAACAAAGATTCATCACAAAAACAAAAAACAAAAAAAACAAAAACAAAAACAAAAACAAAAAAACAAACAAAACAAAACAAAACAAAAAAAAAGGAATTCACCTTTGAGCTTGTAAGCTTCAGTAGTCCAATATCTCCAGAGTATCTTCTAACCATCCAACCACGAATAGCTGCAATATATATCAAAGAGAATATATTATGAGCAGAAACCTAACATGAGTTTTCATTGTATTGAAATAAGTTCCTTCAACTACAATCCAGCGAGAAATATCTATGCAGACATTAGCTTAACAAACATACTATAATATAGTTTAGATGCAATTACTCTCGACTTTTTTTGGTTTTCCAAATCTGTACAAGGCATTTGGTGCGCTAAAGTCATGGATAAACAAAAAAATTTATTCAAACAATTGTGGATTTATTTAAAAATTCTGTGATTCAGGTTTGGCCAAAAACTATAATGAGCAAGTTATTAGACGGATAAATACAATTCATCAAGATCATACAGTACAGAAAATAACAATACATATACCTGATTGTATCACAATTGATGCATCATGAATATTCTTCAAGTTCTTGCTGGAAATCCTGGTCTTAATCTTCCTTTGTATGACAACGGCGGCTCTATGCCTGTGTAGTGAGATTTCATATTCCCTTCTGGCATTCTCTCCACGTACAACTGCATAAACATATTACACAATTGTTTCAGAAAGCCTTGGGTTCTACTCAATCGTCTTAACAAATAAAAGCTGTTATCCAGAGTTAAAAAGAAAGCAAAAGAGGAGGAAATAACGGAATGGATTATTCCATACATGATTGAAGTGTAGTTATTCCTCTCCTAAGCTCCCTGAGATAACAGCGAGCTTGGTGGCCTCTAAAGCAGCTTTGAACACGTAGAACACCATGAAGCGTTCGGTTTCTTGTGTCCTCGAGCACCCCAATCTGCATGGATTGGAATTATCATTTTGATTATGGCGTAATCACTAAACAGCCATGACAGTAACAATCATCAGCGAAAGTTTAAATATGCAACAAAAATAACGCATGCCTTGACCATGTAGGTTATATACCCTTTTTAATAAGAAAGGGATAACATGAACATGAAAAAAGCACAAGTGATCATTGATGCCAGAATATAGAAGGAGAAATTAAAATTAGCAATTTGATAGTTCCTACATAAAAGATTACATAAAAGCTATCAAGACATAAACTTATCTAGACTCTCGAATTACAATTTCAAGTCCTAAAATGGTAGAAATTTTGTTAATCTCGAGAAAAGACAGTTTCCAAAATTACCTGTCCAGTTCGGAAAAACAACTTTGTGTAGCCAACTTGATACATTTCAGGTAAAATGTTGAACTGGTGAAGAATTGCAACAGAAACACTAAGTGGATCCTGAGATGCAACATTCTCAAGCAGAAGAAAACCATATCTGATATATAATACCCAAAGAAGGCAGAAAAAAAGTTAGATGCTGCACTTAAAACAATGCAAAACTTAAATATCATATCCGTCAGTAAAATATCCTGAATTACCTTCTTGCAAACTTCTGGTGTGACATTCTCGTAGGAAAACCAGACCTTGAAATTCGAACCACTTCTAAAACTCCACAACATCTAAGCTGCTGTAGAACAAGTTCTTGCTCATATAATCCAGGAGACTGAAGATTGTTTGGTTTGATACAACGTATGAAATGAGGGGTGGTGCTTTCTAGACGTTGCATCAGCTGGAATAGTTGACCCTAAAATTAAAACAGAAGGTTAATGAAATGCAGTAAAATAATGATGTAAACAAATACAATATGTATGTGAGCAAAAATTGGATATCCATGTTTCTCTATACGTAAATATTTAGAAAGCTTAAATTGCATGCCAATCGAATGCCTTGTCATACTCTCTAGTATTCTTCCATTCATTGATAAGTGAAAAGCTGGTTAAATTCCTTCTCTTAAACTTTTACTTAAGACTCAAAAGCTGCTATCCCATTTAGTGACATTGATAACTGAATGTGCAAACTAACATATATCAAGAGCACAGCAAAAAAAATACAGATTTCTATTCGCCCTTGGACTGGCCTTCTCATGGTTAAGCTCGAGCCAAATCATTTTTTTCTTCCACTTGTGCTTTTGATTTTACACTTTTGGAATGAAATTTGATTTCATGAAAAAGCTTGAACAATGGTATAACAGCCCTAGCCAAGAGAAGATGAGAAATAAAAGTTGTGGCTTTTCAACAAGTGTTTGGCACAACAATTGAAAAGAGCGTCATAGTACAAAAACAATAGTAACAAACAACAAGTGTCAAACTATTTTTCCAAAAGGGCATCCGAGAGATGTCACATTTTCTGGCTTTGACAAGGCCAAAGCACTTCTAAAATATCAAGATAACAAAAGCTAGTTCTAGAACAAGCCCTCTAGGATCACAAATGACAAGAAAAATAAACTTAGCTAGCAACTATTATCTTAAACTTGCAAATAAGGATCAAATGTGAGAATTTTAGAAATGTATTCCTCAAAAGCATTATATATGCTTAATCCACCTTATAAGATTTTGTAACTTTTTAATAATATAAATTTCAACAAAATTATAACAAGTTTTGAAATACTTAAGCTACCTTAAATTTTGTGGCAACACTTAGTTTTTGGGAATCAGCTCCACCAGATTTGTACAAGGGACCAACAACAGGCTTCTCAGATTGTGCAAGCATATTTGAAGCAAATTTTTGAGGAAGGTGGCATGAACATGAGGACATAAGTTGAATGGAATCCATATGTAGCAAGTCTCTGTTCTTTTCCAAAAATCCACTTGTGTCATATGTGACCTGCATGGAGAACCAAGTGCAACCTTATAAGCAAAAAAAAACCAGGAAACAAGGCTGCTAAAACTGAACTTTTATGCCCGATGGAAAGAGTTAACATAAGTTTTACATGGATCATGTTTGCTATTCAAAAAGTTTACTGTAGTTTGTACAATAGCACAAGAGATAGAACTTTCAAGTGCTACGACACATGCCAGCTACTTTTGAGACCGAGGGAAAAACAATGAAAAGAAAAAAACACAGATTTTGGATGAGGAAAAGTTTACTATTTAAAAAGTTTACTGCAGTTTGAACAATAGCACAAGAGACAGAACCTTTGTTTAAAAACTTTCAAGTTCCACAATGTACGAAGGCTACTTTTTCTAAGACCGAGAATAAGAGAGCGATGAAAAACAAAAGTACAAAATTGAGAAAAGGAAAAAGGAAAGACAGAATATAAGAAAATATAACAAAGGATACTAGCCTTTTGATAACAAGAACTTAAACTAGCAGGATAGAAGGTACTTGAAAAGTAGGAAAAACTATACGATGAAAGAGAAAGACGCTGATGTAGAAAGATAGTTTGAAGGAGTATAAACAGATGAAGAGCTAAAAATTGTTGGCCCCCATATGAAACATTAAGGTTACTAATGGAAGCCAGAATGGCTTACATACTTGAAGGATGAAAGTAATTATACAATCTAAATTTGTAACCCTCTTTTGATTTATTGTTGGCTTCATATATTTGTGAGGTTGTAATGAAGAACAAATACAACACAGACCAAAAGGAAACCCAAATTTGTGAGGTTGTTATATTATGTTCTGTATCAACTTCATTATGTACCTTTAAATTCCATAGCAATAAAAGACTAAGTCATGAGGAAAATGAAAATTGTTTATCACAATGTGAATACCTCCCCTGCATAATGGCTGACAGTAAATGCTTTGTCCCTTTCTCCTTTGAAACAAGAATTCGATTTCAGATGCTGCTTAAGCTTATTGGCGAAAGTTAGATCTGATCCATTAGGGAAAGTAGACTCTTCATCTAAAAGTGACAGTAATCCCAGTGGTTTCTGCAATAAAGTAAAAGAGGGTCTAAGAAAATACCAAAACTAATTTAAAAAACATTATATAAACACCCTAAGAAACTTGACATTTTAGCTTATAATTGTTGTTGCATTCTTATAGTCATCAGTCATACTTAAAGGATTTAAAATGGAGAAGTTAAACATGGCAGGTTCGTTATAGGAAATTCTTGCATACTTTAGAAGTAAAATTTAACTTCTAACTGATCTCCAAACAAAATGGAAAAGGAAAAACTTGAAATAAATCAAAACTGTCTAACTTCACTTTAACATCTTTTAAATAGACGAAGTATGAGTAGACCACATGTCGGTAGGTCACAAAACAATAGATTATGATTTTGATATATTTAATCCTTTCATTTACATTTCTTTATGTCCATCGTTCTTCATGCTAACTTACTAATGAAAAGGAAGCATTAAGCCACGCATATCGTCTAAAGTTTATACAAGTTAAATAGATGGTATCCGAAGATCACCTTTTCAAAAAGACACAGACAATCTTGATTGTCTTCAAATTCAACTTTTGTCCAGTCAATTCCATCTTGGATATATTCCTGAAAAAGAAAAATCAGGCGATGAAAATAAGCATGGTCTTAGCACTTTCAAAGCCCCATCTTGAATTTTCTTACCGAGCATATTTATTAACTTAGCGAACTCACTCTAGCAAAAATAAATTAAAAAATATGCACTTTAAACCGGAATTTCTAACCAAGTTGTCATCTAAAGGAATGAGTTTATAGCACTAGACAACCAGAATAAGTAAAACAACATTAGAAGATTTTCAGAATTCTAAAAACTATATCAAATTTGTGCTCTTTTTTGAAAATACATGAATCAAGAATAGATGTCCATATTTTATTCCCTTATATACGTTGTTAGTCTAGCTGTCATACATTAAATTACTTTTCTAATGAAGAAAAGAATTTCTTCAGCAATTAAAACGCCATCTCTGCGTTGGGAGATAACGAAATGTACAGACAAACAATAGAACTGGCAATCAAGCACTTTTCTAGTAACTCAACTTTATGAATCATTATGAACAAGTATAGGATAATTACCTCCTGCTCTAACTTGAACAAATGACGATTGAAGTGTTGCTGCAATCTTTCATTCGCATAATTGATGCAGAATTGCTCAAAACTATTCCTCTGTAGAGTAAAGGGCATGACATAAATAGCTATAAGGTATTGAGAGACACACACACACACAGAGTTTGAACGTGAAAAAATAGCTGAAACATACATCAAACGACTCGAAGCCGTAAATATCAAGAATGCTGATAGATCTTCCAGTACGCCGTTTGCCTACTGCGAGTGATTTGTTAATTTGTTCAACCAGCCATTCAAACAAACAAGCATAAATTGACTTTGCCAAAGCATCTCTTGTGTCAATAGCCTGGATAAATAACAGAGTTATAATTTAAAATGAGCGAACAATAAATTGTAAAAAAAATGAAAATTAAGGGAAGGAAAAAAAAATTTAAAAAAAAAAAAAAAAAAAAAAGATAAAAGGTGATCTTATCACAAACACAAATGTGGGAATGATAAGCATATCAGAAAAGAAAACAAACGTAAAACAATCGCAATTCACTAATGCTGAATGTTTTGCAAAGATGTTTAGAGGAATCCAATAACTATACACCAACAGTACTTAAGAACAAAAACAGAACCTGAGGCACATGTTTCTTGGCCCACACAAAAAATAAATAAAAAATAAAAAATATCTCACTTGTGATTGTTTCAGCTTTTGCACAATAGTATCATTTCCAACTCTCATTTTGCGAGTTGACAACGTTAGTTTAAGCTCCTCAGCCTCACACCCGATCAATTTAGCAACAGCTAATAGACCTGAAAAATAAAAACTTCCAGTGTTTACTCAGATCACAATAAATTTTCATCTGATCTTTTTATCACATAAGAATGGATGTGATGATTAGGGAAAATGTAATAGGGTAGTTTATTAGGACTAAGCCAAACAATGAAAGTAAGTAAAATATTTGTTTGACACAAATCAGTTCTATCATCAATTGGGACTCGATACTGAGGCTTAAAAGATTCTGCCCAAAATAGAAAAAATTATTCTCATTTGAAACATTATGGGAAAAATATTTCGGTTCCACTTCAATGGAGGCCAACAGAAAACAGATTGACTATCAGAACTTCAATATTCAACCGAAGCTGAAAGTTTCCACGGTAATTTGAGCGTAGAAAATTTGACATATGGTGCAAATATCTTTTCACATATGCAGTAATTTAAGACGTAGAGAATTTGATATATGGTGCGTATAAACCTTTTCACAAGATGAAAAAGTCAGATATATATTCTAGGTTTTCCATCCTCTTAACAATCAATTGTTGTCGTATTTATCTTTGCTAGCATGTCTGTTCATCATACCCCATCTTTGAAATAATTATTATCCAGGAATTCAGATTAGATCCTGCAGTAAAATAGGTGCTTCAACATGCATGCAACTAACAGGTAAAAACTACTGCTAGAATGCTAGCGTGTATAACATGAGTATAACGTGCATATCATTAGTCAAAGCGTGTTGTTTTACTTTCCTTTATTTTAGGAAGTTAGTTAGGGTTATAAGTCTGTGACTATGTGATATAAAAGGCTAATGTATAGAGTGTAATTTATAATTGCGAGACTATTCAATAAAACAGTATCTCATTCCTTTAAGCAGTGTTTTGATTTGTTCTTTTCCTCTTAAAAGCTTTTATAGAACTTTTTTTCTTTTCAATCTCAGGAAGATAGCTGCTAGAAATCACTTACTTTCATCTTCCAGAGTCTCAACATGGTTTTCATTATCTATCACATCAAAAGCGATGTTTCCCAACCATAATACTGCAGCAAGCATTGCAAATACACTTTGTTGGTCTTCTTTGCTTATATGGACAACATCCAAGGCTTCCTGAAACGGAAGGAGGCATGCTAAGGTCATATCCATAAGTCCACATATTTCTAAAATAAAAATGGACAATATAAAAAGTATTAAGCCTATAAAGAATTGCATGGAATAAGAAAAAGGTACCATGACAATACGAAATTGCTCGGCATCGTTAATCCCCGAAATTGAATAACAATTGCTCTGACTCAAATATTTGTACTCGTCTGCATTTCTTAAGTTCAGCATTTCTGTCATGCAAATAAAAGAAAAAAATTATAACCAGAAAAACATTTTTGGCGCAAGTTTGAAAGGGTTATATATGATTTTCTGTGTGTATGTGAGTGTTTGAGATACAATATCATTTCATGCTGCGGAGATTAAAATATTAAAAAATAATAATTAAAAATAAAATAGAATATATTTACAAAAAAAAATTTAGAACCCTTATAATGTTTTAGTCTGATCCGTAAGAAAATGACCAGGCAGAACTTGATACAATCCCAGAGAATAAAATGGAGCCATCTGGGTCGTTGTAGAAACTAGTTATTTGTAAACGAGCAATGGAATGACCACTGTTATCAGCTATTACAAAACTAATGAACTGTAATGACTTTGCAAGTTTAGAACTCATTAAGGTATGCTTTGCAAAAATGATGCTTGAACATAGGCAAGCTCCAATTCATGCATATCAAATTTTTGAGAAAGTCAAATACAAACATCCAATACATAATCTTTCACAGGTCAGTACTTGACTAAATAATTACCTCTTAGTGTAGGTGGAGCCCCAGCACAAAGCTGATAAAAAATATGATATGACCTTTCACCATCCGTGCATTGAACCACTCTGGACTGTTAATAAAGAATCAAATAATGATTTTTCAAATTCATTTCGCTAAATGGCAACAATCATACATTATAGGAATAAAGATTTACCTTTTCAAGCAAAACTGCAGCAACATTGCAAGAAACAATAAAATTAAGATCAGCTTCAATAGTTTAAGAAAATAGCCAAACACAACAATATACAGGGATCCTCATCAAAACAACACGTACAAGTTTGAATACGAGCGCCAGATATCTTTCCAGTTTCACTAAAGTGAATCTCAATTAATTTTCCCTGCAACATTTTTATCAGATTGTCAAATAATGCAGCTTAGCAATCCATAAGCCTCAACTCTTACAAATAATCAGCTTCTAACCCTCAATAAAAGTATGTTAAACCTTAGATCATTCATATGAAAGACGAGAAGCTTACAAAACGACTTGAGTTGTCATTTCTTAATGTCTTTGCATTGCCAAAGGCTTCTAAAATGGGATTAGTCTTTAATATCTCATACTCTATTCCACTTCCACCTCCAAGTGCAGCCAAATATTGCATTGCTATCTTTGCCGTTTCAGTTTTCCCTGCTCCACTTTCGCCACTGGACACGTAAAGAATTTTAATATAACAATCGTGTACAAACATATATAAGTACCAACACATGTCTACCTCATCAGTGAGATTTGTTCCTTATTTGTCATGTTATACGATGGTAAGTCTTTTCTTACCACATATAACCTGAATATAAATTTCGCATCCCTATTATGAACAACCAAACCATATCCTCGTATGTACTTAGTGTGCAATACATCAGAAATTCATTACCTGATGTGCATCAAAACAGGCACTACTCAAATAACTAAGTTCACTTATATCAAACTATGTCAGAGTAACAACGCAGTTTTAACGGATATAGGCCAAAAAAATGATCATCTCTTATCTTCTGTGGTTTTGCCAAATCCTATTTCTATCGATAACTCAAATTATTTTACTAGTATTTTGTTATGGTCCTACAGGGCTTTAAAGGCAGTGAGAACACCCACTATGACACTATTATGATAAACCGATTGTATTGCTGCATCAACGTAGAGCTATTAAAAAGTCAACCCAACCAAAATGTACTGTAACTTAAGTCCATATTGCCAAGATAGGAAACAAGTTTGCTCATACAATTCTTCAACAATTCATTCAAAGAAAAGAAAAATAAAGGAAAAACAAAAGAGCAGATAGATTCCACAAGGGAACCAATTAAACCACGACTACTGTAAAATAATTAAGCCCAGAAGAAACATATGAAGATAGACTGCAAGTAGAATGTTATAGCAGCAAGTAACTTGCACTAACCTTATAATGATAGATTGATTTACTTCATCTGGAAGAAAAGAGAGAGAGAGAATAAGACTTCAAAACTTTATGATGATTCTTGTGTTAGGATTTAACTGCTGAAGAAACTAATCTTAGTAGTAGCCAGTAGCTACGAAGTAAAAAGCACCTCGTATCATTTCCCGGATGGCTGTGTCTGTAATCGCATACACGTGTGGGCTTTCAATTGTTTTCCGCTTGTATGCCTCTATATAGTTATCTCCATATAAAGGAACTTTCTTAAAAGGATTAATTGCAACCAATACTGGACCTGCTTTTGTCTGCAAGGAATACAAGAATCAGGTAAGAAGGAAATATCCCCAAGCAAATATCAAAAGGAGTTAAAACTACAAACTAATGAACATACATAAATCATATTGTGGTCATATCTGTATTGAAGATTGTACAACACTGATGGTTCATTTAAGTAACTCAGCTGCATGAGATCATCTACACCATCAAGAATATCAGGATTTGCTGACACCAAACTTTCAGTTTTAACTGTTAATACCTGCAAGTGAAGATTAAAGTGAAACTGAATCACATTTACTAGAACAGGAACAGACAACATCATGTTTCAAAGTTGCCTAAAAGATCCCTTACTTTTTCATCTGGCAACGAAATAATGGATTCGTTCCCTGAGGTTGACAATATCTTCCCCAGCTCCCATCTCCCATTTGGAAGTTGATACCAAGACTGGAGCTTCTGAAACAATAAACTTTAAGATGTAACTGATATTAATATATACTAGACAGTGTGTTAAATTTCCGGCAACATCATCAATTATTCTTTGGAATAAATAAAAAGAGCATTGAAGAGACGACAATACATACTAGTAACATCTATAAGATCATATAGTATATTTTTTCCCATTACTATTTATGCATGATGTAAAAGCCGAAGGCAATAATAACGTCTGATTCACCAAAGCCAAGAGCAAGAAACTAAACAAATTTATTCAAGATGACAAACAAATTCATTTTATAAACATCAATTACCACTCAAAGGAGAGACAACCTCTGCTTTGACCAATCAATATATGACAAGCAAAAAAAGGTCTAAAAAAGATTGGAACAAATTTTCTAAACCATGAAGCTAAATCAATTACCACTCAAAGCTAAATTCGTTTTATAAACATCAATTACCACTCAAAGGAGAGACAACCTCTGCTTTGACCAATCAATATATAAAAGCAAAAAGGTCTAAATAAGATTGGAACAAATTTGCTAAACCATGAAGATAAATCAAGAGTGCAAGATAGATTGATATTATATCCTAAAGTTAAAATTGTGCAAGATAAATCAACCAAAATATCCTTTCTATTAACATCATCTTCTAAAACTGCCTATGATCACTATGGTAACTTTAGTTGTTGGCCCAATAAATGGAAACATCAGTTTTAGAACTGCAACTTGATAGAGGAAAAAATGAAAAATTAAAAAGACAACAAGTCAAGATGCATATTAGTGCAGAGCAAGTTTACATTTATTTGAAAATGAATAAAGTAATTCTTCATAAAATTCAATTTTATCACGCAAAGAATAAATAAACCAGAAGCCATAAAAGTACCTTCTTCGCAGCATAGGAGCTTGTGTCGCCCCACCTACGTTCACTGCGAGATGCAGAAACCGAGGGCACGGGTCGAGCCACAGAGTCCGAATCTTCATCACCGCTGGAGGGTCTGTCTTCTGAGGAAACAATGTTCCTCCCATAAGGAGAATCATCACTTCCTTGGTCCATATTGCCAACACCGTTCTCAACTCCCTCGACAGCCTCATCTCCAGAACCACCATTTTCAGGTATACTCAATGACGTAGCATCGCTCTTTCTTAGCTTGGCATCACCGGACTTCTCAAACCGATCAGAGGTCGGGGATCCCATGAACCTAAAATCGCCAGGCAACGATTTGATTGACTGAAAGGATGGCGGTGAACGGGATTTCTGAGACATTGTATCTCCCTGAAGAGTTTGGAAAAACAAAGATCGGATATCGGATAGAAATTGGGTTCAAAAAGCTTTTACTTTTTCAATAACAAAAAGGCAATTCAAACTTTAACAAAGGTCCCACTGAAGGACTTATCAGATGAGGAGCTTAATGGCGGGGACCATGAACTAAGGTTTAGCCTCAATTTCCCTTCTCTAATGGGTCACCATTGACGAGCTTAACACGATAACATGTTTGCTAACAAATCTTCAAGTGTATCAAAACAATCAGCATAAGTCGCTACCAAGTTTTGATTTTTAACTCTCTCTTTTGAATATATATATATATATATATATATATATATATATATATATATATAGTTTCTACTTTGAATTCGAACCCTGAGATGGCTCACAAGACAGAGAAATCCATTGGAGCTGTAACAGAGCTCCAGCAGCCTGAGTAATTTAGTAATGTCCTTGAACAATTATAGATCTCACTCTTTCTGAAGCAATGTTTGGTTGCTGAGAAATGAAAAATTAAAATAAAAGTAATACATCGTAGAACTAAGTTTCTGCTATAAAATCCACAATTTAACTCGACTTAGCCCCGAAAAACGAGAAAATCTTCACTAAATTTCCATTTATATAATATACTTTTGTCCTTAAAAAAATTATATAAAAAAAAAAAGACTTCAAATTTTGACAGACACGGATTCCAAGAATCCATTACCAATCCACTCACCTTGGAAAGATCGACAAAGCGAGCTCAGAATTTCGCAGAGACTTTCCGATCGACGATACAAAGCGCTAAAATATCTGGTCGCGGCTCTGAAAATTGTCAAAGCTCGGAGCTTTGACGAGGAAAGTTTCAGAGAGAGACCACACAACACAAGCGCGGACCAAGAAGACCGTGGAAGAGAAACAGAGCTTTTCTTTGTAGTGAAACCCTAGAAATCTGGAGGAGCTTGTGACGAAGAACAGCAAATGAAGCTGTGCCTGTGAGAGAGTCTGACAATGGGTGTTTGGAGACCGAGAAAGTAAGGAGGGAAAATGAAAGAAAATTTTGGGCGTGTAGACTGTAGAGAAAAGAACCAGCTTTTCTTTCTTTTTCCTTTTTTTCTTTTTCTTTTTCTTTTTTCTTTTTTCTTTTTTACCTCACAGAATTTTGGATTTAAATTTGAATTTTGTTATTCAATTGGATTTATTATTTATTTATTTATTTTGTATGGCATTTAAATTCCGGCGTTTTGGTACCCGCATTTTTAACGGTTTTGGGAAAGGTATTGTATTGACGATATTGCCATTGCCTTTTGACTAGAGGGCATATTTAGCTCAAGCTCAGTCTCGCGCAAAATTTTCAAAAGGGAAAATTCTAAAAAAGTTTCTTGTATTTTACCCAAAATCAGTTTCATCCTTTTATTTTTGAAAATTATGAAATAGTCTTTTAATATTTCAAGTCAGTCTAAACTTGTCTTTTTTGTGTTGACTAATGCTAATTTCTTTTTAAAAATGATCAATTTACCCTTCAAATAAAATAAAACAAAATAATAAAAAAATCAAAACAAAAACTTAATTTACATTTTGAAAAGAAGGAAAAAAAAACTCAATTCAAAACAACAATCAAAGGTAATTTAATATCTTACTAGAGGGTAGTTCGGTCTTTTAATTATTATCTTTGACTAAAATTAAGATGAAGGATATCTTTAGATTGGTTTGGAAAATTAAAGGACTATCTCGTAATTACAAAAAACGGAGGGATAAAACTAAATTTTGAGTAAAAAACATGGACTATTTTAAAATTTTTTATTTTCAAAATAAGAAAAGAGTCTTATATAAAGCCAATTCAACATTGATTTTGGATTAGTATTTTTTTTTTTTAAGTTTTGTAATACAACTAAAGTAATGTTTAGTTAAGTATGTGTCTTACTTGTAGATCTAACCTTCAGATTTTATTTGTGTTACTATTGGTTTTTCTTTTTTTTTTTTGTCACATATTTCTATATAATTTTTTGTACAAAATCTTCTTTGGCAACAACTCATCTTTTCATATAGACTGTGGTGGTTCTGCAATAAAATATGGCATACATTTACGTTGAGGTTGTGGGAAAATTACATTTTTTTAGCTCGTACATGTTAGAAATTTTTCGTATCTTCATTTCTCTTCATTTGAGGAGCAACAAAAATTTATCGTTAAAAATTATTTTTTTTAGTAACTCAATTAATCTCGAATGATACGCGACCATTTCTTTTATATAGTTGTATGTATTTTTTGCTAATGTCACTTTTTATTCAACCAAAGAATTGATATTGCAGCATTTTAAGAGATAGTAATTTGCCATTGGACTAAGCATGCACAAACGGGCGGGTAATTTTCGGGGAAGATTTTACCCGGTGGAATTTTCGTGCAAAATCATGTACGGTTTAAAAAAACCAGGTAATACCTGGATTTTGCCTTATTTATTGGCGAAAAACAAATGCCTGCAAATTCTCCACATTTTACCCGCAAATACCTCCTCCCATGTGATGTTTCTATTTCTTCAGTCCAAAATTTAAAAATCAAAAACACAAAATCGGGTAATTACTCGAAACTACCCGGTAGGTAAATCATATTTTTTCAGGTAATTATCCAGAAAAATGTGACCAAATAATTCCGAGTAGTTACCCGGTCATTACCCGAAATTTTTGACCGGGTAAAAAGCTTTTACCCGATTGTGCATGCTTACATTGGACAATCGATGAACACAACATCCTCATTTACACAATTTATATAACGGTTTTTTAAATAAATAGCCATATTTTTATGTATGTTTTTAACAATTAGCCTATGTTTGCTTTTATTAGCAAAATAGCCATACATTCGTGTTTAGATTTTTGAGACTGTAGTCATTAGTTTTTTGAATTATGTTTTTGTTGTTTATTGCAGACAATATTGTCTAAAATTTTGTGTCTCTAGTCATGAGATTTGTGACTTATTTGGCTGCATATTTTTTTGTTATTTATAAGATATTTTTTATTTAGTAATAAGTTTTATGAAATTGGTTGTATAGGCAATCATTTATTTGTGAGTTGATTATTTTGTTAATGGATGTTTAAATTTTTTATTGTGTTTATTTCAAATTTCTGAAATTTTGTGACCATAGTCACAAATTTTATGACTGTGTATTTTATTTATTTAGTCACAAATTTTATTTCTTTAGTCATAGATTTTTAGATGGTGACCTGATGGCTATTTTGCTAATTTTTCAAAACGTGGGCTATATCTTTAAAACATGGACTGCAAAACGGCTAAATCCTTAACTTGCCCTTTATATAAAGCTTTTTTGTTTTAAAGTCTTTTTGTTTTTTTTTTTTTTTTGTATATTATCCCAAGTCCCAACATTATACTTGACTAACTCTCCAATATCAGAGGAACAAAATTGAGTTTTGGGATGCTTGTCATTCTCAAGCTTTCATGCATCTTGCATTCGTGGTTCAAAAGCAATTATCAATCTTGTGTGTAGGAGGTTTTTCCCCTTTTTTTTTTTTTTTTAGGTTTGTTATTCACAAGGTAATGATTCAAGTTCTTCTCCACTCGTTCCAAAGCACATTTTCATGATAATGCCTTTCTTTGAAGGAATAAAACAATAATTCTGATGGGAAAACTTGATAGCACCATGTATGTTTGAGAGACTTAATCTAAGTTTGCAAGGGAAAAAATGATGACTTCTCTCTCTTTTTTTTTTTTTTTGCAACTAGTTTACAATTAAGATCATCTCCAATATAAATGCCAATATTAATATTAAATTTGACACTCAAAAGGATAAAAATGCTATATTTGATATTTGATATTATAATACATGAATGCAATTTTATTATTTTATTAATTTTTTAGTTGTAAAACTCAATAAAAATAGTTAATGTTAGCAAATAATAAAAAAGACTACAAATAATCATAATGACTTATTGGTAAGAGAAAATTTTTTTTAGTATAATATTATTTTGTCATCAAAGGTTTAAAAATTAACCAATCAATACTCAACTTCGAAATGTTTTGCTATATTTTGTGCCAAATTTGGTACTATGTATAGTATTTGTCAAGTTGATATTGCATCTGCGACTGAGAGTGTTTTTATCAAAATGCCAAAATAAAAATTGAAGTTCATAAAATAACAAATTCTTTAATAAGGTTTTTTTTTCTTTCAAATTATTAACAACAAATGTGGTTGCTATTATTCCTATTTTTCAAATTTTAGTTGATATAAATTCCTAGTGGCTGTAATACGCTGTTTATATTCTTTGCAAGAAGTCAATACTCTTACGATAAGGTTTGGTTTACAATTGTATATAATTTGAATAAAAGTGCCAAAAGAAAATTATTTGTTTTACCCAAAAGTTACCATTTACAAAGAGTTCTACTTCTACATAGTGCCTTTGAAGTCTCAATTAAACATTACAAAAAAATCTCTATTGGAGTCGAGCTTTCTTTTGTAAATTGTTGATAGGACTAGTTTAGAATTTAGTTTGAAAATTTTCACATGTTTTTTTATTGAATATATTTATATATATATATATAAATGGATTTATTATGTATTTTTCATTTCTTAATCCATGTAGTTAAGAAAATAATTAATTTCTCAATTAATCGAAACGTTAGTTATTTTCTTAAAATATCATTCAAAAAAGGACTATTTACTCAATTATACTTTTTTTTAATATTATCTATAAACCATGTGTTAGTTGTTATTTATATGTTGATAGTTTACCATAAAATATATGGTAATTATAGACCTTTTTTAGTGTATAATCCAAGGTTATGTAGTCCAATTGTCTGATTTTATAATTTATTTGGAAGAATGTCCACAATTTTCTAATCAAATATATAATTATATACCAGAGTCATTTGTTGCTGGTATGTTGACAATTTACCATAATATGTAATCTATATATAAAAAAAAGGGACATTTATTTGATGGACATTTTCTTAAATATGACAAAAAAAAAATAGACATGTGCTGCAATTTTCCCTATTTATAAAGGAGTTTGTATTTAAGCCCGTTTAATATTTAAAAAATTAAAGGGATGAAACCACTCATAAAAAATTATTTTCCTAAATCCTCACATAAAAATTAGAAAAAAAAACCACTCATAAAAAATTATTTTCCTAAATCCTCACATAAAAATTAGAAAAAGCTGGGAGAAAAAGTACTAAAGTAAGCAATTGAACTTTGTATTAATGTTTTCTCCTTTTCCTTTTGTGCTTCTAATAGCCTAGAAACTACAAAGTACAAACTACAAGGGACTAACAAAACATAGTAGAGTAATAGAAAATGATAAATGTTGATTTTGGCGGTATTTTAACTAATCAAATCTACCTTCATGAGTTTCACACTAAAAAAAATAATAAAAAAAAAAACTTGATGGGCAATTTAGACATTTTACCAAGGGCAGTTTTGAAAATGGCTTTGGTGGTTTAGAAGCAGCCAGCGTGGACGGGGTCAAAGCACTAAAAGGCAATTACCATTGTGTGTTAGTGTGAGACTGTGAGTACATTCAATTCAGATTCCAGTTGTCTAATTCTGATTTGTGTAGCGCACGATTGCGTTAGCGTGGGTGTGAGTGCAGGGGATTGCGGCACGGCAAAGCACACGCTGAGTCACACATCTCTCTCATCTCCCAAAAAGCCGGCAAATGGAGATTTAGATGCTCTTCAGTCTTCCCTGTCGCTCTCGGCTCTCCAATTGTCGTGTTTCGGAGGGTTATAATTGGGTGATCCATTCCTACTTGACTCGGTATTTAATCAGCCAATCAGAAGCCTTTGTTGTTTTCTTTTTTTTTGGTTCCCTGTCTGAAACTTGACTTTTCTAGAGACAAAATATTTTTTTTTTCTTTTTTGACTTTCGTCTTCTCTTTAAATTAAATATGCCAGCAAATACATGAATCACGAATGAAAACACTAGCAAAATTAATAAGAATGTTGATTACACTTTGGGTGAGTTGTAAAAATAGGTCAAAATTAAATGTGTCTTTTAAATGATAGTCTATATTTTGAAAAATTAAAAGAATAGTTCACTGTAAATAATTTTGTAACAAAAATTGTCAAACAAATATTGACATATCTGTAAACATTTGTAAGATATTATTTAACACTTCAAAAAATAATGAGTAAAACTTGAAGTGTTACAAAATATCTTAAAAATATTTGTAGATATGTAATATTTTGTTTGACACTTTTTTGTTATACAATTTGTAACATGGCTATTTTTTTTAATTTTTTAAAACATGGGCTAAATTTTAAAAACGAAATTTTCTTTGGCTATTTCTTACGATTTTCCTTATACTTTAATAAAATGGTTTAAATTTGGAGTTTTTTTAGTAGATTTATTGTAACAAAAGGGTTTAAATAAAAAAAATTATTGAGTAAATAGTTATTTTTTAGATGATGTCTTAAGAAAATAGTCAACGTTTCTATTAATTAAGGAAATAATCATTTTCTCAACTACATGATAGTATAATGTTACCTTTATGCTCTTAATTTTTAAAGGGACTAATGACAAGTTTTTTAATTTTTACAAATGTTAGCTATTTCCTTAAAATATGAGTTAAAAAATGACTAAATACCAAATAGACCCTAAAAAAAATTGGGTTTGAACTAAATGGTAATGGTTTTAATCTTATTCGGATTAGGTACTTTTATTATTATTTCTTTCTAACTAAGATTTTTTAAAGAAATCGTTGTTGGTTATTTTATATTCCAATATTTTTAAATTTGTAGGTAAACAAAATGTATTCTCTCTAATTCTCATATTTAATATTTTCTTTCACTGTTTACTCTTCTTCTTGACCATAACACAAGTTAGGCTAACTTAGAAGTTACAATTTTTTGGATTAAGCGATTCAAACTAAAAAGTTTAGATCATTTTTATTTAAATTGAAAAAGTTAAAATCATGTATTTAGATTGTAAATATAAAGTTATTTGAAACTTATTGTTTGATTGCACTGTTTCAATTAGAGAGTTAGGTGATTCGAACTCTATACCGTTCTTTAAAGGTTAGAAGGAAGTTTCAGTAATTGGAATTCATATAGATGGAAAATAATTATGGACAACACTTTTTTTTTTTTAATGTTTGTTTAAAACGTAAAATCCATTGAAAATTTAAATTTCAGGGTCCAAAATCATTTTTGATGGAGACCTCCCATTCTAAAATCTTTTGTAAGTAATTTGTACAAGTTAATTAATCTAAAAAATTTGGAAGGTGGGTTTATTTGGCAATTGACTATCTTTTTACCCATGTTTCAAAAAAATGATCAACAAATCTAAGTCATCAATCCATAAAAGAATTAAGGACATAAAAGTAAAATTAAAGCATTTAATAACTAAATATAACTAAAAAAATGACTATTTTCTTAACTTGTAATTTTCACCGATGGCCCTAAACTTGTTGTGGTTTGACAAGTTGCTCACCAAACTTTGTTTTTTAGAAATTTGCACCATGGATTTATAAGTCTTGTCAAATTAGTTTTAATTGATAATGAACATCAATTTCGTGCTAAAATAATTTGGTTTAGTGACCTCTTAACTTGTCAGAGTTTGAAAAAGTTGCCCTCTAGACTTTTATTTTATTGTAATTTACACCATCTGTTTTATCCAATTTTGACGTCTTCCATCCATTTTATACAAATTTGCCAAAGTTGTATAAATTTAGGATGCAAATTACTAAGAAAATAAGTTTAGGGGGGCAACTTTCCAAACCACGACAAGTTCAAGGACATGCTACTTACTCTTCTTTCATTAATGGAAACATTATGGACTATTTTCATGAAAATACCTTTAAAAAAAACTTATATTTACTTAATAATCTCAATTTCTTAAATTTAGAAATGTAGTATTGCTACCATGGGATCTAAATTATACATCGAAAGATATAGGATCTATTAAAAAAAAATGTAATATGACAAAGTGTAGTGTATCAAAACGAGATATGATATATTTCAAAAAAAAAATGTAACTTGACAAATTTGGAGGCTTCCAAACTAATTTAGTAATAAGAGGTATATTTACGGAAATGACTGGATTTTGTACATATTTCCAATATTTCAAATTTTAAAATGACCAATACTTATATTAAATAAGTATTACTATATTTATTACGTCTATAATTGATTTGCCAGCATGTCGAATAAAAATGCTTTTAGAGTGTCAAGTTTAATTTGCTATAAAATTTTCAAAAAGAATTCATAGTAGGTATTAAAAGGCCATATCATACATTCATACTACAATTTCATTTTAAAATGGCCATATTAAAATGACATAAAGAAGGCCAACTCAGATATTCCATATGCATTGCATGGTTTCAGCTTTTGGCCGCAATTTTTTTTTTTTTTTTCCCGTGAAAGCTACATGTATTTGCACTGACCTAATCTAAGAAGTGAACGAGAAAGTGAATTTTAAATTGAGATTATTGAATAAATAGTCATTTCTTAGAAGATGACTTAAGAAAATAGTCCATGTTTTTATTAATTAAGGATATAATCATTTTCTCAACTATATGATTGTGTGATTTTACCTATATCCTTAGTTTTTTAAGGAGTTAATGACTAGTTTCTTAATTATTGAAAATGTTAGTTATTTTTTGGCTGAAGTAGATAAATACCCATAATTTATATAACAATAAAAATAAATACCCAAACTTTTGAAGTAATTGAGTTTCTAGTCAATTTGTGAATTACTTGCACATGCTTTTGGTAACTAAGTGAATTACCACCACTTACCAATATGTAAGTAATTGAATCATTTAGGTAGTTGGTTACATTTTTCAAAAGATTGGGTAATAACTTAGATTAAGTTTTAAAAATTGGGTATTCACTATAATTTCTCCTATCATTTTTTATGGAGTAGAAAATAGTTAAATAACAAATAGACCCTTTAAATTTCTTATATGAGCTCTGTCAATAAAGATGATGGAGCTGGCCAACGAAAGCCTGAGGAGCTCCAGGGATCGACGGAGAGCACACACGGAGGAGATAGCCAAGCTCCGGGGGGAGTTGGAGAAGGAAAGGGCGGCCCATGCACAGGCAAAAATCCAGTTCGAGCTGGGGCTGGCGCAGGCGAAGACTCAGCAAACTGAGGCATAGAAAGCGTTGGAGGAGGAGCGTCGGGCTCGCAAGGAGAGTGCCCTTTCCGAGAAGGCGGCGTTCGAGTCCGCGCTTGAAGAGGGAGGGGGCCGAGTCGACGACTCAAGCCCTCGAGGGAGAGCTAAAAACGGCTCGAGGCGAACTAAGCCAGACCGAGGCTGATCTCAACGGGGCTAGAGCGCGAATTCGCTCCACAGTGGCCGATTACAAGAACAGGCCCGCGTTCGACAACCATGTCGAACTGAGGAGACAACAATGGCTCATCGATTTTCAACAAAGCGAGGGTCACCGCAATGAGATCAAGTTTGCTACCCTCGACGGAGCCAACCGCATGCTGGACAAGCTCAAGGCCCTCCACCCTGAGTGGAACTTTATCGAAGAAGTCCGGCGCGAGCTCCTGCGTCGCCAGCAGCAGCCTCCTCCGTAGCCGCTGTCTTAGCTTGTAGGGTTATTTTGATATTTATAAATAAATATGAAATTGACTTTTGAGTCGAGATTTATGGGTCGCTAAGTCCGACCCCATTTCACGTCACAACTCTTTTGCAGGTATTATACCCCGCGCAGGTTTAGCTACCTATTCCTGAAATCTATTTCGCGGGCAAGGTTGTTCAAGAGTGATATTTACCCTTCGGACTACGATGACTCGATCGGCGAGTCCGTCCCTTTTTATTGGATTATTGTGTCGTGATATTTTGGTTGTTTATGACCTGCAGACTTAGCAGTTTATTTATCTAATCTACTTACTGGGCTAATAGCTCACTAGTGTGCTCATGTCGTAGGTATCTTGTCACGATGCAAAAAGGGCGAGGCGACAATGACAGGAGTAGCGAGTGTATACGGGACCGACCTGTAAAATCTTACGTGGGTTACCGGCTAATAGTTGGCAAAGAATGTTTTAAATTCCGCATATTTATAAATATTTAAATTAAATTCATTTTGGTTATGATGAGGATTGATAATCCTTATGTTTGTTATTAAAAGCTCAATTATGTAACTTATTTTAAAAAAGTTTAAATTTATCCGTATTTTTTCGAGACTAAAACATCGTTTAGAGTTTTGGGTCGTTACACGATGAGAGCCTACTGGTAATACTTTTTGAGGTGTTCCGCGTTCCAAGGGTGCCTGATTGGGATCCCGGCGAGGTTCGCGAGTCGGTAGGCCCCCAATCGCAAGACCTCGGTGACCTGATAGGGTCCCTCCTACGAATATCCAAGTACTCCTGCTCCGGCCTCCCTGGTGTTCTGATATATTTGTTTAAGGACGGTGTCCCCGACCTTAAACTTTCTTTCCTTCACCTTGGAGTCGTAGTACCTTGCCATCTGCCGTTTTTGGGCTTCCATCCGGACCCTAGCGACTTCTCTTCGTTCCTCGATCATATCTCTCTCCACGGCCAGGAGTGAATCGTTGGCGGCTTCATCGAAACACTCGTATCGAAATGAGGGGACTTTCACTTCCGCAGGAATCATCGCCTCAGCGCCATACGCAATGGAGAATTGGGTTTCTCCAGTGGTCGTGCGGGCTGTGGTGCGATAGCTCCAAAGGACTAGAGGCAGCTCCGCAGCCCATCGTCCTTTGAGTGCGTCGAGTCGCCTCTTCAGAGTGGTCTTGATGATCTTGTTAACGGCCTCGACCTGGCCATTGCTTTGCGGGTGGTATGGCACGGAGAAGTCTTTGCTGACGCCGAAGTGGTCACAGAGATCCCTCACAGCCTAGTTATCGAACTGAAGGGCGTTGTCCGAAATCAAGGAGTGAGGTATCCCGAACCTGTAAATGATGTGTTCGCGAATGATAGCAGATAAGGGAATCGCCTCGGGCCATTTGGTGAAGTAATCGACCGCCACCACGGCAAACTTAAGTCCTCCGGGCACTGTGGGCATCGGGCCGATGATGTCGATTCCCCACTTCGTAAAGGGCCATGGACAGAAGATGATCGTGAGTCGTTCTGGATGAGCTCGGATGAGTGCAGAGTACCTCTGGCACTTATCACATTTCCTTGCATACTCAGCGGCATCTTGCTTCATCGTGGGCCAGTATAATCCCTGTAACTGTGCCTTGTGCGTGAGTGACTGCCCACCGGAGTGATTCCCGTAGACTCCGTCGTGGATCTCAGTCAGGACTCACTTAGCTTCTTCGACATTGAGGCAGCGAAGCAGCGGAGTCGAAATCCCTCTCTTGCAAAGTTTGCCGTTCAACAGCAAGTAATGCTCAGCGTGATACCCGACCTTTCGCGACAGGTCTCGAACTTCAGGCAGCATATCTTCCTTCAAATAGACGATAATATCATCTATCCACGAAATTTGTGCATCGATCGCCTCTATCGAATGTTGCTTCGCGATACTTAGCTCGGAGATGGTTTTGATCGGGACTAGACGGAGGTGCTCCGCGTCTCGGCCGGTAGCTAGCTTCGCCAAGGTGTCCGCTTTCGTATTATTTTCGCGGTCGATGTGCTTCACTTCGTGTCTTGAGAAGTTTCGAAGCTCTGCTTTAACCTTTTCTAGGTAAGCTGCCATTCTATCGTCGCGGGCTTAGAACTCGCCCGAAACTTGAGAGACTACTAATTTCAAGTCACTATATACCATAAGCGAATCCACCTAGAGCTCCTTGGCGAGTCTGAGGTCGGCCAGCAAGGCTTCGTACTCCGCCTCATTGTTCGAGGCCTTGAAGGTGAACCGCAGCGCGCTGCTGATTCGATGATTTTCGGGGCTAACCAGCATGAGCCCCGCTCCCGAACCATTCTCGTTCGAGGATCCGTCTACGAAGAGCTTCCACTTCGGGGGCTCCCCTTGTCCATCCCGATCCTCCTCCGAAGGAAATGTGAACTCGGCAATGAAATCTGCCAACGCTTGTCCCTTGATCGCCGTTTACGGTTGATACAGGATGCTGAATTGTGTCAATTCAACTGCCTACTTGACGAGTCTGCCCGAAGCCTCCGGCCTGCGCAGAACTTGCTTCATCGGGTGATTGGTGAAAACCACCACCGGGTGAGCTAGGAAGTAGTGGCGAAGCTTCCTGTTGGAGACGACGAGAGCAAGGGCGAGTTGTTCAAGCTCATGATATCTGAGTTCGGCGTTGAGGAGGCGTTTGCTAACATAGTATACTAGTACCTGGACTCCAGTAGCCTCCTTGACCAGCACCGAACTGACTGCATGCTGGGACACCGCAAGGTAAGTAAAAAGATTCTCCCCTGATAACGGCTTCGCCAGAATCGGGGTGTGTCCAAGGTAAACCTTTAGCTCCTCGAAGGCCCGTTCGCATTCGTCGGTCCATGCAAATTCCTTGCTGGCGCGGAGAACGTTGAAGAAAGGGAGGCATTTGTCAGTTGAACGGGATACAAACCTGTTCAATGCGGTAATGCACCCTGTGAGCTTCTGGACTTCTTTTCCTTTTCGAGGAGGCCTCATGTCGAGGATAGCTTGGATCTTCTCTGGGTTAGCCTCTATTCATCGTTGGCTTACCATGAAACCTAAAAATTTTCCTGCTCTTACGGCGAAAGTGCACTTATTCGGGTTGAGCATCATGTTGGGTGTGTGACATGATCTTGTGCCACCGCACTTTTGACTAGCATGTCGTCAATGTAAACCTCCATCGAGACTCCTAGTAACTCTGCGAAGATCTTGTTAACTAGTCTCTGATAAGTTGCCCCTGCGTTTTTCAAGCCAAACGGCATGACCTTGTAGCAATACAGCCCTCGATCGGTGATGAACGCGGTATGCTCCTCGTCTCGATGGAACATTGGGATATGGTTGTACCTCGAATATGCATCCATGAAGCTGAGGAGTTCGTGGCCTACTGTGGCATCAACCATCTGGTCGATCTGGGGCACAGGGAAGCTGTCCTTCGGACAGACCTCGTTGAGGTTGGTGAAGTCCCCACAGTACCTCCACCTTCCGTCTGGCTTCGGGACCAGAACCGGATTGGAGACCCAAGCTGGGTACTTCGCTTTGCGAACGAACCCGGCCCTAATGAGCCTGTCGACTTCGTCTTTAAGGGCTTAGGTTTTTTCCGAGCGGCCTCCTTTTCTGCCGTCAGGCCGGGATTCGAGGATCAACGTTGAGACGGTGGCACATCAAATCCGGGTCTACGCCCTTCATATCACTATGGCTCCATGCAAACACGTCTCGATTTCTCCGTAGGTAGGCAATGATGGCCTTGCGTATCTCGGGACTTAGCGAAGTCCCAATTTTAACTCTACGAGCTGTGCCTAGGTCATCAATGTCCACCTCTTCTGTATCCTCGGCCGGGCCCGCTAATTGCTATTGGACCGGCAAGCGAGGGTCCAGTTCACATCGAGCCTCTGATACGCCGATAGTGAGGGTCGCTTCTCCCAAAGCAGCCTCATCGACCGTCCGCTTTTCCTTCGAGTCAGCGGGGGCCGATTTGACGCTCGTCGTGTAACATATCCGGACTTCGTACTGATTTCCTCGGACAACTCCGATGCCGCTAGGGGTGGGAAACTTGAGGCAGATGTGGTAGGTGGAAGTGACTGCTTTTATAGCCACGAGGGTAGGGCGCCCGAGGATGGCGTTGTAAGAAACGGCTAACTCTATGAAGTTAGACATGGCGGTCGATCTTGTTGGTTCTTCACCGAACGAAACGGCTAACTCTATGCTTCTCTCCGGGAAGATAGAGTCTCCTATGAAGCTGTGCAACGGGCTTGCGGCCGCTCGCAAGCTCTGCGGATCGATCCTCATGTTTTCGAGGACATCCAAGTACAAGATGTCTACTGAACTGCCGTCATCAATCAGGCAACGGTGAACAAGGTGGTTCCCAATCATTGCGGAGACAACCAAGGGATCGTGATACGGGAACTGGACACCTTCGGCATCCGCGTCTGTGAACGTGAGCTGACTTGTGGCCCTCTAAGGGGGTTGTGGAGACTGTCGCGACACTTGGAACACTCTTCTCTCGGGCCCTACCGCACCTCTCGGGCATAATCCTTCATAGACCGCTGTGAGCGCCCCCCCCCCCCCCCCCCCCCCCCCTCAGGATAAGGGCCCCCCGCGATCGTCCAGATTTCGCCCTCGATCTCCCGATTGGGCAAGTTTCACTTTTTGGGATTCGCTTCTTTGCGGTATCCCGGGAGCTTCTCTCGGCGGATAAGATATTCTATCTCATACTTTAGGTCGAAGCAAGTTGCAGTCGTGTGCCCAGCCGCATTATGCTACAAACAGAATTTATCCTTGTGCTTTTTCGGCACCTTCCCATTTAAAGGTGCAGGGGGCCGAAAGTCGACCTCGCTCCGCGAGCTGACGAAGATCTCCTCGATGATGGCCGTGAGCTCTTGGTACCTATCGTACCGCGGCCTGCGAGTTCGGACTACCCCCGTCCCTGAGCCAGAGTCGCGGGGCCTCTTCTTGTCTCGGTGCTGCCGATTGCTGCCAACTGGGGCTTCGACAGGCCTCTTTATCTCCTTCCGACGGTCCCCTTTGGGGTTGCCACGGGATGCATTCGAAGAACCAGATTTCTTCAAAGTCGATGCTTCTGCGTTAATGTAGTTCCTGTCTCGCCCCTGGAAGTCAGCGTACACCCGTGGGGGGTTTTTTGCCGATAGAGAACGCGAAGGGAGTATCTTTGCGCACCGCGGAACTCGCGGCTAGAAGTAAGGCAACATCAGACAAATGCCTCACCTCTATAGTGGCCTTGGTGAACCTTTGGAGCCAAGCTTGTAGGCTCTCACCTTCCCCCTGCTTAACTCGAGAGAGGTACGCCGGGTTCTTAAGGTGTCTGCGACCTCCCAAGAACTGCGCGACAAACCTTGTTCTCAGATCCTGCCAGCTCCCGATCGAATTGGCTGGGAGTTAGTACTACCATCGGCGGGCTTCACCCGCGAGGGTGGTATCGAAGAGCCTACACCTGATGGCTTCAGAATAGCCATAAGCGCGCGCCCACGAGGAGTAAATCCCCAGGTGGTCGGAAGGGTCCCTGCTTCCATCAAACAGGCTTACCTTCGGCAGCCTGAGACGATCGAGAACGGGGGTTGCTAGGAGGGCCTCCGTGAGCGGTGTAAAATCCCCATCCAGGATTCCGTCGTGCGATGCCTCGCTAAGGATCCCACGAAGACACTCGATCTCCGCGGGGGAGAATTCTTGGGTTCCCTCAGTGTGCCGGCTAGTAGCTGTGGTAACTGATTCCTCACGGAGACGCTCTCGCACCGGAAGTCGTGCACCTTCGGTGTGGACTCCAGCACATGCAGGCGCGTGCCCGGCGATGCCTCATGGCAAAGGGCCTAGTCTATTAAATACTAAGCCGGGCTAAACTAGCGTCTCGCCTTCGGCCGTAGGGCGCGAAGGTCCCGCTGGGTCAGCCGGCAACTGCACTCCTCCGGAGCGGGTGGCGGACTTCTGAGCTGGCGCATTCCTCCGACGGCGGGAATTGTGGGCCTCGCGTGCGGGATCGCTACCCGAGTCCTCATCAAGGGCCACAGTGACGTCGCCTGCGGTTCGGAGGTTGGCGGCTGCGTCGTCAGCCCTACGCCGTGCTCGGAGCACATCTGCATGCTCTGCGTCAGTCAGAAGTGACAGTGGGCTTTGGTTATGCACCAAAGTCTCTACTAATCCGGTCATTCTTGCCATGGACTCCTCCATACGCCGGATTCGGTCTTCGAGCATCTCTTGCTCGGAGGTTACAAGATCCTTGCCGCTGCTTCTTAGGTTGGGTGCCATTTGATCTCCGATTAGTTAGCGCGGTAGCCAACACAGAGAAGACGGGTAGAGAAGGTAACCATAAGGTCGGATGTTAAAAACCAGGCCCTCCTTCTAGCGCCAAGCTGTTGGTGTGAAATTTAAACCAACGATGAGATCCGCACCTCTAGGATGTGATGCGGCAATGAAAAGGAAGATACGGTGGGGAATAGTAAAACACCGGTAGATTTTCAAGTGGCTCGACCCTCCTACGGAGTAATAGTCTACGTCAACTGTTTATGAAATTTCTTGTAAAATGTTTTACAGAGTATTTTTCCGTTTTTTCTTCCAACCCCTTCTCCTTCCTCCTCCTCTTCCTTTTATAGGCTGTTTTGAGGAGAGAGGAAAGGTTGCATTAATGATGTCTGACAAATTATCTCCTAAATTCTGGGATTAGGTGACCTTAACACACAGTCGACCATACCCTCCCTGAATTACGGGAGTGGGTTACCAATTAACTACCCACGTATATCAGAAACGGGACGTCTACAGTACCTGTCAGACATCCTTACCATCGGGGTTAATCAATCACTACTATGCAAGTTTCCATCTTCGACAGGGATCTCCAGCTTTGCGGAGAGACCTCCAGCTCGACTGATCTTCGACCTTCCTAACGGACATCATCGCAGGTCTAGCTCATCCTCGGGCTCCTAGGGTTTCCGGCTTAACTGTCCTTCTCTGAGGACCTCATTTCGAGCCGGGATCCACCTTCGGTGGTCCCCCCATTCACCACACTCGCGGATGTCAGTTCGAGGGTGATCTTCGACGTCCCCTGCCCCTGACATCTTCGATGCTAGCTTCCTTGATGACGTGGCGGTGCTGTGCTGTTGCTTGGGCGTTCCCTCTCGAGGTCGCATTCTGCCGGGGGCGTCACCCCCGCCGCTAGTACCTCGGATGAAAATCAGCTTACAACAATACATAAAACTAAAATTTTTTCCTACACATAAGTACATTACAAATTATATTTTCAAGTTATCAATTCATTTATCAAATTTAAAACTAAAATTATGTTCAATCGGAGAATAAAGAAAGAACAAATAAAAAATAAAAAAGACAAACTTGTTTTTTCATCTTTTTCATCTCTGATTAAAAATAATTCTTTGGTTAAATTTGATAAATGAATGGATAACATGTTAATAGATGATGTAATGTGCTTATGTCGAATAATTTTTTTTTATTTTTTTGTATTTTTTAAGCTATTATAAACCGTGCACTATGGATAGTGCAAAAAATCGTGCACTATTCTAGCCTCTTCCTTGAATTATAGGTTGATTTATGTTAGAAATGGGTCAAACCCAATAGTTATCTATAATCCATATATAATAATTCAAGGGAGATTTTAAGGAATGCCACATTCTTGGCACAATGATAATCTATGCCTATGCCACATTCTTGGCACAATGATAATCTATGCCCCGTGTATTTTGCACTTTTAATTTATATCCTAAAAATTTACACTACAAATATAGAGTGAAAAAATAAAGAAGCACACGATTTGGGGTATAGATTATTAAGTAGCATTAAGAATGACTTTATTTTGAAATTTTCCCATAATTTAAAGTGTGTTTTTAAAGCTAAACCCAAGCCTATTATGATTAAGAAAACTGAAATTTATAAAGAAAAAAATGGGAAGCTTAACCTAATCATATTAAAAAAATAATAAAAGAAAGGATTTTTGCTTTTGCCGACTTTGTATCTTTGAGCCATATGTAGATATATCACTATAATTCATACGATCTTATTCTTTGTCTTTGTTTTTGATCCTCATGATCTTTCTCATACTTTCTCCATCTCTCACTTACACCACCTTTAAAAAATTCCACACACAATATATATATATATATATATATATATATATATTAGTTTTATATATTACAAGCACAAATCAAGATGCTATTCTAGAGGTAAACCCTAGTTCTTTATATGTTTGTGGGTAGATAATTATATATTTTGAAAAAATAATTTTGATGATTTTAGATGATTTGCTTGTTTGATTTGATAGGTAATGTTTTTTTACGGCGTACATCAGTTCATTCTTTTGTTTAATGTTTAAAATGCAAAATTATTGACATATGGTTATTGTTTATGTTTTGATCAAACAAAACCCTATTGAGGTATCACAAATTTATTTGAAATTTTTATATGATATTAGTTATGTGTTTGTTGTTTGAAATAATTTTTTTAGAATTTTTCAATTTTTATTTTATGAGATATAAATTTTACATTTTTACTGCCCAGAGTCTAAAACGATCAGAAAAATTTATATGAAATTTAACGCCAATAAATTTGTTGGATATTTTAAATTTTAGTATTTGGCCCCCCTCATCATCTAAGTCTGACTCCGTCCCTGGCATTAGAGATCATATTTCTTCACAAAAATATTCGGAGAACCCTTCCTCATACCAACTTGTTTTTGTCTCTCCTTTATCAAGTCAGCTAGATATTGGAAGCATCTAGGCCTATTGCGTCCTCTTCTGTTGCAATAGTGACGTACGTGAACTCTTATTCTTCTTCGTGTTACAGCTAATGTTATGCGTCTTCTATCACTATGTTGCGGAACAAAATCGGTGATATCTAAACTTTTCACCATACAAAGGGGTTCATGGAAAGGTCTGATGAACATATGCTTTAACAAAGATAGTCTTCGAACCTGAACTTTCTCCAGTATAACCGAGCCTAAAATTCTCTTTATTGGTCTTCCATGTGGTCAAAATCGCTGTTTTGAAATTCAAAATTTTGATTGACTTCTTCATCTATTCCATCTCTACATTGAGGACAACTTCATTCTTCTTTATCTCTTCTATACTAGCTTCAGGGAGGGATTTAATTTTAACAAGCTCATTCTTCTTATTCTTCAGATCCGTGATATGCTTCAATAATCTTTGATCCAAGTCAGAAATTTTTATCCACTTTTAATGCATCGTCTTGTATGCAACAACAAGAGCTTCTTCAATCAAGTCTTCATCATCCGCATTGCCATGGGAATGAGTTGAAAAATCTGATGTCACATGTGATTCATTGTTTCCCCACTTCTTTCTCAAGTTGATCTGGTTGCAAATGCCACATAGTAGCTCACATTGTCTTCTTCAACAACACTTCGATTTGAGTCCTCATAGCTCCAGGTTGCATTAATAGTCTTATTCTTCTTCTTAAGAAAGTTAGAACACTTTATAGCCTTCGCATACACTGCATTGCACTCTCTTATTCTTCATTTTTGACTCCAAACTAGTGATTTACACTTTATTCCTCTTGTTGCTGCTAGAGTTTCCTTGAGTCTGAGTAGTGTTTCTTCCGGTGTTGAACATGATGTAGCTACTCTTGTTCTAATTGAATCTCTTGAGAACTTTGTTGAAACTATTTGACTGAAGAGCTATTGATTTTGACAATTTTCGCTGTCATCACCACTCATATGCATCATTGACTTCGAATCCTCCGCTTTTAAGGCTGTACTCTTCACATTTTTATCCTTCTTTTCTTTTTCATGGTTCATCTCAAAAGTCCTCAAGAAACGTATAAGCTTTTCTAGCTTCACGATCATGACATCTTTTGCTTACTCTATGACGTTCATCTTGTATGCAAATCTTTTAGGTAATGAGCATATGGCTTTCCTTACAAGCTTTTCATCAAAAAAGTTCTCCCTAGGGGCAAAGGCTTTATTTGCAATGTCACGCAGCCTAGCGCTAAAGTCGATGATCTTCTTGATTCATCTTTAGATTCTCAAATCTTAGTCAGGATCTAAAGCTTTGAAAGTCTAACAACTTCTCTTTCTCAATTAGTTGTCTAAAGTATTTCCTATGACTTTATGCTGTCTTACAAGTTGAAATAAGCTTGAACCGATTTGGATCAACAACATTGAATATTGCATTCAAAGCCTTCGAGTTGTTGAGCACCAATTGGTCTTCATTAATTGTCCATTCCAGTTCAGGTTTTTGACAATCTTCTCAATGCTTTCTCGTGCAGAGCCTAGATGAAAGCTATCATACATGCCTTCCAATACAGATAGTTTGAACCATCCAACAAAGGTGGACGAGAAATATATCCTCCTTTTTTTGTAGGGTTCATCACTTTAAGTACAAACCTCCGTTCGCACGGATCTCACTCAAAGAAAGCGTATCCGCTCTTATACCAATTGTTAAGCATCTGACATACACTATGTTATAACCAATGTTATGACACAACAAGTGATGTTAGACTGTAACACTGACTGTAACACTATTACACAACACAATAAAGTAATGAACAATAATAAAATCTTAAAGATTGCAAAGCTTGAAAATAAAGCGACGCAAAATATTAGTAACGCGGTTCAGTGCGTATACGTACATCTGCGGGGCCATGTCCAGATGGTAAAAATAATCCACTAAGAAAATGAGTTAAACAAATACAAAACTAAGGTGTAAATGACTCCCTCTTTCTACACGAGATTGATCCTGTAGTAACTTTTCCCTGGACTGTGAGCTCCCCTTGTCTACAACTAGAACTTCTCTTGAGAATTTTTTTTTTCCAATCTTCATGAGCAAAAACCACAATATAGCAAACAAGAACTCCAATAAGAGAAGACAAATGATTGTCGCTCTAGGCTGCAACCGTACACACTTTTTTCTAGAACAAAAAACACTCTTTCCATAAAAATTCCCAAAGTGTGTACAAGGACTCTTTATCTCTTAACACTGATTATCGAGATCGCCTAAGTAATACTGATGATACGGCTATATTTGATATACTTTGTTATTCAACAATGTCACATTTAGGATATTATTATAATTAATTTGTGGTTTATTTATTTTCTTTTTATTTTACAGGTCTAATTTGAGGTAGGAACGCGAAACCGAGTCAAAAAAGGCCAAAAAGAAGCAAGAATGTATAGTCAAGAATCTATAGAAATTTACAAAAGAAATATCTTGATGATTTTAGAAGATTCACAAAATATATTGCATTACAAATTAAACATCTTTGAAATATCTTTCCAATGGTAGGTTATATGCGTCAATCGGAGTTAAAACGAAGAAGTTATAATTAATCAAAAATTGGTGCGCAGTTTGGCCGAAAGTGAAATTTCCGCAGCGCCAAAAAATAGCACCGCGATGCTATGATGTCATCATACTCCGAAAATTCTATTTTGACCTAATTTCAAAGCCAAAAAGCGTAGAACTATAAATAGAAGTTTAGAAACAACAACAAATAACTTTTGAGCACCCATAACTCACCAGAGAAGTATAAACAATAGCGATATGAAGTGGAGCCAAACGAATTATCGTGTGGAGTCCGCGGCGACACTAGTTTCCTCATTTCTCTCCTAATTTCTTTATGTTCTTAATTATATATTGAGTTCTTGATTTTGTTTTGTAGTAAAGGGTTCATGAAACCGTGGCTTGATGATTATGAACACTTGTTGATTCTTTAATAAAATTCGTGGTTGTTTGATTTACATTATTTGTGATTAAAATTGTTAAATAGCCCGTAAATTAGGGTTTTTGACTCATTATCTTGACTTCTTGACCATAGTAGCAAATTGTGAGGAGAGCGCGTGTTTACTTGCAATATAATATTGAATCTAGATTAGCTGATTCTGCGTGGTACACTTGGTTAGATCTAGTTAGTCTTGACTTAACGCCTTGTTTAGGTTATGTGCAGCGTGTGTTGGAGTAATCTAGATAAATAGGGGTTGATTAGGTGCGTGAATAATTAATCTATATTTTTTAAAAAAATTAGAAACCTCAATATAAGAATTAAATCAATAGTGTGAACAAGAATCGTAGCTAGTGGTGGATAGAAGCCCTTGCTCAGGTCTTTAGCATCAAATTTTGTTATTTACTTTAGTAACGTTTATTTATTTAATCACTCGAAAGCCTCCTTTGTTTACTTTTTGTTTAATAAAATATCAGTGTATTGTAACTGTGTCTATATGGGATCGACTCTTACTCTTTGATATACTAGTTTTAGTGTAGAGAACCGTGAGATTAAATTTGGCGTATCTAACTACACCGTCAACTGAGATAGGAAATCATGATTGATTTTCCATAACCATATCATCACGAGAAATCCGGCAGCCAATAAAAAAATAAATATACACCATAAAATCCGGACTAGAAACACACCTTGCGACATCAGCGGAACTTCATGATCTACTAGGAGCAAGGCAGTTTAAAATATATCTAATCTAGTCTCCACAAAATCAGCATGATCCCATACGAATCTCAACGCAACAACAAGATTATCTTCATAAAATCTTCATCTTGAAACGTACAGAAGATGCGCTAAAACGATCTCTATTTATGACAACTTACTTGCCATACAAGATACTACAAAATTGCCAAAAAACATGTCAACATCAAAAACCCTAACACAACCTTCAAAAATGACTATTAATTTAATAATTTATTATTATTATTATTATTATTATTATTATTCGAGTTTGATATATGCTATTGCCTATTTGTTTTGATAAATCACTTCTTACATAATACCTCCGTTTGGTTTGCAAATTTAAACTGAAAATTTAAATGGTTTGAAATAATAAATATTTTTCATTTAAACACACCATTTGAAATGTTGAATGAAGAGTCTAATTTAAAGTGATTTTGAGTCGGAGTATAACCTTATTTACTATAAATTATAAATTTCCATTCAAATGGCAAACCAAACTAGGGTAGTGCTCCCAATAAACCATTCCATATTAATTTGCAACTTGCAATTAATACCACTTCAGAAATTTTTAGATAGTAAATGTAGAACAATATGGCAAGCTGAGAATCAATTATTGGTCAAATCCATGTTGGTCCAATCCAACCACATGATATTTGAATCTCTAAGCAACGACAAAAAAATGATGACGTACAATCCAGCCATATCTTTGCTGTGCCTCAAGGAAAAAAAGAGCTCTTGATTAGTATTTAATAGCATTTTCATCAAGAAACTCAAGACCATAGGCCAACGCAAAAAATAAGATAATTAAAACGTTTTGCCTAGCCATTAAAAACAGAAAATGGAAAATCTCAAAAATCCATGTTGGATATTCACCTTAATGGGTCGGATTCAAAGACGAGAGCAATGTTGGAGTGAGGTTCTACTGAGACATCTTCCAACATATTTGTACATGATTATAAGTACTTTCATCGAAACAGTATAAATATTGTATGTGTGCTCATATATAATTAAATACATATGTAATACTATTAATTTGAATAATGTTTAATAATTAATTTTTTTTTGGTTTAATTTGGGTTTAGATATACTTCCCTCCATTAGGTGATCTCCGAACTCAACAGGGAGAGCTATTGTGGGTTGGGTTTGAAAAGTTCAAATTCTGTCAATCATGCTCAGAAACCTTGCTCCATAGTCCGTTGCATCCTTATTTTATATAATGGTTAAAAAGCCAGTGTCTCATAGAACACAACACACATATATATATATATATATATATATATATGGGTGGTTGCAAAATATGCCAAAATTAAATGTCTCTTTTAAATGATAGCTCGCGTTTCGAAAAATTAAAAGAATAGCTATTGTAAAGAATTTTATAACAAAAAATGTCAAATAAATATTTACACATATGTAAACATTTATAAGATTGTAAAATGATGAGCAGAAGTTGAAGCATTACAAAAATGTCTTACAAATTTTTATATATGTGTAATATTTTGTATGATATTTTTCTGTTATATAATTCATAACATGATTATTTTTAAAATTTTTTAAAACATAAACTATCATTTAAAAATATAATTTTTTTTTGGCTATTTACTATAATTTTCCTATATATATATATATATACACACTTGAACGGGAGAATTTTTGTTAACCAAAAGAGGCCATTTTCATAAATTTAGTACACATGATATAAGATGGCTTACAATTCCTTTTTCAGTTGCAATTTCTATTTTTCAACTTTAAATAAGAGTATTCTGATACTACACTAGTATGTCTTTACTAGATCTAAGTAGTGTACATATATATATATATATATATATATATATTATTATCTGTTTTAAAAAATATTTTTTTTATTATAAAAAGAGGTGATTTGATATTTGATTAAAATAAAGGGAAAATTACTATTTTATCCTTTATTCTTGTGTTAATTTTTAAAATGCGCCACATTCTTTGAAGTATTATATTTTACCCTAATATATTAAAAAGTATCTAATTTACCCCATCCATCTAAATCTGTCAGTTAAACTAAGACGTATCACATAAAGAAATTAAAATTTACCCCTAATTTAAAAATTACACTTATATCCTAACTCAATAGATTTTAAAAAATATCTTATGTAGATGCCCAAATATTAAAAGTGATCATTAAACTTTTAAAAATTTCACTATTCTTTTTAGGATAATTGACATTTTGATCCCTAAACTTTTGGACTTTGTATACTTTGGTCCTCGAACTATGATGTCGTTGCCAATGACAGATCGACTTCGCGAGCGGCGAGACGTGGAACGACGTCATCGAGGGAATTGCGACAACGATGTTTAGAAACTACGAGGCTTGCTTTTTGCGGTTGTAGTGGTCAAATGACGCTATCGTGGTGGTGGTCATGGCGACGGTCAGAGAAACAGTGGAGATGGGCTTGGTCGCGATGGAGGAGTTGAAATTGGGCATGTGCTACGCTTGATGTGGTTGAAGGTCGTGAGCTGAAGTAGCCCTTGTATTGGCAGAGGTAGAGCTTGTAAGGCTCAACGAACAAGTGTTTATCATTCCGAACTTTGAGAGAGAGAGAGAGAGAGAGAGAGAGAGAGAATCAGAGCGAGGATTTTCAAATGGGTCAAAATGCAATTTTAAAATATTTGATAATACATTTTTTTAATCAAATTTTTAGACAAATTAAGAGGTGAAATTTTAATTTTTTTTTATCACAATCATGGTTTAACTGGCGGATTTGAATGGAGGAGGCGATTTGGGCATTTTTTTTAATGTATGTGGGGGCAAAAATGTACCACTTTAAAGAATGAGGTGCATTTTAAAAAAGTGACACAAAAATAAGGGGCAAAAGAGTAATTGATCCTATTAAAATAACATGATTTATTAAGGGTATTTTCTCAAAAAGAGAAAAAAGAAAAAAAGAAAGGTGGTTGCGAGCATGATCTATCATAATTTCACATCTAATTACACTAAAAATGTTGAGCTCAAATATACTATCTTTAATTATCAAAAAGAGAAGGGAGGGGCTGATTAATGTGAGCCAATCTTAATTATGATGCATTCTTATAATGCACTTGGGAATGAGTTTCATGTACCAACAACATGTCAGAAGCATAATTTATTTCCATAGTTTTTAACAATGTGACCTTTAAAGAAACCTATACATATACAAACATATCGTGAATATGTATTCTTCATTAATTGATGTACTATAAATATCTATTAAATGTACATTTGTGGGCACAACAACTATTCCATTTTATTCTCTTAAAGCCAAGAAAAGGGATCCTTTAAAAACACAAATTTACTAATTTCGTATTTAGAACCATATAAATCAAGGTGGTTAGCTAGCTTATAAACAAAAACCGACTTACCTATTATAAATAACACTTGGAAAATCAGTTAAAACGATAACAAACACTAATAATGGCCTACGAAAAGAGAGTTTCTAATTTTTATCAGAAGCTGTGTACCGTTGTTTGGAAAAACCATTGCTCTTGTTCTATTTCATTTTTTTCAATCATTTTTTCAATTTTCATAATCTTTATACAATTCATCTTATTTTATTTTATTTTTTTTAACCATTTTCTTAACTTTCGTAATCCATATACAATATCCTTAAATTTCATTCATTTATACTACCTCAAAAATTATAAAGTCAATCAATTTTATAATCATTCCAAACCATCTTACAAATCATTTTAAATCATTCCAACAAAATGGAATGGAATGGAAGGAGATGGATTACCAAACAATGGGTGCTGACTTGGTTGCCGACTTCTCACTAATATGAACAAACAAAATGGAACCGCAAAGCGAAAATAAAGGTTAATCAAACCCACATGATGCAGTGCCATCCAACCATAAGCATTAATTTTATAGTTTGTACTCGCACAATACCTATCGGAGTTAGCTTTGTTATTTTGATACATGAAAACACAAGATTACGTGCATTATATTGGTCAACCCAAAAAATAGCTTGCACATTTGCGGGTCTAATCTAAGAGCATCTCTAATGCACCAAAAGTTTAACATTTTTCATAAAAAGCGTTCTCCAATGCAATATTAAATTTAATATTAGATTTGCAAATGTTATACATAGTGTCAAATTTGACACCAAGTATAGTATACCAAAAATTTGACATTTAAAATAAAGCATTGATTGATTAAATTTTAGACATTTGATTAAAAATTAATATTATATTCAAAAAAGCCTTTTCTGACCAAGAAGCCATTATGATTATTAGCAGTCTTCTCTACTATTGGTTAGCATCAACTATTTTTATTGGTTTTTACAAACTAAAAAAAATAAGAAAATAAAAAAAATAGCATTTGTGCATTAGAGCATCAAATGTCAAATATAGCATTTTTACTGTTTTGAGTGCCAAATTTAGCAATGACATTGGTATTTGCATTGTAGATGATCGAAGTGATGATTCAAAAAAACAATCTTAGTAGCTTGTTTGGATGCAATATATACATATATATAAATATATATATAAATATATATATTTTATAAATTAACTTAAGTTATTTGCTACAATATAAAGGGGTGGGTAGGGGATAGGCCCTGACACGCGGTCATCTGTTAGGGCTATTTTTTTTCATCTAAGTCCCTCTTCTTCTTCTTTTTTTTTTTTGGTAATTTGGCCCCTATTTAATTTCATTTCACTCCTTAATATTTTATCAAATTGTAGAATAAACCTTATTATTGAAAAAAAATACTTATTTTAACCCCTTAAAAAACACGTGTTTTGGAGTTTTGCACCCAAAAAGGCCAAAAAAAAAATAGTGGCCGAAACGTTTCGGCCTTGAGCGGACGAAAAGTCTAGCCCTCGTAATTCTTTTACTTATTGTATAAATTTTAATTCACATTTAAATACTCTTCTTATAGTAAAAGGCATCTGGTCAATTTCTTAGTTTAAATTTTCTTTTTTAAATCTCAAATTAAATAATGCTATCACATAATTATTTGGACAACCATTTGAAATTACAATCCAGATACAAAATTATTACTTTTTTAAAATCAAATCACAATGATCTAAAATTTTAAGTTTAAATCACGAACAAAACGACCCTAGATTAAAATAAGACATATAGTTGTCTTATGTTTTGGCTTTCGTAGAGCCGTAGTGTTAGATATAATAATAATAATAATAATAATAATAATAATAATAAACTTGTTTTAATTTTACGCATGAGCTACGCTGTAACTTTCATTACGTATTACGCCCGTACACAATGAGCACCCTATAACTTTTATTAGATTTTATGCATGGAGTATCCTATAGATTTTAGTAAAAATACCATAAAACCCCTTAGATTTATGCAAAATACTACGAATGTCCCCTCAGTTAACTATAATACCATATTAACCCCCGACGTTTTTAAAATTAAACCAAATATACTCCTTTCGTTGACCGTTCATTCGAAAAGTGGTTAAAAGTTTTTGCAATTCCACAATTACCCTTGAAAATTTGTTGTGTTTATGCTATGCTTTTTTCTTTTTTCCTCCCCGAGATTAGTGTGAAGCAAAACCAAGAAAGAAAAAGGAAAGTAAAAACCATAACTTTTGAACCAGACGCATCAGTCAGATTCTCTTTCTTGGGTTGCCAAAAAAAAGTCCCACAACTGAAAATCACCCTAAAAAATTTTGTTGGCTTGGGATTTGTGGGCGCAAGTTCGTCGAAGCAGGTCTTTGGGGCGCGGGGTTCGTTATAACAGGGTTTTGGGAGCGAGGATTTGGGAATAGGGTTTGCTGGAGCAGGGTTTGGAGGGGTAGGGTTTGCCAGAGCAGGGGGTTTAAGGGCGCGGGGGTTCCAGGCATGAGGGTTTAGGGCCCTGGGGATTCGGGGGCGCAGGGTTCGGCAGAGTAAAGTTAATATTCGTCGATTGGGTTAGCTCGATGCCTGAAAAAAGGAAAGGGCAACCCGAGGCCCAAAAGGCTTAGACAATGACAGGCAGAGTCGGCCAAAGCCCCTCTATGAAATTCTGTGAGATTATTGTATCTCTTGAAATTCTGAGTATGCTCCATGGATGCATCTTTAACTGATCTTCCACATAAAAAAGTTTCTTGAGATCTCATAAACTTAATAAATTGGAAGTTTAAGTCTCCCTTAGGTTAGGTTTTTCGATGTGCATGATTCATTCGTGCACTTAGAGTTTTCAAATTCTCACTCAAATTATGTCAATGTTACATCTTTTCAAGTGCCAATACTCCAGACCAATAATTTTGACAATTGAAGTATGAAAATAAAGATTCTTGGAAAACCTGATGTTTGAGAGGTCTAAAAAAATGCATCAGTGAACCAAAAAACGAGTCCTCAATATTCTAAATACAAATGGATAATTTAAGGTGCTCAAGAGAGAAAGACGTAAAACTTTTAAATATCTATTATGCAATGATTTTTCATAACACTTAATTTTTTCCGCCCGACTTGTTTCCAACATATAACAAATATATTTGTCATTTTGCAACTAAAATGTGAAAAATTATTGGTCCCATTTGGTATTTAATCATTTTTTAGTATATAGTGAAAAATAATGGATAACGTTTTCAAAAATTAAAAAATTAGCCAATAGTCCATTAAAAATTAGGAACATAAAGATAAAATCACAACACATGTTAAAAGAATAATCATTCTTTAATTAATAAAAATATTGACTATTTTTTTAAAACATCATTAAAAAATTACTATTTGCTTAGAGATCTCTAAATTTTAATGTGAAAATGTACTTTTGTATATCTTGGTAACCTACTCAAAACCAACCATCAAATAACGAGTCCGCCAGTAATCATGCGGTTTTGAATATTATCGGTTTCGATAATTTTTTTGCACAAAAAAAAAAAGCCTAAAAAAAAGCACAAAAGAAAAAAAAAAACTGCAATAAAAGTTTAGTAATATCGTCATTTAATGGTGAAAACAATTTAAAAATATCATGACCAACGAAGGGATGTTGCAAAGTGTGATTAAACTCTTCAGGTTTCTGAGGGAAGAAACCTAATTTCACCGTCTAATTAGAAATGTGAAATTTATATACATTCTTGCTCTTTTAGCAAAAAAAAAAAATAAATAAATAAAAAATAAAAAACTCGTCTTCATATTATTGAGTGGGTGAACTATGTCAGTTTTTTTTACATATATTCAATTGCTAAAACTAGCAAAAAGATGTTTATATTAGTTGAAAGAATCATATTTACGTACTGATAAAGTTTTATTATTGCCTTATGAATCAAACATTGTTTATGTCAGCAAGCTACGTATATAATGTGAGACAAATTATTAAGAGGCTTGACAGGATTGGCAATGTTTGCTTGACATACAAAACAGACTGTAGAGTTATATATATATATATAATATTATTTTTATTTCAGAGAGTGAGAGAGAGAATATTTTGCTAATCTAATAAGGATATGCACATGACTATAATTTTAGTCAAATGCAAACTAAGGTGCCAATGCAAAACGTTCACCAATACAAATGATTGCTCACTAAATGCCACACCATATCCAATATATATTACCATGTGATAGTTTTAATTATTTCCACACGTTTTCTATAAACAAATAAAGTGATGGTACTTTCGTGATATATGTTTCAACAGAGACACTGAAGTATTGCAAAACATACCGAAGAGAGAGAGAGTAATTTATTTACTTTTAATTCTGTTTTTAAGTTTAAAGCACTGCACAATATTAAAGGAAAAGCAATTTTATGCAATCATAAATTTTGACGAAAAATGGACTGGAGTATGTGGTATTTATTCTTAATGACAAAATAAAATTATCAATACACGTATTTTTTATTTAATCTAATAAATAATTATCACATAATTCTAATTATTTTTTTTACCTTATATTATTTCTCTGAAAAAATTCATTCATTCCTTTTTTTTTTTTTTTTTCCTGCAATAGTTTTTTGAGTTATTTTATGCTGTATGTTGTTTTTTCCCCACGGGTATTGTCCCCCTGTTTTTTTTTTTTTTTTGCTTAAACTTGGGTATGAATATGATCCCTTGGTTAAGGTGAAAAGAGTATTAATATTTTTAAGAAGTTGTTAGGTAAAATAGTACTTAAATCTCACTTCATTGATATCGCAAGGAACTACATTGACCGAATATTTTATACCGTAACAAATTAGATGCCATTATGCTAAAATTAGGTCAAATATTGGTTATCACCAAAAAAAAAAAAAAAAAAATTGAAGCTGTCACCTTATGATAATGACAATATAACCTACCCATTTAGTCCAATTTTTTGGGCGGATTGGACAAAGTCCATAATTACACATGAACATGAAAGATCTCAAGGCTAGGCTACTCATACATGATGATTAATGCGCGCTTATAGTTATAGATCAAAATGGTTAAATACTGCCGTGTGTTATTTTCTACAAAATGATTTTTAAAAATAACAATAATTTCAAAAAATTTAAAAACTAACAATGTAAGAAATTTTTTACAAAATTTTTGCCTAGTGTCAGAAATTTTTGAGAGTATTTTTATGTGTATTTTTGTTATTTTCAGAAATTTCTTACAATTTTATGGCTAGTTTTTAAATTTATTGAAACTGTGACTATTTTTAAAAAATACTCCGTTCAAAATGAATATTTATCTAACTGACCCATAATAATAATATAAAAAAGAGATAATTGAGTAAATTACTATTTTTAAATAATTTTTTAAGAAATTAGCCAATGTTTCGATTAATTAAGAAATTAGTTATTTTTTGAACTACATGAATATGTGCATTTACCTTTAGGCCCTTAGAGCTCTTATGTATTAGTTACTAATAACTTAATTTTTAAAAACGTTAGTCATTTAATTAAAACATGTACCAAGAAATAGTTAAATTCCAAATAAAACCATAATAATAATAATAATAATAATAATAATAATAATATGTAGTAGAACAAACTGCCTTCAATTATTAAAGGTACTAATTGACTCAAAAAAAAGAAAGGGCAAAGTGCAAACTTTTTTGGTTCTGAGAGAGACCACCAATAAAAGTTCTCTCAGTTTCCTTTTTCCCACAAGAGGTAATGCTATATATAGGCAACTCTTAAAAGGTTTTTTCTTGAGCCATTGAAAGAAAGCACCTAAACAAGTTATATTGGGAGGTGTTATGGGCCATTTTTAGAGAAACTTCAAAGATGAGAATGGCATTAATTGGGTCCCCCACCACCACTACCACCACCACTATTGGTTCTGACTGACCTTTGTGAAGTTGGCTTGGATTAAAGCTGTTTGGTAAAGAGGGGGTTCTTAGAATTAGACCCATTGCTACCACTACATTATTTGAGTGAACCCAATCAATAGCTTTGAAATAGAACAATATGGTCAATATTAATATCTTGTCTAGTAGGAAAATATTAAAAAAAAAAAGAAAAAAAAGATGAATTTAGAGAAACTGTTATTGTGTATTCAGTCAAAGAACTGGGAGTTAGACAAATCGGCAAAATTTTTAACTCTATTATAAGTAAATTGCCAATATTTTTATTATTTGGAAAATAGTCTATTGTGTTGTAAGTAATTCAATTAATCAGCAAGTAAATAAATCAAATACCGGCCATTTTTCTAAAATTTCTAAATTTTAGATATTATTTTAAAATCAAACATCAAAAGTGACTATTTATGAGAATTTCTCATAAGAATTTCTGCTCCTTATGTCCTCTCGTTCTTTTGTTTTATGTATTTAAAAATATATATCTGTGTATTTGCTAAAATATCTATTTATTTATTTATTTTTCAAAATTTTCATATGGTCCCTCCTGAAGCTAGTTAATAATCATAATTAAAAAAATCATACAATTGCACTCCAATATGGCAGTTGACAGTTTACAATATTGTTGGACCCCATTTTACACTAAAGTGTAATAATTCACTTGAATCTTCTTGATCAAATCAACCAATCTAGAGGAGTTTCTTTTTTAGAATTTAGATTCATCAAAGAGTCAAACCAGTGGTAAATAAAATTGCTTTGATAATGAATTTACTTGTTCATACGAGTCCATGAGTGGGTAAATTTCCAGTTAAAAAAAAAAAAAGCTAATTAAGAAATAATACATCATTGGTGCCACCAAGTGAATTTACTTTGATAGAAATAGAGAAAATAAATGCGAGTGAAAATAACAGGAGTGAGTGACATTTCTTGAAAAAGCTGGGCATGTCACATTGTTTGGTTTTTGATTAGTAACAAGTAATACAGCTCATATATGTGTGCTTTGTGATCATGTGACAAAACTTTATATTTGTTAATTAAGCAAAAGAGAAAAAGGAAGAATATAACGATATGGCTTAGCTATTGATAGTCACCTCAATTTTCTGTTGCTCCACATGCTTCTGTTTCTTCTTTTCCTTTTCTCTAATTTTCTCTCTCTTTCTCTCTCTCTATATTAATATAAATATATACATTGTGCTTTAAAACCCAAAAAAGAAAAGAAAAGAAAAGAAAAATATCTCAATATCTGTTATTATCTCCTGATGGCATTTCTTGTTTGGCAATTACATGAAAGCTGATATGTAGCTCGTTTGTAAATTGTGATGTAGCGGAAATTAACAAATTTGAAAAAAATAAAAATAATAACTTCTTGATTATTATTTCACAATAGTCATCAGATTAGAATTAAAAAAAAAAAGAAAATTGAAAGAAAAAAAATTTTAAAGTAAAAACTCGATTTCATTTATCCCAAGGCTTAAAGATCGAGGAACCACAAATGAAATCGTAAATCTAAGTTTCCTAAGCAAAGTCATTGCATAAACCAAAATCATAAAAGGAAAAATTCTTTAAAGTTCTCCGTGTTAAGGCGAAATACTATTTTCATTATTGAATTTTTCATAATTCTATTATATGCGCTTGAAAATTATAACAGCTCCATTCAGAAAAAATAAAAAAAGACAAGATAAACATACTAAGCAAATTACAATAAAGAAATCTCCTCTCATATTCTAGTTCTTTCTTCATTTGTATCAAACACAAAACCAAAATCTCAAAATCACAAATCAAACAGCAAAAGCCCAAATCCCCGACCCAAAATCAAAATCCTTACATCCTCAAATCAAACGCAAAACCTAACTCAAACCAAAATCTCCGAATCAAGTAGCAAAAAACAGTAAGGCCCAACTCAAAAGAGATCATTAGCACATACATAATTATATAAATCCAAAAACTCAAGCCTACAAAGGGTGTTGTATTGTGTTATGTAGTGGAAGGTTTGAAAACTGAGTAAAGCCAACAAATAAAGCTACATTTAAAAGTTTATGAATTTAACTGGAAAAATTCATGAACATATTTTAACAAAGTATTTATTTAGATAAGGGGGATTTTGAGGAATTTGCCATAATGATAATCTATGTTTCATGTCTATTGCACTTTTAATTTATGCCCAGAATAAAAATAAAAATAGTACACAACTTGAGACATAGATTAGTAAGTGGCATTAAGAATCGTCTTCTTTTGCAATTCCCTCTTTAGATAGCGATAATAACCTCATTTTATACCATATATGGACATCATTCAATTCACATATATCCAAGGGGGATTTTGAGAAATTCCTCGTTCTTGGCACAATGATAATCTATACCTATATGTGTTGCACTTTTGATTTATACACTTAAATTTGCACTACAAATATAGATTTGAAATAAAAGGAGCATACTATTTGAGGCATAGATTATTAAGTAGCATCAAGAATGACTTTATTTTAAAAACCTTCCTATATCCAATCCACATTTTGCTTAGGGGATTTTGAGGAATACCCCATTCTTGACATAATGATAATCTATACCCCATGTGTATTGCACTTTTAATTTATACCCCAAACTTTACACTACAAACATATAGTGAAAATGAAAGGAGCACACCACATGGGATCTAGATTATCAAGTGGTATCAAGAATGACTTTATTTTTAAATTCTCCCTTTTGCTTAAGTCCAACTTGAAATTTCATATGTCCATAATATGATTCAAGGGTGTTTTAACCCAATTAGGCCCGCCATCCCAACAGGTCCTATTTATAATTATTCTAACGTAGGTAATTAGTTAAAATGTGATCATGTAGTGCCAAGTCAACAAAGTTAGTAATGCTGTCAGTTTGTGATTAGCTAGTTTAGGTGACCTATTGACAAGGGCCGATTATGTTTACAAGTTCGATTCTTAGGGAGGTGGGAGGAAAAACAAAAAACAAAAAGTAAAGTTTGAAAGATTTAGTCTTAGAATGTCTAAATTAAGGAAATAACCATTAAATACTTTAATGGACATAATTATTAATGATAATTACTTAAAAAACTGCTCAAATCAAATAAAAAAATATTCGAAAATTCGGCTTATTCAACTTAAAAAAATAAACTAAACCTACTATTACCAAAAATTTCATCGACTGTGATAAAATAAAAAATAAAAATTAATTCCTTAAATTTCTAAAACTATGGCTAATCTTTAAAAAAGTACTCTAAAATTTGGCTAAATCCTTAAAAATCTCAATTGACAATCTGGGTTTTGATTGGCTAATGAAAAGTTCACTCCTAGAAATTCATACTAAATGAGCCATAAAATAACCATTTTCTAAACCACCCCCCAGTTAGGAGTTAACCAAACCTCAATTATTTACTTACTTGATCTTGTCCTTAAACTTTGACTTGCTTGGTCACCAAACTACACCATGAGATAAATGGTCATTTGGCAGTTCATTTAGCAGCTATTTCCTTTTTATTTTCAATTAAATTAGGCTTGGTTAACTCCCTTAACTAACTGTGGGTTGGAAATTTACCCAGAAGAGTAATTTTGCTCAAGTGGTGGTGGAATGATTAAGAGAAAAACTCCCAAAATGACCAATCTAATCACACCATATTGGCTATAGATAGAGCCTACTTCCAACATTTTTGGACAATCTTTCCATCTTCCACACTCTTCTCTCTTGCTAGAGAAGCTATATTCTCTCTCTCTCTCTCTCTCTCTCGTTTTACGCTTCTTAAAAAGCTTCTATTCTCTAGCTCAAACATTCCAGCAGCCCTTTTCACTTCAAAATAGTCAACCATTTACTCATTGTCTCTTACCCCACATGAAATCACATATCCAAAATCATCCATATACACCCATATATATCATATACTATGCATATTATACTAAGTCCAAATGCCCATTCATATGCATCAAGAGGTTATTTCTCTGTCTTAAAATTTACTTCTCCTCTTTAGTATAATATTTTTGCGTATTTATGCTATTATTATACTTATTTATTTTTACGACGCAAGTGTGGTATTTGTGCTTTATGTTATTTACTCTTATGCCATGATCATATAGTTGTCAATCTTTGTGCTACCTATAATTCTAGTATTTTAATATATCGTTATTGGGCCAGTTTGGTATTGCTTCTGGAGGCTGTTTTTAAATTATAAAAGAATCTAAAGCACCTAGAGGCGTTTGGTAAATCTGTTTCTTAAATAAGCATGTAACTGTTTTTGCTTTTACGTAGTGTAATTTGAGAAGCAGGTTAAAGGCTGCTTTTTTGTAAGCGAAACTGCTTCTCCATTTTAAATTACTAAAATATCCTTAATTTTTTAATCTATACTATATTCAACTAACTAATTTTTTAAAATTATTTTTTGGTAATTTTACATATCCACAGCAATTTCAAAAATAAAATAACCAAACACCCTGCATGCTTATAACTCCAGCAGTTTCTTTCTTCAGCACAATTTGAAGCACTTTGTATACCAGCACAGCAATGCCAAACTGACACAGTATGTCTAATTTTTATAGTAAAGTCCTAATCCTATCATTAAAAGTCCGTCAAAAAGCTAACACCATTATAAATACCAAAATGAAAGTGGGACTCGGTAACAATGGATTTTGTCATGGACTGCCTCGTTCTAAAAAAGAACATGATTCAGTTTGGGTAGTTGTGAACCGAATGACCAAGGCAACTCATTTTATGCTAAGCCCAAAAGTTTACTTTGGACTTATTTGTAATGAAAAGTTGTATTGTGGGGAGTTTTTGTAAATTTTTAAAATTTGGAGTTGAAATTCAATTTATTGGAATTTATTCATCTCATTAGTCAACCCTTTCTTTCTCTCTCTCTTTCCTCATTCCCCCTTTCTCTTCCTCGTGCTCTCTCGCCGTCTCTTAAGCCATTTTCGCCACTCTACTGTGCCGTGCACTTTTCGACCACCACGGTGAGAGGCAACATGAACCACTACTGGTGAATCGATGTACAAGTGGTGCAAAACACCAAAGACCCATCGCCCGACCTTGAGAACGTCGTGGCTCACCAATTAAACAAGGGGAAAGTTTGAAAAAACTCGCGGCATAGCTTTTGGTGTCCGAAACTTTGAAAAACCACAACTTTTCCGTACAAGCTCCGATGGACGTGATTCTTACGCCATTGGATTCCTCGTGAAGAGAGATACAAATATGTTAAGTACCATAGCCAAAATCCACCGAAAAGGCTGCCGTCAGAACTTTGCCAGAAAATTACAATTTTAAACTTCTGGCTAGATCCCAGTCATCTTGGGAAGAGGTTGAAGAAACGACCACTACCATTTTGTTTAGGGAGTCGAGGGCTTCAAAACCCAACCTTGTCTCATTAGATTTATCACCGCCGGTCGCCATTGACAGGTCATCTTTTTGGCCAAATCGGGTAAGTAAGCTCTTGGATATCGTTTTGATCTCCCGAATGCGATGATGAATTCGGTTTGATCAAATTCTTTTGAGCAGGAAGTTTTGTCGACTCAAAGTTTATTTTCAATGTAGAAATATGGAAAATTGGCGGGAATTGACGATCCATAGGTTTTTGCTAGTCTTGTGGTTGGTTCAAAGAGGTAGGGATTCTATTACTTGTCTTTTGTGAGAGATATTTTGTAAATAAACGGTAAATTAAAAAGAAAAGAAAAATTAAATTAAATTATATTGTTCTATATTTATGTATCACATGTAAAATATTTTTTGTTTTGAGATGGCTTGATTCTTTTATGAAAAATATTATTGCATGGTTGTTTGAAAATGAGCAAATTTGTGTGTTTAAATCATTGGTTCGCATGTGATTCACATTTGCACAATGCACGTGCCGCTAGCGCAGTCTAGGTCTGAGAGGTATCGAGTCCTCACGGGGTGAGTTATGGTATGAGGTTGGCCAGTTTACCTAAGTGGGCCCTCGTGCCACATGTGTATTGATGATTTGGATGTTCATTTCGTTTGATCTCATTTTGTGAATTGTAGATATGGTTTTGAAAAAAAAAAAAAGAGAAACATCCATAGAATAAGCACTAATGAAATTATTATTTATCTGTAATTATTTTGGATACTCTAACTATGCAAGTTTATGATAATTGATAAAGTAAAACTAGTAATACCGAAAAGTTAGTAATCGCTTCCCTACTAAGCACGTTAGCTCACCCTTTTATTTTTTTCCTCAGGCGGAGATCAGTGTAACATTTCTGACGGGGAGTGATTGGAGCGTTGGATGAAGGTTGATCTTAGATTGCTAATATCTAATTGTAGTAACTCTTTTATGTAAGAATCTAATTACTTTTGGTTGACTGTATGTGTTTAATTAAGAGTGATGGTGCTTCTCCAATAATGACAACCCATATGATTGTTGGCTAATTTTGTAGTGCTATATGCTTATCGGTGCTGCTTCGAACATTGTAGAAGAGAGATATAAATTTTTTTTTGAATTACTTTGGCACACCATTAAGTGGAGCATTGTAGAAAGACCTTTATTTTTATTTATTTTTATTTATTTTTTTATGCTTATGCTTGATGCTACACTGGAAAGTGGGAATTATGTTGGATATTTAAAGTGTTTTGATGTTTCAAATTCTTAAAATTTCATGGGAAAAAGTACTTGATGTGTTTATCTTAGGTGTCAAACTATTGATCTATGTTTTTAAATAAATTGCTATGGTTGCTTTTACTCTTTAATTCTAAACCCCACTTGGGGGTGTTACAAATTTGGTATCAGGGCTAAGGTTCGGTAAACCTTAGGAGTGTAGCACTATATGAGATAGGAATTTAAGGATCAAATCACAGTCGTTTTATCTTCAAATTCTTCTTAAGTTGATGGCATTTTAGGTAAATACAATAGATTGTGGTATTAAATATAAGAAAAACTACATGCCAATCACATGAGAATAAAAGAGGAACGTAAAAAAATTCAAAAGAGAAATCCAGATCCCCAATATTCACTCAGATCAGATCAAGTCAGATCATTGACTAAACCTACAAATAGTAAAAATTATTAGAACAATCTAACTTTTCTCTTATTTAACAATCCTAAGAATATATTTAGAGAGAGAATCCAAAAAGAATCAAGCCGTGTACAATAAATTGTTAAGTCAAATTTTGGCACAAACAATCACCATGTCCTCATTTATTTTAAAATTTTAAAGTGTAAACCTGTCATCGAAAAACTAACATTTGGGTAAAATTCTCTATTATGATGTTGATAATCTTTCTTGGGACGAGTTCGAGAGGATATTTGGAGAAAAATATGTCCCTGAGGCTCATAGACATGCAATGATAGTTCAGTTCTGTCGGCTAGTTTAGGGGGACATGACTGTAGTTGAATACCATTCTTGCTGCATCAACTTATTCTGATACAACCCTAGAGCAGTGGCTAATCCCATTTCACGATGTATTAAGTTTAGAGACAGGTTGAGATCCAACATCTGATCTCAGTTGGTGCCCTTCTCCTTTACAGAATTTCCTGAGTTATTTTCTGCTGCTCAGTGCACAGAGAATGACATCATGAGGAATATTGAGGAAAGAAAGAAGGAAAAGAACCTTGGCAAGAAAGGGAAAATGCAACGATAAGGATCGTATAGGAATATTACTAGTAGTAGGTCTTCTGCAAGTGGTCGTTTCTAGCCCTATGGTTGTTACTCTTGTGGCCATCCGAACGATCGTAAAAGAGAGTATTCCCTTAGGCAGCAACCGACCTCGTTGGTTGAAGAAGGACAACAAGAAAGTCAATCTGGATATGTGTCATGGAAAAACCAAAGTCGGCAAGCCTGACCTACCGGTTTCCAACATCAGACCCTATAAAATCCTGCTTTTATAACACCGAAATCAAGATGGTATCTTCCACAGTACTTCCCTCAGCAACAAACCCAGGGATCGAGTTTTCAGCAAAATCAAGCCACATCTTTTGCATAGAGAGCATCGGGAAGTCACCATCAAATGGGAGGTGCTAGTTCCAACAACAGACATAGAGGCAGAGGTAGAGGACGCCATGAGAGTGAGAGGACCCAAGACAATGCTTTTACAATTACTAAGGCTCGTGCAGAGAATGCAGTTGTGGATGGTATTATTTTTATCTATCATTCTTGGGATCATGCATTGTTCGATACGGGTGTAACCCACTCTTTCATATCTATGTCTTTTACTGCTAGTTTGCAACTAGAAATTAATTTATCTACCTCTAAATTGTTGCTAACTATGTCGATGGGCGGAGTGGCCGAGGTTTCAATGATATGTAAGTCTTGTTGTGTGGTTATTAGAGATCATAAGGTTTTTGCAGATCTTTTTGGGATACCCATGGGTGAGTTTGATGTCATCTTAGGTATGGATTGGTTATCTAAATATCGGACAACTGTAGATTATTTTAGGCGACGAATAACTCTTCTCACCAAGGATGGGTAAGTCATCGAATACTCAGCAAAGTCAGGGGCTGTAACACCCTATCCTTTACTCAAGGCATGCGTACGGGGTAGGAAGAATTTAGAGTGTATGTGAATGATCTTTGCACTTGAGAAAGACTTAGGTACTACGAGTCCATCTCTTGTTGATGTGGTGGAAATTTTTTGGGATGTTTTTTCCATACGAGTTGTCTAGCATTCCACTAGATATGGAGATTGAGTTTTGTATTGATCTGATTCCTGGAACCTCTCATGTTTCTATCCATTCATATCGCGTGGCTCTTGCTGAGTTAGCTGAGTTGAGGAAGCAATTAGACGAGTTATTGGAGAAGGATTCATACACTATAGTGTGTCTCCTTGGGGAGCTTTTGCTTTGTTTGATAAGAAAGATGATGGCTCATTGAGGTTTTGTGTGGATTATCGACAACTCAATCGAGTCACCATAAAAAATAAGTATCCGCTACCATAGATTAACGAATTGTTTGACTAGTTAGGTGGTTCTCGGTACTTCTCTAAGATTGACTTACGCTCGGGCTATTGTCATGTGAAGATAAGGGAATAAGATGTTCCGAAGACAGCTTTTCGCATGCGGTATAGGCATTTCGAGTTCCTAGTTATGCCTTTTGGTCTAACAAATGCCCCTACAGCTTTTATGGATCATATAAATCGAGTCTTTAGGCCGTACTTTGATCGATTTGTGATAGTCTTCATCGATAAAATTTTGATATACTCCCACACTATGAAAGAACATGCCCAACATTATTGCCTTGCAAACCTTGAGGGAACACCAACTGTATGCTAAAAGAGAGAAATGTGACTTCAAGATGACCGAGGTTAAATTTCTAGGTCATGTGGTGTCGTAAGGAACATATATGTAGATTCTTCTAAGGTTGAGGCTATCATAAATTGGGAGCATCCAAAGAACGCATCTGAGATCATAAGTTTTCTTGGATTGGCAGGATATTATAGGCGATTTGTAGAAAAATTTTCCCGATGATTATTGTGAAGGAGCCTTTGCGGAGTTAAAGCATGGACTCACTAGCACACCTATTTTGGTGGTGCCCAATAGTGAGGAGCCTTATACAGTCTATACCGATGCTTCTAGAAGTGTGTTATGTTGTATTCTAATGAAACATGGGCAAGTAATTGCTTATGCATCACGATAGTTCAAGCCCATGAGAAAAGTTATCTCACTCACGATCTAGAGTTAGTTGCAATAATATTTTCTTTAAAAATTTAGAGGTGTTACCTTTATAGTGCTAAATTCGAATTGTACATTGATCATCAAAGTCTTAAGTACTTGTTTACCTAAAGAGACCTCAATCTGAGACAACGAAGGTGAGTTGAGTATATGGAGGACTATGTGTTCACTATCCAGTATCATCCCGGTAGTGCAAATGTCATCGCAGATGCTTTCAGTCAAAAGAATAAGGGGATTATCACAAGTATAGTATTGCACTAGAAAATTAGAAAACATATGTAACAGTTGAGGACTTACTTCATTATTGTGCACTAAACTTTGGAGGTAGTTGCAGGAAACATTTAGCTTTGGTGGAGTTTTTCTACAATAGCAGTTACGAAGCTAGTATATGGATGGCTCCCTAGGAAGCATTGTATGGTAGACCTTATAGATCTCCGTTGTGTTAGGCAGAGGCAAAAGAACACTGGCGCTAGGGCCAGAGTTGATACAAGAGACTACAAATAGAGTTTGAATCATCAGCAACCATTTTCGAGTCGCCTAGAGGCGCCAAAAGAGTTATGCTGATATGAGAAAGGCGACCTTAGAGTTCATGGTAGGAGATTTTATCTTTCTCGAGGTGACCCCAAAGCGCGGTATGTCTCATTTTGGCATAAAAGGAAAGCTTGCACCAAGATATACCGGATCCTTTGAGATAACTGAGCTGGTCGGTTCTCTTGCTTACTGTCTTGCTTTGCCGCCTCAACTATCTCATATACACAAATTTTCCATTTATCGATGTTGCGGAAGTATGAACCGGAACCTTCTAAGGTAATCATGTGAAATGATGTACCTATTAAAGATGATGTGTCATACAAAAAGATTTCATTGCAAATTTTAGAACGTGAAGTGAAGGCTTTGCGCAGATGTGAAATTCCGCTGGTCAAGGTTCTATGGCCACATCATGGAGTTCATGAAGTCACTTGGGAGCTCGAGTTGGAGATGTTAGAATATTTTCCCCATATTTTCTTGTGATTTGATGTGTTGTAATTTCGAGGACGAAATGTCTTAAGGAGGATGGTATTGTAAAGCAACAATTTTAACTTTGGACTTATTTGTAATGAAAAGTTGCATTGTGAAGAGTTTTTGTAAATTTTCAAAATTTGGGGTTGAAATCCAATTTCTTAAAATTTAGGAAAAAAATACTTAAATGTACCACATTGTTGTGCCATTGTATTTAAATGCACCTAATTATTTTAAACACTGCACATATGTACCCCAATCTATTGAAAATGTACGACGTTGCACCCTCTATCCAACTCCGTTATCTTTTTAGGAAAAAAAAATATTTAAATGCACCCCATCTTTGTGGTATCATGTTTAAATGTACCCTATTATTTAAACACTACACATTTGCATCCCAATCTATTAAAATTTTACGAAATTACACACTATGTCCAACTCCGTTTTCTTTTTACGTTCTAAAAGCTGATGTGGTCTAGAGATCAATATTTCGAGAAATTTTAACTCCATTTTTTGCTATTGGTTGCAACAAATTATATTGACACTCAAGTATTTAATTCTCGTCTACTTCTTTAAGAATATTTCAATTTATCTAGTGCGAATGAGTGAAATTAATAACTTCAACAAAGTAAATATTGACATTATATATTAAAATTAATAGTATGGTTGAAGCTATTAATCTCAATCGTTAGCACTAGATAAATTGAAATATTCTTAGAGAAATAGAGGAAAAAATTATATTTTAGTGCCAATATAGTTTGCTACAGCCAGTGTCAAAAATTAGAATTAAAATCTCTCAAAATGTTTCTCATTGCGCTACATCGGCTTTTAGAACGTACAAAGAAAACGGAGTAGGACAGAGGTTACACTTCGTATAATTTCAATAGTTTGGGGTGCAAACATGTAATGTTTAAACAATAGAGTGCATTCAAACATAATAACACAATGATGGGGTGCATTTAAATACAATAATATAATGATGGGGTGCATTTAAGTATTTTTTTTCCTAAAAAGATAACGACGTTAGACAGAGGGTGCAACGTCATATAATTTCAATAGATTGCGGTCCAAATGTGTAGTGTTTAAAATAATGGGGTACATTTAAACACAATAGTCAAGGATAAGATGCATTTAAGTATTTTTTTTTCCTAATATTTATTTAGCCCATTAGTCAACCCTTTCTTTCTCTCTCTCTCCTCGTTCTCTTTCTCTCTTCCTCTTGCTCTTTCTCCCTCTCCTGAGCCATTTTCGTCACTCCACCGTGCCAACTTTGTGTACACTTTTCGGCCACCATGGTGAGAGGCAGTGTGAGCCAGCATCGGAGAATCAAACTAGAAGCGGCGGGGAACACCCATTGTCCGACCTTAGGAACGTCGTGGCGCCAATAAACAAGGGGGAAGTTTAGAAAAACTCACGGTAGAGCTTTTGGTCGTCGAAACTTTAACAAGCCATAACTTTTATGCCATTGGATTCCTCGTGAAGAGAGATACAAGTCTATCAAGTATCATTGCCAAAGTCCACCGAAAAGGCCGTTGCTGGAACTTCACTGGAAAAATACAATTTTGAACTTCCGGCGTAGAGCTCGGTCATTTCAGGAAGAGTTTGGGGAAACGGCCAACACCATTGTGTTTAGGGAGTTGAGGGCTTCAAAAATCAACCTTGCTTTGCTGGATCCGCCTCTACCGACTGCCGTTAACTTCCGGCATTGACCGGTCAACTTTTCGGCCAAATCAGATAAGCGATCTCTCAGACATCCTTTCGATCTCCTGAATGTGATGATGAACTCGATTTGATCAAATTCTTTTTGAGCAGGAAGCTCGGTTGACTCGAAGTTCCTTTTTGATGCGGAAACGTAGAAAATTGGAGGGAATTAGCGATCCGTAGATTATTGCTAACCTTGTGGTTGGTCCAAAGAAGTATGGACTCTATTACTTGTCTTTGATGTGATGTTTTGCAAATAAATGGTAAATTAGAAAGAACATGATAATTAAATTATATTATCTTGTTCTATATTTATGGATCACATGTGAAATATTTGTTGTTTTGATATGATTTGGTTATTTATGAAAAAATAATTACTGCATGGTTGTTTGGAAATGTGAAAATTAGTGTGTTTAAATTATTGGTTCGCATGTGATTCACATTGGCACAGTGCACGTGCTGCTAGTTACTGCGCAGGCTAGTTCTGGGGGGTATCGAGTCCTTACGAGGTGAGTCATGGTGTGAGGTTAGCCGAGTCACGTTAGTGGAACCTCGTGCCACATGGGGGTTGAGGATTTAGATGTTTGTGTCATTTTATCTCATTTTGTGATTTGTAAATGTGATTTTGGAAAAAGAAAAGAGAAATATCCATAGAATTCACACTAATGAAATTATCATTTATTTATTATTATTTTGGAAACTCTAACCATACAAGTTTAATTGATAAAGTAAAAGTGCTAAAATCGAAAAGTGAGTAATCGTTTCCCTAATGAGTGCGTTAGCTCACCCTTTTTTTTTTTTCCTCAGGCGGAGTTCAGTTTAACATTTTTGACGGAGAGTGATAGGAGCGTTGGACCAAGGTTGAGCTTGGATCGCTAATCTCTAACTGTTGTAACTCTTTTATGTAAGAATTTAATTACTTTTGGATGACTTTATTTTTTTAATCTAGAGTGATGGTGCTTCTCCGAGAATGACATGCCATATTGTTTTTCTTTTGCTTATGCCTGGTGCTACACTAAAAAGTGAGAATTAAGTTGGTTATTTTAAAGTGTTTTGATGTTTGAATTTCTTAAAATTTCCCAAGAAAAACTACTTGATGTGTTTATGATAGGTGTTAAATTATTGATCTATATTTTGAAATAAATTGCTATGGTTGTTTTTACTCTTTAATTCTAAACCCCACTTAGCGGTGCTACACTTTAGACCCATCAAGAATGACTAAGGTGCTTAAACTCTGCAAGTTGTAAATTAATCAGATACTCAAGCTGCATAGAGTTCTAGTGTCAATTTTTTCAACTGGGATGCTCATTTCACCTTTAAGTTTTGAAAAAGATTACAACGAGCTATGGGCACTAAATTGAACATGAGTATTAGTTTCTACCCTCAGACTGATGGATGGTCCAAGTGAGTCAAATGAATCATAGAAGACATGCTCAAGGCATGTGCGCTTATTTTGGAGGGAAGTGAGATTTTTTTTTTTGTTATTTCAATATTTATGCTATTATAAATATAATTTTAAATTTCAGTTTTTAATTTATTATATTATAAATATAATTTGATATTATTCAAATTAATTTTGAAGTTTTATGTTACTTTTTATATATTGTTTAATCTAACTTTCAAATTTTTTGTGTTGCTCTATGATGTACTATGCAAATATTTGTATGGATAATGTTAAGGAAATTTATTACTCTGATTTTTATTATAAAAATAACTAAAGATTAGAGCTCAATACGAACTTCTTTCAATCAAGCTTGAAGCGAGCTCTTTTTTTTTTTTTTTACTCACAATGAGCTCAAGCTCTATATGAAGTTGCTTGAGCCACTCTAAAATAAAAAAAAAAAAAACCACAATTCTTAGTAAATTCGAGCTCAAAAATTTGCTAGCCAGTCGTCAAAGCTGGACTCGGCTCGATTCTTATTAAGCTTAAACTCGAGCTCAAGCTAAAAAATTTTCTGACAAGCAGAGCTAGAGCTTTCCGAAGCTGGGCTCGATTACACCCCTACTTGATCCAAAAAGACAGCATAACACGAATAAAGAGCAAACCAAAGAGCACAAAAAATAGGACACATTTGAAAAACCACCATTTGCGGTTTCGGAGTTAATACTTCATCGAGAAAAACAGAATACTACTCTTCGATAAGTAGACATACTAATATACTACTTTACGGTATTTCTAGTGAAATATCATCCTAGCTAACAATTTAGGATGTTTTTTGAAAACTGTGGTCTGCAAATACACTGTTAAACTACAATATTTAATTATAATTAGAAAACTATGAAACTGCCTTTTTCCCCCCAATAGACAATAACCATCCACATATGGAGAACTTATTCTATAGAATGATACCAATGCACAAGTTGAAACGGTTTCTCCATTCTGCCTTGCGATGTTTCGGACTATTTTATGGACGCCTTCTGAATCCGATAAATATGAAGAGGTGGATGCTCTCTGATTTCAGAGAAATGACGGAATGCGGTCCAAAAAACATTTTTCATATTTGTAAATTAGTTCACCATCATGTGCTCGAATCCTCCCCCCACTGGAATCCCCGGGATGCGGCTCACCCCGACATTGTGCAGCAACTGTTGCAGCCACCTCCTGGTTGTCGGGTCTTCCTGTATATATCAGAAGACATCACAAGAAGAAATGTTAATGAACCAACTTAAATAAAATATCACATTTCCCAAAATTGCCAATGATATTTTCCAAAATTGCCAAAACTGTACTTTCATTACAACCTGTACGTAAATTACTCGTTGACTCAGAATGAAACACAAAAAGCTAAAACAATTTACAGATAGAACTTTAATAACATGATCTCTTCCTCCACGAGTAGTTATTAGACTTGAGCATGGTTGCAGAGAAGTTTTGAAGGAACCGAGTCGATGGGTGGGGGGGGGTTGTCTAAGGGAAAGCTGTATGCCTGTCACCAAGTCATTTCTCCTCGAAAAAAAAACGAATATTATACTCTTAAACGTTTGGTGCAAATTGTATTTCTGTTCATGTTACAAAGTGCAAAAAGCTGATTTGTTGGTGAAGAAAATCTGACAAAGATATGAATCAGGACTCACGATGTGCATAATTTAACACAGTCGTGCACCAATATACTGTTACGCACAAAACAACAAACACAATAGCACAATAGCACAGTATAGAATTAGGAAAAATAATCAAGAAGGTATCACACACTAGCAATTCAATTACTGATCAACTTAGAAATAATAGCTCATTAACATTCCAAGCTTTCGAGAGGCTTGGGCTCTCCAAAATGAGCTTAGCTCAGAAATGCAAAATGATCTGATACCCTAACATGGTTTTGTAAAGGCTCTGGTTCTGTAATTTGATAGGATGTTTTATCCTATCCTATCATAATTATTAGTAATATGTTTCTTTTCTCAAAATCTGATACCCTTACATTCCCACAGCATGTCCCCTAAATTCCCTACACGCCAATCATCCTAGTCAGATTATTGCAGCCCTTGCCACCTCACCAAATTAACTAAACCATCATTGCACATAAGGGAATTTCACATGGGTTACATGTCCGTGTCCCTTCCCTTACGCCTGGTGTATTTAAAACGGATTGGGGGCCTAACAAATACATCCTACAAACTACTGAAGGTAGCAGCTAAAGTACTTTAAAAACTGTGAAAATTAATTATAATACATACATGAAGGCAACCGCTAAAGGTACCGTCTCTTAGCATGTCTGGGAGGCAACTTCTTAATGCATCACAAGCCCTGAAAAGCAACAACTGAGAGCGAATGAACACAAGCACAAACTCATAGCGGTGAACATAAGAAAGATTACTAAGTAAAGCTTTGGGAAATTGTCTACTGGCACCAACTTTGAGTTGTCTGACAATCTGAGATAACATCTAATTATGTGCTTCAGCAAACGCGACGAGGGCTGTTCAGCTTGCGCAGCCACCATGCTCCCCAAAACTCGACCAACTGCAAAAAACCGCTCTGCCGTAGTGCAGATGTAATCTAAGCCTGTATCATCCAGCAAAATCTTCTGGACTATAAATGTAGCTACCTGTCAGTGACAACTCCTCTTTAGACCATTAAAAACCTTGAGGTTCAAATTTCTGCACCCTCCATTCGTTTCTACCACATACTTATCTATACTGCTAAACAAAACTTGCTTGGAATGATACATTACTAGAGATATGTTAAATCATGCTCCTATGGGCCTCCAAAACACAAAAGCGAAACAATTACAGAGAATTCTGTATTCCTAAGACTTGGAGCCTTGTAAATATATGCAAACAAGAGTACCATGCATTTACATCCAAAACATTGTAGTTGTATGCAAGTGGAAGCTTATGTATACATACAAACGACAATATTTCTGGAAAATGTAATATAACAAAGCGTCCATACCGTTTTTGACAGTTCACTGCCCATTTCCATAGTACGCAGGCACAGAGGAATTATTTCTGTCGAAAGAAGGAAACTAATAACTTGTGACTCATCAACCTGGTCAAGTAGAAGAAATATATTAGTAAGCAATTTCCTTCAGAACTGCAGAAAGGTGACAAAAAATAGGAGAAAAGTTGAAACAACAGAAATGCCACAAAAATTCTATATATATGCAATGTTATTAGATCAGATGGTGGGTTCAACTGAATGAATTCCAGTCTTCTTCTGGTTGAACAATGATGCCTAATGTAGGTAAATAGAACTTGAAAATTAGAATAATGAAGCTGTCAAAATAAAATTAACGAAAAATAACTAATAGAAAATGAAGAATGTGCATCAGCTCTTACTGAGGATAGAAGCATGATAACTTACCTTCACCAAAGCACCAATAACCCCTAAACTAGTAAGCCTCAAGTACTCAAAGGGTCTGGACTTGCTTCCTGTGTTGAGAAAAGGATACAGGTACAGGGTATATGAGCTGCAAAGATAAAATTTCAGGAGTAATTAGTTCCTTGGAAACAATTTCAAGTCAAATGAAAACTCTCTTATGGATATTATATCAAATTTGCCTGTAAAATAGGATTTGCTTAGAGAATGGGGAAATGTGATGAAACTACATAGAGAGCAAAGAAATGTATGACATGTACTGTCAAGACCCTGAACAACACTCAACCTGGACCAAAGATAACACCATGATTACCATCTAAGCATGTCCCACATAATACGGGTGTAGAACTTATCTCCGTATCACACACTTATACTTGTAAAAATCTGCTCTATACCTGATAATTTAGACGTATGCAATAATAAATGCTAGGATTTTTTCCGCAAAAAGAAATTATTTGAAAAAGTTCAAGTTTCTAGCATCTTTGTAGTCGACAACACACAAAGTTTCCAAGGAATTTTCTTTTTTTTCTTAATTATTCTTAGTTGGAGAGATGTGTCAGGTCTTTGATTTGCAATCTAGTTTTCCTTTTAGTCCTTTGGGAGAAGGACTCCTGGTCCTGTCTTTTTATTGTACTTTCTCTAAATTTGCAGTGATTTTTTTTTTTTTTTTCAGCAGGAAGATGTATTTAATGAACTTAACATGAAAAGTGATGAGAAGAACAATTTGATTTCGGAAGGCAAAATATTGTAAGAAGAGTGTAAGAACATGTGTCTGCTAGAGTGTGTTACAAATGATATAAAAGAATTCCAAAACAGTGAAACATGCCAATATAGCTTGAGGATTAAGAAAATTACCATTGATAAACAACATCCTTGTATCAGGATGAGAAGCCACACACTGCAAGAAAACATAGATACTGAATAATAAAAAGAGAAGAAAGAGGCTGTGCAATAATATTGTATATCTACAACAAAGATTTGTAACTCAGTTCTAACTGGTTTAATGGAAGTTATAATTCTACCAATTGGTCAAGTTACATCAAGAACAATAATTTACAATAGGCAATCAGCATTTTTTCGAGAAAAAAAATGTGACGATATTATTCAGCAAAGAAAAAAAAGTGAAGATAATGACGATAACTTTTGAGCCTTCATCAAGCGCAAAAGAACCACAACAAATCAGAACAAATATCTAACGGTAAACTTTTGAGGGCCTTATTTTATTGAACAATGAAGAGTCCAAACACTATTCGTTTGTTGGATGCCAACTCATGGTATATTGCAAGGAAATTGCAAATGGGTTGCATCCCATAGCTTTTTCTGATAAAAATTATACATTAGAATTTTGATTTCCAATGAGACCTTTATCGAGCATAAAGAAAAAAAAAAAAAAAAAAGAAAAAAAGAGAGAGAGAGAGAACCCCATTTGAACTGATCAGAACAATCACATCATCACATTCCCGAACTATTAAAACACCGACATACAAAAAAACCAATTGATTATAAACTCAAATAGAAAAAATATACAGAGGAAAGTTTATCTAATTTAGAATATTTTGTTAACCAAAATATATATATATATATATATATATATATATATATATGCACACTGTGGAAATCATGTCACCTGAAGAAGTGCAAGTGCATTGCAAACACGATTCGATTGTGCAGGAGTTAGATTTGGTGGTGATAGAACAGGATAAATTGATACAATCTCCTGCAGACAGACAAACACAAACACCAAAAAACAGCCAAAGAAATTAGAAAATAGTGAAAATCAATGTCTGCCAAAGATAATCAACATACAATTTACATATACAATCCCGTTAAAAAGTTTACAACTAATAAATTGTTAAAAACAAACGAGTAATGCAGGGTATTCGAGAGACCCTTAACTCTCCTTAGACTCACACTTTTTCTCTGAATATTCGATACCCCTCTCATTCATTTTCATGCCTATATTCATATCAATCCAATACAGACAATCGTAACTAACCATGACATCAGCAAATTACAAAATGACGACCACAAAATAACAAAACCCACAATAACAGAAATAGCAAATCTAAAATATACATGGAACACCGGATGGATGGCAGCCCCAAGTGGTAATTGGAGTTTGTAAGCTACAGCACCCACCCTCTGCAACACCTGATAAGGACCATAATATCTTGGAGCAAGCTTCTCGTTGCGTCTCTTAGCCAAGGAGCGTTGTCTGTAGGGCCGAATCTTGAGGTAAACCAGGTCTCCTTCCGCGAACTGCACCTCGCGGTGTTTTTGATCCGCTGCTGGGCGAGCGACAAATGCTCCCTGAGGAGCCCAAGCGTGACATCTCGGTGATCAAGCATCTGATCAACCGACCCAACCAGAGATGAAGTAGCCTCATACTGGACCAATGGGGGTGGATCTCTGCCATAAACACAGCGGAATGGCGTCATTTAGGCAGCCGTATGGTAGTTTGTATTATACCAAAATTCAGTCCAAGCCATCCATTTATGCCACTATCGGGGACGCTCCGAGGAAAAACAGCGCAAATAAGTGTCAATTGTCTAGTTGACCACCTCGGATTGGCCATCCGTTTGTGGATGATATGCCGAGCTTCTTTTCAGCGCCGTACCTTGCATTTTGAACAGCTCAGTCCAAAAAGCACTCACAAGTATCTTGTCTCGATCCGAAACAATCGAGCGCAGAATCCCATGCAGCTTAACCACCTCTCGCATAAAAATTTCAGCCACGGTCTTGGAAGAAAAAGGATGTTTCAGAGCAAGGAAATCAGCATACTTGCTTAGGCGGTCCACGACCACTAATATCGTGTCACCCCTCTGAAACCGGCATTCCCTAATCCATCGATATGTCTTCCCAAATCTGCTCTGGGATGGGCAACGGCTGTAGCAACCCCGCCGGGCTGAAGGAAGACGTTTTATTTCGCTGACAAACTTCACAACACGCAACGTACTCCGCCACTGTCTTCTTCATGCCAACCCAATACCACCCAATAGCCATTCTGTGCAGCGTTTTAAGGACCCCCGCATGCCCACCCGCGGAACTGTCATGATATTCCCTAAGCAAGACTAGAATAAGCGGGGCCTTTCGCGAGATGGCAACTCGACCCTTATACAAAAGGCGTCCCTGCTGCAGCGAGTAATTAGGATTGAAGGATTAATTTTTAACAGGTCGGGATCGCAATCAGTTTGCACCATATCCTCGGTAAGGGCTAGCGGCTCGGCAACACTGATCGCATTCGCCTCCGGTGGAGGTTCTTGACGAGACAACGCGTCGGCTGCTTTGTTTAGTGGTCCGGGGCGATACTCGATGTCAAAATGGTACCTGAGGAGTTTCGAAAGCCATTTTTGATGTGTTCTATGCTAACCAGCCGCTGTTCGAGGAGAAACTTCAAACTCTTTTGGTCAGTTCGCACAATGAATTGTCGGCCACAAGATAAGTGCGCCAACGTCGCAGCCAAAACAATGGCCATGAGCTCCTTTACATAAATTGACTTGTTACGTGCACGGGCGGACAACACATGGCTGTAATAGGCAATAGCCTTCTGATCTTGCATGAGGACAGCCCCGACGCCATATCCTGAGGCATCGGTCTCGATAACAAAAGGCCACGAGATATCCGGGAGGGCTAAGACCGGAACAGTGGTCAAAGCGTGTTTAAGTCTCCCAAAGGCCTCTTTGGCCGCTGCATTCCACTCAAACGCGTCCTTTAATTGCGCGGTTAGCGACTATGCTATCGTGCCAAAGCTCGCCACAAATTTGCGGTAATAGCCGGCCAATCCCAAGAACCCACGCATCTCGCGCAAAGAGCGTGGAACCGGCCAATCACACATTGCCGCAATTTTTGAAGGGTCCACTGCCACCCCATTCCCGGAGATGATGTGCCCGAGGTAGTCCAATTGAGCTTGGCCGAACCTGCATTTTTTTTTATTCACCAAGAGATGGTTCTCGGAAAGCACCGATAACACAATCTCCAAGTGGCGCCCGCGAGTATCGATATCAGCACTGTAAACAAGGATGTCATCAAAAAACACGAGCACAAACTTACGCAAATATGGTCGAAAGATGGAGTTCATCAACGCTTGAAACGTCGCTGGTGCGTTCATGAGGCCAAACGGCATGACACGAAACTCATAGTGTCCCTCATGCGTACGGAATGCCGTCTTGGGAATATCTTCTTCGCCCGGATTTGATGGTATCCCGACCGTAAGTCGAGCTTTGAAAGGATAGTTGCTCCGTGTAACTCGTCTAACAACTCCTCGATGACTGGAATAGTAAACTTATCCGGAACTGTAACCTTATTCAATGCGCGGTAATCCGCGCAAAATCGCCATCCCCCATCCTTCTTCGGTACTAACAAAACCGGACTTGAGTACGGGCTGACGCTGGGCCGTATAACACCTGCTTGCAACATCTGCGCAACTAATCCCTCAAGCTCATCCTTCTGAGCTTGAGGATAACGATAAGGCCGCACGCTAACCGGGGCGGCGCCTTCCTTAAGCGCGATGGAGTGGTCGCACGGTCGAGAAGCTGGGAGCCCCGTCAGAGCCTGAAAAATAGCCGCAAAGCGATCAAGTATAGCTGCCAAGGGCCCCGGTACTTCGCCCTCCACGGTTGCTGTCTCAACCGTTCCCAACTCTAGTACCAAACCGACCTTTTCTTGTCGGGCCACCTTGAGTAGTGTTTTCATAAATACCTCTGTTTTTCTCAACCCGGCTCGCCATGGAGAGCCACTGCAACGCCACCAACCTTAAAACGCATCTCGAGCCGCTTCCCAATCTATTTGCATTGCACCTAGGGATCCCAACCACTGGATTCCTAGGATAACATCCATACTACCAAGCTGGATTGGTAGGAAATCCTCCACGAGAGTCTGCAAAGAAAGTAACACCCCACGACACACGCCGCCTCCTTGCACGGACTGCCTCGTACCCGTGAGAATGCTGTAACTCGCCGTCGCGGCGATCAGAAGTCCCAAACGCTGCACCAGATCCGTAGATATGAAATTATGGCTCGCTCCGGAGTCAATGAGCACTACTGCTTCCGCGTTCTTCACCTGACCCTTCAGCTTCATTGTTTGTGGGGACGTCAGACCCACCACAGAGTTGATAGATAACTGTATCACCGACCCCTCCACATCTGGTTGTGTATCTGGCCGCGCCGCTACAACCACCTCCTCCTCCGCCTGCCGAGGTGTCCTCGTCGTCGTGCACGAGCAGGATCTGGAGCTCCCAGCGACGACACACATGGCCCGCTGTCCATTTTTCATCACACCTAAAACAAATGCCCTTATCCTTTTTGGCTTGCCAGTCGGCATCAGTGAGCTGACGAAACCCAGGGTTGGGTTTCGCAGGAGTTGCTCGATCGGGCCTCTCAGGTGAATGAGCCCATTTGAGGGCCTGAGGGGGAACTACCCGAGTTGGACCGGCCCAAGTAGTTTGCGGGCCCTTCGGGTTTGGGCCGACGGACAAGACAGGGGGTCGTTCTCCTCGGAGCGAAAGGTTTCGCTCTTCAACGCGCTAAGCAATTTCCATAATTCGTCCCAGCCCCGTCGGTTGCATGAGTCTGACCTAGGCCCGAATGTCCGGCCGAAGTCCGTTGACGAAGCTGCCCTCCAACACCACCTCCGGGACGTCTGTTAACGGAGCCGCCAACATCTCGAATTGGCGGGGATATTCTCGAATTGGCGGCAAACAGCGAAGTAGCGTTCGGCTTGAAAGATCCATCCCTCCAGATAACCGGTAGCTCAAGTCGCCAGACGCGCGCCTCGGAACTCAAGTCACCGATCCGCGTGGAAGAACGCTCCGGAGTCACCACCTGTCCGCCAGTCACCTCCTCCGAGCTTTCCTTGCCCGTGGTCTCGCCCTTGCCCGTTCGGAAAGCCAACCGATCGAAGCGCTCCATGATGGACGCCCAGTGCTGCTGGAGAGTAGCTTGAAGCTCTCCTTTGACGTCCGCCAGATTCTGACTCAGCTCGTGCTGAACCAGGTCAAGTCGCTCTTCACCGCACCGATCCGATCCTCCGGTGCTGAGTGAGACACCGTCACCGTCGCTTGTTTCCCAGCATCGGTGCTCTGATACCAATTTGTTAAAACAAACCAGTAATGCAGGGTATTCGAGAGACCCTTAACTCTCCTTAGACTCACACTTTTTATCTGAATATTCGATACCCCTCTCATTCATTTTCATGCCTATATTCATATCTATCCAATACAGACAATCGTAACTAACCATGACATCAGCAAATTACAAAATGACGACCACAAAATAACAAAACCCACAATAACAGAAATAGCAAATCTAAAATAACAGAAATAGCAGACAAGTCCTCCTGGCTAACTTAATTCTATTTTGCACCCAAATTTGTACTCTTCTTCTTCTTAGCATACGTGAACAGCAGTGGAGGCTTATCATAAATTTGACTACATCAACAACTAGAATTTTCTTAACTTTGCAAATTATAAAATCTAGTAAAGCCAATAACCAGATTTGAGAAGAATTCCAGAGAAAAAAGACAGGAAGAGAATGGAACAAAAGCAATGGAATAATCGATAGAATACATACCTGTAACAGTGCAGCGATAGTACCAAATGAATTCCATAACAAAGGAGCCAAATCTTGAAATAATTCTCTCTTCTACAAAAGCCAGAACAAAACATACCATAAATTGGCATGCATGTATGAGTTCAGCAATAGTGTAAAACACCCCACAGAGGAGATACCTTGTACCAGTTTTGTTCTGATATCGATTAATAAGTACCCTCACCTTTTTCCAAGTATAACCAATAATTTAGGGACGTTGAAAAAAAAAAAAAAAAAAAACAGCTTAAAAAAATCCAAAAGCATCAACTTTATCTGCATATAAGTTGTTCCAACGACAATAAAATTAAACTAAATATGAGAGCTAATACATTTAGTTTCATTTCCTTTGTTGTGATCATACATTTAGTTGGAGACTTTTGATTTGAGATTCTAATGGTAAATGCTAACCATAAGCTCTCTCCAAAACGTCAGCTAATAGCAATAATCCAATTATTTATCTTCTTACACGGTAGTAATATTATTATTTTTTGATTTCACAAAGTGAAAGTTTAATTGATACTCTGTCGTAAATATCTGATCACTTTGTTTTGCTCTACCAAACAAAGTCACAAAATTCTTGAAAATATTAAGTAGCATATCACAACGTGAAATCTTACCCCTGATACTAATTCCACGAGTTATTGCATTAATTCTTTATACATATGAAATCTTAATATCTTAATACATGATAGGCAATTTAATCTGTTGAATAAATTTGGAATTCTACGGGCTGTTCCTGAAATTCCGATTGGGTTTTCTAAAGCAAAAAGGCTTGTTGCTACCTAGTGGAAATATGCAGTCCTAGCAGCGGTGCAGGGTTTTTGTGGATTGAAAGAACTAAAGAAATATTTGTGACCTTGGACTAGTCGTAGTTGTAGAAGGTTGAATTATTTGAAAGGAAAAATATTTAGTGTTCAAGCTGTTTTCGTTTTGGTTATTTATTCTGGGATGTATCGGGTGTATAGTTCAACTCCTACTGTTTTATTCTCAATTTTATTTATTTATTTATTTAGTATTCCTTATTGTAACTCTTGAGATTAGCTTAGCCTCTGATTTATTCTGTTCTTCAGTATTACTGAATCTTTATCATAAAAAATCAATAATCAAAAGGCAATCAAAATCACAAATGAAGAACTCCCAATTGATGGATTTGAAATTCCAAATACTTGAAATGTAAAGAACAAAAATGAATTTGATATTAATAATTTGCTTTTTTGCAACCAGATTATTTGACAGATAAAATCCTTGAAAACCTAGAAACCAAGAAACCATAGCAGATCTAGAATTCATTATTTCACTAAAAAATCGAACTTTCAAGAAATGCAACATATTTTTTTTAAGACCAAAATTGACATTATCAAAACCGTAAACATTCAGTCCAACTATATGAAAATCAATACAGTCTTTGATTATTATTTTTTTTTTCAAATCGACATGAAAATCGAACTACCATCAATCAAAATGTAGACATTCACGAAATTGAATTAAAAAAAAAAAGAAAAAACAAAACAAAAACCTCGGACTCTCCGAACAGAAAGAAAAACTCTTTCATAGGGGTGGTATTTTTCTTGCCGAGCAAAATGGAATTAAATCGGAAAAAAAAAAAGCATCATAAAAGAAACAAAGAAATTAGAAATAGAGACCTTAGATAGCTCAAGAAGAGCGTTTTCACGAAGATCAGGATTGCTGAGGTCAAGAACCAACTGCTCTGCGGAAGCCATTGTGTTCGCTTCTGCTACCACTGCTGCGTTTGGCGCGGCTACATATACATATTCACATTGGGGCAAATTCGACATTCTACAAGCATTTTTCTTTTAGGGAAATTGTGATAATTTTTTACGTTTTAAGAAAAAGGGTTTTTTAGGCATTTAACCAAACTTTTGGGTAATTTTTTAAGATTTAGCCTTAAAATGTCAAAATTAAAGATTTAGCCATAATATGTAATATTTTATGTTACATGTAACATATATACGTGTAAAAGTATAATATTACATGTAATGTTACATGTGTTATATTTATGTTACATGTAACGTTACATTTAATGTTATATTTATATATGTTACATGTAACATAAAATGTTACATGATACGACTAAATCCTTAATTTCGTGAAACTATGGCTAAATCCTTCAAACTTTACCTTTAAAATAGTTAATTGCTTAAGTAGCCTTAAATAACCAATTTTTAACACATAATTTAAATAAATATTTAATATTTTAAAAATATAACAAAATACTTAAGTGATTCAATTATGTATATAGTGATAATTGATGTTAACTGACTGAATTACCAAAAGTATGTTCAAGTAACTGTTGAATTGGCTAGTTATTCAATTACTTTGAAATATTATGTATTTATTTTATTGTTATATAAATTTTGGGTATTTTTTTGCTTTACAAAAATAAATAGCACATGTTTTCAAATGTTAAAAAAATAGCATTGTTAAGAAGTTTATATCACAAACTAGTAAAAAAATATTCCCACATTTTTCAAGAATTTTTTTAACATTTCAACATTTACTTGTTAAAATTTGAATTTGAAGTGCTAAAAAATTTCTTACAAAAGTATAAATATTTTTTTTTGTTATAAAATTCTTGACAGTGCTATTTTTTTTAATATTTTAAAACATGTGTTATTTTTTAAAACATCAATTCAATTTTGGTCTATTTTTGCAACTTTTACCTTTTTCTCTATTTTTATTGTTGAGTATGGTTATAGTAAAACCTAAAGGTGAAAATTTGTTTCCATAACTATAACCGTTTTTGGGTTTTCATAACCATAATTGTTTCGTTTAAAATTTAAATAGCTAATTAAAACGGTTACACAAACTATTTTGTTTTTCATTTACATTTTTTTACCCCATGTTTGCCCCCCTACCCCCCGCTATTTTACCCATTCCATTCTATTCCATGTTTATTTTTTTGTTATTATCAGAAATTTCTTACATATTTTATGGCTAGTTTTTAAATTTTTTGAAACTGTGGCTATTTTTTAAAAACACACAATCTAAAATGGCTATTTACCTAACTGCCCTAAAAAAAACCTCATTTTTATTGCCAAAAATGGAGTAATTACATTTGTTTAAGGTCCGCTAGACGTTGAAGGGTCGTTAATATACAAAATTTTAAAATACTCTATTAGTAATTTGGAGTTTTTCGTCGTCTCTTGAGACTAAAGTTCTGCTTGATCCCAACCCTTCGCAAGTGCCAACATCTCCATCATATTTGACTTTAATGACATCCGCCGGTCATTGAGAACTCTATTGCAATAACTGAATATTGCCTCTGATGACACCGTCAAATAGTCACGACAAGTACGTCGCGTGCGAAATGCAAGAGTACCAATCAGGTTGTCTGGTTCTCCCTCCACGACTTCAGAACATCGAGATTTCTTATGGACATCTTGACCCAAGTCGTATTGAGATATTTGTCAATTTTCGTATTTTGGGAACTGGGAGTTGAAGCACCGCCCGACGATCTCGACGATAGCATATTCCTTATCATTGAAACAATATGGAGCGTACTCTTCAGCACTTAAGCAATGTTATGGTGGGGGAAGTAGCCATCCCCCCTACTCTTTGAGTCAATCAATATATATATCGACGTCCGCAACTGTAAATTAAAAAAATGAATTTTTGAAGTTGTAAGGATTATTCCCAATAGCATAAATATAATTTTATAAGAATTTTTGGATTTAGGTTAAGGAAGCCCTAATTCGACAAAAATCCGAGAATTCTAGTAATGGCCATCGAGCTTGGTTTTACGAGAGAAACAAGTTGACAAGAAGTTTCAAGTTAAAACGAGCTTAATAAAGTCTATTGGTGATTAAAGAAAGGTTCCTATACAAAACGCTTAAGAATTGAGAAATTGCACTAAGGGTCCTCAACTTTTAGAAATTTGGCAATTTGACGCCTAAAATGGAAGGTTAAGAAAAATGATAACCAGTTTGAAAAATGTTTTAGATTTAATTTCAACTAAATCATCATCCAATTGTAAAATTCGAGAAGTATAGCAAACATGTTCCAAACAATCTTAAAACTTTCAAAAAAAAATCCTTATTTATGATATAGAAGTGAAATCCGCAAATAAATTACTAAAAATGATCAAGAATAAAGGTTCGAATTTTCAAAATGACTTAAGCGCAAAGATTTTTCCTTAGAGGAGCATTTTTGCAAAGATTTTTAAGAACCTATGTTTTGCATGTGAGCAAGCTTTTTGAGTTGTCAAAAGGTTGAAGTTTCTTTGAAGCAAATTAATTAAAATGTCTAGAAATTAATTGAAGAATATGAAGTCTAGTTACATTACAACTAGTGAATTACTTTCCAACCAAGGGAAAGGAAAATCAAACTAAATTATTTTTCCAACCAAGAAGGAAGAAAAGACTTCAAATTCTTCAATTACTTCATCAAGAGGTACACTATAAGAAACGAAGTTATCAGCGACCACAAAAGTGGTCGCTGATACTTCGTCGCTGATAAATATTAGCGACCACATTAAGTGGTCGCTGATACTTGCGACCACAAAAAGTGGTCGCTAATAGTAAAAAATGGTCGCTGATTTTTTGATCAGCTTTTTATTATCGGCGATCACATAATTTAAAATAATGGTCGCTGATATAATTTTTTTAATTATTTAAAAAAAATTATTTTTTATTATTTTTTAATTTTTGTAAATTAATTTTATATTTTTTCAAAAAATTATTTTTTTTACATTATTATGTTTTATTTTGTTTGGGCGACGACGGCGGTTGTACGGGCGACGGTTGTGTGGGTGATGATGGCGGCGGCGGTTGTGTGGGCGACGGGCGATGGCCGGAGAGAAGTTTTTAACAAAAAAAAATGTATATTATAACTTTAAAAAAAGTTTAAGAAAAAAAAAACAAAGAGGAGTGAGAGAGAGATAGATAATATGTTAGAGGGGGAGAGAGAGAGAGAGAGAGAGAGAGAGAGAGAGAGAGAGAGAGAGGGAAGAAGAGAAAGTACACCATCGAGCGGGGTTGGCAGCGGTCTGGCGAGATGGACGGAGAAGGGAGGGTGGTCCGGCGAGGTGGGAGAGGGGCACGGGGAGAGGGCAATACATGGAAGAGGGAAAGAGAGAGATGGAGAAAGAAGTTTTTGGAGAAAAATAGCTAAAATCTCGGGTTGAGATTATTTATAGACAATATTATCAGCGACCACAATATTAAAAGTGGTCGCTAATAAAAATTTAAATGATTGAAATTTCACCAAAAAATTTGGCAAAAAAAATTACCGCCACGATAGTAAAATTTGAACAAAAGTATGTGGTCGCTGATAATCCAAATTGTGGTTGCTGATAATTTTTCGTATTGTAGTCGCTGATAGTCCAAATTGTGGTCACTGATAATTTTTCACACAAAAAATTTGGCTAGTATTTTTGCACCAAAATATTGGCGACCACTTTTGTTGTCGCCGATACTTTTGTTTTTGGCGAGAAATTACGCGCCATTAACATTGGTCGGAGGAGATTATCAGCGACAACAATATGTGGTCGCTGATACTTTTTATTTTCGTGGGAGACTTGCCCACTAGGCGTGTGCACTGAACCCGTGAACCCGAATAACATGTGAACCAACCCGTAAACCCGCCCGAACAACCCAACCCGTTATAACCTGTACACTCTTCGGGTTCAACCCAACTCAACCCGCACATCTATAGGGTCGGGTTAGGATTCGCTTTTGAAAATTTCGGGTTGACCCGAATAGACCCGAAGGAAAATCAAACTAGTAAATAGGGAAATAAAACCCTAGAGACACGTAAATCATCTTCTCATCCACTCTCTTTCCCAATCATGTTGCCACTTCGCCAACAGTTGCGCAGCCTTTGCGGCCTCACAAACTGCTAAACTCATCACAAGCCCGATGCCGAGCCGTCCAACACCTCGTCACCGATGACCCTTAGCATATCATCATCGCCAACCCCAATCCCGAGTCAACCCTTGCGCCTCACTATCGCCAAGCTCAAGAGAAATCAGTTTTTCAATCATGGTGATTGTGTGTGTGTTTTATTTATTTATTTATGGTTTTTGTGTTTTATGAAAAAGCAACAACCAAGGAGACTAGAGACAAGAAATTGAGAGAGAGAGAGAGAACGAAAGAAAGACAGAGGGGAACAGAAGGAAATCAGGAATGAAAAGAATAATACAAATGATTGTGTGTGTGTGTTTACACTCAATGAGCGTGGGTTAGTGCCTTAGTGGGCTTGAAAATTAGTGTTGGGCTTTGATTGGGCGTGAGATTTTTATTTGAGGGATTAGTTCAAAATTTAGTCTGAACAAAACATACAACAAGGCTTCAAAAAATATCAACCCATTTAACCCAACCCAATTATGAACGGGTTGGGTTGGGTTGGGTTGATAAATTTTTAGGGTTGGGTCGGGTTAGAATTTTGCTAACCCGATCATGTCGGGTTGGGTTGGGTTAGATGGGCCAACCCGTCCAATCCAACCCGTACACAGCCCTATTGCCCGCCATGTATAGTGGTCGCTGATATTATCAGCGACTACAAAGTGATTGCTAATACTGTTTTCAGCGACCACTTTATACTTTTTTAACCAAAAAATTGAATGTGGCCGCCGATAATGATTATCAGCGACCACTTTTGTGGTCGCTAATATTCTGGTCATTGATACTATTTTTTCTTATAGTGGTAGAGATTCAAGATTCTAACGGTAGGGCATTGAACCTCTACCTCTTGATGAAGTACTTGAATGAATTATCTAGTCAACAAAGAACATGTTGCATGAACTTAGTGGTTGGAAATGCTTGATGAACTAAAATCTAGAATGACTTTGATTATGTTAAGGAAATTGATTAATAGAAAGTATTATTCTCTTCTCCTTGAAGTACCTGTGTTAATGATTGTTAAGCTAATGGATTAATGAGTATCTTAGTTGATTAAGTGAAAAGATTTGTGATTATGGCATGCAAATTAAAATGTGTTCATGTGATGAAATTTTGAGTTCTATGAGTATGTTGTAACAAGATTTAGAATCTAATGAGTTTGAACATGAATTAATGTTTGATTTGGTAAGTTGAAACTTGATTAAAGTGTTAAATACAGTTCTGATCAGTTTGAAACGAGATAATACAGATTTATGAAATTCTGATAACTGGTTTGAACAATGAAACTAATCAACCAATTCTTCCTAAATGGTCGATCAATTCATCACGTGAAGATTGAGTTTTGTAAGTTTTTTCAATGGCCATTATTTTTCCTAAAAGCTAGACTCCTATACTGTCCACAGCATCAAAAGCACCTATAAAAATGATTATTTTAGGACTAGTTACATTTTTTAATCAAATTTGATGCTCAAAATTGTCCACTGTGTTGTGAAATATGTGGGCAACCACTAATTTTCAAATTATTGAATAGGTTTTAGTTAGTTTTTGTACTATCCATTATTTTTCTAAATAAATACTCTCTTATATTTTCACAGCATCAAGTATCATTCAACAATAATTTTTGTGGATTTAATTATGATTTTTCAACTTTGGTGCTAAAATGTATCTAGATTTCTAAAACCAAATTTGCTGGACTGGACTTCGTGCTATTTTTAGAAATATTTATGGATTCAAATCTCTAAATGCAGTAGTTTATTGAAAAGCTCTGTAAATCTAGTTTTCAATGCTTTTGGTTTCGCATCAATCCGAGTTTTCTAGAAAATGCTGTCATTGTTTTCATATGAGTCGACAAAAATAAGAAAATACAGTTTGGTGTTTTAAAACTAAAGTCAAAGCCAACTCACTAAATAATGCTCAAACTATTAGGAATATATCATTTAAATCAGATGTATTAAATATTTTTGAATAAATAATAATAATGAGATTATTAAGTAAATAGTCATTTTTTAGATTATATTTTAAGAAAAAAGCCAACATTTTCATTAATTAAAGAAATAGTCATTTTTTTCAACTACATGATGATGCGATGTTACCTTTTTTTTAACTACATGATGATGCAATATTACCTTTATATCTTAGTTGTTTAAGGGGCTAATGGCTAGCTTTGTAATTTTTGAAAAAGTTGGTTATTTCCGTAAAACATAAATTAAAAAATGGTTAAATACCAAATAGATCAGGAATAAAAGAAGTCATTATTTGTGAATCTTGTTTCTTTTATTTTACTATAAAAATGAATGTTTATTAAAAATCTAAAAAATGTTGACTTAATTATAATTTTAGTATGTAAAGATTATTACACACAAGAGGATTAAAATTATGGGTAGACTTATTTAAACTACTTTGGATTGAGCAAGAAGTACATATCTTCTTGATTGATATTCAATAATACGGTCCACGACATTATGAATGTGATGATCTTATCTAGATTATCCGTGTGTGTGAAATTAGAGTGAAGGTATTTTATATAATAAAGATTTTATAGGATAATGATCGACCTTATTATTGTCTTTATTTAAGTACTGTTATAAAGACTCGAATCGAGGTCACAAGATAGTCATATAAAGGTTAATCTAAGTCTTGAGCAGTCACAGACTTCTCATTTGTCTTTATAGGCTTTTTGATTTGTTTATTATGGACCGAAAGTAACTGAGCCTAGTAGTTTCATTTCGAAAGTCCATAATTCACAGGCATTAGGAAAATAATTTATAGATATGAAATTCACAACTACATAATTAAAATAGTTCACATAACTGTTGATTTCTAGAACTAAACAGTTGAAGACTCTAATTCATAATTCGTTTATGAATTAACCGTTTACTAGTGATTTCCATAGTACTTAAGGGATAAAAAAATAATTGAACGATAAAACGGTAGTTTCACTCAGCTCTAGATATGAAACATTGGTGAAGGATTGAAATTCATGAAATGATTATATCAATGACAATTCACACGACTTTGAATATATAATATCTGTGAAATTTGAGAGTTCATTCTCGAATTTTTAGTGGAGTAATTGCAAGATAATAAACTAAAAAAATGAACAAAGAGTTTTGATTAATTATCCAAATTTATTGGAGCTCGAATTGATAGGTCCATGGTCCCTACTCCGTCTTAGAAAATCGAGCTAAGTTACTTTACAAATACTTAAGTGTTAATTATTTTATTTTCTCATAATTGTAATAGTTACATATTTGTGTTTTTTACCACAAATATGAGAAATATTACTAAAAGATCCCTCTTATTGAATGATGCCATTTATGGATAAAATGTGAGAGAATATTTTTAATTTTGTATTTTGCAATTTGACTAAAATTATAAATTAATAAAAATTATCTTAAATATGAGATAGCAATTAAATGTTCAAGACTTAAATAATCATTTGATAATTATCATATTTTTTGATTTTTTTTTGTGATGTTTCCTATTTAAAAATTGAAAATTTCCCTATCAATACTGCCCAACCCTTTTCTCCTTGCTCTCTAAAAATGTGCTCATGTAACATATAATTCATTCTAAGTAATTTCAATTTTTGGTAAAATTGAAATTTTCCATATTATAGGACTAGGGCTAGGTAAAATTCGGCCATTATTAGAATTTATGCCTTTGAAAAATTTCAATTTCAAAAGTAAGAAATATCCAAAATAATTATTATTCAAAATTAAATAATTATCAAAGAATTATTATTGTATGCAAATTAGGGATTAAGAAAACAAATCCTAACCTACTAGGGGTGGCCGACCATATATTGAAAAATATTTTCAATAAATAAATCCCTATTTTTCTAATTTATTAAACGTATAAAAAAGTACACTCAAATTTGAGATAATGGAAAACATATCATTCTTTGTCCTTAGCCATAATATGCACCCACTTTCTTGTATGAAGAGATTTGATTTTTCAAATCCTAATCCCATTAGAATTTAAATCAAAATAAAATATCTCATATTTAATTTAAATAATAATTATCTTCTAATTAAATAATTATCAAACACTTTTAAATTAATATTTTACTTTGATATATCTTTTGTAAATATCTCGTATTTAATTTATTTATTAATTTATAATTTTAATAATCAAATCATTAACTTACAAAATAGTAAAATACTCTCTAAATTACACCAAAATTTGGTGCCTACACAAGGAACGTTTTCCTTGTGATATTTTTCATATTTGTGGTCTATAACACATATGTAAATAATAGTGAGAAATTAAATGGTTAACTCTTGAGAATCCTAGCTCGATTTATTGAGACGGAGCGGTGACCATGGACCTGTGAATCTGAACTCTAATAAACTTGAAAAATAAAATTAAAACTCTTTTAACTTAATTTTTTGTTTATTAATATCGAGATTATTCCACTAAAAACTCAAAATTGAACTCTAAAATTACACAAATATTATTTATTCGAAAACAATTCGAGTTGTCCATTGATATAATCAATACGTGATTGTCGATCCTTCACAAATAGTTCATAATCGGAACCGGGTGAAATTACTATAGTTCTTAAGTATCATTGAGTTCGCTAGTAAACGATTAACTCATAATTGATTATGAATTATAGCGCTCAAACTGTTTAATTCCAAAAGTCAATACTTAAGGAAACCACTCAAACTTTTCAATTGTGAATTCTATATCTATAATTCACATTCCCAGTGCCAATGAATTGCGAACTCCAAAAATGTAAGTATTAGGCCCAGTTACTTCTTTGGCCAAAATAAAAATGAAAAAAAAAATCCGTCAATTTAAATGAGGAGTCTATGAATTACTCATGATTTAGATCAACCATCATATGATCATCTAGCGACCTTGACTCGAATATTTATATTGACACTTACTTAAAACTCTTGAGAATAAGGTTGGTACAAGTCCTATATTACCTTGTTCTATAAAATACCTTTATCTAGTGTCACATACACTGACAATCCAAATCAGAAGGTTACGTTCATAACGTCATAGACAATAAGCCAAAGAGATTCTTACTCTTTGATCTATCACAGACTAGTTTAAATACGTTAATGTATAATTTTAATCATATTGTATATAAAACTCTTAACATACTAAAATTATAGTTTAGTTAACATATTTTGGATTTTAATAAAAAGTTAATTTCATAGTAAAATAAAAATAAAAAACAAAAACAAATTCCCGAATAACTACTTCGTTTATCTATTCTCAGAAAATGTTTAATACCTATGGTTTTAAAGTATTATTCCTAACGAAAGAGTAATTTTTCCAAAATTTAAATTGTCAAGTGTTTGACCTAATCAAAACAACACTGAAGAGAGAAAGGGCAGAAGAGAAAGAAACAAACAAACAAACAAAGAGTAGAGAGAGAAGAGAAGAGAAAGAGAATTACGAGTAACCAGAATAAAAAAGGCTAGGAAATGTGTGAAGAGCTTTTGAGACAAATGATTAAAGGGAAAAAAAAAAAAAAGAACCAATGTAGACATTTTTTTACCCTTAAATAAAAAAGGAGTTCATATCTGTCTTGGTTGAATTTTCTACATAATATATATATATATTTGCAATTCCATTACAAATCTTAATTTAAATAATAAGCATTTTATTATTTGATTTAATTTTATTTTATTCTATAAACAATTTATGCAACAAAATAAAAAGTGAGGTATTATTAATAACTTAATCTTTTCTGTATATGGTAGACTTTATCCTTATATACTATATGCTAAAAGAGTAGAAAAATACTATAAACTCTACAGTATAAACTATACAGTGGATACTCTTTTTGAGTAATTTGCACTGGTGGCCTCTGAACTTCACGTGTATGGCAGGTTGCACTATAATCTTTAATTTGTGGCAGGATGCCCCCTAAATTAGAAAAATTTGGCAAACTGTTACAAATTGATAACGGGGTTACAAATTTGAATGGAAATCCCTGTCCATGTGCCCTGCACGTGATTTGAAGAGGGCATTTACGACAATCCATTGTGGTAGGTAATGAATAAGTAATTTGGGACTTTTCGAAATAAAGGTTGCGATTTTGGAAAAAAAAAAAGTGAGAAAGAGAATTTGAGATTCTCTGAGAACGAAGAAGGCTTAGTACGAAAAAGAAGCTGAGAACGAGAAAGAAGGCTACGAACGAAGAAGAAGCTTAGGACGAGAAAGAAGGCTCAAAACGAAGAAGCTGAGAACAAAGAAAATGAAGATGAACTATCAAGAGCCCAATGTGATGTGTCTCTGCGGTTTGCCGAGCAGAGTAATGACGGCATGGACGGACACCAACCTTGGCAGAAGGTTCTAAGGTTGCTCTTCATCTAGGGTAAATTTTTTTGTTGTGATTTATCTCTTGTTTTGTGAACTGTTGACACATTATGTTTAATGGCTTTTGTTTAAGAAAATAATGAAAAGATTGTTAAAGATACATTTTTTGTTGTGATTTTTGTGTTGTTTAATGTGTTATTGTCTGATTAGGCTTACATATTGATCTAGGTTTAGTGTGTTATGATTTAGGCTTACATATTGATTTAGGTTTAGTGTGTTATTAGCAAAGGATCATAACTTCATGTTTTGTGTTTATTGTAATTTTTATGAAATATAGTGTACAATTAATTTTTTTGACATTTTTTACAACAAATATTGTGCATATAATGCATGGGAATGACAATATGGGATGTAATTTTTTTGGTTGGTATAATCCACTAATATGTGATCGGGCAACACAAGTTATTCCCGGTTTATTGCGGAGAGTTAGTTTATCGGAGAAGAAAGTTAAAGCACAAAAAAAAAAAAAAAAAAAAAAAAAAGAGGAAGAGGAAGCTCTTGGTGGCACTTTTTGTGTGTGTCATTGATTTTACATGCAAGTTATTTTGATGAAGAATGATTCAAGAAAGTTGTGGAGGATTGAGTTATTGTTATTGTGAGTATTGTTATTTTGTAGACTTGATGTGTTATTTTATAATGGAAAAAATTATAAATAACCCCTGTAGTTTGACATCATTCTCAAGTTGCCCCTAATGTATAAATTATATCAATAAGCCCTCTAAGTTTGATCCATTTGTTATATTGGCGCATCTGTCAATCTAAGTAGATGGAAAGCTGGAATGGCTCTAACATTTGACTTTTTAATATTTTTGTAAGGATAAAATTTTCAAATAAACCAAGATGCTTTCAAAAATTTTTACTTAATACACCAATTTTTAAAAATCTTTAAACAAAAAAAGAATGCACTTGATAATGTCTTCTATTATTTATGTCGGACTCAAAGGCCAAGTCTTATTTAACAACTCGAACATGGCTTTTGTTCATTTCTGAAACACTCAAAACAACAAATATAAAACATACACTGAGCTAAACAATGCAACTTCCACAAAACTCCACAAATGTCAAAGCAAATGTTAGCATTTTCCCACACAAGTCAAACTCCACCAGATACAACCAAATTCTACAAAACTAGCTCCTCAACATGGCACCACAGATATAAACAACATAGTTCATTGAAAAATAATATCACAAAAACCCCAGCTAAGGCAAGAAATCTCACATCAATGCATTGCATCACCGATTGCTGATCCAAAAATACAGCTAAAGCGAATGGCTGTAACAAAAAAATATCAAAGCAGTAGTATCAATACTGATAAAAGATCAAAACTTTGCCGAACAAATACTCCCATCAATACCTGTGAGGACTGGTTAGGGCTTCGGAGATGCGAGGACTTGTAGCCGAGAAACTCGCGGAAGAGGTTGTAGATTTCGCAGGGCTTTACGTCGTCGGGGAGCCTAACGACGAAGAGCGTGCGGACCTCGTCGCGCGGCGCCGCTGCGTAGTGCTGCGTACAGCGGTGGCGGTAAGTGGTGGTGGTGGTGCGACGCTCCAACGAACCAGATTCGAGCTACCGCCCACCCCCCCAAGCGCGATGCTTCAATAAACCCAGATCCGAGCCGCCGCCGCCGCCGCCGCCGCCGTCCAAGCGCAATGCTCCAACAAACCCAGATCTGAGCCGGCCCCCTTGAACTCCCCCGTTCTCTGAGTTCCGAGCCAACCTCCGCCTCCTCGAACCCCAAACTCAGATCCCAGCCACCACCCCCTTTGCCCTTACTTGAACCCCCATGCCTTGTGCTTCTACTTCACGCGTAAAAAGAAAGAGTGTATGAGTGTTTGGTATGAAAGAAAAATGGGAGGATGGAAAATATACGGTGAATTTTGGGATGGAAGTTTAACCATATCTTTGTTTACACTATTTTACCCATTTTATTTCATTCCATTTTTTCGCTTTTTTCAACCCTCCAAACCATTCTATTCCATTCCACTTTTTTCAATCATTTTTTTCAACTTTCCAAATCCCTATACAATATCTTTAAATCTCAACCATTTATACCACCTTAAAATTTGTAAAGTCAAACTATTTTCCAAATTATTTTTCAAACTATTTTCCAAACCATTTAGAATCGTCAAAAATGGTTGGAATGGTTTCCCTAAACCGGGAGTAAAAGATAGGTTGTTTGGTAAGGTAGAAAATGGGATGGAAGAGAAAATGGGAGGGAAAAAAATAAAGGAAGGGCCCATAATATTTTATCCTTCTAAAATTAGAAGAGAAAGTGTAGGGAAAGTTTTTTATCAAAGCAATGAAGAAGAAATTACTCTTTTGTCCATTAATTAATTGTAAAAAAATAAAATAAATGGATAAAATGGTAAATTTATAACTCAAAATTTTCTTTCCCTTTTATTATACCAAACAACAAAAAGGGAAAAATATATTTTTTTATTTCATTCTTATTTTCTTTCACCTCTTATTTTCCTTTTCATCCAATTTTCTCTCCCTCATACCAAACATAGCCTATGTGACCAAAGGAGATGACAATTTTTTAATATGATTTTCTTTACACAAATATGATATTGAGCACAATAATCAAAGAATTAAAGGTACAAATGAAAGTTTTAAAATCATTTTGGGTATATTTGAAAACATATAATATTAAAAAAAGTCAAAAGTTAGTGCCACTTCAGCTTTTCATCCATCTAGACGGACGGAAGGGCTAATATTATCGATGATCAAACTTCAAGAGTTTATTTGCCATGATTTATACATTAAGGGTTAACTTAAAAATAATGTCAAACTATGAGGGTTATTTATAATTTTTTATTTTTATTTTTTGTAAACAAAATGAACGAGTGAAGTGTTATTTTGTAAACTTGCTGGGTAATTATACTTTGGAATTAATGGTAATGATATTTGCACATATGAACGAGCTAAGAAGATAACAAGATAAGAATATAAATGTAGTAAGCAAAAAAGACAATAATAAGTAACATAAGTTGTCTTTCATTCATAGGCTTTTATTAGTAGTACTGGTGTCATTAAGAGCTTTACAAAAAAAGCGCACAAGGTGCAGAAGAACCTATATGGCCAAAAAAAAAAAATTTGTGTAGCACAACTTGATTCAATACATTTCTAAATAAAGCATACCATAACCTCTAACAACCCAAAAAATGTCATATTTAACTACAAAATAATAGATATGTCATGCCCTTATCTTTTGTGTTCTTCAACCATCTGTTGCCACTCTTTTGCCATTATCTTTGGACTTGGAGTTGTTCCCACTGTTAGAAGTTGGCTTCCTAACAACTCTTGAGTTCTTGGTTGAGCACCCTTGATCTTGTTGGGGCCCAAGGTGGGCGAGCAGAATTCTGTTTGGATAGTTATTTATCTCCACATGCCTACTTCTAACTAAATATTCTAAGATTCTTAAAGTTTTTAAACTTTGATTCATTACGTTTTGACATGTGGAGGGTTTTTTTTTTAATTACATTTAACGACTTTTTATAGAGGTTTTGAAAAAAGTTTAAAAATTGCATTTAAAGGCCTTCTTGCCTTCTTTTAGTGGTTTTTAAACAAAATTAAAGAAAAAAATATTAATTAATTTTTTAATATACCTTATTATCTTTTCTTTATAAATTTTTACTTGAAACTCTAACTAAATATTTTTAAGATTCTTAAAGTTTTTAAACTTTTATTCACCACGTTTCGACATGTGGTATTTTTTTTTAAATTACATTTAAGGGCTTTTTATAGGGGTTTTGAGAAATTTTTAAATACTGCATTCAAAAGGCCTTCCTTTAGGGGTTTTTAAAAAAAATTTAAAGAAAAAAATACCAATTAATTTTTTAATATACCTTATTATCTTTTCTTTATGAATTTTTGCTTGAAATATTTATAGGTGTTCTACACGCGCAAAGCGCGTTATAGAAACTAGTATTAGTAAAAGAATCAATAAAAATCAATACATAATGTAATCATATGTGTTGAACCAATAATATCACTTACTGCTTGTGCGCGTCACTGAGTAGGTGGTATTGGTCTGTTTGTTGGTGTGGAACCTATTGAAGTGTTGACTTGGGGTTCATTGGGGGCTTTGTTGGGGTAGCCAACTCTGTTGTGAGCTTTACCTCCATAAGCACGATATGTCATGGAGACATAAGTCCATCGGAGCTTTGACGTTACTGTAGTAGGATCTCTGACTTCTTTAGGTTCTTTTCTCCTATATTTTTTAGGTATGTCGGGTAGTTTCTTGGGCGCAGGAGGTTTTGGGGGTATGGCATAAGTCTTCTTCCATAATTTTGGACCTGGCATAGGCCGCATGGGTGTCTCATATACCTTTAAAATGTCTCTTTCTTGTAACATTTGTCGACGTAGTTCATAGGATCTCGGCTGAGAATGCATGCCAAAGCGTGAGGACAAGGGAGTCTTGTGAGCTGCCATCTATTGCAGTCACACGTCCTGGTGCTAAGGTCCACTCTAAACTTGTCAACACAGTATGCTCTAACTTCAAATTTATTATCCCCACAACAGTCAGGAATTGAGTTGACTGACTCTAACATGTTCTTCTCAAGGATTTTGAAAACTCTTGGCCCAACATCATGATGCCATTTCTCCACAAACTCTTTTCTAGACATAAGTCTCTTGCTTACGTAGAGTCTAATGATGTCCATGCAAGCGATAATGGGTATCTCTTGCCTCTAGTATAGTTGCGTTAAATACCTCGCACATGTAAAGTCCATTCTTGCTCTTTATTGTCATCTTCCATATCATCCTCATCGTTAGAAAATTCAATTGGCTTGTTAGCGGCATATGGAAGTCCATTTTTAGTGGTTTCGGCAGCACAACCATGAATATTTCAACCTCTATATACCTTAAACCATCTAATACCATTCCATACACATCCATGTCATTTTCTAACTTTGCAAAACTACCCAACGTTCTGCTGCCTTGAATCTTATAAAAGAAATCTACTTTCTGATCATAACCTAACCTCAACTCATGAAATCACATCTGTAGAAATCAAAATATTCAATTTCTCCATATTTATATGTTGCAATCCCATCTACAACAACAATTGCTCATCCATTATTAACATTCATAGTGAATAAATCAGCATCCATACCATCTGCCAATATATGTCATTAACACAAATAAAAAAATGTTATACATATATGCCATTAACACACTCTTCACAAGAATTTTATCAAACTGATTTTGTTATGCTAAAGAAAATCACACAAACAAACCCAAATAACTCAACATTCACATAACATAAACACTTTATATTATTGATGATATAACACCCCATTTTATAAGCCAAAAAAAAAAAAAAGAACAACAATAATCTCATACATGCATAACATAAGGCAAAACAGGAAATAAAAACCCTAGATTCTAAAATTCGAAGATATTCATTCTCTATTTTTGAAATCAAAACAACATCTTTTCATCTAACAAATTTTGTTTATACTCCAAGGAAATAAAAAACAACAATATTGACATAAATTCATCCAACAATGACAAGCCCTTTTTCGTAGCGAAATCAAAGGTACTTTTGCAAATTTTGACTACCCATAATATGAACACTACATTTCACAAAAAAGCCCCAAAATTTTTCAAAAAAAAATTAAAAATTTCCTCACCATAATCGGGTAGAAGATCGCCGGGTTCTGTAAGCTTATTCTTCATTTCAAGAATCTTCAGGTAGCAAGACCAAAACTTTTTCTCGTGTTCTTATTAGATTAAAATCGCAGATTCTCACAAATACACAGTAACCTAAATTGCGACCTTCATCTCTTTCTCTCCCTCTGTTTTGTCTTCGTTCGTATGGCTTTGAGAAAGAACAAAAAAATTATTTTATATTTCTCTTCCCTCCAACTCGCCCATGTGACTTGCACATGCCTCAAATTCCATTGAAGTACTATAAATACCCTCTTCAAATCATGTGCAAGCCACATGAATGACGATTTCCATCCAAAATTGGACGCTCGTTATTAATTTGTAACGGTTTGCCAAAATTTTCTAATTCAGGGGGCGTCCTACTACAAATTAAAGGTTATAGTGTAACTTGTCAAACACGTGAAGTTTAGGGGCCACTAGTGCGAAAAAAAAAATTTAATTGGGTAATCTATACAAATGCCCCTCAATGTTGTGCTATCCTTATAAGTTGCACTTTGATGTTTCAAAACTGACACTCGTGTCACTTGATGTTTGAAAACATTATAAGTTCACCACTTTCACATCAATTCTTTAAAAAAATAGATGAAATAAGGGGATATTAATACAAAATTTTAGAAGATCAGGGTGCATTTTGAGAAAAGAAGATAACATACGGGGGTATTTGTGAAAATAACTATAGAATTAATTACTATAAATTTCTTAATTTTAAGACGTTTGATCTTTAAAAAGTTGTATAGATGCCAACAGATTGTTGTTACGTTATTAATTTAATCATTTTTTTTTACGGATTGTGACAGAGAGGGTATACCTATAATTTTTTAAAATTTTTTGGGGCAAGAATAACAGTTTTAAAACATTAAGGTGTAACTTACAATAATAGCACAATATCGGAGTGTATTTGTATAGATAACTTTTTAAAAAAAAATTTATATGGAGAGATAAAGAGGAGAGCTTTAGCCTTTGAGAGCGCACAATTTTAAGAAAATATATATATATATATATATATATATTTTATAATTCACATATTCTCTCTCTCATAATTTTTTCATTTCTTAATATTTTAAAGCCATTTTTTTCATTGTTTTTGTTTCAAAAATTTTTTTCTCCAACAACACTGATCTTTTTTTTTTTTCTTAAATCATTTGACATCCACATTTTATCACTTCTTTTAACTTAATCATATTGTTTGTTTGATATTGTTCTTGCTTGATTATAGTGATGAGCAATAAAAGCAAAAAATAACAACCTCCATTTGTTTAAAACAACCATTTAAATATGATCATTAAAATGGTTGTTGACTTTTATAATTTTAGTGTAATATATATTGTTGAGATTTAAATATTTCACATTAGGATTGTGAAAATAAAAAATCATTTAAATGATAACATATAAATAGTTGAATCAAACAAATGAACATCAACTCTCTCATCTTCTCTTTTCCCTCCTTTTTCTCGCCCTTACCTCATCTCACATCCATCACCCACCCCATCCTCTTTGACGACCTTTTTCTTTTTCTTTTTCCTCTATGTTGAAATATTTATACAATCATATAAATTTAATCTATTCCCCTCTTTTATATATATATATATATATATACATGTTAGTTACTTTTTTTTTTTAATTTATATACCGTGATTTTTTTGTTATTGCTATATATATATATATATATATATATCATTGCAATTCAATCTTCTTTCCACTTCCAAATGAATTTTTTTGTTGACGTTAAATAGGTTAACAACTATTGATGATGCATATTTTTCCCTATTCATTAATGCAATTCAACAAATTTTAATTTCTTTTGTTATATCATGATCATACTATTTTTTAAATAAAAAACATTATTTAAATGGTAAGATATGAGTATCATAGTAATTTAAATTCAAATCTTAAAATGAAATATTCAAGATACAAAAAGACATAAATCAAAAAAATATTTTCAAACTGAAAATTAAATAAAAATAACTTTTACATGTCTTATTATGGAAATACTTTTCCTTATATACTAGAAAGAAGGGGAAAAACGTTGTAGTGTTGCCCAATTACTGTTATATGCACATTAATTTGCCTAAGTTGAAAGCATTAAGGGGTCTTTTGGTTAATTTAGAGTTTATTTAGTGAGATCACATTCTTGTCCTTAGTCTTATAAATCAGTCATTAAGTCTTTAAGGGTTGTTTTGGTAAATTTCGTTGTTCTTTGATTTTAGTGGCTTTTTAGTATTTCATTTATATATATAAAAAAAAACACATACTGTAATGTGTAAATTTTTGAGCTCGTATATATATACTAAGATTATGGTCTATATTTCATTCATAAATAAATAAAATATTTAAACAGTAAAATTACATAGTTCCTATTATTTATGAACAACTATTTTTCTACTTACTAGTAATATGAACAACCATAAAAATGTGCCAGTTCATTTATTTTAAATACATATACATAAATACTGTTATAGCAGGTTCCTCTTCATGGATGAGTCTAGTGTTGTTTGTATCATCACCAACAATTTCTCAAAAAAAAAAAAAAAACATTGGACTGAAAGTGAGTTTCGAAATAATATTCTTTCGCTCAATTTATTGTACTAGTCACAACCTCAATATCCCACTTGTGTTAGCATGAATAATTTAGAGTCAATTCTTTCATAAAAAAAAAAAAAATTGATGAGCTCAAAAGCCCGCGCGTTTTAACGGTTTTTTTTTAAAATTATAAAATTTAATAATATTTGAAATGTATTACGTAAGGCAAAAATAATAATAATAGACAATAAAATTTATACACATATATTTAACCATATATATCATAATAATGTATCCTAAATATATAATAAAAAGTTGATAATATATAAATATGACAATATTTTTTTATTTAGTATTATATATACATATATATATATATATTTTTACATAAATGATAAAGATCAAATTTTAGAAATTTTGCACTTATTCTACTTTTCTTCTTCTTCTTGGCTGCAATTTTAAGTTATCAAAATAGTTATCATAATTTGTATTAATGATCTCTTAGTCCTTTTTCAGAATATCAATTTTCACTAAGAGCACAATTAAAAAAAAAAAAAGAACAAAAAAGTATAATATAATTGGTGAATATAGATTGAGGAAGAAAATTTACAACTAATGGTGGTGACGAAAAATCTTTTTGACATCCAAGCGGTAAGAAAAAAAGAATTAAAATTAAAAAAATAAGATTTAGATGAGATAAAAAATGAATGAAAAGCTAAATATATAAATATATATATATATATATATATATATATATATATATATATTCAGTCTCTATTCTAGGACCTCACACCCTTTTAAGAGTACAAATACAAATAAATTATGGGGTACTTTTTAAGGAAAAAGAAATCACTATATTGACCCAAAAACCCTTGAAAAATTAGGCATGTTCAGTGGGCGGTTTTTTTTTTTTTTTTTTGGATTGTTTTAGTTATTTTTTATATAAGCAAAATTTTAATTTTAAAAATAAAAAACTACCAAAAAAATGATGGTCGGTTTCGATATTACGTTTCAGTTTTTTATTTTATTTTATTTTTGCTATTTTCGGATATCTCAAAAGTTAAGCAAAAAAAAATAATAATAATAAAATTTTGTACTCCATAATATTAATATAATAAAATCTATTCATAAAAAACAATAGTTAATAAAAAATATATGTTCATAATTCATAAAAAAAAGACATACGTAACAAAGACATGAAGCAATAATTAATAGACATAACAAAAGATTAAGACACAAAACTAAACTATAATAAAATAAAATAATATATATAAATTTTGGACGATATTTCGGTAAACCAAAAATTAATTTTTCAAAACCAAAAACTGCCCAAAATTTTTTAGTAATTACCAAAAATATTCCAAATAACTACAGGAATTAATTTTTCTATTTGTTGTACCGGCTTCAATAATGTTTTACCGTCGCCCCCCACCGCGATGCTTCAATAAACCCAGATCTGAGCCGCCGCCACCGCCGCCGTCCTAGTGCAATGCTCCAACAAAACACATGGCTTTTTCAATAATTTTTTTAAATATAAGATATGAAAAGAGAAGGCTAAAACAAAGAAAATAAATAAATAATAGTTATAGTAAAAAAAAAAAAAGTATATGACAATGGATGTGAAAAGATTGAAATTTTTTTTTTGAATCCAACCAAGAAATTTTTTTTTCGAAATAATTACGCTCAAAGAAATAACTGTTGAAACAATTAAAACCTAAAAGTAAAAAAAAAAAAAAGAGAGAGAAAAGAGAGAGAAATTACAAAAAAATCCCCCAAAATTGGCTAAAATGCCCCCAAAAAAAATTTCTCAAAAACCTCCAAAATAGGCCCTTATATGCACTTTTCTAAGAAAAAAACAAAAAGAACGCCACACGTCGTCCCCTTGTGAGGCCTTTTTTTGAACAAGTGAAAGAAACCTATCTATTCTTAGTATATACTAGTTTTTATACACATGCGAACACATGTAAAATAATATAACCTATAAAAATATGACATGACGAAAAAATAGTAAAGTATATTTTTGTTAATTAAAAAAAAATTGATATTTTTGTTATTTTGATTATTTAAAGGGGTTAAATTTATCATTTAATATTAAAATAGTGGCTTTTTAAAAAAATTTCAAACTTAAAAAAATTAAAATAAAAGCTTAGAACAAATAAAATAAATAAAAAATAGTTACGGTAAGAAAAAGTATATGACAATGGGTGTCAAAAGATTGAGAAAAATATTTTGAATCCAACCGTGTCAAGAAAAAAGATTTCGAGCTCATTACGTCAAAAAAAAAAAAAAACTATTGAAACGATTAAAAAAAGTAACAAAAAAAAAAAAGAAAATTTGCAAAAAGATCATCCAAAATTTACAAATTTTCAAAAAGTCCTCCTAAATAAAAAAAACCCCTCTAAAATTTCTTAAAAACCCCCAGGCCTTAAATGCAATTTTTTAATGGAAAAAAAATATGGAACTCCACGTGTCGCCCGTAGGAGACACCACGTGTCGTCCCCCTCGTAAGCCGTTTCTTCGGCAAAATGGGAAGAAACGGATTGCCTCTTCTATATATAGCAAGATATACATTCTAGTTTTTATAACAAGCACTTTGCGCGTGTAGAGCACGTGTAAATTTTTCAAGTAAAAAAATTAAAAAAATCAATTTTATATATATATATATATTTTAAATCCCTAAAAGAGGCCTTTAAATGTTATTTTTAAAAATTTCTCATAAAATCCATAAAAAAGGCCTTTAAGTGCAATTTTTAAAAATTTCCCAAAACACTAAAACAAGCCCTTAAATACAATTAAAAAAGAAAAAGAAAAAGACGCATGTGTTGAAACGTGATGAATCAAAGGCTTAAAAACGTTAAGAATCTTAGAATATATAGTTAGATATATAATAATAATAATAATAATAATAATAATAGTAAGACATAAGGGATGTCAAATGCCGTCCCTTTGTGAGACGTTGTTTTGGGCTAGTGAGACGTTGTTTTGGGCAAGTGAAAGAAACCTATCTATTCTTAGTATGTATCTATACAGCAATTAAAAAAATCTTAGGGGGGCTGGGCGTTTTGTCTTAGCAAGGCCGAAAAGTTTCGGCCCTGTTTTTTTGGCCTTTTTTTTTTTTTTTGTCAGAAACTCAATAAAACTCATTTTTTAGGGGTTAAAGTGATTTTTTTTAAAAAATTGGGTCTTTATATAATTTAACAAAATTATAAGAACTGAAATGCAATTAATTAGGGTCAAAATGAAAAAAAGGACTTGTGTGAAAAAAAAACCCCCTACACGCGCCCGCGTGTCAGAGGCTGTCCCTGCTCTGTTCTCTGGCACGTGCTTGCATGTGCCAGCCCCTCCCGTTTTTTTTATTTTTTCTTTCATTTATACTTTTTTTTCCTCTATTTTTTTTTTTCTTTTTGCTTCTTTCTTTTATTCAATTAATTTTTCAAACTTTTCTTTTTAGTTTTTTTTACTCCTATATTTTTATTTTAAATCCTACATTTTTTTCCTTCATCTTTTTATCTCTTATTTATTTATTTATTTATCTTTTAATATCTTAATATTTTTTATATTATTTTTATCATTACCTTGTTTTATAATTTTTTTATTTTGTCTTTCAATTTTAAAAATTACTTTTTACTATATTTTTTAAATGGTCAATTTTTTTTAACAATATTTTTCTTAATTATCATTTATTTCATAATTTAATAAGTTCAAAAAAAAAAAAAAAAACTTGCACGTGAAAAAAACTAGTAGTAAGATAAGATATAGACATAGATTTCCCTCTTATTTTTTTGGGAATTTTAAGAAAATAGCCACTCTTTACAAAATGATTTTAAGAAATAACTACAGTTTCAAAAAATTTAAAAACTAGCTATGTAGGAAATTTCTTATAAAATTTTGTCTAGTGTAAGATATTTTTGACAGTTTTTTCATGTGTATTTTTGTTATTATAAGAAATTTCTTACAGTTTTATGGCTAATTTTTAAATTTTTTGAAATTGTAGTTATTTTTTAAAGAGTTTTTTTTAGGCATTTAACCAAACTTTTGAGTAATTTTTTAGGATTTATCCATAGTTTCACGAAATTATGGATTTAGCCATAAAATGTAATATTTTTTGTTGCATGAAACGTATATACGTGTAAAAGTATAACATTTTATGTTACATGTTACAAAAAATGTTACATTTTTTACACGTATATATGTTACATGTTACAAAAAATGTTACAACCCCCCGTTTGGGGAAACCATTTTGGTCATTTTTGACCATTCTAAATGGTTTGTAAATGATTTGGAAAATGATTTGAAAAATAGTTTGGAAAATGGTTTGACTTTACAAATTTTGAGGTGGTATAAATGGTTGAGATTTAAAGATATTGTATAGAAATTTGAATAGTTGAAAAAATGTTGAAAAAAGTGGAATGAAATGGAATGGTTTGGAGGATTGAAAAAAGTGAAAAAATGAAATAGAATGGAATGGGTAAAATGATTTTCCCAAACGGGTTACAAATCCCTAATTTCGTGAAACTATGACTAAATCCTTCAAGCTTTACATTTAAAATGACTAATTGCTTAACTGACATTTTTTTAAAAACAAAAAGTACAAAATGGTTGTTTACCTAATTGACCCTATTTTTTTTTAGGGAAAATTCGTATAAAATCCTTGAGTTTTACCGAAATTCTAGTTTCGTCCATGTGTTTTTAAAAATTCCTAAATAATCGTTCTGTTGTCAAATTTGATCCAAAAATATACCTTTTGTTAGATTTGAGTTGACTTAATACATATATTTTATAAAAATAGCCAAACTGCCCTTAGAATTAAAAAAAAAAAAAAACAAAACAAAAAATAAGAAAGAAAATAAAATTGGAAGGAGCTACGTTGGGGCTGGGATCGTCGTCGTCCATGGTGGTGTCGATGCCGCCGAGGTTGGTCCAGATCTTGTTGGAGATCTCGAAGGTGGCCTAGTCGTGAGGGCTCTTGAAGGAGAATTCCTTGCCGGAGGAGATTTTGTTGAGCACATTGCAGTACTTCTTCTTCAACCTCCAGAGCTTCTCGACGAGCTAGTTCTTGTTGAACTTCAACTGCAGCTTGGACTTGATCTGGTCGTAGAACAGAGCGGTGTCGTTGTGGCCGTGGTGGTGCATCGTTTTGTTCCCTCTCTGCGCCGTGTAGTCGAGAAACTCTTGGAGGAGCTCGATCTCGTCCTCGTCTGTCCACAGCCTTTGGAAGAGCTTCCACGAGTCGTCCAGAGCCACCGGCGGAGCCGCCGCAGAGGGATCGATGGAGATCACGGCAGCGGTGGCGAGGATCAGAGTCGCTGGAGCCTTGCCACTGGGGACCGTCGGGAGAGCAATGGTCACCGCAATGGAATAAGGGTTTTGTTAAAATTTTCATAATGGTGCTTTTTTTTTTTTTTTTTTCTCTTCTAATTATTATGTGAAGAATAAGAAGTCACAGACTGACAGTTGAACTGAGAGACCACAAGCTGTAGTGTTACATGACAAATAAAAAAATGTCTTACAACGAAAATGTGTGTGTGTTAAATGGAAGCCAGACATTTTTTTTTATTTGCAAACAGAATAGAAGTACTTAATAAGCAAAAGGCCAACTATTCTTTTCAGCAAAAAAACCGAAGATTAAAAAGAAGAAAAAGAGCCAGAAAAACTTGCACTTCAAAGAGGAGACACATTTTCAAAGAAAGAAAAGGAGACACATTTGTGATTTAACGATGCAGTTGCGGAAGTGGAACGTTCCCAGCGGAGGAGGTGGACGGAGAAACGTCGTCGTTTTTGTCGTGGACGTCGTCCTCGTCCTCGTCTTGGGACTACGAGTCCAGGTCCTCTTCTCTAGGAAAAACGGCATCGTCTCGGTGAGAGGCCATGGAGTGAAATGGCAGGGCATGGTCCTTCTTGTCTTTTTTATGGGTATAAATGTCATTTTATGTGTTAAGTTTGACCAAATTTGGAAATAAGGATAATTTTAGATCAAATTTAACAACTGAAGGATTATTTAGGAATTTTCAAAAACACGTGGACAAATGTAGAATTTTGGTAAAACTTAGGGATTTTTTAGGAATTTTCCTTTTTTTTTTTTATGGCATCTTCCCAACCAATCCACCTGTTTCAGAACAAACTTTAGATAATATTAGATAAAGGCGCATCATCCTCTGGTGCTGACCGAGCTAATTTTTTGGCAGTCCATTCTCCTAGCTCCCGGTTCCCGTGTTTTCTACAACCACTGAGAAAAGATCTCAATATTGCAGGCCAAGGTGCATAAGGCATTTCTTCAAGTATCTGTCTAGCATTTTCAAGGCATCCGTTTCTCGAAAGCATATCGACCACGCAACCATAAACATCTTCCGACGGCTCCATCTTGTAGCTTGAAACCATTGACTCGAACAAAAGAAGGCCCTCTTCAACAAGGCCCATATGATTACAAGCCGATATACCCGACACAAATGTAGCTTGGCTGGGCTGTAGATTAGCCAACTTCATTGTTTTAAAGATTTCCATTGCCTCAGTTACTAGACCATGATGAGCATAACCCATGATCATGGTGTTAAATATAACCACGTCGTTCAATCCAAGTGACTGGTCGTAGGCCATCTTTGCGCCGTCAATGTCCCCAGATTTCGCATAAGCATCTATTACCCCACTGGCGACAAACGGTTGTGTTCCAAGTCCCGTTTTGATGACAAGAGAATGAACAACTTTAGTTAGGTGATAACTAGAAACATCGGCACAATAATTCAAAATGCTGCCAAAAATGAACTCATCATGCTTCCCACCAGCTTCAACAAAAGTGCTCATCAGTCTGATGCCTTCAAAAATATGTCCTTCGTGCGCCAATGCAGATATCATAGTCCCCCAAGATACAACATCTAAACTATCAAAACCGTTGAAGAACTGAAAGGAATCACCTAATAATCCAAATTTAACATAGCCATTAATTAATAAACTACAAACATGTCCATTAGAAGAGTAACCATACTTTATAACAGTGCCATGAATTTGCCTAAACACTTGCCGGTTTTGACTTTTAGAACAAACCTCCAATATGCCGGAGAAGGTATATTCATTTGATTCAACTCCCAAGCCTCGCAGCTTCAAAAATATCTCAAGGGCTTCCATATGACGATTATTCAAGCAATACCCAGAAATTAACTCATTCCAAGTAGTAACGCCTTTGAAACACAGAGTGTCAAATAATTTGTGTGCCTTCTCCATATATTTACATCTAGAGAACATGTAGATTATGGAATCCATGACACTAACCTCGTCACAGAACCCGAATTTTGTAGCAAGACAATAAAGTTGAAGTCCAAGATCTACAGCAAGTACCTCGCCGCACTGTCTGAACAAGACTGAAAAAGTGATATGATTAGGCGTTATTCCTCCTAGCATAAATTCATGGAACAAGGTCATAATTTCTCTTTTGTCTGTATCTTCAAAGAGGTGTGAAAATACAGTGTTCCATGATATTACATCTTTGTTTTCAATCCTACTAAAAACCTCCAAAGCAGAGTCTTTCAAACCAATTCCAAAGTACATATCCATAAGACAGTTCATCAGTGAAGTTCTGAAATCAGTGCCACTTTTGATGATCAACCCATGAAGCTGTTTCCCGAAATCCAGATCTCGCGCGGCCGAGCAACCCTTAAGAGCATTAATAAAGGTTAAGGAGTCCATCGTAATCCCACTACGCAGCATCAAACAAACGATCTTTAAGGCCTCAACGCCACGCCCGCATTGCACATACCCTCCAATCATAACATTCCAACAACCAACATCGGGATCGGGCATCAACCGAAACACTCTTTCGGCCGATTGAATATCCTCCGACTTAGCATACATGTTTAAAACCGAACCACCCACATATAAGTTGCGCTCGATACCAACTTTTAAAGCAAAACAATGAACACTCAAACCGAATCGACATGCTCCAACTGTAGCACAAGCCTTTAAAACACTCCCGACCCCGAATTCATTCGGTATTTGTCCACTTCTCACCATTTCCACATAAAACTCCAAACCCAACTCAGGCTCCCCGTTCTGGACCGCACCCGAAATCGTCAATGTCCAAGAACAAAGGTTTTGGTCAGTCATTTCATCGAACACCTGAAACGCATAGCCTAAAACCCCACATTTTGCATACATCTTTATCAAGTTATTCTGCACAAAAATGTCATCAACCAGTCCCAACCTGATGATATTGGCGTGAATCTTGGCACCAAAGAAACACAATTTTGAATCCCCAGCCAAGGAAAGAGCCTCTGCAATGGAAACATAACCTTTGCCTGTAAAGAGACTGGCACATGGAGAGAAGGACTTGAGACAGTAGAGACGACGTTGGTGCTTGATGATTGGAAGGAACTGAAAAGGTTTGTTTGTGGGAAGAAATAAATCTCTTAGCTTTGAAGTAATTTGAAGCCCAGAGCTTCTCATGGGTCACTCCACCGTCTTTGCCACTTCCTTTCTGGAAGCTCCAACTGATTGAGTTGAATTAAACACACATATTTTATAAAAATAGCCAACTACCCTTATAATTAAAAAAAAAAAAAAAAAAACGAAAACGAAATATGCTCTTGGCGACCGAGGTAAGCGGAGGGACAATACGCCCAGCCTCCTTAACTTCCCCAGCCTCACGGGCAAAATACCCTTCTCCGCTACGAGACGGAGACGTTGACCAGCAACATAACAATATTTTCTAGCAACCAAACTCAACCAATTCCAATCATCCAATCCCAAAATCTCAACCCAAACAAAGCCACATTCTTTAACAAAAAGTTATAAGCTTCAAAACACCAATCTATCTATAAACAACAGGCAAACCAATTTCAATAACCAAAACGAAACTCAACCACCAAAAACCCATAAACTAAATTCAACCACCAAAAAAGAAAAAGAAAAACCATTTTGGGTTTTGCAATTACCGTCCAAAGCGGGCCTTCGGCAATGGCAAAGCCCTAGCCGAAGAGAAACTCGGAGACCTCGGCGACGAGACCCTTGGCGTTCTTGCCGTAGTTCCTAAGCACGTGCTTGGCCATGGCGGGGTCGCTGACGACGACAAAGTCCCTGGGCCCGGCGGCGAGCCGGTAGATGGGCCCGTAGTCGACCATTCACTTGTAGAGCGGCAGGAACAGAGCGCCGCCGAGCAGGTCTGAGACGTTGTCGAGCGTCGGTCTCGGAGACACAATGCGGGAGGTCACCGGAGGAGTAACGGCGTGCGGGGCTGGGGCGGATTAGCGAGATTCGAGCATGGCGGCGCTATGTACTTGGAGGATTGGCGGCGAGGCGGATCAGGACTGAAGATGCGCGGAGGGGCACCGGGTCACGCGGAGCGCGGTTGGGTGCTCGGTGCGGAGTGACGACGCTCGAAGCTCGGTTGTGTCGGGCGGAGGGAAGCGCGTACGAGTCTCATCTTAAGCGACTCAGGTTCGTGACACTGCGAAGGTCGCCGGAGGCAGCGCGGCTCAGGGGTCACGCGGCCGCGCGAGGAGGCGAGCGGCAACGTTGAGCAGGGCGGCGGCACACGCAGGGCGGCTCAGCTTTGCTGATGCAGGCCAGCGGCGAGCTCGTCGCCGAGTGTGGGAAAGAGAGAGAGCGGGGGAGAGTATGGGTGAGAGAGAGTCGGGACAGAGGGGAAAAAAAGAGTTTAAGGGTATAAATGTCATTTTATGTGTTAGGTTTGACTAAATTCGTTATAAAGGATAATTTTGAATCAAATCTAACAACTAAATGATTATTTAGGAATTCTAAAAATATAAAGATGAAACTAGAATTTCGTTAAAACTCAGATTTTTTTTAAGAATTTTTCCAAAATAAAAAAACATGAATGATTTTTGATGTAGTACTATATAAAGGGTACGTTTGGAGAATAAGATAAGAGGGCGATTAGATTGGATTGGATTATTTTAGTCATAATTCAATGTTTGTTGTTTGGATAAGATATGATTAAGTTAGTTCGGGCTCATATTTTAATTCCGTGAAAGTGGGATAAGAAATCTCATAGCAAATAGTGGGACAAAAATTATCCCATGACAAAAAGGTGTGGACACCACTTAAAAGTAAGACTTTTAATTTGTTTTAGATTTAAATTTAAAAGAAAATTTTGTTAAATTAAATGGTTTATTATTTTTACATGTTTATTATTGAGTTCAACATGCTTAAAACTAATTAAAACCCTTTGGATTGCAATCTAAACCACATTTTTTTTTTTGGGTAACAATTGCGTTTAAGTTTAAATTTTTGTGAGTGAGTTTAAAGTAGCAAAAGAGTTTAAACTAAAATTTTTTTATTTGAATTCCAAAACAAACAACCCTAATCAATTAATCATTTATCTAGTTAATTTATTCAAAAGTTACTCCATTAAAAACTTGGCATTGAATTTTTACAAGTTTCAAAACATATTTACTCAAAAAATTTGAATAATCTAGTAATATAATCATTACATGAAGTTCAACCCCCCATAATTAGTTCAACATTTGAGCCAAGTGAAATTATCATTTTACACCTTAAATTCTACGAGTTTCTTGCACACGCGCAAAGAGCACGTGTAAATTTTTTTAAGCACAAATTTATAAGAAAATGCAAATTTTTGTTAAGATTAAAAAAATCAATTGATATTTTTATCATTTCGACTAATTGAGTGGTCAAATTTATTACTTAATCAAAACACATGAGATTTTTTACAAATGTGGGCATATGTGGGAAAAAATGGATTGATTCTTTAGTATATGTAGTAAGATTTTCATCCTTAAGTACTATTTATTCACTAGTGAACAATGAATTTATACAACCTTATTATAATTCAAAGCGCTCAAACTGGTTAGTTCCAAAATCAATACTTGGGGAACCAATTTGACTTCTTTTGGTAGTTATTGATTATGTATTCCTAGTAGAATGTGCCACTGAGTATCCAAAATGTAAGTGTTGAGCCTGTTATATCAATAAGCTTGAATGAACAAATCAAAACGCCCGTTGACAAAGATACGGAGTTTGTGATCATTCAAGATTAAAGTCGATCTTCATATGATAGTCTAAGTGACGTTGGTTTGAGTCTTTATAGTAATCGTACTTAAATAAAGTCTCTATGTTGGGTCCTTGTGCTATATGATTTTGATATATAAAATGCACTTAGTATCACCATACTGAGAATCTAGATAAGAACCTCACATTCATAATATATGTGTATCGTATTAATGATTGTTGATCAAAGATTCATACTTTGGTCAATTATAGACATTTTGAAATATATTATCCATAATTTTAATATTTTTGTATAGAAAAAATTTTATAAATAGCTCCCGAAGTTTGACACCACACTTAACTTGGTCCCTAATGTATAAAATGTGTCAAATAAGTCTCTGAAGTTTGAAAAAGATGATGTGGCATTCTTTTTAAAATTTTTTTTATTATTTTTCTAATATAAATTTTTAAATAAATCTCAAATAATTTTAGAAATTTTACTTAATACCCAAACATTTAAATCTTTTATAAAACCAGACTCTCTCTCTACACTTCTCGCATGAAGGGGTGGCCCAAAAATGACTATTTGGGTAGAATTTGGTTTGAGAAAATTTCAAAATAAAGCTATTCTTGATGTCACTTAATAATCTATACCCCATGTAGTGTGCTCCCTTCATTTCCACTCTATGTTTGTAGTGTAAATTTTGGAGTATAAATTAAAAATGCAATACACATGGGGTATAGATTATCATTGTGTCAAGAATGGGGTATTCCTCAAAATCCCCCATTTGGTTTTGTTAATCAATACCGTTTAGGCTTGATTTGGTTTTGTTTGTCACAAACAAAACCAAACCACGCTACAAGTGATAGTATCGATTTGTCGTTGAGACTCAAGACCTTGAGGCTCTTTGCGGTAATGGCATTGCTAAGGATTTCAAAAGTCCACCGAATTCTCACTGACAATCTCATCTCTCTCTTCACCAAACATCCCTCCTCGCCGGAAAAGCCGGGGCTGAAGAGTTTCGCTCCGTTTCTGACGACCAAACTCGTCGAGTCCGCGTTGACTCGCTTCAGGGACTGGAAAACCGCTCACTCCTTCGCTTGGGCTTCGGATCAACACGGGCTTTTTCACAACTGCTACACTTACAATGCCATAGCTTCGATCCTATTAGGTGCTCGACAAAATACCGCTCTGAGAGCCTTGGCTTCGGACCTCGTCAATTCCAACTGTTTCATGAGTCCTGGAGCTTTGGGTTATTTTCTGAGGTGTCTTGGTAGTTTGGGGTTGGTTGAGGAAGCTAATGTTTTGTTTGATCAAATTAAGAAAAAAATGTCTTTGTGTTCCTAATGGTTATGCTTATTCTTGCTTGTTAGAGGTATTGTCTAAGTCTGGTTTGATGGAGTTTCTTGAGATGAGGTTGAATGAAATGATGGGTTCTGGTTGGGAGATGAGTAAGTACTCATTGACACCATTGTTGCAGGGTTACTGCAATGTGGGCAAGTTTGAAGGGGCTATGAATGTTTTTAATGACATGAATGAGAGGGGTTGGGTTGATGCCTGTATTTTCTCTATACTTATAGTGTGTTTTAGCAAGTGGGGTAAGGTGGATGAGACGTTGAGTTGGTTGAAAGAATGGAGGATCGCAATTTTCGGTTGAACGCGAAGACGTTTCGTGTTTTGATCAACGGGTTTGTGAAAGAGGTCAGAATTGATTAGGCCCTATTGTTCGCCAAAATGAGGAGTTATGGCTTCAGTGTTGATGTTTCTCTTTTTGATGTGCTTATTGGAGGACTTTGTAAGAACAAAGAGCTCGAGAAAGCTTTTTGTTTGTATGAGGAAATAAAGGGGTTGGGAATCCGTCCCAATGCTGGGGTTCTTGCGAAGCTCGTTTCATGTTGTTCTTCCGAAGGGGAAATGATTCGGTTGCTTGAAGAAATGCAGCAAGATATGGGTGGAGAGGAAGTCATATTGCTTTACTATTCTGTGTTGAATTGTCTTGTCAGTTTGGGTTCAACTGATAAATCTCATCTTTTGCTCCGCTCAATGATGGGTGGTGAATCTAGTCTTGCTTTCGAGGTAAATAAGCTCCTCAAGGTAAATGCTAGATGCGTTACGTCTTTTTTTAGACTTGTTATTGATGGCCTACTGAAGACAAATAAGCTGGAGATGGCCTTGAAGCTCTTCAAAGATATGATCCATATTGGCTGCGTAATAGATAAGTCTATCTGTAATAATTTGATTGATGGACTTTGTAATTCAAATAGATTGGAGAAAAGTTTTGAAATCATGAAAGAGATGAAGAATTATGGACTTGAGCCAACATAATTTACTCATAATTCTTTATATTGGTGTCTATGTCGAAGAGAGGATGTTGAAGGAGCCCTTGACACGGTGAAAAGGATACATGTCACGACCCAGCTATCTTAGCCGGAGGCTGTGATATGGATTCTTTTCTCTTTACTACTATTAATCTTACTTAAAACGTAAAACACAAAATACTTTATAACATAACGAGCTCGTATTTTTATTTATTTTTATAATGTGGAAGTTAAAGTACTTTCGAAATCAAAATACTATCTCTTAACTTCTCTTGAGTTCAGGAAAAGAGCCACCACTTTATCTCAAGTTCCGGGCCTCAGGATCTATTTTCGGATATAATATCACATCATTGTTATCAAAATACAAAATGCGGAATTAAAATAGATATGCCACAGGGTCTTTCCCTTCTTGGGGTGCCACACACATCGCCCATCGCCAGCAGCTCTATTTCTATTGCTCTTCTGATTTAGCTTTTCCCTTACCTATAACACCAAGGAAAAACTAATGAGTTGATAAACTCAGTAAGGGCAAAACTACTATATCTTAACGATGCAATGCAATGTAACAAGAATTCATATATGCAACAACAATTCACACTGCAAGAGATAGAGAGTTTGATCGTCTTTGGACGATCAAACCCTAATAAACCATTCTTTTGTGAGTCACCACCTCTGGGGCCGATTCTTCTTTCTTTCTTTCTTTCTTTTTTTCTTTCTTTCTTTTGTCTGGGATCCACTGATGGAAACCGCTTCTGTCTCAATACTGAGGCACACCACGGGACATGGCCAAATCTCCCGACAATCAATGATATAGCTCTCTCTTAGAGCCGGCGGTTCCATCGACGTACATTCTACTGCATTTGTACATTATGACCCATCATCCACTCTCTCGGAGGATCGGAGTCTAACAAGAGGTGTTAGTTTCTCTAACGAAGAAAAGTCACATGAAACCGGGCTCTTCTAGAGTTCCAGGGTTTTATCCTCGTGTATCTGGGTGTTAAGACCCACGACAATGATTTTATCAGGCCTTCTAGGTTCAACAAACAACAAGGCTTGGTTTTCTTTTTAGTCCTAAACTTGCTCGGGTCAAAAATTGGCTGCAATTCTTGTACGAATCGTAGTTCGGATTTCTTAACGTTTTCGTCACATTTTATTCTAGAGGCTAAGCTCTACTTAAATACCGTTTTTTTTCTTTCTTTTTCTTTATTTATTTCTTTCTTTTATTTTTCTTTTACTTCCTTTCTAAGGCTTGGTATAGCTTTTTACTTCTTTTAGTTTCACAATATACATGTATATTCGCACGATACGGTTATCGGGAATAGCAAGTAAGAACAAACAAGCATACATAAGTACAAACGCACAACTTGGTGTCATAGGTGCATTGCCACTTACCTTATGTAAGTGATAATGTTTCTCCGAGTTTGTCTTGAGCAACGCTCCTAGCTCCGACCACATCTCCGTCCTTTAGTCCTTTCAATAGAAAAGGAATCAAGTCTCGTTAGTTCGCTTGTCTCGTTAACCGAGAGAGAAATTAATTCTTATCTTAAATGTTCTAATGCTCAGGACTTTCTACACTATCTTATTACCAAGGCAGGACTGCCTAGGTGACTTAACCAAGGTTTATTTAACCTTACTTGGGTTCGGGATTATTCTGAACCCTAATTGGTACTCCCGACGTACCTCGGGAGCTTATCGAGCAATCCCGAGGGTCGGTTTGTACTATTCACTATTTACGGTTCGGGAATTTATCTAAATTTGATACTTGGCCATTCTTAAGTCTAACATATGATTTCTAAGATCATTTGATTTATCTAAGACCATGAAAATCATTTGTTAACTTTAAAAAGTTTACTTTTCAAAAATCATGGTCAACTTGGCTCGGGTTTGACTTTTCAGATTTTAAAGGTCCGAACCCGAGTCTTGGCCAAAACAAATTAAATACCAATCATACTTAATTTCTAAAATTATTTTCTAAAGGTATAAAGAGTGAAAAGTCCATGTTTGTTCAATTAAAACTCTAATTACCACTCTTGTGGTTTTACCGAGATCTCAGTTACGGTTTCGTTAGAAAACGTCGTTTTAACGTAATTCCTTCTCTTTTTTTTTTTTTTGAAAATTGCCAAGTACACTAGGTGGGCAGTAGCTTCTAGATTTCTTTTAGGACATATTTAGTCCTTATACTCTACCTTCATCGAAGCTTTGAGAGCTTGTTTCGTTCCTTCATTAAAACGACATGTTTTTCTTAACTCGTCCTACTGTTTCGCTCGGAATCAATATTATAAGTCAAAAACCTTTATTATATTTTCTTAAATGACACTTTTACTATATGGACAGTAGCTTCTAGTTATTTAAAGAAATATTTCATCCTTACTTCAAACCGTCATTGAAACACTAAAGTTCTGTTTGAAATCTCATCTTTCAAAACGACGCTTTTTTCTAGCTTACTCACGGTTTTGTTCAAACCAATCATGTAGTGTCTTTTCTTTTTAAACCTCTTTCTTTTCTTTACAAAAACACATTAAGAACAGTAGACTAAAGTATTAAAAGAGATCTTAATGATCTACATAAATTTGCTTAAGAGCATTAAAGCTCAAGTTCTCAAAGTTTACTAAAGTCTAAAAACTTACTTATCATAAACTTAAGATTTTGATCAGGTGTTTACCGTACGAAATTTTTTTTGACATTTCTCTTTTCTAATCTCTAAAACACTTTAAGGGTAGAGGCTATTGGAGTCTAAAATCATTTTATAATTTCATTTTAAAGTGTTCAAATAGCTTAAGAACTCAATGTGGTTGGATTTTACATTTAGCTCACTTTTATAAAAATTTTCTCTACGGTTGTCACAACGGTTCGTTAAAAACCATCGTGTTTGTAAAAACCTTTTATAACCAGTTTAGTCTCTTTATCAAGACATAAATATGCAGAATATAAAACATGCAAGAAGATAAATGGAATCTAAAAGCGAGCACGGCCGTGGTTCACACTCACGAGCACGAGAAACCGCCATGTAAGCTTAGAGAAAATCCGCCTAGCCTTATAGAGCTTAGGTTCGGATTTTCTCTAACTTAAGCAAGCTAAAGAGCACTAATTATTACAACACATTATCATCAACAAAATCCATCCCAAGACTTAACGAAAGAAAGCTATACTCCAAGTTAATTAAGATCTTACTAGGGTTTTAAGAGATGTACCTAAGTTCAATGGCTTTGAACTTTGTTCTTTCTTTTATAGCTAGGCCGGCTCCCTCTAGGATTTTTCTTCCGAAAATTCTTCTTGGTGACCTTTAACACTTGAGGGAAAAGGTAGAAGGAAAGGTTTAGAGGTGTTTTTAAGAAACTAAAACCATAGAAAAAGCTAGCTAAGTTACCTTAGGTTTAGGCTTGGAAAATGGCTTGAACTTGCAAACTTTTTCTTCTTCCTTTCCTTGAGCAAATCCACCTCTCTCTCTCTCTATTTCTCTTGGGCTTTTTCTTTCTTCTTCTCTCTCACCCTAATCATGGTTTTCCTCTCTATTTGGCTGAGCAAAATAAAAAAAAAATGAGAGCTTGTGGTCTTAGCATCCCTTTTATAGGCAATTGGAAAGCTTGTTGAGTAAGTTTACTTAACCAAGCAAGTCTCTCTCTCTCTCTTCTTCAAATCCAACCATGGTTAGTTAATTTTTCTCTAAATTTATTCAAAACAGAAATTCTTATTTGATCTAATATGGGCTGCAAAATTTTTTTTCCATTGATTTCACATAACATCTCATCTAAGGGCTAGGATGGAGCAAGAGCAACTTTTTATGCTTTAACTTTTGTAACACTTGTCAAAAGCTCATCAAACTTGACCAACACCTTGCCACAACCCTTTTCCCATCAAATAATGACTCAAAGATGACTAAAGGCTTATGAAATTTGGATTCACCCTCAAATATTATATCATTTTACTTAATTTATGCTATTAGTGCTTGGAATAAAAATATTAGAGAAAATTTATTTCTCACTTAGTGTGGCCCATGGTTTTACACTAATAAATTGGAAAAATTATTTCTCCTCATCAATTACCAGTAGAATAATATTTATCTACTATTCTGGGGCTAATTGCTATCAGAAAAAATCCCGAGGAACCTATTTTTACGGTAACGGTGACTAAACCGTCATTTTCCTGATTTATTGTAATCGACATTTCGTATTCTTGAATTCTATTATCCCGAGACTTTAAGAGACTCTTATTTGTTTCTAATAACCTCTAAAAATATAATTAGAAGTTAGGTTTAACTCTTTGTGATCGTTTTTGAACTCCATCATGATTTTTCCGTTCTTTACGGTAAGATCCCGATTTTTACCGAAGTCTTCTAGTTTCGGCTTTGTTTTCGCTCGAAATAACTCCAAAATTTAAGCTAAGGCCTATTATGTGACTTTAAGTCATTTTCTAGCCTTAAAAAATGTTACAACTGTCGAGGGTCATTTTTCTAAAATTAGGCCAAAAATGTAATTTTCTAAAAATTTAGAGGCTATTGTGTAATTTTTGTAAATTAAGCCGAACTTTGCTTTTGTGACCACTATTATAATAAAATTATTTTTTAATGGATAAAATAAGTAATGAAAGTGAAATTTTATACTTCATTTGATGATTCGAGATGACATTCAAAGAAATGTCGGAGTTTACAAAATACAATTCATTCTACGAGAATTTTATCCCGGCATGGAGTCAGTTGGGTAACCCTGGGGTCGGGGGTTACAATGCATATGCATGGGAACAAACCATGGATAAAGTTCACTTCATCATTTGTTGAGCAACTATGCCAACATGGGAAGGTGGTTCAAGCTTGCTTGATGAAATGCTTCAAGAAGGTTTCCCGTCCGATATAATTTCCTACTCTTCTGTCTTGGATAGCTTGGTAAAGACTCGGGAAGTAGATCGCGCTTTGCATTTATATAGAGGCATTTGTGACCGAGGCTGTTGTCCTGATGTGGTTGCCTATAATATATTAATAAACGGGCTTTGTAAAGCCTAAAGAATCTCAGAAGCTGAGGATTGAGCGACCGAAATGGTTATGAAGGGGCTTGTTCCATCAGTAGTCATGTACAATCTTCTCATATGTGGATGGTGCAAACTTGGTGATGTGGATCAAGCCATGCTTTGCCTCTCCTAGATGTATAGTGAAAAAAGGGGCCCAAGTGTAATAACTTACACTACATTAATAGACGGGTTGTGTAGTGCGGGAAAATCTGACGATGCTCTTATGCTCTTTGATGACATGGGAAGTAAAGGCTGTGCTCCTAGCACAGAATCACCTTTATGGCTGTTATTAGCAGTCTTTGCAAGTGCCATTGTAACGACCTAAAACCCAAAACGGAGTTTTACTTCCGAAAAATACGGATAAATTTGAACTTTTTAATTTGAATTACATAATCCAATTTCTAATACCGAGCGTGAGGTTTATCAATCCTCACTATAACTAAAGTGGGTTTAATTTTATACTTTACAAATATTGCGGAATTTAAAATATTTTCTTTGCCAACGATTAGCCGGTAGTCCACGTATGATCTTACAGGTCGGTCCCGTATACACTCGCTGTTCCCGTCGTTATCGCTTCACCCTTTCTGCTTTCTAAATAAAATACCTGCGACACGAGCACACTAGTGAGCTAATAGCCCAATAAGTGGATTAGATAGATAAACTGCTAAGTCTGCAGGTAACATACAATCAAGAGGTATCACAATATTTTAATTCAACAAATAGATAGATTCGACGATCGAGTCGTCGTAGTTCGAAGAGTAAACGACACTCTTAAATATTCTTGCCCGCGGAGTAGAATTCAAATATAATTGCTGAACTTACGCGGGATACAATACCTGGAAAAGAATTGTGACTTGGAATGAGGTCGGGCTCAACGACCCATTAATCTCGACTCAAAAGTCATTCTCATAATTTGTTCTAAACTCACTCAAGTTCACAACTCTGACTCAGCTTATAAAAATACATGTGCACACGTTTCACATCCCGACCCCTTGCGGGTCGTTCTAGAACTTATACACAATCTTGACCTCTCCTGGGTCATTCTAGAAATCAATACACATTTATACCCGTTCGAAATTTCATGTGTCTCTGATATCTCTAGAAGTTATTCTAGAACTAATACAATTCTGGACAATCTATGAGTCGTTCCGAAACCTCACACAGACAATGGCCCCGTCGGGCGATCTCGGAATCGATCACAATCACGACACACAACATATGAAGAAGAAGGTCGTCTACCGACCTCCTCGAGACCCATCGGGTCGTTCCGAAACCTCACACAGACAATGGCCCCGTCGGGCGATCTCGGAATCGATCGTGATCGCAGCACACAGCATATAAAGAGGAAGGTCGTCTACCGACCTCCTTGAGACCCATCGGGTCGTTCCGAAACTTCTCACGACCGGTGGTTCTGTCGGACTGTTTCGGATTGATTGCGCAATCACCCCATCGGGTTAATTCGGGACATGCTATGGATCTTGGCCCCTCGGACCATCCCGATATTCCTTAAGATTGTGAGGACTCATCCTCCTCGGGCCTCTCTGCCCTTTTCGAAACCTTTTACGGCCAGTGACCCCGTCGGGTCGTTTCGGAATTCATTATTGCACTTTACCCCGTCGGGCCGATCCGGATCGTCACATCATAAACTGTGGGGAGGGCCGTGGCTCTCCTCCCCAAGGCCCCTCGGGCCGTTCTGAAAGATGGTTCGTTGACCTCCGCGAGGTCCCTCGGGTCGTTCCGAAATCTGTCATACATAATGGCCCCGTCGGGCTATTTCGGAACCAAATCATGATCGCGGCCCCGTCAGGCCCTACCCAAATGGTCAAAATATTGCCACCGAGGAAGGTCGTCCGCCGACCTCCCCAAGGCTTCTCGGGCCGTCCCGAAACGTAATCAGTGGCCCCGTCGGGCTATTTCGGAACCGATCATGACTTGCGGCCCCGTCGGGCCCTACCCGTGTACATACATTGCTTCCGCTTCCTTTGGCTTGTCTTAGAGGTTTCTCTTTGACCTGCAATAAAGTCTCAACACAACAGAAACAGTTATATGCCTGTGGTCCCATACCCACAGACAGATAAGTCATACTAGCATATACACACACAAACAGACCTACACCCTACACTAGAACCTGAACTACGAAGTTGAGTAGTTTTATGTCTGTGGTCCCATACCCATAGACAGATAAACATATAAGTGAACACACGTACCAATACACACCTAGGAAACACAACCTATCATAAACGAACCTACAGTCCCATACCTGCAGGCTCGTTGCACAAACAATACGAACGTGATCAAGAGCCTGTATTCACGGCACTAGCAAGAATTGAGATCCATACAGTTTAATAGCCACAATTTTATAAGCATCGTATGCTTAATATAATCTCAACACATTCATAATTTATTCAATCATTGTAAAGTTTGCCCGTGCCACAGTGGAGATCCACTTACCTAAGGTCCTAAGCCTCCCCGACTTGGTCCTCGCGGTTTTCCTCTCTTGACGTCCCTCTTTGGAGTATGTGGTGTGACACTTCTGTCGAATATGAGAATTAGAGGGTCAACATCGAAGTCCACTAATATTCGAGAGGAATGAAACTTTAAGAGTTAATGGACTCATAGAATGGGACACTAGACAGTGGGTCGAGCAATCGTTCGTCGAGAAATCCCTCTAGGGGTATTCTCGTCCCGAATGTCGTTGACTTAACGCAACAATAAATCCAGACTATCGGGCCTTTCGTTTGACTAGATTAGGTGAGGAATGAGTTCCTTAAACTAATCGGTGTCTGACTTTATTTTATCACGTATTAAATATTCGAGCCGGAAATCCGGCAGAGTTTCCCCTGTTTTTCGGATATCCCGGCCGAAGCCTTTACCTAATTTCAACCCAGCACCGAACTAATTTCGGTCACAGTCAATCACAACAACCACACAGGCAATTTTATCATTTATTATAATTACTTTCAAAACATAATCATAATTCAATACCGAGCCCCAGTGGCTCGGATTCCACACAAAGAGAGCGATATTGATACATTTGAAATTAAAACAACTTTCAAGTCGTCGTTGGTTCTCTTAAACTTAAAATTGCCTTTGGCCGCTCGCTTATACCTTTGGAATAGGACGGCGAACGTTCGTGCGCCCGAACTTACTTTGTTGATGTTCCTGCACGATTCGAAGGAATAAGGATTGAATAACTTATAAACGATTCTCGAATTCACAAGCTTTAAGCAAATCAAATCTTGAGCTTAATTGCAAAACACGACGCGAGACGCTTGGTCCTGCAACCCGATCCAACTACTCGTTTATAAACAAAGGGTATATTTAATAAAATACAACCCAACACAATTGGATAAAAAGGTCGGGTAAATCCGCACAACAATATTGCAAAATTTTCTCTTTTATCTTTTGTATTTTCAAAACGACACTAGAATTTATAATGCCCAAAATAATCAGAATACTAAGTTCAATGTGATCGCAAAGCACATAAAGTTTTAAACTCGCATATAATTTCTCCATTAAACCATTTGTTGAATTCCGTACATTCACAACTCCACAAAAATCAGATTTTCCAAAACAATAAAATTGCCCAAAAATACTAATCTCTGCGAGTATAAACTTCACCATTACGGGAATAAGACCAAACAATGATTATTTCATAAATTTCAGCAACTACACAAAATTTTAACCGTTACGCTCAACTCACACCGTCTCAAATCAATTCTATCGCGAGTGACCAAAACAACGCACTAAGCGGCACAATTTAACGATCTTCACAATGCTGACATACTCGAAGATAGATCGAACTAGACATGATCGCGAAACATAATCAACTTCAAACCCACAAAACTTATCAACGAATAACAAGTAACGCACAACCACAAAAAAAAGAATGCGAGGCTCACCGACGCGAGCAAGACCAGCTCAAGTAGGCGCGTAGCGGCGCGGAGACGAGCTCGACAAGGCGCGAGAGGGGCTGGCCGGCGTCACGCCACGGTGCCCGAAGCTGTGGTGGTCGGCGACGAGCAGAGCTCGGGGTTGGGCTGCTCGGAGGCACGCACTGGGCGCGGGGAGGGAGTGTGGCTACTCCGCGCGCGGGGGACTCGCGCTGATGTTGGAGGGGCTGAGCTCGCGCGGAGGGTCGAGCGGCGCGGGGTCTGGTGGAGGCGCCGGAACGGGGAGGTGCTAGGGCGCGTAGATCGGGGACGAGGAAGGCCGGGCGAGGTGGGGCATGGCTCGCCGGGGCTAGCCAGCGGCTGGGCGGCGCTGGCAGAGAGTGCGACGCCGGTTCGCGCACGGCGAAGCTCGCGCGAAGTACGCCGGGGCTGGGCTCGCTCGAGGCGAGGCGCGAAGGTTGGAACTCGCGCGGAGGCTCAGCAGCGTTGGGCTGTGCAGCAAGGGCGCGCAGATCGGGGTCGCCGCTGTGAAAGGCGGCGCACGGAGGCTCGGGGCTGGAGGAGCTCGCACTCGCGACGGCGTGTGGCTGAGCGACGCGCCGGCTAGGCGAGCTCAGGCGGAGCTAGGCCGGCGTCGGGGTCGAACGACGCTGGCGGAGTAAGCGGAGGCTGGGCGAGCTTGGAGCTCGTCGCAGAGGATGGCCGAGCCTCGTCGGAGCTGAGCGCGGGCCTGACGCGCTGGCGAAGAGCTGCGGGGATGAGGAAGGTCGCGGCCAGCCGGGTCCTCGCGCAGTGGTGGCTGGGCGAACGCTCGCCGGAGTTGAGGAGGGGACTGGCGGAGCTGGCTGCCGGCGAACATGAGAAGAGAGAGAGAGAGAGATAGGGAGTGATCGAGAGAAAGAGAGAGAGAGATGAGAGAGAGAGAGATTTGGGCGGCTGATGAAGGGGGTGAGGGAAAATGAGATCAAACCCTAGGTGGAAAGTGTGCTTTAAATTTGGTCAAATTGGCCAATTATAATAAGGTTTTTGGTAAAATTTCCAAAAATTAAGGAAATACATTAACGGGCAAAACTTGAAAAATTAGGAATTTTAGTGTCAATATCGAGTTGAAATTTAATTCCTAACATATCAAAAAGATTCAAAAATGCAAACAAAATAATATTTGCATTACTATCTTCAAAATTAAAAGTTGGCCAGATTTGACGAAATTGAAATAATTTCCCTCAAAATTATTGTAACCACAATAATTTTACAAGCCATTAGTCTCAAAAATAGAAAATAAGTTCATGATAAAGTGGTCTTGGTTCAGGTCATTACAATCCTACCCCCTTACAGAAGTTTCGTCCTCGAAACTTAGAACAAGAGAGGGTATTTCTCTCACATAAAACTCTCAAGTTCCCAAGTTGTCTCTCCTTCAGTATGGTTTCCCCTCTGTATTTTGACCGTCGGAGTAGTCCTAAGTCTCAACTCCTGGTCCTCTCGATTTAAAATTTTGCAAGGACTTCTCTTAATAGGTAGCTTCAGGCTCGATGTCCAAGATTTTAAGACACAGCACATGACTAGGATCGGCCACGTACTTCAACTGGGTTCACATGGCTTTGAGCAAGCTCTTCAAAATGCGGAAGTGAACCTATTATCTCTGTCTGAGACAAGGGGTACTGGCATTCCGTGGAATCTCACTATCTCCTGGACATAAATCTCCCCTAACCTATCCATTGAGTACGTCATTCGCATCGGCAAAAAGTGTGCTGACCTTACGAGCCTATCAACAATCACCAAGTGGCATCGCAATAAGGGCGAATCCAGTAGTCCCCGTGGGGATTGTCCTCACTGGAGCAGTTGTGAGACGCCCTTTGAGCTCTTGAAAGTTCTATTCACAAGCCGGAGTCAAAGAAAATTTGGTATTCTTTTATGTAAGATGGGTTAAAGATAGAGATAGTTTGGTGAAGCCCTCTACAAATTGCCTATAGTACCCGGCTAAGCCCAAGAAACTACAAACTTCTATGACAGTAGCAGGCTATTTCTATGAACTCACGGCTTCAATCTTAGGTGGAACCACCGAACTCCCTTCCTTGGACACTAAGTGACCAAGAAAAGAGACTATTTCTAACCAAAAGTCACACTTCTTGAACTTCGCATAAAACCTTTTCTCGGCTAATCTTTCCAAAACAGCAAGCAAATGCTCTTCATGCTCCTCCGTTGTCTTTGAATAAACGAGAATATCATCGCTAAAGACTATAACAAACTTTTCGAGATAGTCTTCGAAGATGCGATGCATTAAAGTAGTAATACGGCTGGGGTATTGGTGAGTCCAAAGAATATCACCAAGGGTTCATAGTGTCCGCAACCGATACGGAAAGCAGACTTGGGCAAATATTCATCGTGCCTTTAGTTAGGGATAGCCCAATTGCAAGTCTTTACCTCAAGAACTGGTATGTTAAACCTCAACTGACCCACGTTGTGAGGGATTGCCCAGCTTACCCTGTCTCGCCCTCCTCTTAGCTCAAGGGATTGTGACTGCCGCAATAACCCTCCTTTTCTAACATAGAGTACCGAGGCACCCAACGGCGAGTGGCCGGGTCTTATAAAACCCTTGTTGAGCAACTCCTTAGCTGAATTTAAATCCATTTAATCCTGTAGGGATCACACAATACGACGCCGTCGACAACGGGGTGGTACTCGATAATGACTCAATAATGAGCTCAATCTCAAGGTCGAGAGGTAATCTTGGAAGATTCTCGAAAAGCACATGAACAAAATTCCTTACAATCGAAATATCCAATTCCTGCTGCGCATCCTCATGGGACAGGTTGTAATGCAAGTGAGGAAGCCCCAACAGTATTGACCAATCACCCTTCACGCTTTACGAGCAGAGATGACGGTTATGGCTTACCCCCTCAACGACTCCTTAAGCTTGGAGCTCTCTGCTCTAAGGTTAAAAATGGTACGTTATTCCCTCCATAATTTATCACCGAATGGTATCTGGGCTATTATTCCGTACTCATAATGTTATCGAAATCTCACATCCCGAGGAAAATGAAATCTATAGATGATTCACAACCATTAAGTACGCCCCCAAACTAATATAACATCAAGCAACAGATACAACCATCTAACGTAATCACATAGCACAATAAGGTTCAAATGGTTAAATCCACACAAAACATTGTGAAAGGGAAATTTGTATAAATCAATGGAAATTAGTAAGAAATAAGTAAACCAAGCTTTCGAGAGGCTTGGATCTCTCCCACAAGAGCTGAGCTCTGCAATAATAAAATTTCTAGATGACCAATACGCTTACAGCGTAACCCTTATATTCCAAACATTCACGTTAGCCAATTTAATTAATCACAGTGCTTGACACGTAATTCACCCGCCAAACACTCACATCACACATGGCCGGACTTGTTAAAATAAGTTCTACTATACGTCAGCACTTCTATTCCCTCTATTCTTACGCCTAGTATACGTGAAGTGAACCGGTGGCCTTCGCGACTCTATGGTCTCATCCATTTGGGTGAACGCCTCGAACGATTAAGTTATCACATCAGCTGTCTAATCTAACCTCTTGACACGACCTTCGTAAATGAAGTGAAACGCCTTAGAGCCTACTAGCGCCAGCGTAGTGGTGCAGGCTCGATGCGGGTGCCGCCTGAGTATACTGAATGAGCCTTTGACCCCTCTTTAAAGCATTGTTTCTCACGCTTTTGCTGCGCCACTCTGATAATCATCACCATTGTGCACAACATTCTATCGTGGCCGAAACTTGTGCATCCTGTGAAAAACAGAAAGTTTAGCTATTATCTTTTCGGGTACAGCGGAATTTGAACATCACCTGAAGATAGAGATCAAGCCACATCAAACCCATCGTACAACGCTTTCAAAATCATTTGACTCTAACGCCTTTTTCATGTCTTTGAGCAGAAGTCGGTGGTCATGGCAGTGTAGGAAAAGAGAGACACTTATTCAAGCAAATTTTTTTTTTTCGCATTGCAACTGAGCCTGTGGTCTTACAACTGCACGAAACTTAGACCACTGCTCTTGATGGGACTGGCCTCAAGATGACTACTAAGAAAAGTGTGACAGGATGATGGTTGGTTGATTCTATCGTTAGCTAATTTATTTCGAAGAGAGCCGACTATACTCGGCTCAAACAAAAGGAAAGTGTTGTGCTTTTGCCAAATAGAGTCTAATCGGCGCCTCAGAGGGAACCATCGCCTAGAGATCATCTTGGATTGATGTGTCTTTAATGACTTTCGTTCCTTCCGAAAATGACATTAGCGTTCCTTCAAGTGACCTCGACGACCAACGACGCGAGATCTGCACACCTTAGGAATTGATGCTAGTAGCGAATAGCAACAGACCGACATTGGCCTACTCGAGGCAGCACGGGTAGTGGAGATCTACCACTCAGAACGAAAACGTCCCCTAGACGTTCACATCGAGTCCTAAGTATCGAATGGATCCTCTCGTCTCATCTTGCTCATACTATTATTGTACACCTGTAATTTTACTTTACTAAATTAACATCTCATTGCTAGCAGAAGTAATGGTTACTTACACTGGCGAAAACGAAGGAATCACGCTTGTGCATACGGGGTTGTCTACAGGACCGGCTAAACCGTGGCTCTGATACCAACTTTGTAACGACCTAAAACCCAAAACGGAGTTTTACTTCCGAAAAATACGGATAAATTTGAACTTTTTAATTTGAATTACATAATCCAATTTCTAATACCGAGCGTGAGGTTTATCAATCCTCACTATAACTAAAGTGGGTTTAATTTTATACTTTACAAATATTACGGAATTTAAAATATTTTCTTTGCCAACGATTAGCCGGTAGTCCACGTATGATCTTACAGGTCGGTCCCGTATACACTCGCTGTTCCCGTCGTTATCGCTTCACCCTTTCTGCTTTCTAAATAAAATACCTGCGACACGAGCACACTAGTGAGCTAATAGCCCAATAAGTGGATTAGATAGATAAACTGCTAAGTCTGCAGGTAACATACAATCAAGAGGTATCACAATATTTTAATTCAACAAATAGATAGATTCGACGATCGAGTCGTCGTAGTTCGAAGAGTAAACGACACTCTTAAATATTCTTGCCCGCGGAGTAGAATTCAAATATAATTGCTGAACTTACGCGGGATACAATACCTGGAAAAGAATTGTGACTTGGAATGAGGTCGGGCTCAACGACCCATTAATCTCGACTCAAAAGTCATTCTCATAATTTGTTCTAAACTCACTCAAGTTCACAACTCTGACTCAGTTTATAAAAATACATGTGCACACGTTTCACATCCCGACCCCTTGCGGGTCGTTCTAGAACTTATACACAATCTGGACCTCTCCTGGGTCATTCTAGAAATCAATACACATTTATACCCGTTCGAAATTTCACGTGTCTCTGATATCTCTAGAAGTTATTCTAGAACTAATACAATTCTGGACAATCTATGAGTCGTTCCGAAACCTCACACAGACAATGACCCCGTCGGGCGATCTCGGAATCGATCACAATCGCGACACACAACATATGAAGAAGAAGGTCGTCTACCGACCTCCTCGAGACCCATCGGGTCGTTCCGAAACCTCACACAGACAATGGCCCCGTCGGGCGATCTCGGAATCGATCGTGATCGCAGCACACATCATATAAAGAGGAAGGTCGTCTACCGACCTCCTTGAGACCCATCGGGTCGTTCCGAAACTTCTCACGACCGGTGGTTCTGTCGGACTGTTTCGGATTGATTGCGCAATCACCCCATCGGGTTAATTCGGGACATGCTATGGATCTTGGCCCCTCGGACCATCCCGATATTCCTTAAGATTGTGAGGACTCATCCTCCTCGGGCCTCTCTGCCCTTTCCGAAACCTTTTACGGCCAGTGACCCCGTCGGGTCGTTTCGGAATTCATTATTGCACTTTACCCCGTCGGGCCGATCCGGATCGTCACATCATAAACTGTGGGGAGGGCCGTGGCTCTCCTCTCCAAGGCCCCTCGGGCCGTTCTGAAAGATGGTTCGTTGACCTCCGCGAGGTCCCTCGGGTCGTTCCGAAATCTGTCATACATAATGGCCCCGTCGGGCTATTTCGGAACCAAATCATGATCGCGGCCCCGTCAGGCCCTACCCAAATGGTCAAAATATTGCCACCGAGGAAGGTCGTCCGCCGACCTCCCCAAGGCTTCTCGGGCCGTCCCGAAACGTAATCAGTGGCCCCGTCGGGCTATTTCGGAACCGATCATGACTTGCGGCCCCGTCGGGCCCTACCCGTGTACATACATTGCTTCCGCTTCCTTTGGCTTGTCTTAGAGGTTTCTCTTTGACCTGCAATAAAGTCTCAACACAACAGAAACAGTTATATGCCTGTGGTCCCATACCCACAGACAGATAAGTCATACTAGCATATACACACACAAACAGACCTACACCCTACACTAGAACCTGAACTACGAAGTTGAGTAGTTTTATGTCTGTGGTCCCATACCCACAGACAGATAAACATATAAGTGAACACACGTACCAATACACACCTAGGAAACACAACCTATCATAAACGAACCTACAGTCCCATACCTGCAGGCTCGTTGCACAAACAATACGAACGTGATCAAGAGCCTGTATTCACGGCACTAGCAAGAATTGAGATCCATACAGTTTAATAGCCACAATTTTATAAGCATCGTATGCTTAATATAATCTCAACACATTCATAATTTATTCAATCATTGTAAAGTTTGCCCGTGCCACAGTGGAGATCCACTTACCTAAGGTCCTAAGCCTCCCCGACTTGGTCCTCGCGGTTTTCCTCTCTTGACGTCCCTCTTTGGAGTATGTGGTGTGACACTTCTGTCGAATATGAGAATTAGAGGGTCAACATCGAAGTCCACTAATATTCGAGAGGAATGAAACTTTAAGAGTGAATGGACTCATAGAATGGGACACTAGACAGTGGGTCGAGCAATCGTTCGTCGAGAAATCCCTCTAGGGGTATTCTCGTCCCGAATGTCGTTGACTTAACGCAACAATAAATCCAGACTATCGGGCCTTTCGTTTGACTAGATTAGGTGAGGAATGAGTTCCTTAAACTAATCGGTGTCTGACTTTATTTTATCACGTATTAAATATTCGAGCCGGAAATCCGGCAGAGTTTCCCCTGTTTTTCGGATATCCCGGCCGAAGCCTTTACCTAATTTCAACCCAGCACCGAACTAATTTCGGTCACAGTCAATCACAACAACCACACAGGCAATTTTATCATTTATTATAATTACTTTCAAAACATAATCATAATTCAATACCGAGCTCCAGTGGCTCGGATTCCACACAAAGAGAGCGATATTGATACATTTGAAATTAAAACAACTTTCAAGTCGTCGTTGGTTCTCTTAAACTTAAAATTGCCTTTGGCCGCTCGCTTATACCTTTGGAATAGGACGGCGAACGTTCGTGCGCCCGAACTTACTTTGTTGATGTTCCTGCACGATTCGAAGGAATAAGGATTGAATAACTTATAAACGGTTCTCGAATTCACAAGCTTTAAGCAAATCAAATCTTGAGCTTAATTGCAAAACACGACGCGAGACGCTTGGTCCTGCAACCCGATCCAACTACTCGTTTATAAACAAAGGGTATATTTAATAAAATACAACCCAACACAATTGGATAAAAAGGTCGGGTAAATCCGCACAACAATATTGCAAAATTTTCTCTTTTATCTTTTGTATTTTCAAAACGACACTAGAATTTATAATGCCCAAAATAATCAGAATACTAAGTTCAATGTGATCGCAAAGCACATAAAGTTTTAAACTCGCATATAATTTCTCCATTAAACCATTTGTTGAATTCCGTACATTCACAACTCCACAAAAATCAGATTTTCCAAAACAATAAAATTGCCCAAAAATACTAATCTCTGCGAGTATAAACTTCACCATTACGGGAATAAGACCAAACAATGATTATTTCATAAATTTCAGCAACTACACAAAATTTTAACCGTTACGCTAAACTCACACCGTCTCAAATCAATTCTATCGCGAGTGACCAAAACAACGCACTAAGCGGCACAATTTAACGATCTTCACAATGCTGACATACTCGAAGATAGATCGAACTAGACATGCTCGCGAAACATAATCAACTTCAAACCCACAAAAATCCGATCAATATACTCAAACTAATTTTATTCATACACCACAATACAACACCGATTCCAACATAAAGATTCACCAAAATCAAGCTGCAGACAAGCTAGATTTTTGCTCAAAACTTATCAACGAATAACAAGTAACGCACAACCACAAAAAAAAGAATGCGAGGCTCACCGACGTGAGCAAGACCAGCTCAAGTAGGCGCGTAGCGGCGCGGAGACGAGCTCGACAAGGCGCGAGAGGGGCTGGCCGGCGTCACGCCACGGTGCCCGAAGCTGTGGTGGTCGGCGACGAGCAGAGCTCGGGGTTGGGCTGCTCGGAGGCACGCACTGGGCGCGGGGAGGGAGTGTGGATACTCCGCGCGCGGGGGACTCGCGCTGATGTTGGAGGGGCTGAGCTCGCGCGGAGGGTCGAGCGGCGCGGGGTCTGGTGGAGGCGCCGGAACGGGGAGGTGCTAGGGCGCGTAGATCGGGGACGAGGAAGGCCGGGCGAGGTGGGGCATGGCTCGCCGGGGCTAGCCAGCGGCTGGGTGGCGCTGGCAGAGAGTGCGACGCCGGTTCGCGCACGGCGAAGCTCGCGCGAAGTACGCCGGGGCTGGGCTCGCTCGAGGCGAGGCGCGAAGGTTGGAACTCGCGCGGAGGCTCAGCAGCGTTGGGCTGTGCAGCAAGGGCGCGCAGATCGGGGTCGCCGCTGTGAAAGGCGGCGCACGGAGGCTCGGGGCTGGAGGAGCTCGCACTCGCGACGGCGTGTGGCTGAGCGACGCGCCGGCTAGGCGAGCTCAGGCGGAGCTAGGCCGGCGTCGAGGTCGAACGACGCTGGCGGAGTAAGCGGAGACTGGGAGAGCTTGGAGCTCGTCGCAAAGGATGGCCGAGCCTCGCCGGAGCTGAGCGCGGGCCTGACGCGCTGGCGAAGAGCTGCGGGGATGAGGAAGGTCGCGGCCAGCCGGGTCCTCGCGCAGTGGTGGCTGGGCGAACGCTCGCCGGAGTTGAGGAGGGGACTGGCGGAGCTGGCTGCCGGCGAACATGAGAAGAGAGAGAGAGAGATAGGGAGTGATCGAGAGAAAGAGAGAGAGAGATGAGAGAGAGAGAGATTTGGGCGGCTGATGAAGGGGGTGAGGGAAAATGAGATCAAACCCTAGGTGGAAAGTGTGCTTTAAATTTGGTCAAATTGGCCAATTATAATAAGGTTTTTGGTAAAATTTCCAAAAATTAAGGAAATACATTAACGGGCAAAACTTGAAAAATTAGGAATTTTAGTATCAATATCGAGTTGAAATTTAATTCCTAACATATCAAAAAGATTCAAAAATGCAAACAAAATAATGTTTGCATTACTATCTTCAAAATTAAAAGTTGGCCAGATTTGACGAAATTGAAATAATTTCCCTCAAAATTATTGTAACCACAATAATTTTACAAGCCATTAGTCTCAAAAATAGAAAATAAGTTCATTATAAAATGGTCTTGGTTCAGGTCATTACAGCCATAGGCCTGATACTGCACTCTCTTATCTTCAGCAGATGGAAGAGAGGGAAATGTGTCCGGATAGTTTTGTCTATGTAACATTACTAAGCACTTTTCTATCTGACTCAAACCTGCCTATGGCATTTGAGATTTTCAAAGAAATGATCAACAAAGGAATAATTCCAGACCAACTAGACAAGAATTATTTAGTAATGAAGTATGCCATTCGTGAATTGGACAACATGACCTCGTCGAGTGTTAGTGCACTTTTGTCAATGGAAGCATGAACAAATAAGTTGAGAAATAGGGAAAAAGCATGAATCAAGAGATGAGAATGTTTTGGAAGCCAAAAATATAAAAGTTGGACCCAAAAGTAAGAGTTTTCTTATTTCTATTCGTATCCACTTCAGATTTCTTCTGTTAACTGTTTATGATGTTTGATTTAAGAGTTTCTTTAAGATCATCACATTGTGTAGCTACAAGCTATCCTCAAACATATGAGAAAAACATTGCTGAGGCTTTTCTTGTATGCTGCGAAAATTGCGACTCAAATTATGCTTGCACTTCGATACGCTATCGGAGGTCAGTATATCTTTTTTTGTGTGCATCTCATCAATGCTCATATAAATCACATGTGGAAGTGAAATTTGCATAAAACTTGATAATGTTACTATTACTGTAGGAGAATAGAAACCTAGAAGTAGAAATTAGCAATGAGATAAAAATCAAGCACTCAAGGTATTTGCTTAAAGGACTTCTTCTAGTATTTAAAAAAACAATTGATGAATAAAGGGCTGAACTTGCGAGACTGGAGAGAGCGAGGCGGTAGAGAGGTGGCGGAGACCCTGCGAGACCAGGGAGAGTACGAGGCGGGAGTAGCTGTTTGTGAGAAGAAGAGAAGAGGAATACGAAGGAAAAAAATAATTACGAGCTAGGTAAAACCCACAACGAGAAGGTATTCTCATAAAAAAAAAACATGAGGACATTTTGGTACTTCGACTCGATTTAGTGTTTTAAAAAAATTAAAAAATAAAAATAAATAAATCATTTTAAAATGAGATCTATATCCAAAAAACCAGTGTTTTTGGAGATCTACTGAGCTAAAGTTGAGTCCATTTGCAAAGTGACATAAAAGAAAATGTAAATTTTTAAAATAGATTTTCAAAAATTTTTATATGCAATCTAACCTCTTTCATTAAAAACTAGTTTAGTTAATATATAATAAGTTATCAGTATTTAGTTTAAGTTTTTCCGTTAGATTAAAAAAAATACAAAGAAAAAAACATATTTCAAAAAAAGAAAGAAAGAAAGAAAATAAACGAGACAGCCAACTATTTGTCCTCTTGGAGGCCCTAACTCTCCCCCTTACTCCCAATTCTCTCGTTCTCCCTACCCTACCTCTGTCCCGCTCTCCCTCCCAGTTGTCTCGTATGCCATTCCTCTTTCTCGTAGGCTCTCAATTCTCACGTTTTCTCCTCATCCAAACCTTTCATTATTTCCAATCTTATAAGAGGAAGAGCTCATTTAGTGAGGAAGAACCTTTTTCATAGTTGAGGGTTTGCGTTTCATTTGTTTTTTTTTAAATTATTTATCTTATTTATGTTAGCATTCACTTATAATATAGTTTGTATGAGATATAATTGAGTTTGAGAGTGAAACAATGAATTTGGTTGTTATTTTGGAGAGTTGTGCGACTTGCAAATTTTGCGCGACATGGTCGCGCACAACCAAAAGATGGGCATGACCAACTTACGAAGCGCGTGACCGCGTGACCAAAAATTGAAACATGGTCGCGCACCTAAATATATTGGTCGCGCGAGGACGTGCGTGGTCACACAGAGACTCCGTGGTCGCGCAGATTGTGCGTGGTCGAGCGAAATCATGCGTCGTCGAGTGTGGTCGAGTATGGTCACGCAGAATCATGCTTGGTCGCACGTAGTCGCGCGACTAAAATTTTAAGAAGGTCGCGGTTTGAATCATTGTTGATGTTCTTATAATTTTTTTCTTATGCTTTCAAATATTTTAACTAATTATTCTATATTTACAAGTATGTGCCGTATATATGTGTATTTAGAATACAACGGGGAGTGGAAAAATTTGAACGGTTGTTAGGAATGGATTGGAAGTGGTTTGAATAGTAGCTTCATGGTCGATAGAAGCATCAAGTTTTTAGATTTTGTAGAGATAATTTACAAAAGAATAGGTATCAAGCAAAGTGAGTGTAAACTTAAGATTACACCTAAGGTTGTACGTGAGCAGTATAAGCATATTAGTCCAAGCATTATTTGTGATGATGGTGATATCTTTGATCTTTTAAATCTCTATGAAGATCAAAAGGAAATTATTATTTATGTTACGCTTGAACCAAAGAAAGATAAAGTTAAAACAATATGTGTTACTACCGACGATGATTTTAGCAATTTTGATGATAGTGATAGATATTTTGTCGATGATTATTTTGGGCTTCATATTTTAGACAATGATAACATTCAAAATGAGGCTTCTCAAATCGTATAGATACGTGCTAATCCAATTGACCATCACAGATATGCGGAGCTAGTAGGGATAACAATGAAGTGATATATTCTAATCCTACTCCAATTAGTTTATCAGATTGAAGTCTGGGTGATAGGTTTCATGTAGAAGTAAATGATAGCATACCTCAGCAAGTTGATAATGAGTTCGTAGAAGATCTGAATACCACATCTCAACAATTTGATTGGTCAGAAGAAAATATTATTCGGTCCTATTCATTGGGTGATGGTAGACATAATGGGTTTGATTTGGCTTTGGGTCAATACTTTTGGAGCAATGATAATTTGCATTTAAAGTTAAGCATTGTCGCCGTTAATGACGTTTGAAATGAAGACGCATAAATCAACAAAAACATTGAAGGAAGTTAGATGTATTGATTACAAATGCTTATGGCGATTACGTGCTAGGAAATTGCCAAACTCAAATTTCTTTGTTATTTGTCAATACAATGGTTTTCACTCTTGTATATTGATGAACCGATCAATCCACTAAAGACAAGCATCCCATCGTGTTATTGGAGCTCGCATGCAAGGACACTTTAAAGACATCAAGGAGACACCCAAAGTAAAAGTTCTCGTGCGATATGTACGTGAAGAGCTTAAAGTTCAATGCAATTATTGGAAGGCGTGGAAGGCAAGAAAATTTGTCCAACATCTCATCAGAGGGACACCTAAACATGGCAAAACACATAAACACAACTTTGCCGTGCTCCTCTCCTATTGTCATATTTTAAAAGAAGTCAATCCAGGCACGGTCATCCACATTGAAGATTTTGATAATAAGTTCAAGTACTTCTTTATGGCTTTGGGAGCGGCAATCAGAGGGTTCAGATTCATGAGAAAAGTTATCGGTGTAGATAGAGCGTGGATCAAAATCCAACATAAAGGAGCATTTCTTGTTGCAGCCATGCAAGAGAGTGAGTATCACTCATACCCCATTGCTTAGGGGGTAGTTGATAGTGGGAACAATGCGTCATGGGCTTGATTCTTTAAGATGTTGAAGGAATTAATCCTTGACGATCCAGAATTGTGCTTCATTCCTGATATAAATGAAAGCATCCAATATGCAGTAAGGAGTGTTTATCCTTTGGCAAAGTATGAATCATATTTTTGACACGTGTCAATGAATATTAAGTATCGCTTTAAAAATTATGCTTCAATTGGAATCTATAAGAGAGCTGCAGAAGCATACCGTATTTTAATAAACACTTTGACGAGCTGCGCCAAGGATTCTCAAGGGTGGCTAAGTATTTAGAGGAGGATGTAAGGTTTGAAAAATGGTCAATAGCTCACTTACATAGGTATGAAGGTGCCATATATCTTTACTAATAGTAAAAAAAAAAAAAAATCAAAAACACATTGTTTTTATTAGAAGCATTATTACTTAATAAAGTATTGAGTTTGTAAGAGTTAGTGCTCATTGTTTAGAATTTGTATCTTCGAGTGTTTAAAGTGAGAAATAGTATGTCACACTTTTATTGGGATAATTAAAACATACTTTGAAATTATTTATTTTTATTTCTTCTTTTCTAATAGTTGAAAGATTAAAAAAAAAAGAATTGAAAAGTAAAAAAAAAAAAAGAGTAGGAACGACCAATATTAGTTAGCGAACAATCAATATTCAAAGGGAAACGACCAATACTCAAAAGTGAACGACCACGTTATTTATTGCTCTTCTATAACTATATGGTGCCACATATATTTTCTAATAATAATATAAAAAAGAATTTTTTAGGCATTTAACTAAACTTTTGGGTAATTTTTTAGGATTTAGCCATAACATGTAACATATATACGTGTAAAAGTGTAACATTACATGTAATGTTACATGTGTTACATTTTATGTTACATGTAACGTTACATTTAATGTTACACTTTTTACACGTATATATGTTACATGTAACATAAAATGTTACATGTAATAGCTACATCTTTAATTTCGTGAAACTATGGCTAAATCTTTCAAACTTTATCTTTAAAACGGCTAATTCCTTAACTGGCCCTATAAAAAAAAACTTTTCAAAAATGCATTATTTTTATTAAAAGTATTATTACTTAATAAAATATTGAATTTGTAAGAGTTAGTATTCATTGTTTAGAATTTGTAGCACAGTTTAACTATTGGCCGCGTTGTTAACATTGTGTGAACAAAAAGAAGTTAAAATGTATATGGTCGCACTATTAAGCTAATTATGGTCGCACAGTTAATGTCTTAGTCGCGTTGTTAAAATATTGGTCACGCTCTTATTGTATATGGTCATGCTGTTATAGTATTAGTCGCTCTGTTAAAGTATTGGTCGCGCTGTTGTTATGTATTGAAAAAAATGAGGCTAAAATTAGCAGAGAATATGTGTCTTTGTTTCTATCAACTCAATAGTTAATATAATGTTATCTATAAAAACTAGGCAGAACAATAATATATAGATCGATTGCATATTTCATCCGGAGTGTTTTCATGATTTTGTCCTTTAAGTGAGGTCCGTGAGAAAGAAGCATACTCGCTAAACACAGTTTCCTAGTCTTCAACATATATACCCCGTAATCTCCCCTGCAACAAAAAAAAAGTAACAAGTAATATTGAAATGAGACAAGACAATATAATTAATTGAACATGAAAACATAAATGAATCCTACACTCACGTTTGAGCATTGGTTGGTACAATTGTTCTGGGGGTGCTTACTAATTTCAAACCGCGACCGAATTTTGCCTTGTAACTTTCAAACTTTCCACTTCTCTGCAATATTAGGGGAAAAAGTTTGGTGTATGACATCATATGCTGCTTTAATTCCTCTCGCGATCTAGTTAAATGCGGGATTGAGTCGTAGACAACAACTCTCCAAGTTACAACCTCCACCACTGCTAAGATCCAGTGGTTTTTTCCTCCAACTTTAACTGGAATTTAAAATTTTGAGCAGTTGGACCAATCCCTTCCCTGGTGTGGTCTAACTCCGCTTGTATATTCCATAATAGTATCGAGGAATTCGTAGTCGTGAGAAGGTTCACCAATCTTAGTCCATATCCCGTACAAGGCTTGTGAAAATTCGTCGATCAAAAGCAAGTTGGCGAACTATGACGGGTATTTCGCCATCCGACGTCGGATGACACATAATATCTTGTCTGCATGCTAGAATAAAAATAGCTCAATCAATATTATATGATTAAATCATAACCCGTAAAGTGGTACAAACTAAAAAAGAAGTACGGTACAAACTAAATTATAACCCGTAAAGTGGTACAAACTAATAAAACAATTGTTGTCATTGAAGAGTATAAGAAAATAAGATATAGTCAAACAACTGGAATAATTTTAAACCGCGCGACCAATATGGTTAAAAGGTCACGCAGTTTAAAATAACGGTCGCGTTATAGTATTTTTGATCGCGCGGATTCAATTTTATCAATAAACAACTTAAATTATTAATAAACAACTTAAAGTGTACCTCAGGATCTTCCAATATATCTTTTAAGTTGTAGAGATTTGGAAGACACAATGCCGGTTGATTCGTATCGAAGGCAACAAGGCAATTTGCTTGGATAGACACGGTTTGCAATAATATCCCTTAGCTTCGGGATTGCCTCAATTGCCCAAACCAGAAAAAAAAAACATTCACTTTTCCATCACATTCAATTATCAAATCCATCAATCAAAGAAAATGAAAGTACAAAAACCAAGAAGATCGAACCTAAACTATGTGCGTGCAGCCATAAAAGCTATACTTCTCGATTGGGGTCTTCTTATTCTTCTGTCTTTCTTCATACTTGGCATTCAAATCAATGCTCAAGTAATCGATGATGAGCTCAAAACACACATTACCTCAAGGAAAACGATCGAACAACTCTAAATCCATGACAATTTAAAAATAGAATGGATCGATGTTTTTCTTGGGGTTCTGTACCATCAAAAACCTGACCAGCAAAAAAACGAACACTAACCTAACTTTTTTTCTACTCCTAGCCTCTGAATTCATATTTACAAACTTATTCCTAATTGTGTCTATTGTCACTCAGGCTTCTTCTCCAAAAAAGTTCATCCTTCAGACATAGTTTTTTGTAACTCTTTCTAACTCTGACCGAGAAGTTGGAGCCCGATCTTCAATCTGGACAGCAATACAAACTCTTTTAATGAAAACTTAAGTGGTTTTCCTCCAACTACGAACCATATCTCCTGCTTGTTCGATGTTTTAATCTTCCTTTACAAAAGATAATGGCCCAATTGTTCTAAGAACTCCTACTTTTCAGCCCACTCAATGAAATGCCCAAGCTTATTGTATCTCTGAAAAGCCATTAACTCGTTCTCGTTGAGATTTTCTTTCCGCAAGACTTCTATTCGAGAAAACTCATTGAGATTTTCTCTAGTAAGCGTCTTGCGGACGATTAAGGAAAATCTCAACAAGAATGAGTTAATGGTTTTTCGGAGATACAATCATCTCGGGCATTTCACTGAGTGTGCTAAAAAGTGGGAGTTCTCAGAACAGTGGTCCATTATCTTCTACAAAGGAAGATTAAAACATCGAAGAAGCAGGGGATATAGTTTGTAGTTGGAGGAAAACCACTTAGGTTTTCATTAAAAGAGTTTTCATTGTTGTCCGGATTGAAGACCGGGGCTCCACCTTCTCGGTCAGAGTTGGTAAGAGTTATAAAAGACGACCGTCTGAAGGATGAACTTTTTACAGAATGAGCCCGAGTGACAATAGACACACTTAGGAATAAGTTTGTAAATAAGAATTCATAGGCTAGGAGTAGAAAAAAGGTTAGGTTAGCGTTTGTTTTTTTACTGGCCAGGTTTTTGATGGTACATGACCCCAAGAAAAACATCGATCCTATTTCCAAATTGTAACGGATCTAGAGTTGTTCGATCGTTTTCCTTAGGTAAACGTGTTTTGAGCTCATCGTTGATTACTTGAGCACTGATTTGAATGCCAAGTATGAAGAAAGACAGAAAAAGAAGACTGCAATCAAGAAGTATAACGTTTATGGTTGCGCGCACTTATTTTAGGTCGATCTTCATGGTTTTTATACTTTCATTTTCTTTGATTGATGGATTTGATAATTGAATGTGATGAAAATTGAATTTGCTTTCTTTTTTTTTCCCTTTCAGGTTTGGGCAATTGAGGCAATTCTGAAGCTAGGGGATATTATTGTAAACCGTGTCCATCCAGGCAGATTGCCTCGTTGCCTGCGATACGAATCAACTGGCATTGTGTCTTCCAAATCTCTACGAGTTAAAGAATATATTGGAAGATCCTAAGGTACACTTTAAGTTGTTTATCGATAATTTAAGTTGTTTATTGATAAAATTGAAACCGCGCGACCAAAATTACTATAGCGCGACTGTTATTTTAAACTGCGGGACCTTTTAACCATATTGGTCGCGCACTTTAAAATTATTTCAGTTGTTTGACTTTTTCTTATTTTCTTATATTCTTCAATGATAACAGTTGTTTTATTATTATGCAGTTGAATGTTGTTCCTATTTTTGAGCCATCTGACGAGGAAAGACAACAACGATACTATGTTGAGCTTCAGATACCGGAGGATGCTGCTGATGATACTGTCGACCGACTAATAGAATTATTATCTGGTGGAGTCATCTTGTGCAATTCTCCAATGGTCAGGGAACACCATGAAAGGGACGCTCAACCAGCGGTGAGTCCCGTAGTGCGTCATGAGAGAAGTCCTATTTCTACACCGAGTCCTCTTCTTGCATCGATTCCTCAGCCTGCATCTAGTCCTCCTCATAAGCACATGGAGCATGCTAAGGAGAGAGAGGCTAAACACAGAGACAGCTCTCTGGCTCAACAGTATCATGATAGGAGTCCTCTTCCTGAGCATGATACTGTAAAGAAAGTCATTAATGAACTCTGGGTATATATTGATGCTCGGCTTAGTACCACGAAAAGACAGAACCAAGAGATCGTGAAATTGATGGAAAGGCAGAACGTAGAGCTCCAAAACATCATGAAAAGACAGAAAATCATGGAGAGGAAAAATCAACATCTCATGAACATGATGGAAAAAAAAGGCGCAGTCCAAGCCGAGCTCGAGAATAAACTAGACGTGATCATGAAGCATATTATGTCTAGTAGTCAACCGAGGATTGAGGAAGCACGCGATGAGCATTCTTCTAATGGAGAGCCTCAGGTTGATGCCCGCAGAGATGACGAGCCAATAATGCCGAGGAATCAAGATGTTCCTATTGAGCGGCAAAAAGCCCCAGATGTTGAGCCATCTGCTAGTGATATAGTTTTTGACACCACTAACTCTGATATTTGATGGTGTTACAGTTATTGAGAGTGGAGATGAGGAAGTGTTACAGCCTTAGAGGATGTCGGCTTAGAAAGAGTGGTCGGTGCTATCAATCTCCATACTTTGAGTTCCCTCTGAAGAAGAAAAGAGTAGCCTCGTTTGATCCCATTGAGCCGACTGACGCAGATCTTGTCAGAGCTTTCAAGTATTGGTTTGACGACAAGAAAAGAGGCATTGATAATGTTCGTTCTGCGAAGAATAGATAGAGGAGATCATTTTTTAAGAAGTTGATCGGTGGACAAACTTATCTAGACAGTGAGGTAATTTTGACTCTTCATTTTTAGTTTGTACCACTTTACGGGTTATAATATAATCATATCATATTGATTGAGCGATTTTTATTGTAGCACATAGACGAGATATTATGTGTCATCGACGACGGATGGCGAAATACCCGTCACAGTTCGCCAAAGACGCTTACGTTTTGGGCGACAATTTTCTCAAGCCTTGTATGGGATATGGATAGAGATTGGTGAACCTTCTCGCGACTATGAATTCCCCAATACTGTTATGGAATATACAAGTGGGGTTAGACCACAGCGGGGAAGGGATTGGTCCAACAGCTTAAAATTTTACATTCTAGTGAATGTTAGAGGAAAAAACCACTGCATCTTAGCAGTGGTGGAGGTTGTCACTTGGAGAGTTATTGTCTACGACTTAATCCCGCATTCAATTGGATCGCGGGAGGAATTAGAGCAGCATATGATGCCATACACCAAACTTTTTCCCCTAATATTACAGCGAAGTGGAAAGTTTGAAAGTTACAAGGAAAAATTCAGTCGTGGTTTGAAATTAGTAAGCGCCTCCAGAACGATTGTACCAACCAATGCTCAAATGTGAGTGTACGATTCATTTATGTTTCCATGTTCAATTACGTATATTGTCTTGTCTTATTTCAATACTACTTATTACCTTTTTTTATTGCAGGGGAGATTGCGGGTGTATATGTTGAGGACTATGGAACTGTGTTTAGCGAGTATGCTTCTTTATCACGGACCTCACTTAAAGGACAAAATTATGTAAACACTCCAGATGAAATATGCATTCGATCTATATACTTATTATTCTTCTTAGTTTTTATATATAACATTATATTAACTATTGAGTTGATAGAAACAAGGACACTCTCTGCTAATTTAAGACTCATTTTTTTCAATACATGGCAACAGCGCAACATATACTTTGAAAGAGCGACTAATACTGTAACAGCGCGACCATATACAATAAGTGCGCGACCAATATTTAACAGCGCAACCAAGACATTAACTGCGCGACCACAATTAGCTTCATAACTCGACAATATACATTTTAACTTCTTATTGTTCACACAATGTTAATAGCGCAACCAATACATACAGTGCGCGATAAATTCTAAACAATGAACACTAACTCTTACAAATTCAATACTTTATTAAGTAATAACACTTTAATAAAAATAATGTGTTTTTGAAAAGTATTTTTTTTTATCATTATTATTAGTAAAGATATGTGGCACTTTATAGTTATTGAAGAGCAATAAATAAGTGGTTGTTGACTTCTTAATATTGGTCGTTTACTTTTGAATATTGGTCGTTCATTAACCAATATTGGCAGTTCTTATTCGTTTTTTTTTTACTTTTCAATTCTCTTTTTTATTTAAATCTTTCAATTGTTAGAAAAGAAAAAATTAAATAAAAGTATGATACACTATTTCTCACTTTAAACACTCAAAGATACAAATTCTAAACAATGAACACTAACTCTTACAAATTCAATACTTTATTAAGTAATAATGCTTCTTATAAAAACAATATATTTTTGAAAAGTGTTTTTTTATTATTAGAATGATATGTGGTACCTTCATACATGTTGCCTTGGAAGTGAGCTCTTGACCATTTTCCAAACCTCACATCATCCTCTAAATACTTCGCTTGGGAATCCTTAGAGCAACTCGTTAAAGTGTTTATTAAATTCTTCAACACAGTATGCTTTTGCAGCTCTCTTATAGATTCCAATTGAAGTACAAATTTTAAAGCGATACTTAATATTCATGGACACGTGCCAAAAATATACTCCATGCTTTGCCAAAGGATAAACACTCCTTACTGCATATTGGATGCTTTGAGTTCTATCAGAAATTAAGCACAATTTTGGATCGTCAGGGATTAACTCCTTCAACTTCTCAAAGAACCAAGCCCATGATGCATTCTTCTCACTATCAACCATTCCGTAAGCAATGTGGTATGAGTGAGACTCACTATCTTGCATGGCTGCAACAAGTAATACTCCTTTATGTTGGGTTTTGATCCAGGCTCCATCTACACTGATAACTTTTCTCATGAATCGGAACTCTCTGATCGCTGTTTCCAAAGCCATAAAGAAATACTTGAACTTATTATTAGTTGGATTGACTTCTTTTAAAACATGATAATAGGAGGGGAGCATGGCAAAGCTGTGTTTAGGTGTCCCTCTGATGAGATGTTGGGCAAATTTTCTTGCCTTCCAGTAACTACATTGAACTTTAAGCTTTTCACGTGTATATCCCATGTGAACTTTTTCTTTGGGTGTTTCCTTGATGTCTTTGAAGTGTCCTTGTATGCGAGCTCCAATAACACGACTGGATGGTTGCATGTGGTGGATTGATCGGTTCATCAATGTACAAGAGAGAAAACCATTGTATTGACGAATAATAAAGAAATTTGAGTTAAGCAATTTTCTAGCACGTAATCGCCATAAGCATTTGTCATCAATACATCTAACTTCCTTGAATGTTTTTGTTTATTTATGTGCCTTCATTTCAAACTTCCCATTAATGGCAACATGGCTTAGCTTTAACTTCAAATCTTCTTTGCTCTCAAAGTGTTGACCCAAAGTCAAATCAGATCCATCATGCCTACTATCACTCAATGAATATGACCGAATAATATTTTCTTTCGACCAATCAAATTGTTGAGATATGGTATTCAGATCTTCTACGAACTCATTATCAACTTAGTGAGGCATGCTATCTTTTACTTCTATATGAAACCCATCACCCGGACTTCGATATGATAAATTGGTTGGAGTACGATTAGAGGATATCACTTCATTGTTATCCCTACTAGCTCCGCATATATGTCGCAGATGGTCAATGTGATTAGCATCACGTATCTGTACCATTTGAGAAGCCTCATTTTGAACGTTATCATTGTCTAAAATATGAAGCTCAAAATAATCATCGACAAAATATCTCTCACCATCATCAAAATTGCTAACATCATCGTCGTTAGCAACACATGTTGATTTACATTTATCTTTCTTCGGTTCAAGCATAACATATATAATAATTTCATTTTCATCTTCATAGAGACTTAAAAGATCAGAGATATCACCATCATCACAAATAAGACTTGGACTAATATGCTTATATTGCTCACTTACAACCTTATGTGTAATCTTAAGTGTATTCACTTTGCTTGATACCCGTTCTTTTGTAAATTGTCTCTACAAAATCCAAAAACTTGATACTTCTATCGACCATGAAGCCCATATTCAACCCACTTCCAATCCATTCCCAACAACCGTTCAAGTTTTTCAACTCCCCGTTGTATTCCAAATTCACATATATACGGCCCATACCTGTAAATATAGAATAATTAGTTAAAATATTTGAAAGTACAAGAAAAACTTATAAGAACATCAATAATGATTCAAACCGCGACTTTCTTAAAATTTTAGTCGCACGACTAGGCGCATCAAAGCATGATTCCACGTGACCACACTCGACCACGCTCGACAACATATGATTTCGCTTGACCACGCATAATCTGCGCGACCACGGAGTCTCTGTGCGACGGCGCATGTCCCCGCGCGACCAATATATTTAGGTGTACTACCATGTTTCAATTTTTGGTCGCGCGATCATGCGCTTTATAAGTTGGTCGTGCCCATCTTTTGGTCGTGCACGACCCATGTGGCACAAAATTTACAGGTCGAACAATGCTCCAAAATAATAACCCAATTCATTGTTTCACTCTAAAACTCAATTATTTCTCAAACAAACTATATTATAAGTAAATGCTAACATAAATGAGATAAACAATTGAAAAAAAACAAATGAAATTCTAACCTTCAACTATGAAAAAGGTTCGTCCTCACTAAATGAGCTCTTCCTCTTATAAGATTGGAATGAATGAAAGGTTTAGATGAGGAGAGAATGCGAGAATTGAGAGCCTACGAGAAAGAGAAATGGCATACGAGACAATTGGGAGGGAGAGGGAGAGAGGTAGGATAGGGAGAACGAGAGTAGTGGGAGGATGAGGGAGAGTTAGGGCATTCAAGAGGGCAAAGATGGGGCTGTCTCATTTCTTTGCTTTCTTTTTTTTTTTAATTTGAAATATGTTTTTTTCTTTGTTTTTTTTAATCTAAAGGAGTCACTTAAACTAAATACTAAAAACTTATTATATATTAACTAAACTAGTTTTTAATGAAAGAGGTTAGATTGCAAATAAAAATTTTTAAAAATCTATTTTAAAAATGGACTCTGAGTTCTAGAAGCCCAGTGGTGTGGCCTAGAGGATCGGGGTATGAGGGTTCGAGGGTTCGAGGAGTGCCAACTAGGTCGGGGTTGATGGGATTCAAGGGGGCGGCATCTAGGTCGGGGTTCGGGGATTCAAGGGGCGGTGATTGGGTTTGGGGTGCGGGGGTTTGGGGGGCCGCAGTTGGGTCGAGATTCAAGGGTTTGAGGGGCGGCACAGCGGTTGGGCTTGGGGTTTGGTGATTTGAGGGGGCGACGGTTGGTTCAGGGTTTGGAGGTTCGAAGGGGAGGAGGGGCGGCTCAGATGAGATCTGGGTTCAAAATGGGTTGGGTTTCAAACGCCAGCACTGCCATCATGCTCGAAAATCCTACCTCGTCGTGCTGCTCAAAATCACATTCCCTTCGCCGTGTTCGAAACCCCAACCCTTGTGCCACCTCGGCGTGCGCAAAAAAACCTCAGCCCCTCACCGCCTCAATGTGCTTGGATTTTGGTTGTTTGACTGGTGGTTTGTCATTTCAGCTTGTTTGTTTGTTAATTGATGAATTGTGGTGTTTTAATATGGATTATATTTGTTTTGTTTTGTTTTTTTGCTAGAAATACTGAAAAACTGGCATTGCAAAGAAATCTTAGGCAATGATAGCCACAGAGGGGTCTAACTCCTCGACATCAAGTTGGTCATTAAACATATGGCTTCTTGCCCATTTCGAAAGGCAATCAGCTTGTGTATTTAAATCTCTAGAGATCTAGTAGATGAAGGGTCTACCTCCTCGACGTCAAGTTTGTAATCATTTTTTTATTTTAATTTGATGTGGATTTATTTTTTATTTTTAATCTATTTATTTCCTCTGATTGTATAAGATCTTGATCGGTGAATCAATTATGTACAAGGAGATATTTTCTTAAGTAGCCCATATTGTAACTGTTGTTAGCTAATTTTCGTCCGAGGATATATTATTGAGGAAGCATTCGACGAAGGCGAGAAGCCTCCGGAGAGAGTCCCAGTGACGAGTGTTTCGCCACATCATCAAGAATGTTGACGACCACAACCCCGAAGGTACAACTCGACATGAAGCCAGGTCCTCGGGGGGAGACCAACGAGTCGGAGATCCCCCAAGCTCGGGGACCAATGGATCTCGTAGCCAGCTTCACGTTCGTGCTAGATCAAGAGATTCGGGGGACTCCTCGCGAAGCGAGAGGACCCCGGATGAAGGGCGAAACGCGGACAGCTACAGTGAAATCGCTCCCGATGGTAGCTACCTCTGACATGCACTGTAGGCGCCTCACTTGTGAATGACGTGAAGTGATCAGTTAGTAACCAACCCCCTGATTTTCAGGCAGGGCATGGTCGATTTAGATAAGGCCACCTAATCTCCTGATTTAAGGGTGATTAGGTGGGGCACATTTAATGCACTTTCCTCTCTCTCTTTCCGGATTTCTATAAAAGGCGGGAAGGGATAAGGGGAAAGGGGTTGGAAAAATTACTCTGTAAAAAACTTCTCATTCAAAAATATCATAAACACAGTAGACGTAGACTATTACTCCGTCGGAGGGTCGAACCACTTAAAAAATCTCTGAGTATTTATTTGCCGATCAAACTTATACTATTCATTGCCGTATCACACGCTAGAGGTACGGATCACGGCGTTAGTTTAAATTCTACACCAACAGCTTGGCGCTAGAAGGAGGGCCCTGAAGCTCCGTCTTTGTTGTAAGATTCTTCCCGCCTTCTCTATTTCTCACCGCACTGCTTGATCGGAGATCAAATGGCGTCCAACTTGAGAAGTAGCGGCAAAAGTCCTTTAACTGCCGAGCAAGAAGCGCTCGAGGATAGAATCAGGCGCATGGAGGAGTCCATGGCAAGAATGAACGGATTAATGGAGACTCTAGTTCACAATCAAAGTCCGCCTCCACTCCTGACGGACGCAGAGCACGCGAATGTGCTCCGGGCGCGGCGGATGGCTGATGATGCAGCCGCAGACCTCCACGCCGCGGACGGCGTCAACACGACTCCTGATGAGGGCTCATCAGAAGGAGGCCTTGCGCACGAGACTCACCTTTCCCGCCGGCATAGGACTGCGCCAGCCCAAAAGACCACCACTCGTCCTGGAGGGCTGCAGTTGCCGGCAAACCCGGTGGGACCATCGCGCTCTGTGGCCGAAGGTGTGACACTAGCTCAGCCTGGCTCGATGTTTACCAGGCTAGGCCCTTTGCAGTGGGACACTACCAGGAGAGCCCCTGCGCGCACTGGGGCCAACCCCGAAGACGTACGATTCCCGGTGAGGGAGCGCCTTCGTGAGGATTCGACTACCACCGCTACGAGCCGGCAGACCGAAGCCTCCCAGGAGTTCTCGCCCGCGGAGATAGAGCGCATTCGCGGGATCCTTGGTGAACCATCCCGCGATGGAATCCTGGATGGAGATTTCACCCCCCTCACGGAAGCTCTCTTGGCAACCCCCGTTCCCGACCGTCTTAGGCTACCGAAGGTGAGCCTGTTTGATGGAAGCGGAGACCCCTCCGATCATTTGGGAGTTTATTCCTCGTGGGCACGCGCCTATGGCTATCCAGAAGCCATCTGGTGCAAGCTTTTTGACACCACTCTAGCGGGAGAAGCCCGCCGATGGTGGTATCGGCTCCCGGCCAACTCGATCGGAAGTTGGCAAGACTTGAGAACGAGGTTCGCAGCCCAGTTCTTGGGGGGTCGTAGACACCTTAAGAACCCGGCCTACCTCTCCCGGGTCAAGCAAGGAGAAAACGAAAGTCTCCAAGCTTGGCTACAACGTTTTACCAAGGCCACAGTAGAGGTAGGACATCTGTCTGACGATGCCCAACTTCTGGCCGCGAGTTCCGCGGTACGCGAAGACACTCCCTTCGCCTTTTCCATAAGCAAAAAACCCCCGAGGGTGTATGCTGATTTCTTGGGGCGTGCTCGGAACTATATCAACGCGGAAGCAGCGACTTCGAAGAAGTCCGGTTCTGCAAAGACTCACCGCGGCAACCCCGAAGGGGACCGCCGAAAAGAGAAGAGGCCTGTCGAGGCCTCAACGGGCCATAATCGACAACCTCGCGACGAGAAAAGACCTTGCGATTCCGGTCCCTCGTCGTGGTCCGGCGCAGTTCGCTCCCGCAGGCCCCGATATGAAAAGTATCAGGAGCTAACTGCCTCCATCGAAGAAATTTTTGTCAACTTGCGGAGCGAGGTTGACTTTCGACCCCCGGCACCATTAAAGGGGAAGGTGCCAGAAAAGCACAAGGACAAGTTCTGCTTGTTCCACAATGCGGCCGGGCATACGACCGCGAGCTGTTTTGACCTGAAGGATAAGATAGAATATCTCATCCGCCGGGGAAAACTCGAAGGGTATCGAAAAGAGGCGATTTCCAAGAATCGAGATCCGCATAACCAGGAGATTGACGGTGAAATCCGAACGATCGCGGGAGGCCCTTATCCTGGGGGGCACTCCCAGCGATCTATGAAGGGTTACGCCCGGGAAGCGCGACAAGAGCTCTCCGGGGGAGTGTTCCAGGTGTCGCGGAGATCTCCACAACCCCCTCGGAAGAGTGCGAGCGCGCTCACCTTTTCGGACGCGTATGCCGAAGGCGTCTCCCACATCATGATCCGCTAGTCATTTCTGCGATGATCGGAAACCATCTCGTCCATCGTTGTCTGGTGGACGACGGCAGCTCAGTGGATATTCTTTATTTGGATGTCCTCGAGAAAATGAGGATCAGTCCTCGGAGCTTGCGAGTTGTCGCAAGCCCGCTACACGGCTTTACCGGAGATTCTATCTTCCCGGAGGGAAGTATAGAGTTAGCCGTCTCATTCGGCGAAGAGCCGACGAGATCAACCGCCATCTCGAACTTTATGGTGGTTAAGGGTAGGTCCTCTTACAACGCCATTCTTGGACGCCCTACCCTGGTGGCAATGAAAGGGGTCACCTCCATCTACCATCTCTGCCTCAAGTTCCCCACTCCTGGTGGCGTCGGAGTAATCCGAGGAAACCAGTACGAGGCCCGGATGTGTTATACAACGAGTGTTAAATCGGCCCCCGCCGACCCGAAGGGGAAGCGCACGGCCGAAGAAGCTGCTTTGTGCGAAGCAACCCTTACCATCGGCATGGCCGAGGGTCGAAGCGAGCTAGACCCTCGGCTCCCGGCCCCATAGCAATTAGCGGGCCCGGCCGAGGACACCGAAGAGATAGACGTGGATGACCTTGGCACTTCACGAAGAGTCAAAATTGGCACTTCGTTAAGTCCCGAAGTGCGCGAGGCCATCATTGCCTGTCTACGGAGGAACCGAGACGTGTTTGCATGGAGCCATAGCGATATGAAGGGTGTAGACCCGGACGTGATGTGCCACCGTCTCAACATAGATCCCCGGCTCCCGGCCCGCCGGCAGAAGAGGAGACCCCTTAACCCCGAGAGAGCCCAAGCTCTTAAAGATGAAGTCAATAGGCTCCTCGGGGCCGGGTTTATTCGCGAAGCGAAATACCCGGAATGGGTCTCTAATCCGGTGCTGGTTCCTAAATCGGATGGTAGATGGAGATGCTGCGTTGACTTTACCAACCTCAACGAAGCCTGTCCGAAGGACAGCTTCCCAGTGCCCCGAATTGATCAGATGGTTGACGCTACCGCGGGCCATGAGCTCCTCAGCTTCATGGATGCTTATTCTGGCTATAACCAGATCCCAATGTATCACCGGGACGAAGAGCACACGGCGTTTATTACCGATCGAGGGTTGTACTGCTACAAGGTCATGCCTTTTGGCCTCAAGAACGCGGGTGCAACTTATCAGAGGTTGGTGAACAAAATATTCGCGGAGTTGCTTGGAGTCTCGATGGAGGTCTACATTGATGACATGTTAGTCAAAAGCGCGAAGGCACAAGACCACGTCAAGCACCTGGATCAGACTTTCTCCGTCCTCAGGAAGACCAACATGATGCTCAACCCAAATAAGTGTACTTTTGCAGTTAGAGCAGGCAAGTTTTTGGGCTTCATGGTGAGCCAGCGAGGGATAGAAGCTAATCCTGAGAAGATCCAAGCTATTATCGACATGAAGGCTCCTCGGAGAGGAAAAGAAGTCCAGAAGCTTACCGGATGCATTGCAGCACTCAACAGGTTTGTGTCACGGTCAATTGACAAATGTCTCCCTTTCTTCAATGCTCTCCGCGGCAGTAAAGAGTTTGCGTGGACCGACGAGTGTAAGCGAGCGTTTGAGGAACTCAAAGCGTACCTCGGTCATACCCCCGTTCTGGCGAAGCCGTTGTCGGGGGAAAAGCTCTTCACTTACCTCGCAGTATCCCAGCATGCGGTCAGTTCAGTGCTAGTCAAAGAAGCCGCTGGAGTACAGGTACCCGTGTACTACGTCAGTAAACGCCTCCTGGATGCCGAACTAAGGTATCCGGAGCTAGAGCGACTAGCCCTTGCCCTCGTCGTCTCTACCAGGAAGCTTCGCCACTATTTTCTGGCTCACCCGGTGATAGTTTTCACCAATCATCCGATGAAGCAGGTCCTGCGCAAGCCGGAGGCCTCGGGCAGACTTGTTAAATGGGCTGTCGAGTTGACTCAGTTCAACATCCAGTACCAGCCGCGGACGGCGATCAAAGGACAGGCACTAGCCGACTTCATCGCCGAGTTTACTTTTCCTTCGGAGGAGGATCGAGATGGACTGGGCGAACCCCCGAAGTGGAAACTCTACGTAGATGGGTCATCGAACGAGAATGGTTCGGGGGCCGGGCTCATGCTCGTCAGTCCCGAGAATCATCGAATCAGCAGCACCCTGCGATTCGGCTTTAGGGCCTCAAACAACGAGGCTGAGTATGAAGCCTTTCTCGCTGGCCTGAGGCTCGCCAAAGAACTCCAAGTAGACTCGCTTATAGTCTACAGCGACTCAAAGCTGGTGGTCTCTCAAGTTCTGGGCGAGTTTCAAGCCCGTGATGATAGGATGGCCGCGTACCTGGAGAAGGTTAAGTCCGAACTTTGGAATTTCCCAAGGCACGAAGTGAAGCACATCGACCGAGAAGATAACGCGAACGCCAATGCCCTGGCAAAATTGGCTACTAGTCGAGATGCGGAGCTCCTCCGCTTGGTCCCGGTCGAAATCGTGGCAGAGCCCAGTATCACCAAGCAGAATGCAATAAAGGCGATCGACGCTCAACCTTCGTGGATGGACGATATTGTCGTCTACTTGAAAGATGATAAGCTACCCGAAGATCGAGACTTGGCGCAGAAAATCAAGTATCATGCCGAGCATTACTTGTTGCTCAACAACAAGCTTTACAAGAGAGGGGTCTCGACCCCGTTGCTGCATTGCCTCAACAACGAAGAAGCCAAGCGAGTTCTCAATGAAATCCACGACGGAGTCTGTGGAAACTACTCGGGTGGACAATCACTCGCACACAAGGCGTTGTTGCAGGGATTCTACTGGCCCACGATGAAGCGAGACGCTACTGAGTACGCGAGAAAATGCGACAAGTGCCAAAGATACTCTGCACTCATTCGAGCTCACCCGGAGCGACTCACCTTCATCTTCTTCCCATGGCCTTTCGCCAAATGGGGAATCGACATAATCGGGCCATTGCCCACAGCGCCCGGAGGGCTTAAGTTCGCCGTGGTAGCAGTGGACTACTTTACCAAGTGGGCCGAAGCGATCCCTTTGGCCACAATCACCGAGAAGAACCTGACGAAGTTCATTCGCGAACATCTCATATATAGGTTCGGGGTACCTCAGTCCTTGGTCTCAGACAACGCCCTTCAGTTCGACAACCAGGCTGTAAGAGACCTCTGCGACCAATTCAGCATCAATAAAGATTTCTCCGCGCCTTACCACCCGCAAAGCAATGGCCAAGTCGAAGCCGTCAATAAGATCATCAAGACCACTTTGAAAAGACGACTCGACGCACTCAAAGGACGGTGGGCGGCGGAGCTGTCCCTGGTCCTCTGGAGTTATCGCACCACCGCCCGCACGGCCACCGGAGAAACCCCATTTTCTATAGCGTATGGCACAGAGGCGATGATTCCGGCGGAAGTCAAAATCCCCTCGTTCCGATACGAAAATTTCGATGAAACGGTCAACGATTTGCTCCTTGCCGCGGAGCGAGACATGATTGAGGAGCGGCGAGAAGTCGCAAGGATCCGGATGGAGGCCCAGAAGCGGCGTATGGCAAGGTATTATGACTCCAAGGTAAAGGAAAGAAAGTTCAAAGTCGGGGACACCGTCCTCAGACAAGTTTTCCAAAATACCAAGGAGCCCGGCGCGGGGGCATTGGGTTACTCGTGGGAAGGACCTTATCAAGTCACCGAGGTTTTGCGATCGGGAGCTTACCAGCTCGCGGATCTCGCCGGGATTCCACTAAGACTTCCCTGGAATGCGGAGCATCTCAAGAAGTATTACCAATAGGCTCCCCGTATGTGTAATGTCATTTCTTTATCATTTTATTCACATTTGTATTTGTAAATTATTTATGAATGAAAAAATATTTTATATTTCCAAATGCATTCGATTAAAAGTCTACGGAGTAGACTATAAACTCGGTGTATAAAGGGTAGAACCACGGAGCGGATAAATCCTAAAAACACTACCCTGTCTTCTCGGCCGCGAAGCGCCCAAGAAGCCGGGGGGCATCCGGGGTACCAGAAAGAAAATAGATGCGCTCTATAGGTACCTCGAAGGCGAGCGAAGCTAGAACATGTGAGTTCCGAAGGGCTCGCACAGGCTTTACTCGTTGAGACTTCCGAGTTCCGAAGGGCTCACACAGGCTTTACTCGTTGAGACTTCCTATCCCAAAGGTTTATCTTGTCGGGGTTATTCCTTCGTAGAAGGGAACCTGTTCGGAGACTAACTTGGGAAGTCAGACCAACTTATTACTAGAACCATTCTATTCTTCCAAGAAAATAGAAGAGCTAGGCACGCTCAAAGGAAGAATTCCGAGGCAGACTAATTAGGCCAGAGCGTGGAAAATAAGAGGTCACTCGTTATACATACCCTCGGAGAGAGTATATAGTCCCGAAGGGACTATCATTTAACTAATCGCGTATAGCCCCGGAGGGACTATCATTTAATGAAGTAGTTAGTAAAATCCCGAAGGGATTTAGTTAATTGATCGGATCCCGAAGGGACGGTTTTTTAACGAAGTTAGATGTTATATCCCGAAGGGATTTAGTCAGTCAAGACGATGAAAATGAGAAATTAAATCATTTATTAATCGTGGGAAATTGTACAAAAGACGGGCGTCCAGATGAGGACCCCGAACAAAAAAAAAAAAAAACTTAAGGAGGAGGCTGTTGCCGCGGAGGTTGCTGCTGGGGAGGAGGCTGTTGTCGGGAGCGCGGAAACTCGCTGCGGATCTCCTCGACAAAATCCCACTCGGGGTGGAGGGCCCTGAGCCTATCCAAGGCTCGGTTGGCACCTACAACCATAGCCTGCGCGATCTCGTTCCGATACCCCACGCTTTGATGGAAGTTGGCAAGCCACTCCTGTCGTCTCAGCTCTATGAGGTTCTCGAACGCGGGGCTGTTTTTGAAGTCATCCACCGCGGAGCGTATTCGCGCCCTGGCCCCGTTGAGGTCGGCCTCGATCCGCCGTTTGTCCCCCCGCTCCTCTCTGAGCTCTCCCTCGAGGGCTTGGACCCGTGACTCCGCCGCGCCTCTCAAGTCCCTCTCCTCCTCGAGGGCGGCCTCGAAGACGGCTTTCTCAGAGAGAGTGCTCTCTTCGCGAGCACGGCGCTCCTCAGCCAGGGTCTCCCACGCCTCTGACTGCTGAGCCTTCGCCTGAGCGAGCTCCAGTTCGAGCCGGACCTTAGTTTCTGCGTGGGCCTCCCTCTCTTTCTCCAACTCCTCCCGGAGCTTAGAGGTCTCCGCCGTGAAGGACTTCCGCTGCTCTCTCGTCTTCACCAAGCTCCGGGTAGCGTGGTCCGTCATTCTGATGGATATTTCAGATTGAGCCCGGAGTTCGCGAAGCTCAATCGAGAGTTCGTGGAGCTGGGCCGCGAGCTTCTCCTTCTCGCCTCGAGCCTGGAGCAGAGCATCCCGTCCCTGGGCGTAAATTGCCTCCGACCTCCGGAAATAAGTGAAGTTCGCCAAAAATGCCTGCAACAGTTGAGATTAGTAGCAAGTCGAAGCAAAATGGGATATAAATTTAAACAGGATTTACCTTCGCGAGCAGCCTCATGCCTTCGCGATTGCCGGCCTGGAGCGGCTCCTCGGAGAGCTGCCTGAAGCTCTCCTCCGACCAGAGCTCGTCCAGCATAGGCCCGAGCTCTGACATCCAGGGGAAACCCCCCAATGGGGCGTGCGACCCCGCCCCAAAAGGAGCCCCCGCTGGGGGAACTTCGAACTCCTCCAGCGGGTCTCTGGCGGGACCAGTCCTTGCGGGAGGACTCCGAGGAGCCTCGGTGGGATCTTCCCCCGAAGATAGCAAGGCCTGAACTCGAGAAGAGGTGCCCGCTGTAGGCGCTGCTTCGACTTCCCCCGGAGACGATGCCTCGAAAGAAATGTCTTCCTCCATCGGTCGCTTGCCCTTATCCACGATGGGAGACTCGCGGGGGGGGGGGGGGGGGGGGGGGGGGGGGGGGGTTGATCGACTAGGCACATCCCCCGAAAGCGGCGACCGCAACATCCCAAAGAGCTCGTCTGCAAGTAACACTAGTTAGCCCCGATTTAGCATTAAAACAGAAACTTGTTGGCAAAGAAGCTGCTTACCGTCATCGATGTCGATGGGAGCTGCGTGCCATGACCCCGGGGAGAACTGGGTCGAAGACCCAGCCGGCGTCGCCCGGTCTGGAGTAGGAGCCGCCCCCGAAGGAGACGGGTCGGCCTGCTCCACCACGAAATCCTCCACGCTTGGTAGAGGATCCCGCGCCAAGTTGGTCGGCGGACTGGGAGCTGGCGGCTGCTCTCTGAAGATGTCCGCGGCATCCGAGAGCACTTGGCGAGCCGCCTCGCCAAACGGAACGCCCCTGAGGCTTGTCCCAGTGGACCCCAGGTCTTGAGGAACCGCGGGAGGCATGACCTCTGGAGCCACAGCAGGCTCGGTCCGCGATCTTTTCTTCCGCGTTAGGGGTTCCTCGGGCATCTCCGAGGCCTCTTCTTCGTCCTCGGCCTCTCCGGACGGGGGGAGACATGGAGCAGCCGCGGTCTTGGGGGCGGCGGGCTTCTTTGAAGAAGTGGCCGTCCTCTTTCTTGTTGATGGGGGGGAGTGGTCGTACTCCCGGAAGCCCCCGCCGGGGCCTTAGTCTGCTTAGACCCCGACTTCTGCCCGCGAAGCTGGTCCGGGTCCAGCTCCATGCGAGTCCCGATCCACCCGTAGGAGATCAGGTTGTCCTCGATCACGAGGGCCCGTACGTCCCTGGCCTCGTTGGGGTAGGACAGGGCGGTGGTAATCCGTTCTTCTTGCACTGCGGTCACGAGAGTGCGAACGAACGAACCTGTTCGCAACCATCGGCGTTAGTACGGCGGCATGCAAAAGATAAAAGGAAAAATAGAAGAAAAACCAAGAAACTAAACTCACCAGGAACTTGGTACGCGCGCGGAAGAGGTGGGGCTCCTTGAACGGAGCTGCACGGGTCGAAATCTCCCCCGACCCAAAAATTCCTGTCCTTCCACCCAAAAATTCGTCATCAGGATCTTCTTCTTCTCCCACGGTGCTAAGAAGAAGTATCCCACCTCGGACTTATTGGAGGAGGGTTTGTACAGGTAGCAGACCTCCTCCACGGATACGTCCACCTCAAACCACAGCCTCCATAGGATGTGCATCCCGGACATGATCTTGTAAGCGTTGGGGTTGAGTTGGCTGGGAGCAAGACCCCAGTGTGCCAAGATCCCGCGAACCAAGTAATGGAGCAGGAGTCTTGCCCCGTGCTTCATGATAGCCTTGTTGAAGGCTACCATCGAGGGTGGGGGACGTGACGAACGCTCCTCCGCAGACATAGCCCTCGTGGTAATGGTCGCCGGGAGGTGGAACTGCTCCCGGATGTGCTCCACGTCAGTCTCGGAGCACCTAGAGACTTTGTCTTCTGCGGCGTATGTGGCCGGAGCCTCCGGAGGATGGGCGGCGTCAGCGCGAGGTGCCAGCGGAGGACGGCCGCCCCCAGCCGCGTCAGATTGAGGAGCTGCGGCGGTGGCGCCAGACCCACCAGGTCTTCCCTCGGCGGATGTTGAGGAAGGCTCGGTGGCGGCCGCGACGTTCTTCGCTTTCCTCCTCGCTCTTCGTGCAGCGGTAGGCGGAGGTGGCGGAGACATGGTCGGCGGGACAGCAGAGCCGGTCTCAAGTCCGGCACCGGAGGACGGCGATGTCGGGTGAGACATGATTTTCTTCTGTCTGAGGACGACAAGAAGTCCGGTGAGTCACCTAAAAAAAAAAACTCCACGCACAAAACAGAGAAGAAGAAAGAAAAGCTCTGCAGAGTCGAAGAGTTTACCTTGAATGGTCGGAAACATCGACGAAGTCTTCAAACTCCGGTGGGCTCACAACGTTGCAGAAGGTCAGAAAACGTCTGAAAACTCGTGAAATACGGTGGATTCTGACTCGTAGGTTTCAGAGAAAAATGGCGAAGGAGGCAAAAGTTCGGAGAGTGAGAAGTGAGGAAGGCTTTATAGGCAGAGGGGGTGAAAAAGGACGAAGTCCCTTCGCGTCGCTTCATCTCGCGTCCTTTCGTCTCGCGCCATTTCATCTCCGAACCACGAGCCCACTCCCGGGCCGTCGGATGGGAATCTCTCCATCACCATCTAACGGTCGAAAGGGTTCGATGGGAGGTAATAATTGCCTGACGTCATCTCATATAACTGAAAAATGCAAACTCCCCGAAAAGTGCGTCAGAACATTAACTACCCGTCACTCAAACGGCGCGACTTTTCAGTAGAGAGGCGTACCCAAGAAGAAATCCCAGAGGGCACGACGCGTGTCCTCGGGGATTGGGGGGCAGATGTTGTTAGCTAATTTTCGTCCGAGGATATATCATCGAGGAAGCATTCGACGAAGGCGAGAAGCCTCCGAAGAGAGTCCCAGTGACGAGTGTTTCGCCACGTCATCAAGAATGTTGACGACCACAACCCCGAAGGTACAACTCGACATGAAGCCAGGTCCTCGGGGGGAGACTTACGAGTCGGAGATCCCCCAAGCTCAGGGGACTCGTCGCGAAGCGAGAGGACCCCGGATGAAGGGCGAAACGCGGACAGCTACAGTGAAATTGCTCCCGATGGTAGCTACCTCTGACATGCACTGTAGGCGCCTCACTTGTGAATGACGTGAAGTGATCACTTAGTAACCAACCCCCTGATTTTCAGGCAGGGCATGGTCGATTTAGATAAGGCCACCTAATCTCCTGATTTAAGGGTGATTAGGTGGGGCACATTTAATGCACTTTCCTCTCTCTCTTTCCGGATTTCTATAAAAGGCGGGAAGGGATAAGGGGAAAGGGGTTGGAAAAATTACTCTGTAAAAAACTTCTCATTCAAAAATATCATAAACACAGTGGACGTAGACTATTACTCCGTCGGAGGGGCCGATATAACTAACGTATCAAACTTCAAGGGTTTATTTGAAACGTTTGATATATTAGGGGCCAACTTAAGTATAGTGTCAAACTTCGAGGGCTATTTATGAAATATTTCTTTTTGTATATAATAGACGTACATACTAAATTATGGTTTCTATAATATATTTTGAATTTCCTAGACCTTTATTTATAAATAAGTAGAATATTCAAGCTACAAAACTTAATAATTCCTTTTATTTATGAGCAGTCATTTTCGTACTCAGTAATAATATGAACAATCATAAAATGTGCAATTAATTTACTGATACATATACATAAACATTGTTCTTCCAAAAGCTTGTAAATAACTTGTTCCTCTCCATCTGATTTTAACGTTGTTTATTGCGTCACAACCAATTTTTCAAAAAACAAAAACAAAAACAAACAAACTGCCTAGAATAGAAAGTGAGACTCGAAATATCCTTTCACTAAAACTTTTTCAAGAAAAGGTTAAGCGTTTTGCTTTTTGTGCTTTTAATGATCCTTATGCGTCGAAAATCTGGACTTATGTGGGTTACTCTTCGACAAGAGATCACTTATGTTAGAGTGAAGTGGGGCCGCTTCGAGGGGAGTTGTACATGATTCAATTCCTTGAAATTCTTACAAAATCAGACTATGTTCGGGGTTAAAATGACATAATATTGATAACTAAATTATTGGTTGTGCAATTTCGTAAATCGAATAATGATGCAATTTTGATCAGATCAGCGTCTGGGAAACGGAGGGATTAACGTGGTAATCAATCAAATAATATAATTGAACTAAACAAAGTAGATCTCATGAACATATTGTACTGTAAAACTTTTCTAATAATAATTATCAAATAATTAAATAAAATAAGAACAACAAATTATACCATAAGTTTTCTTGAATTCTCGAAGTTTGGAATAGGTTACCGTACGTGTGAAACCGCCAAGGTTGGGCTCGTAATGTCTGACGCTCACAATGAGTTTACCGATCACGCTTTCGACACCAAAGACTTCCACTCCAATTATCATATAAAGTCTAGGACTTGAATGTGGGCTCTCTCAGATTTTCTCATAAAATAAGAGAAGAAAATTTCTCTTCTCTTGTTATAGGGGTGGGCGAATTTTCTTATAAGGGGAGGGGAAGAATTTTTCTTTTTTAAAAGATAGAGATAATTTGGCAGAGTTTTGTAAACCAAAATTGGAATTACTTAGCTTAACTTGCGTGCTACTAGAGTACATATTTATAGGGCTAGGACAACAGTAAAATTCGGCCAAAATAGGGATTTATCCCCTTGGAATTTTCCAATTTCAAAAATAGAATTTATCCAAAAACTATTTTTAAAAAATAAATAATTATCATATAATTATCACTGTATTCAAATTAGGATTTAAGGAAACGATTCCTATCTTAATTTGGACTAGGGTGATGGCCCCTTTAACAAAATTAGGGGAAAATTATTCTAATAAATAAATCTAAATTTTTCTAATTGACCAAGTGTATCAGAATTACACTTAAATTAAAGTAATGTGAAGCTTTCTCATTCTCTCTCCTAAATCCTAAAATGCGCCTATAAGTAGTAAGGGATTTTATTTTTCAAATCATAATCCCAATAGGATTTAAGCCGAAAAACAAATTTTCTTATATTTAACTTAAATGGACAATTATCTTCTAATTAGATAAATAATAAAAAAAATATTGAATAGATATTTAACTCTTAAACATCTCTTATAAATATCTCATATTTAATTATTTATTAATTTATAATTTCAACAATCAAATTATCAAATTACCAAATAATAAAACTTTTTTCTAAATTAACCCCAAGATTGGTGCCAACACAAGGAAAAATCTCCTTGTGATTGTTTCTCATATTTTGTGGTCTAAACACTGATATGAATTGGTTGTGAGAAATTAAATAATTAACTATTAATTATTCTTTAAGAATCCTAGCTCGATTTATTGAGATAGAGTAGAAACTATGGACCCGTGAATCCGAGCACTAATAAACTTAGAAAATTAAATAAAAAATCTTTAATTAAATTCTCTATTTATTAATCCCGAGATTACTCCACCAAAAATTCAGAAGTAAACTCTAGAATTACCAGATATTATTTATTCGAAAACATTGTAAATTGTCTATTGATTTAATCATTGCATGATTGCCGATCCTTCACTAAATGGTCCATATCCGGAGTCGGGTGAATTTGTCATTTTACCGCCTCGATTATATCTTTGTCCTTTAGTATCATTGAGTTCACTAGTGAACGGTTAATTCGTAATTACTTACAAATTAGAGCGATCAAACCGTTCAGTTCCAGAAGTCAACACTTTAGGGAACCACTTTGACTTTTCAGTTGTGAATTCCACATTTGTAATTCACATTCCAAATGCAAACGTATTGTGGACTCCTAAATGCGAGTATTGAGCCCACTTGTTTCTTAGGCCGGAACAGGCTAATCAAATAGCTCGTCAATTCAAATGGGGAGTGTTAGTGTTAATGGTGATTGGCATTTTTAATTGGTCAAATCATCTTTAATTACTCATGATTATTTTTATTATCTATGACTAATATTGGCTGTCTTGGACGTATTAATTCTGATTCATTGTGGTGTTTTTTGAGCATCTTTGAGGTCAAATGAATCTGGAATTTATTGAGGAATATTGGAGATATTGTTTCATTTTATAACAAGCGGTGTTTGAACAGAGAGTCTCTATATGGCAAGTTCATGTGCGCAGAGCTAACCCGAAGATTTGTTTCCTTGTATATCACGTGGAGTTCGAACACAAATTCTTTATATGGCAAGTCCGTGTGTGAAGAGCTGACCTGGAAGATTTGTTTCCTTATATATCATGCGGTGATCGAACGCAGAGCTGGAACGCGTGAAGATATTAGCTGTTGACATTGATGATTATTTTGATATGAAAATAATCATCTTCAAAATAATCATCTTTGACCATTTTTTTATGACATCTTTAATGTCTTTCCTTTTTGAGATCATTCTTGGTCATCAGGTCATCTTGCCCATCTATTTTATTTGATCATTCGAAGAAGAAGAGCAAGAGAGTCACTTGGAGAGAGCTGAGTGCTTTTATACTTTTCTGGGTTTATTTCTGGGTTGATGTTTATACTCTGGTAAATGGTGTTCACACGGTGTTCTATAAACCGTGCTGGTGAGAGTATATGTTTGAGTGAACTTTTGTAACGGAAAATTGGTGAGAGATTACACGGGATGTGTAATTTGTAGACAAGGAGATCTCGGGCGAGGGGATCTCGTCAAGGGTAAATCGCTAGGAGTGACGAGGAGACGGTGACGAAGATGGAGAGGGAGTCGAAGTCTTGTATAAGTCCGAGCATTCTTGTTTTGAGATTTCTAATGGATCGTTTCATCTGGGCGAGGCCCCGCAGACGTAGGCGAAAGCCGAACTGCGTAAGTAATTTTCTTGTACCGTATTTTATTATTTGCTGCACTTTTTGGTTATTGTTCACGTTGTTTATTTTACCATCTCGGTTTTAGTTATTTCCTGTGTTCCTTGGAAGTGTTCTGCCACCGATAAGGAACACCTACTAACAAAACGGTTTTTTCAATTGGTATCAGAGTGGGTCGCTTGTGCATTAAGCGAGATCCGAGGTTAAGTTCCATTTTGAGGAGATGGATCTCATGAGAGAAGGAGCTTTAGTTCAACGTCCGCCCCTACTTGATGGGACAAACTTTTCTTACTGGAAAGCTCGGATGAAAGCGTTTATCAAGTCAATGGACGAGAGGCCTAGAAGGTGATTCTGACTAGTTGGACACATCCCACAAAGACAAATGACCAAAATAAAATTATGAAGAAGCCAAAAGTTTAATGGAAGGTAGAAGAAGATAGATTGGCAAGCAGTAACTCAAAGGCATTAAATGCTATTTTTAGTGTCGTTGATGTCTATCAATTCAGCTTATCTCTATGTGTGAGGTGGCTAAAAAAGCTTGGGAGATACTTGAAACGGCACATGAAGGCACATAGGCTGTGAGACTCTTAAAACTTCAAATTCTAACATCCTGTTTTGAAAATAAAGAAGAAGAGTTAATAAGTGATTTCAACTCGAAACTGTGTGATATTGAAAACGAAGCCTTTACCCCTTGGAGAGAAGTACAATGAAGAGAAGCTTGTACGGAAAAATCTTAGATCTATTCCTAAGAGATTTGCGTACAAGGTTACTGCCATGAAGAAGCCAAGAATGTCCAAAATATGAAGCTTGAGGAATTGATGGGCTCGTTGCAGACCTTTGAGATGAACCTCGAGGAGGAGAAAGGCGACAAGAAGTCTAAAGGAATCGTGTTTCAAGCTTAAAATCGAGAAGAACAAACAGAAGCATCTTGTGATGAAGATGATGATCTTGCAGAGACTATGACCGTCTTGTCCAAAAATTTTACAAAAGTGCCAAGAGGTTTAACAAAAACAATAATGGCGGTGCGAGGAGTAGAGATTCTGGTGGTGGCTCAACTGGTGTTCCAACACCAAGAAGGAACACTGCATCTAACACTGACGATTTTAATGCAAATTCTAGACACAGATCGAGTACAGGCAACAACGCTGAATCTAATGCGAAGAACAAGAGAATTCAGTGCCGAGAATGTGACGGTTTCAGCCATATTCAGGCTGAATGTGCAAACACACAAAAAAAGAAAAATAAGTCCCTAAACGCAACATGGTTTGATGGAGATTTAGATTGTAGCAGAGAAGATGATACTGATCGTGTTGCTTTTGCTTCTAAAACTGATGATGCAGGTAGAGATGGTGGTGCTGGTTCCTCAAAGAACACTATAGGTGTCACTGGAGATGTTTCAATACTGATATATGAGAGCAGTGATGATGAAGACTTATCAGAAGATACTTTGATTGAAGCTTACCGATTGATTCACATCAAATGGACTGAACTGACAAAAGTTTACGAGAAGGTGTCTGCCCAACTTCAACAATCCAATACTGAGAAGAATGACCTGTAGAAGAGAAATTCAAAATTGGAGTCAAAACTCAAAATCAGTCAAGAAAGTGTTGCAACACTCAATGCAGAACTTGAGAAAGAAGTCAGTAAAAATGCTATACTCTGGTTCTTCTAAACTAGATAAAATTTTGTCTGCAGGAAGAACAGAGAAAGAGCATTTTGGGCTCGGTTATACCGGAGAAATAGGAAGTGGTCAGATGGTCTTTGTCAAAGGGACTTCATCAAGAACTAATAAAGAAAAGGATGTGAAGGGAAAACAACCAGCTACTACACCAATCAAAACTCCAACTGTTATGGCACCTCGAAGGACAAGTAGTGTACTACTTGGAGCAACACCAGGTAGAACAAGAAGAAGGAATTGGGTTCCAATCTGTCATTATCATAACAAACGAGGTCATACAAGGCCACGATGTTTTCAAATTTTTACAGATTTGAGGAGAGCTAATCAACAGAGATTTCCACCTCGGAGGCTAGATAGACAAGAATGGGTAAAGAAATCTGAGAAAAGTTACAGTGTGGCTTTCACCTCTCTCAAAGCTAGCGCCGAACAACCATGGTATTTTGATAGCGGGTGTTCAAGACACATGACTGGTGATAGGAGTTTCATTGAGGATGTTCAGCCGTGTGATCAAACACATTATGTGACTTTTGGAGATAGCGTCTCAGCTAATATTCTTGGTAAAGGTAATCTGTGTGTTTCAAGTTTACCTAAATTGACTAATGTGTGGCATGTTGAAAGTTTGAAGGCCAATCTCATTAGCATTAGCCAGTTATGTGATCAGAATCTCTTTGTGAGATTCACCAAGAACAGTTGCCTTGTGGTGGATGAATCCGAGAAGAGTGTCATGGAGGGTGTTCGATCATCGGACAATTGCTACCTTATAACACTTCTATCAACTTGTCTCAAGGTAGAAGATGATGAAGCTGAACTATGGCATCGTAAGCTAGGGCATGTCAACTATCGTAGCATGAAGAAGCCTGTTTCAGTTGGTGCTTTGTGTGGGATTCCTAATTTGAAGACAGAGTCTTGGAAGTTATGTGGACTATGTGTTGAAGAAAAACAGGTCAAGGCAACTCACAAGGTGTTGCAACACCTCGTTATTAGACGGGTTCTTGAACTCCTACACACGGATCTTATAGGTCCAATGCAAGTTGAAAGCATAGGAGGAAAGGGGTATGCTTTTGTTTGTGTGGACGATTTCTCACGATTCACTTGGGTGGAGTTCATACGGAAGAAGTCAGATATCTTTGAGCTGTTCAAAGTCCTGTGTTCCAGATCTCAGACAGAGAATTGTTCCAACATCGGCAAGATTGTGCAGATTCGAAGTGACCATGGAAGAAAATTCAAGAATGCTATTTTTGAAGAGTATTGTCACAAGCATGGGATAGCACATGAGTTTTCTACTCCAAAAACTCCCGAACAGAATGGCGTTATAGAGCGGAAGAATCAGACTATCCAAGAAATGGCGAGAGCTATATTGAAAGCTAAAGGTGGTATTTCTTCTAGTGTTCTTGCTAGGAAAAAGAACACCAAGTCCAAAGGTAGCAAGAGTGCTCTAGCACCAGATCCAGAGTATGGGAAAGCAGTTGTTAGAGGGATCACTTTTGAGTTTACTCCAACCATTATCATTGCTTATTTGGATTATGGGAGAGAGAATGCTCTGTTCACTCCCAACTATGATGAGATTGTGAAGAAGATCACTAGTGGTGTTCGCACTACTTGGGGGAGAACCAAGTCCTTCCGTAGTTTCAATTGACTTCCAAGTACACTATTCTTGAGCGTCTTGCTTTGTACAACTTAATGCCTAGCAATCATCGGACGAGTGTTCTTAAGTCCATGGCTGTTTTACTCTACAAGCTTGGCAAGGGCATTTCTTTTGATCTTGTTCATGAAGGAGAACTGTGTGAAAATAATGCTGGGGAGATGTGTATCAGTAAGAAATTTTTCCAAGGGTAGCATATTCAAGATATGCAGGGGGGGTTGTTTATTCTGATACGGTGTTTAGTGTTCAGGAAGGTGTTGGCACTCCTACTATTGGTGAGACTGTTAGATTTTTGAGATCTGAGCTTTCCTTTCTAAAGGCTCAGGAGCACAATCTTGTTGTACGAAGGACTGATATATTTTCCGTCCTTAAGACTTTACGTGTTGGTGCTACTTCATCTAGTGCAGGTGCTCAGTTGCCTGAAGGTTCAAGTTACTCTTGTTGAAGTTGGTGGTGTCTCATACAGTGTTCCAGCTCCTGCTGCAGGCGTTGATGTTGCTTTCAACAGTGTTACTCCTCCAGTTTCATCCAGTGTTCCTGCTCCAGTTCAGCCTATTTTTCCAGCTCCTTAATGGTGGTTGTAGGTGTTTTTGTTCCCTTTCTGCCTTTGTCGTTTTTGATAGCAAGAAAGGGGAGTAGTGGAGTTGTGGATATTTTAGTTTCAGCTTGCTTGATTTCTGCTTTATTGCTTCCACTTTTATTTGGTTGTATGCAGAAGAAACTTTGAAGACATCCTTATTATTAGATGCTTGTTGATATTATTAGTCATAGTATTTTGCCAATCAAAAAGCCAAAGGGGGAGATTGTTAGTGTTAATGGTGATTGGCATTTTTAATTGGTAAAATCATCTTTAATTACTCATGATTATTTTTTATTATCTATGACTAATATTGGCTGTCTTTGACGTATTAATTCTGATTCATTGTGGTGATTTTCGAGCATATTTGAGGTCAAATGAATCTGGAATTTATTGAGGAATATTGGAGATATTGTTTCATTTTATAACACGCGGTGTTCGAACACAGAGTCTCTATATGGCAAGTTCGTATGCGCAGAGCTGAACGGAGGATTTGTTTCCTTGTATATCACGTGGAGTTCGAACACGAATTCTTTATATGGCAAGTCCGTGTGTGAAGAGCTGACCTGGAAGATTTGTTTCCTTATATATCACGCGGTGATCGAACACAGAGCTAGAACACGTGAATATATTAGCTGTTGACATGGATGATTATTTTGATATCAAAATAATCATCTTTCACCAAGTTTTTATTGCCTCTTTAATGTCTTTCCTTTTGGAGATCATTCTTGGTCATCAGGTCATCTTCCCCATCTATTTTATTTGATCATTCGAAGAAGAAAAGCAAGAGAGTCACCTAGAGAGAGTTGAGTGCCTTTATACTTTTCTGAGTTTATTTCTGGCTTGATGTTTATACCCTGGTGAGTGGTGTTCACACGGTATTCTATAAACCATGCTGGTGAGAGTATATGTTTGAGTGGACTTTTGTAACGGAAAATTGGTGAGAGATTACACGGGATGTGTGATTTGTAGACGAAGGGATCTCGTCAAGGGTTTGTTTGTAAGGCGATGAGATCTCGTCAAGGATAGAGCGCTAGGAGTGACGAGGAGACGGCGACAAAGATTGAGAGGGAGTTGAAGTCTTGTATAAGTCCGAGCATTCTCGTTTTGAGATTTCTAATGGATCATTTCATCTGGGTGAGGCCCCGCAGACGTAGGCGAAAGCCGAACTGCGTAACCAATTTTCTTGTGTCGTATTTTATTATTTGTTGCACTTTTTGGTTACTGTTCACGTCGTTTATTTTACGATCTCGGTTTTAGTTATATCCTGTGTTCCTTGGAAGTGTTCTACCACCGACAAGGAACACTTACTAACAAAACGGTTCTTTCAGGGAGTATATGAATTACTCAGGATTTAGATCGACCATCATATGATCATTTGGTGACCTTTACTCGAATCTTAAGAACAGTACTTAGATAAATAAAGATTCTAGAATAATGTTAGTCCAATTCCTATATAATCATTACTATATAAAATACTTCCATTCTATTGTCACATACACTGACCATTCAGATTAGACGGTCACATTCATAATGTCACGAACAGTGCTAGTGAATAATAATCAAAGAGATCCTTACCCTTTGTTCTATCATGAAATAATTAAATATGTTAATGTATAATTTCAATCCTCTCATATGTAAAACTCTTTACATACTAAAACTATTGTTTAGTTAACATATTATGGATTTTAGTAAACATTAAATTTATAGTAAAATAAATTAAATAAAATTCACTAATAATTACTTCATTTATTTATTCACATAAAATAATTAATACATCTGATTTTAAGGGCATAGGCCTATAAAAAAAATTTGATTAAACAAACTTTATGTGAGGTATATTTACATGAACGACATAATAGTCCAAGAGATAAAGAGATTGACATAAAAGAAAGTGAGATAACTTTTCTCATTATTATTGCATATTAAACTATGTGCGTGTCGGTAAAATGCACATATTGTTGGCTTATGTCACAAATTAACCAAATGTTTTCATAATTACAAACAAGATGAGTTTTTATTACTAATATATTTGTCAAGTGTGCATGAAGCAAATTGTCTAGAAGACCAATGCTGAAATGATGTTACATCAAGAAAAATCAAGCATGAAGAACAAGCAAGATTAGGATATTCCAATGTAAGGGAAAATTATCCTTTAAGCATTCGATAATTTTTGGCTCAAAGTTCTTTTTATTAAAAACCTTTTTGATTCATTTACTTTGAAATCGAACGAATTATATTCATGTCTTAATCCTCAATAGTTGCATATTATATTAAGGCAAATGAATTCATGATTAAGAAGGTAAATTTACTTTGACATTTTAGATTTGAGCTTTCTTGTCTTATTCTATGAAAATTCAAAGTAAATCATTCAATCTTCTAATTATGTCTAAAATTAATTAAATAATCATTTTTATTAAGAAAATGTCGCACTCAAAGTTTGATTTTAAGAACATTTTCGTATCGGTTCGTTTCTTGCCTTAAAAGTTTCATTTTTAGGCAAAATTTGACGAACCGGTCGACCGGTTCACCTGCAATGGACCCAAAAATATCCGTTGCAAGTAGCCGTTTTATTATCTGATGTGGCAATTGAAACGGTCGACCGGTTATTGAAACGGTCGACCGTTTAGGTCGCTGATACAAACATAAAATTGTGTTTTTGAGTCAAATATAAAAGGTCAAGTTCTATTTTGCTCATTCCAAAAAAAAAAAAAAACAAAATATTCTGAAATTCTCTGAGCAAAAACGTTATAAAATTATTTCTTTCTTCTCTTGATTATTCTCTTACATCACTGTGCATCATTTTTCAAGAAAGAAACCAAAAACACTTTTGAGCCAATCATTATCAAATACTTAAAGTGTTTCTCTCATAGATTTGTCTTGTAATATTTTATATTTTGAGAGAGTTAGTGAGCTTCATTGTATTCATCTTCTTTTCATACTATTCTTTTGAGAATTAGTCGAGGTTTCGACAAAGGGGTTTATCGAAGACCCGAAGTAACTTCGGTGGGTTTATTGTGAAGAGGATTGGGTAATCCTCGGGTGTGCCCATAAGGTGTTCGGCAAATGTACCTGGTAGATCGAGCCGAAAGTCGATCGCAATAGTGGACAAAGGCCTTGCTCGTGACGGAGAGCTTGGTAACGGGGGACGTAGATCTTTCGGATCGAACCTCCATAAACATATAGTTTGCGCTCTTTTCTTTCTACTCCTTACCTATTCATTTCTCTTATTTTGCTCTTGAATAGTTGTTGAAATTTATATTAGCACAACTCGTTTTAAGCATATTGAACATTATTAAATTAGCTTAATAAAATTGAATTTATTAGGATTTTATCTAATAACCAATTCACCCCCCTCTAGGTTAGTCATTATTGGGTCAACAATTGGTATTAGAGCAAGATTGCACACTACATTCATTTAGATTTCACAATCTAGAGCATGGCTAGTACTAGCTTTCACACTCAAGAGGGGCATTCCACAAACTGGCCTCCACTTTTTGATGGAAATGACTACAACTATTGGAAGGCTCGGATGACCATCTATCTCCAATCTATCGATTATAATCTTTGGGAAGTAATAGAAAACGGTCCTTATGTCCCTATGAAGCTTATCAAAGAAGAGGAAAAACCGGACCGTTTGGTCTTGAAAGAAAAGCATGAGTATGAGGAGGAAGAAAAAAGAAAACTTTCTCTAAATACTAGAGCAAAAAATGTTTTGTATTGTGCACTAGACAAAAATGAGTTCAATCGCATTTGCATGTGTGATTCCACACAAGACATTTGGAACTTGCTTGAAATCACTCATATAGGAACTAGTCAAGTCAAAGAGACTAAAATCAATATGCTAGTTACTAAGTATGAGAACTTCTTCATGAAAGAAAATGAGGCCATTGTAGACATGATTACTAGATTCACCGATATTGTAAATGGCTTGAAAGCACTTGATCGAAAACTTACTAATTATGAGCTTGTGAGTAAAATTCTTAGATCCTTGCTGGAGTCATGGACCACGCTCAAGACCGTGATTGAGACAACAAAGACTACTCAAAAATACACTATTGAAGAGCTCTACGACGTATTGATGACTCATGAGCTTAACATGGCGGAAACTAAAGACAAAACTTCGAAGAGCAAGGATCAAGTGGAAGAGAGGCCAAAAAGACAAATTGCCTTAAAGTCAACATCCGAAGAAGAGATAAGAGCAAAGGTTTAGACGAAAGTGAAATGGAGGATCTCATGGCACTTCTTGGGAAATTCAATCGCTTCAAAGGCTTTCGAAAAACACCGAGGAGAAATGACAAGGGAGGAAACAAAGACCCTATCATTTGCTACGAATGCAAGAAGCCCAGACACAAAAGGGATGAATGTCCACAACTAAAACATCAACAACAACAACAACAAAGAAAATTTGGAAAGAAAAAGAAGGTTCTGCAAGTGATTACATGGGATGATAGTGAAGAGGAGGATCAAGAAGAGGAGAAGCAAGAAGAAATCGCCAACATATGCTTTATGGCACTAAATGATGAGGTAGAAATTCAAAACACTCTAGTTGATGATGATACTTTATATGATGAGTTATCCATTGCATATGATGAGCTACTTACAAATTTCGAAAAGCTTGCCACTAAAGCCACTCTCTTGAAAAAGAAAAATGCATCACTTTCTATTGAGCTAGAAAAAATTTCGGTCTTAGAAAAAGAAAATGAAAATTTGAGAAATGAAAATATTTCATTAAAAGAAAGAGTGGATGATTTGACAAAGGTTGTTTACAAATTCACTTTAGGAAAGAAAACTTTTGACATGATGATTTGTGAATAATGGTGTGTTTTCAACAAACAAGGACTTGGTTTTAAACCAACCTTAAAGCAAAATTTACTAGCTAACCATTTTGTCAAAGCTTCAAGCTCATCACGTATTATATGTCACTATTGTAATGATCATGGTCATACCTCATTCGATTGTCATATCAAGAAAAGTATGAGTCATGGCTCAAAGTATGAGTGGATCAAAAAATCCACAACCACTAACACAATTGGACCCAAGTTAGTGTAGGTACCAAAGATCAAAACTTGAATTGTCTTATTGTAGGACTCAAAGAAAATAAAGAGCAAGTGGTTTCTTGATAGTGGATGCTCAAAGCACATGACCGGAGACTTCTCATTACTCTCTAGCTTCACAAAGAAGGATAGTGGACATGTGACGTTCGGCGATAACTCACAAGGAAAGATTCTTGATTTCGGAAACGTTGGTAATTCACTTTCTCCTTCAATTGAGAATGTTCAACTAGTGGATAATTTAAAGCATAATTTACTAAGAATTAGTCAATTATGTGACAAAGGTTATCGTATTTGATTCTTCCTCTTGCAAAATTGAAGATGCTACATCAAATCGAGTCATGTTTATGGGTAGCCAAAATGATAATGTCTATACCATTGATATTGCACATGATCACATTGATGAAAAATGTTTTACTACTTTAAAAGATGACCATTGGCTTTGGCATAGGCGCCTTGGACATGCTAGCATGGACCTAATCTCAAGAATTTCAAAAAATGTCTATGTCAAAGGTTTGCCAAACATAATATTTGAAAAAGAGAAAATTTGTGAAGCTTGTCAATTAGGAAAACAAGTTAGAACCTCCTTTAAAAGCAAACAATATTTTTCTACCATTCGACCTTTACAACTTTTACATATGGATTTATTTGGTCCTTCAAGGACCGCTAGTCTTGGAGGGAAACATTACGCTTTTGTCATAGTTGATGATTTTTCACGGTTAACATGGGTTATTTTTTTAAAATTCAAAGATGAAGCCTTGTCAATCTTTGAAAATTTTTGTAAACGTGTTCAAAATGAAAAAGGTTATACTATAACATCGGTTAGAAGTGATCATGGTGGAGAATTTGATAATGATGCATTTGAAATATTTTGTAATAATAATGGTTATGATCATAACTTTTCGGCTCCTAGAACACCTCAACAAAATGGTGTAGTAGAAAGAAAGAATCGTACATTACAAGAAATGGCCCGCACTATGTTAAATGAAAATAGTTTACCTAAATATTTTTGGGCCGAAGCGGTTAATACCGCTTGTTATATTGCTAATAGAGTTTTTGTAGCTAAAAAGAAATGCAAAACTCCTTATGAGCTTTGGAGGGGTAGAGTACCAAACATTGGATATTTTAAAGTTTTTGGTTGTAAATGCTTTATTTTGAACACAAAGACAAATTAGGTAAATTTGATGCAAAAGTCGATATTGACATTTTTCTCGGGTACTCTAGTTCTAGCAAAGCCTATAGAGTATTTAACAAAAGAACACTAGTCGTAGAAGAATCTATCCATGTTACCTTTGATGAATCTAACTCTCTTGATAAAGAGAAAGGTAGTGTTTCTCATGATGTAGATTCAGAAATTCGACTTGAGGAACTTACTATCCAATCGGACAAGAAAGAATCGGGAAAAGAAGTAGAGATTGAGGAAGTTCACGAAGCGAGTCATGTAGAACATCAAGAGGAATCTTTACAACTTGACATCTCAAGTGATCAACCTCTACCCAAGAATGGAGGTATAATTCCGATCACCCTAAAGACCTCATTATTGGTAATCCCTCTAAAGGAGTGACTACTAGAACTTCACTTAGAAATATTTGTAACAACTTTGCTTTTGTTTCACAAATGGAGCCAAAGAATTTTAAAGAAGTGGAACATGATGATTTTTTGACTTTAGCTATACAAGAAGAACTAAACCAATTTGAAAGAAACAATGTTTGAGATTTAGTTCCTAGACCTAGTAGTCAATCCGTTATAGGAACCAAATGGGTTTTTAGAAACAAACGCGACGAAAATGGTGTGATTGTGCGAAACAAGGCTAGATTAGTGGCCCAAGGTTTCAATCAAGAAGAAGGTATCGACTATGAAGAAACCTTTGCACCGGTCGCAAGATTAGAATCCACTCGAATGCTACTTGCCTTTGCTTGTCATAAAGGTTTCACCCTTTTTCAAATGGATGTTAAAAGTGCATTTCTAAATGGATACATTTTAGAGGAAGTATACGTAGAACAACCACCCGGTTTTCAAAATCATAAGTATCCGGATCATGTTCTTAAATTGAAAAAGGCTCTCTATGGATTAAAGCAAGCTCCTAGAGCTTGGTATGATAGATTAAGTAAATTTCTTATTTCAAATGACTTTTCAATGGGAAAAGCGGATACTACTCTTTTTATAAAAGTCAAGGGTGATGATATGATAATTGTACAAATTTATGTTGATGATATTATTTTTGGTGCTACTAATGACCTTCTTTGTGAGGATTTTGCTAAGAGTATGAGTAGCGAGTTCGAAATGAGCATGATGGGAGAGCTCAATTTTTTTCTTGGACTTCAAATCAAACAAAGCAAGGAAGGAATCTTTATCAACCAAGCTAAATATGTAAAAGAGATGCTCAAGAAATTTGAAATAGAAGATGCAAAACCGATGAACACACCCATGAGTTCTTCAATAAAGCTTGACAAAGACGAACATGGTGTTACGGTTGATACGACAAAGTATCGAGGTATGATCGGATCCCTTCTTTATTTAACCGCAAGTAGACCCGATATCATGTTTAGCGTAGGCTTGTGTGCTAGATTTCAATCTAATCCAAAAGAGTCCCATATTAGTGCCGTCAAACGCATTCTTCGCTACATTAGTGGAACAAAGAATTTAGGCTTATGGTATCCTAAAGGGTCTCATCTAGATTTGCTTAGTTTCTCTGATGCCGATTGGGCCGGTTGCTCAATTGATCGGAAAAGCACTAGTGGCACATGTCATTTTCTAGGTTTTGCACTAGTATCTTGGTTTAGCAAAAAGCAAAATTCGGTTGCTCTATCCACTGCCGAAGCAGAATACATTTCGGCAGCTAGTTGTTGTGCACAAGTTCTTTGGATGAGACAAACATTGCATGATTATGGTCTTTCATTTTCTTACACTCCAATCATGTGTGACAACACAAGTGCCATCAACTTGTCAAAAAATCCAGTTTTGCATTCACGCACCAAACATATAGAAATTAGACATCATTTCTTGCGTGATCATGTGCAATGTGGTGATATTGCTTTGGAATTTATTTGCACCGAAAAACAATTAGCCGATATTTTTACAAAACCTCTCGCATTAGAAAGATTTTCTTTTATTAGGAGAGGACTTTGTTTGATTGATATATCTGAAATTGCTTGATTGACAAATTTATAATCATACATATTTTGGTTAATTATACGTTTTTAATTTGATTTGCCTTATTTGTATGATATTTCTGGCATTTTTAAGTGTTAAAATTAGGATTATTCATATTTTTGGGTAATCCGGACGACCCGATGAAAAACCGGTCGACCGGATGGGCAAAACAAATTTTGTACCGTCTTTGGCGGTCGACCGGATGACCAAACGTTCGACCGGTTTATGAAACGGACGAATGGATGGGTAACCGGTCGCCCGGTTCTTGCGTGCCCAGATTGTTTTTGGGTTTCGTGAAGAACCAATCGACCGGATGGAGGAACCGGTCGACCGGTTCCTCGCCTGGTGCGATTTTTAATCGCGAAAAGGGGCCGTTTCCTCTTATTTTTCTCCTCCCCTCTCACCCAAAACCGCGACAAACACCATCTCTCTCTCTAAAATACGCCATTCTTCATCATTTTTCTTCGAATTTCTTCCATTAAAATCATTTCTCTTACCTTCCTCATCAAAACCCACTCAAAATCCTCATCTAAAACACTTCAAATCTCCAAAATCCATTCAAAATCCTCCTCACAAACCCTAACTTTCTCTCTCTACAATTTCTCTCAAAAATCCGTTCAATATCTTTCGTGCTCCATGGGAAGGAAGCAAATGGGCACAAAAGGAAGAGGAAAACGAGTTCGTCAAGAGGATTCAAGAAATTCTTCTCCGGAGAGGTATCATGATCATCGCCCCTTTGATACTTCTTTGGTTTTAGGTGGAAAGGTTGTTAATTTTACTGCATTTGAGGATTTTGGTATATTAGAACTTTTTGAACATCAAAGTTGGGTTGAATTTGTTTGTCTTCGTGAACCATATTATCCCGAGCTCGTGAAAGAATTCTATAAGAACCTTAGATTTGATGGTCAAGGGTATGCCACTATTGTTAAAAAAATCAAAATCACATTCAACCATCAAGCTTTAGATAGGCTCCTTAGAACCCACCTAAATGGAGAGTGTGTGTTTGAAAAGAAAGGATTGCCTCAAGTTGAAGGATTTGATCAACTTGAGTGCATTGAGAGACTCTCCAGGCGACGACTTGTTAGTCCCATTAAGCTCAAAGCCAAAGACCTCAACCTTACCGCCAAACTTATCCATCATATCATCGGTTATATTATTCTTCCTAGGTCGGGGCATCGTGATGAGATTAGTGCTTTCGATCACTTTTTGATTGACAGTATCATGTTAAAAAGGAGGCTTTCCCTTGGTTTTATCATTGGAAATTTCATGATGGTTGCTAAAGAAAAGAAACGGGCCGCTCTTCCATATGGTGCCGTCATTACTAGGCTTCTCCGTGCTCACCGCGTTCCTCTTACAAATGAAGCCCAAGTTACAAATGTTAGCACAATGAATGCGACTACTCTATACCAAATGCACATTGTTAAAGGTTCTGATGGTCAATGGTCCTTCATTTCTCCCAAAAATCAAGGGTCCTCCTCTCGCGACCATGATGACAACGAAGATGAAATCGAAGCGGAGCTTGACGCTGCCGCCGCCGCCGCCGGATACCGCCCGGGGCAAGATCATGATGAGGATCCCGTTGGCCCACAATCGAGTGCCTTCCGGTTCACCGAAGAGCACTACAACATGATGCAAGCTCGTCTTGACTCACTCACCGGTGCAGTTGATGAGCTTCGAGGTGCCGCCAACACTCGTTTTGATAACTTTGATGCACGCCTCACCGAGCTCTCCTCCTCCTTCAACACAATGGCTCTCAATCAACAAGCCTTCTTCGATCACATGTATCGCCACTTCCCTCCGCCACCACCACCGCCGCCCTTCGAGTAGATTTTTATTTTATTTTACTTTATTTGAGATGTCTAGACTCTTTATTTTATTTTGGTCTAGACTCTTTGATGCATTTTTGCCTTATTTTGTTATCTCCTTACACCTTGGATTCTTTGCTTATGTCTCAAGTCTCTATACTCATGTCTTTATCATGCTTTTCTTCTTTCGTTTTTCTCAATTTCTTTTTGATCAATGCCAAAAGGGAGAAATATTGCATGATTGCTTTATTTTTGTTACTTGCATTCTTATTGAATGTCATCATCTTTAGGACTTGCATTTTTTTTTCTTTTAAGCACAAACTAAGGGGGAATGTCATCATCTTTAGGACTTGCATTTTTTTTAAGCACAAACTAAGGGGAAAAAATCTTGGACTAAACTTGAAACTATCACACAAGGTCTATAATTTGTTTACTCTTCATGTTTGCAATCATTTTGTTTGTCATTATCAAAAAGGGGAAAATTATTAGCTTATGTCACAAATTAACCAAATGTTTTGATAATTACAAACAAGATGAGTTTTTATTACTAATATATTTGTCAAGTGTGCATGAAGCAAATTGTCTAGAAGACCAAATGTTGAAATGATGTTACATCAAGAAAAATCAAGCATGAAGAACAAGCAAGATTAGGATATTCCAATGTAAGGGAAAATTATCCTTTAAGCATTCGATAATTTTTGGCTTCTTTTTATTAAAAATCTTTTTGATTCATTTTCTTTGAAATCGAACGAATTATATTCATGTCTTAATCCTCAATAGTTGCATCTTATATTAAGGCAAATGAAATCATGATTAAAAATGTAAATTTACTTTGACATTTTAGATTTGAGCTTTCTTGTCTTATTCTATGAAAATTCAAAGTAAATCATTCAATCTTCTAATTATTTCTAAAATTATTTAAAGGATCATTTTTATTAAGAAAATATCGCACTCAAAGTTTGATTTTAAGAACATTTTCGTATCGGCTCGTTTCTTGCCTTACAAGTTTCATTTTTAGGCAAAATTTGACGAACCGGTCGACCGGTACCCCTGCAACGGACCCAAAAATATCCGTTGCAAGTAGCCGTTTTATTGTCTGATGTGGCAATTGAAACGGTCGACCAGTTATTGAAACGGTCGACCGTTTAGGTCGCTGATACAAACATAAAATTGTGTTTTTGAGTCAAATATAAAAGGCCAAGTTCTATTTTGCTCATTCCAAAAAAAAAGATAACAAAATATTCTGAAATTCTCTGAGCAAAAACCTTACAAAATTATTTCTTTCTTCTCTTGATTATTCTCTTACATCATTGTGCATCTTTTTTCAAGAAAGAAACCAAAAACACTTTTGAGCCAATCATTATCAAATACTTAAAGTGTTTCTCTCATAGATTTATCTTGTAATATTTTATAGGATTATTTATACAAATGCCCCCTAATGTTGTGCTATTGTTGTAGTTTGCACCCTAATGTTTAAAAACTGTCATTTTTGCCCCCTAAAGTATTAAAAACTTATAGATTTGCCCCCTCTGTCATAATCTGTAACAAAAATGGGTTAAATTAATTACGTAATATTAATCTGTTGGTGCCTGTACAATTTGTTAAGGGTGTGAATACAAAATTTTAAAAGATCGAGGTGCATTTTGAGAAGAAAAGACGACATAAGAGGGTGTTTGTGAAAATAAATATAGAATTAATTACTATAATTTTCTTAATTTGAAAGCAGTTGATCTTTAAAAATTGTACAGGTGCCAACAGAATAATATTATGCCATTAATTTAATCTATTTTTTTTACAAATTGTAACAGAGGGGGCATATCTATAAGTTTTTAATACTTTAGGGGGCAAGAATGATAGTTTTTAAACATTAGGGTGCAAACTGCAACAATAGCACAACATTGGGGGGTGTTTATGTAGATAACCCTATTTTATATTTTGAGAGAGTTAGTGAGCTTCATTGTATTCATCTTCTTTTCGTACTTTTCTTTTGAGAGTTATTCGAGGTTTCGACAAAGGGGTTTATCGAAGACCCGAAGTAACTTCAGTGGGTTTATTGTGAAGAGGATTGGGTAATCCTCGGGTGTGCCCGTAAGGTGTTCGACAAATGTACATGGTAGATGGAGCCGAAAGTCGATCGCAATAGTGGACAAAGGCCTTGCTCGTGACGGAGAGCTTGGTAACGGGGGACGTAGATCTTTCGGGATCGAACCTCCATAAACATATAGTTTGAGCTATTTTTTCCCTACTCTTTACCTATTCATTTCTCTTATTTTGTTCTTGAATAGTTGTTGAAATTTATATTAGCACAACTTGTTTTAAGCATATAGAACATTATTAAATTAGCTTAATAAAATTGAATTTATTAGGATTTTATCTAATAACCAATTCATCCCCCCTCTTGGTTAGTCATTCTTAGGTCAACACATATATGGGTATTTATATATGTCCACTGTGAATAAAATAAGAAAACAATATATTCTCATTATATGAAAAGAAATTTATGATAATCAAAGGTGATATCCACTAAATATTTATAACATATAGTAGTTTTTTTTTTTTAATCTTTACACACCTAACTCAATAAACCTCTTAAAAAGGTTTCTATATTTCATAGGCTATTATAAATTAATAATTGCCAAATATACTCAATATTTTTTCATTTGACCTTCGTAATCTCTAGCGTACTTGAAGAAAAATATTTAAATGAAAATAATAACTTCATTATGTGATCTGGCATCGTAAATTACTTGAGTTTATTCAAAAACTTCTGTAGTTTATTCAGTAACTTACTTGAGTTTATTCATAAATTACTTGAGTTAATTATTTTTTTTTATAGTTTTGATTTAGTGTTTTTCTATACCACCCGAGGTAATCATCAGTGAAAGTTGGGTAATTAATATACCCCCATCGGTGAAATCCCAAGTGCTATTTCTCTCTGACTATTTGGAGAGATCAATGGGTTTATGGTTTATATAACTAGATCTTTGGTGTTCGACCGCTCCCTGAAGCGATCTTCAACTTAATATTCTAAAATAGAGTACACAATACTTTAAAATAAAGTAAATGTCATTATAAAACAATATTTCATCTCCAATCCAATATTTTATTTTTCACTCTAAAAAAAATATATTCTTTTTATCTTTACTTTTTTAATTACTTTTTACTGACTTTGTACTACTTATATATTTTATCCCACATAATACGCTATATCACTGTTGCTCTCGTCTCAAATAGCGCTGCTTATAGTGCATGGGTTGAAGGAGTTTTCGATGCCACAATGCCGCTATTTCACGTTATAATAACGCGGGTTGGAGTTGGCCTAAGTTCGTACTGCAGGCAACGTGAGGTAGAGTGGTAATTTCCACCTAATCTGCTGCTGTGGCATTTTTTTACCCTTCAAATTACATTAATGTTCTCATATAAGTATTTTCTATTAAAATAGACTAAAATGACATAAGTGATACTTTTTTATACACTGGTTTTTGGGAGAGCACGTGTAAGATATTTTTTTTAACTTATTAAGTTATGAAATAAATGAAAATTAAGAAAAAAATATTATAAAAATTTGACCATTTAAAAAATAGGGAAATCGTAAGAAATAGCCAAAAATAAAATTTATTTTTAAAGTCCAGCTCATGTTTCAAAAAATTAAAAGAATAGCCATGTTACGAATTGTATAACAGAAAAGTGTCACACAAAATATAACACATTTGTAAATATTTGTAAAATATTTTGTAACTCTTCAAGTTTTACTCATTATTTTTTGAAGTGTTAAATAATATCTTACAAATATTTATAGATCTGTTATATTTTGTGTGACACTTTTCTGTTATACAATTCGTAACATGGCTATTTTTTTAAATTTTTGAAACACAGGCTATCATTTAAAACAAACATTTAATTTTGGCCTATTTTTGCAATTCACCCTAAAAAATAAAATAAAAAAATAATTTTTTAAATTAGAAGACAAAATTAAAAAAAAAGATTATAAAACAAAGTAATAATACAAAAGAAAAATATTGTGATATCAAAAGCGATATAAAAAAATTTTGAGAGATAAAAACATGAAGAGAAAAAATGTAGGATTTAAAATAAAAATAGAAGAGGAAAATAATTAAAAAAAGAAAGTTTGAAAAAATATTTGAAAAAAAGAAAGAAATAAAAAGGAAAAAAAAAAGAGAAAAAACAAAAAAAAAAAAGGAAAAAGAAAAAAAAAAAAAAGATGAATTGCACACGCCAAAGGAGAGTGTGGGAACAGCCGCTGACACGCAGGCCCCACATGCACGGGCCCATGTTAGGGGCTGTTTTTTTGCACATAAGTCTTTTTTTTTTTCATTTTAGTCTCATTTAATTGCATTTCAGTCCTTAATATTTTATTAAATTATATAATGACTCAATTTTTGAAAATCAAACTCATTTTAACACCTTAAAAAACGCATTTTTTGGGGGTTCGAATGGAAAAATGCCAAAAAAAAAAAGGCGCCAAAATGTCCGGCCCCCTTGATTCTTTTAATAGTTCTATAGATTATATATATATATTGCGGCCTTGTCTAACAAATGGGTTTGAACCCATCTTGGGCCATTCAAGCGAATTTGTCAATCTAAATCGTCGTTTGGTAGCTTTTTTTTAGATAAAATCCAAATAGATAAAGTCATTCAAACCCTTCAAAGTCAGATTCTCCTCCCCTCCCTCCTCCTCGTCCTCGTCCCGTCCCGCCCCCCCCCCCCCCCCCTCAAATTTCAACAATTTAAATCCATTTTGAATAGTATTTTTTTATTTGACATTTCAACCACTCTTTTTATAACTCAACATCACACATTTCGCATCTACCTACAAAACAATCCAAATAATATTTTCAATTAAGATTATTTGAGCCAAACAACAATTTAAATTTTTCGTTCAAATTACCCAATTCAAATTTTCTAATTCAAATGAAAAAAGTTCAAATTGCCACAATTTGAACCCGTTTGCCAAACGACCTGCGTGTGAGACGTTTCATACATGAAGGACCAAATTGAAATGTCTAAATTTGAGGGGTCATTTCTAAAACTTTTTCTAGGCCTTTATTGAAACCATAATGTGTACATTTAGCGATTGTTAAATTTAACGATGGATGGTTATAAGATAGGACTAGGGGTGCCAACAATCGCACCTTTCAGAAAACACCTCCAAATATAACGAGTATTTGACTGATTTATCAAAATTTATGAGCTTTTTTAAGTAGGTTTCAAAGTCTCTCTCATCGACTACACTGCCTTTGCTAGACAATACAGTGTTTCCCGGGGAAGCTTTCGCACAAAACACTTTTGAAGATGGAAGGAAAAAAAATTTTGAATCCTCTTAAAAATGAGGATAAAATGCATCCTCTTACAAACGAGGATAAAGTGCAATAGCAGAAGCAAATCGCTCGGAAAACCACCTGAAGGGACGCATGAACTGCTTCACCGTCGATGCATTTCCATGGTTAAGCAATAGGGATCTTAGGTTGGCCCAAATTCACAAATGCCTGGGCACGATCCATTCGATCCATTGCCATATTCCAAGACACAAGATGGTCCATGAACACATTCACATACTTTCCTTTGTCATTCTGTTTGGAAGAAAGGCACATAAGGATCTCCACAAAGAAGAACATTGTGGCAAAAAGTGGTTAGGCATGAGTGTAGTGGTTTTACATACCTTGTAATCTAGGTAATATGAGTGCTGAATCAGAAACAAGAGAAATTATCAGACCTCAAGATGTTCAAAATATAATATATATATATATATATATGAATTGTATGCATATTTGTGGACACAGAGAGAGAGAACACACCTCCCACACGTCCAAACTGATTATTGGCTGCACAACAAGAGATTAAAGACAAAAATTTCAAATAAAGAACATGAATCTTAGAGGAACCTATATATAGAGCATTATTAGACTTACTATATCATCCCAGACAATCGGGGTAACAGTGTTTGATGTTTTACTTATCTCAAGTCGTTTCTCCTTCCGCTTCACTAAAATAAAACAAGAATATGCTGGTAATATAGGGATATGAGTAGTGAATAAGTTATAAAAACCAAGCACAATGATGCAATTATCAGAGATACGCTCTACCACTGAGCTAATAGCTTGCTGTATGGGCCTCCGGAAAAGCCAGAGAAACCCCTACTCTCTCATTCCTTTTTGACGACCGTATGACACCGCACGGGAGTCATATGATGACATACAAAAGGGGATCCTATCAACTTGTTCCAACCTAGGACTGTATAGGCTCTGTGGTACGAAACCAGGAAGGAAAGCACCATGAACTCAAATTCGAAATGTCACTTTTTGTGTTCCCAATTTTAATGCAACCACACATCATAAAATGAGAAACTATTAAGAGGAAGGAAAAGCAAATGAGGAAAGAAGAAGGTTCAGAAGAAAGTTGGAGGGCCAAGGTCATTAATTCACCAGGCAAGGTGATGCTTAGAACTGCTCTGCACTACTGACTACACAAACAATATAATATGTACTATAAATTTTCAAAACCATGATGGTCACGAGATGGTGCCATAAATGGAGTCGTGATGAAAAAGGTAAAAGATGTGGAAATAACTTAGGAAAGGACTTACAGACGAGCCAAACCCAACCGGAGCCAAAATGTGTAAGTGCTGCTTCTGTGAACTTCTCTTTAAAATCAATGAAGGAACCAAAATCCTTCTCTATTTTCTCAAGTAGACCTAGTTGGGGCATGTCCCCACCTCCAGGTTGCATGGATTCCCAAAAGAAGTCATGATTCCAAACCTAATAAGGCAGAATCAAGAGTTAACCATTTTGACATACTTAAACCATTTTGACATACTTAATTTCATGTTAGAGGTACGAGATTTCTTTTGTAGATGCACGCAAGATTTGCGACCCTACGCAAAGAAGAAAAATTAAATAAAGGCAATCAAATGTGAATTTTCTCATCTATTACGCACTCATATCATGAGGACAAAAAAAAAAACATCTACAGTTACTGCAGCGTCTTCACACTACTACCATCTTAAGGGCTATATTAAAACCTTGCTCTATGAAATTTGGCAAGCAGCAATACTTTATGCCCAGGTTCTACACCAGCCTTTGAACAGGATTTTGGGTGTTAAAATGGGAGGAATTTTGGGTGTGCTTGATAACACTTTCATTTTCTGTTTTTTGTTTTTTTAAACAAACAAGTGCAATTTATTTTTAAAAACGCATTTGGTATATCTGCTTTCGTTTTCAGTTTTTTTTTTTTTAAATTGGAAACATATTTTCAAAAATAGAGGAAACGAAAAATTCTTGTTTTCAAAATTTTTTTAAACAAAACATCAAATCTTAAGAACTTTTTTGTGTGTTTTCTCAGTTCTACACTCTCACCATACTTCATCTTTATATTTTTTTTATCTTTTAACTCCCTCTTTATCGATTACAAACTATCATTTTGTGCTTTTCGTTTTTAACAACAAGTAATACATAGTGATTACCAAACATGTTTTGTGTTTTTAAAAATTTTGAAAACAAAATAACAAAAACACTTCCAAGTTTTTGTTTTTAAAAACAAAAAACAAAAATGTTATCAAACATGGCCTTTGCTTTTCATTTTTTTTTTTTTTTTTTGGAGGAGAAGAACCAAAGAACTAACATATAAAAAAGAGCACAAAAAGAGAATATATAATCTTAACCCATGACATTCCAAAGACATCACAGGTTCTTCTCCTCTGAAATAATAAAAAGATAAAGCTAAAAATGTCACTTCATTTGTTTCTTACGGTACTAATGATATCAATCTTACAGTAAGGTGAACAAATGGTATTTTTTCAGGGAAACAAAGACATTTTTTCCCCATTTGTCTAAAATGCTAAAATCAATTTCCCTTTAGGTACTGGAGACATGATGTTGATATATTTTTACGTCCAAAAGGGAAAAAAAAGAACGATTTCCAGACAAATTTAAATGTTATCAGTGGAGTATAAGAATGAGAGAGCAGTCAAGTAATACCTGGGCGGCATTGTTAAATTCCGGTAAAGGGTTCCCATTATTGTATGTAACTTTGACAAGTTCATCCAAGGTGTATCCATAAAGTATGTCATTCTTCCCCAGCTGTTTGTTTAGACCTTCGACGTAATTACGATGATGCCCACCCCAGTGCATCTCCAGCGTCTTTTGACTCATATAGGGTTCTAAAGCATCCTACAAAGTTATAAAACACGGTAGTCAAAGCTAACTCTTTGTCAAAGACCTCAAAAGCTGCTATATGTTGAAAAGAACAATATCATGCGTAATAGAAGCACCTAAAAGAATTTAAATCTAGACCAGTGATTAGGAACCAAAAGAGAGCAGTTTTTTCTTTCTTCTTTTTCCTTTTCATCATGATCATGTGTAGACATAACATAACACCCAAACTTTGAATACGTTATCTTTCATTCTAACATTACCTCTCTTATCAATAAAAGTTCCTTGATACTCTTATTTGTATTATTAGGCACCATAGTTCATTTCTTTCAATCTTCTGCTGTCTTATCATTTCTAATAGACCAATCACTAAAACAAACACAACTCTTTTTTTGGGCGTTCTCTTATCTCTGCTCACATTTTCACCCTTTTATTGGAAAATGTAGTTTTATGTACCACTCGAAAAACTGATTACTAGTATGATGAGAAACATAGAAAACACATAAACATGTTATTTCTTGAAAGGCTATTAGAGAATATAGCACCGGACAAATTTCAGGGATAATCAATGGACATAACAAAATGAATCACTAGGCAAATAGGCCATTAAACGAGTCAACCAGCATTATACCTCTTGAGATGAGAGTTCATGAGATGCAATTAATTTGGCAGTAGAAGCTAGATGCTGACTTTAATAACATAGTATAAGTTCATAGTTCATAAGAATCTATTAGCAATAAATGTCAAGTTTCAAACAATCTCATAACTTTCCTTCATAGACAGGGACGCATGGCATAATTTATTTGGCTGTTCCTGGTAAAGTAATACATGTAACTTAATAGCTTACAAGTTTATATGGTGGCGTCTTTAAGCCATGGTAAGCATAAACTTTAGAAGCTCTACGGAACCCATCAGGCCATCTTTTCTGCAACAGAAAGCAAAGATACGTGGATTTTATTAACTTCATTGCATTTCAGATAAAAAGGAATCAAACTAGTACAAAGGTTTAGCTATTATACCCAGTACACAAAATAATAGAAGATAGAGCAAAAAGTAACTATTTGAGACCGAAGACATGAAGCCTTAGATTCTTGGTTAAACCAATAGATCACAATTCAGTACAACCATAAAGGATCAATTTTTCGTGAGTAGAGCATCAACAGCTTATTCTACAAGCCATATCGGGTGCTTCTAAAAAATCCCATGACTCTACTCAAATCCCATATAACAAATTTAGGCAATAATTTTCGCTTATAAAGCACAAAATCTGTTTGAATGACAATCATGTGGCGATTTCAGCGCGGGCACCTTAAAAAAATATCACATATCCATCCTTTCCACTACTCAAGATATATTTTCATTCCGAAATTAAATAAAAATAAAAATCCCTTCTTGAATAAAAATGATTACAAATGAATAACACAGTGCAATCACAAAAAACTCTAGCAAGCTAGAAATATGTATTAGCAGCAACGTTATTATCAAAATAGGTGTTAGAAAAATAATAAAGGCATTAAATAAAATTGCACTTGCCTGATAAGATAGCTTTAGACTCTTCAGTCTCTGTGAAAAGTCAGTTACTAAAAGATGGGAACTTGCAGGAGAAGAACTATAACAACAATAACCCATTTCTGCTCTGTAAAACCATGCCTCAAACCCGGTTAGTCAATAAGGAATACGTATAAATACATAAAAGGTAAATATAATACAGAAACTAAAATTTGCAGCAAAACAAACCATATACCGTAAAAAACAAGCCATAGCCAAACCATCATCATTCCTGAACATATTTGCAGCAAAATTGGAACATTGAAATTTGAATACTGATTTTCGCTCCAATAAATAAACAAAGCAGCCATAGCCCATAAGTCAGAACAAACCCAAAATCAAATTCTATTTTGCAGACATAAGTGAGAACTCAGAACAATCAACAAACTAACAAAAAAATACCAAACTCCCTTAGTTAGAGCCGTAGCCAAAGTTTCACTTTAAGGTCAAGAGATGTGAGCAAAAAAGATATACCACAGAGCCGCTGCTGTCAAGACTCGGCACTCGAGGACACGCCGTTCGCCGGTGCCTTTCACGCTGAGGAGTGAAGCGTTGGCTCGAGCTGAGTGAAGAGGGAAGGGAAAGGAACGTCGAACACTCGAACTCGTTGGGATTTTGTTTTTAGGAATTAGGATTTAGTGCCGGGTGTAATAATATATCTATATCTATATCTATATCTATATCTATGTATACAACATATGTTAAAGCTCAAAGGGGTTTGGGAGGGGTTTCATTGCCGTTTGTAATTTTAGAGGTATATATATATATATATATATATATATATATATATATATATTGCGTTTTTTTATGGGAAAAAACGCATTTTTAAGGGGAAGATGAACTCTTTTTTTTTCTTCATAAATTTGAGTCCCGAGTATAAATAAGATAAGTTTAGAAGATTAAAAAAATAAATAAACAAAAGTATAATAGCAAAAAAGTAGAAGCAAAGTGAAATTATAGAAAAGACTTGGTGTTACCCTTTGAAAGCGCGGCACACGTCGACGTGCACGTGGCCGTTTCCCCTCTCCCTTTCTATCTATACTAGTTTATGCACAAGCGGAATGCGAGTGTATAACATGTGTAAAATAATATAACGTATGAAATTATAGAAAATACTTGATTTCTCTTGGACCCTTTGAAAGCGCGGCACGCGTCGACGTGCATGTGGCCGTTTCCCTACTCCCTTTCTAGCTATACTAGTTTTTGCACACGCGCTACGCGCGTGTACAACATGTGTAAAATAACATAACGTATGAAAAATATGAAAAATTATAAAGTATATTTTTGTTAATTTTTTTTAAATTGATATTTTTATAATTTTGAATAATTAAGGGGTTAAATTTATCATTTAATATAAATACAAGGGCTTTTTAAAAAATTTTCAAACTTAAAAAATAAAAATAAAAGCTTAGAACAAAGAAAATAAATAAAAAATAGTTATGGTAAAAAAAAATTATATGACAATGGTTGAGAGAAATTGCAAAAAAAATCCATCTAAATTTGCGTAGAAGCCCTCTAAAATTTCTTAAAAACCCCCAAAAGAGGCCCTTAAATACAATTATTTTAAGGGAAAAAAAAAAAAGAAAAACCAGGGGACGCCAAGAGTTGTCCGCAGGAGACGCCATGTGTCATCTCTTGGTGAGGTTTTTTTTTTTTTGTTGAGGGGAAGAAACAGATTGTGTCTTAGTAATATAGCAAAGATCTATACAACATAAATTAAAGCGCAAGAGGGGTTTAGGTGGGATTTCATTGCCGTTTGTATTTTTCGAGGGAGTGTTTTATTTTATTTTATTTTTTGCGTTTTTTTAATAGGGAAAAATGCATTTTTATGGGGAAAATTCTATACATTTGGGTCTAAGTATGAATAAGACAAATTTAGAAGATTAAAAAAATAAATAAACAAAAGTATAATAGCAAAAAATTAAGGGCAGAGTAAACTTACGGGAAAGGGCTTGACGCGTAGGCCCCTACGCATTAGGACCATATAAAAGCGCGGCGTCTGTTTCCCCCACTCCCTTTCAAGCGTGTGAACCCACCCCCCTCCCCCCCCACACCACACCACACCACATACTCTATTTGTTTTGTTTTTATTTTTTTTTCCTCCAATTTAGGCCATCTCCAATGAGGCACCATTTTCAAACCCAAATCTCAAATTTGAGTTTTTTCCCTCAAAAATCCTCTCCAATCAAGACACTATTTTTAAACCCAAAATGAGTTTTTGAATAGTATAACACCAAATATGGTGTTGCACTATTCATCAAACTCATTTTTGGTTTAAGTTTTGTTATTTATAAAATGACCCTTTAATTTTAAGATGTTTTTATTTTTGATCTAAATCATAATTTTTAAGTAAGATGTATATTGATGTTTTAGTTTTAATATATTTAATTATTTGTGTTTAATTTATTTTTTTAAAAAATCATCATTTCTAATTTAAAATACAGTTACCTCTTTAATTAAAATACAACACTGATATATATTTATATTAAAATTACATTGCATAATTAAAAAGAAAAGACATTCAATAAGCTAAAAGCAACGAATACATAGAGCATTGAAATTAAAAATACATAATGAGTACCAAAATTCCGATGCTTAAATGCATATCTACTATTTTTAGCTTTTTTATTTGTGTGTTGTAATGTATTTTTTTAATTAAATGAACGTTTATTATTAGACAATGATATAATTTTGTTCGGAATTAAATTGTCATGTAATATTTTATTTTGGTGAAATTGTCTAATAATAAATAACTTTTTATTAAGTTAGTGTGAAAGTAAAATTTAAGTGGGTCTAATTTGTAAAATTGATAAATATATGGCAATTATTGAAAATTAATATAATAAGTGATAAGAGGAATATACTCAGAATATTCTATTTTGGTGTTAAAAATAGTGTAATAGGTTGGAGATGAATTACTGTTTGATGTGACACTTACTGCATTTTGGTGTTGAAAATGGGAAAACCCATTGGAGATGGTCTTATTTGAATGACCACTGTATTCCGTATTAAGCTCATAATTTTTTTTTGGGTTATCTACATAAACACCCCCTAATGTTGTGCTATTGTTGCAGTTTGCACCCTAATGTTTAAAAACTATCATTCTTGCCCCCTAAAGTATTAAAAACTTATAGATATGCCCCATCTGTTACAATTTGTGAAAAAAATAGATTAAATTAATAGCATAATATTATTCTGTTGACACCTGTACAATTTTTAAAGATCAACTGCTTTCAAATTAAGAAAATTATAGTAATTAATTCTATATTTATTTTCACAAACACCCCCTTATGTCGTCTTTTCTTCTCAAAATGCACCTCGATCTTTTAAAATTTTGTATTCATACCCTCAAAAAATTGTACAGGCACCAACAGATTAATATTACGTAATTAATTTAACCCATTTTTGTTACAGATTATGACAGAGGGGGCAAATCTATAAGTTTTTAATACTTTAGGGGGCAAAAATGACAGTTTTTAAATATTAGGGTGCAAACTGCAATAATAGCACAACATTGGGGGGCATTTGTATAGATAACCCTTTTTTTTTTTACCATGGTCAGTTATATATTTTATTCTGATTTTTAACACCTATTATATATGCTGTGTTTAGTTTAATGCGAATAATATTTATTTTTTTTTGCTTTATTTTAAATTATTGTTGTTTCCTTTGTGAGTTGTCATTAGTTTTATGTTTATTTTTACTCAAAAAATTAATTTTTTTTTATTTCATCCATTCTTTTAGATTTTTAAAATTTAAAATTTTTTGCTTTTGTTTTATTTTTGTTTTACTATTTTAATGGCATAAAGAAAATTTTTAATGTCTTACAATTGTTTACTTTTTTTAATTAAAAAGGATTAATTTATTTTATTATGATTATCTTAAATTGTAATTTGGTGAATGACAAATAAAATTAAAATGTTCTCAACTAGTTAAATATATATTATGAAAAAATTTGTGGTAGGGTATACCTTATGGTAAAAACTGACTCAAGATGGTCTGTAACGACCCAAAACTCAAAACGATATTTTAGTACCGAAAAATACGGAAAAATTTGAACTTTTAAAATTAAGTTACAAAACCAAGCTTTTAATATTAAACATAAGGTTCACTAATCCTCATCATAACCAAAATATATATAATTTTAACATTTACAACATATGCGGAATTTAAAACTTTTCTTTGCCAACGATTAGCCGGTAGCCCACTTAAGATCTTACAGGTCGGTCCCGTCTACACTCGCTGTTCCCGTCATTGTCGCCTCGCCCCTTTTGATTTCGTTACAAGACGCCTGCGACACGAGCGCACTAGTGAGCTAATAGCCCAGTAAGTAGATAGATAAATATGTTGCTAAGTCTGGAGGTAATAAACAATCAAGGGATATTACAACACTATAATTTAACAACAGGACGGACTCGATGATCGCGTCATCGTAGTCCGAAGAGTAAACGTCACTCTTAAACAACCATGCACGCGGCGCAGATTTCAGAAATGGGGTGTTGAACCTACGCGGGGTACAATACCTGCAAAAGAGTTGTGACATTTAACGAGGTCGGATTCAACGACCCATTAATCTCGATAAAGTTAATCTCATACTTTATTCTAATTTCATTTAAGTTCACAACTCTCTGACTTAGCATATAAAAATACGTGTACACACGATTCGCATCCAGACCCCTTACGGGTCGTTCTAGAACTTATTCACAATCTCTCTTACGGGTCATTATAGAATTTAATACACATTTATACCCGTTCGCGGGTCGTTCTAGAACTTTATACACATCTAGACCCATTCTCGGGTCGTTCTAGAACTTTATACAAATCTAGACCCATTCTCGGATCGTTCTAGAACTATAAGCACTTTAGACCTCTTAGGGGTCGATCCGAAACTTCTCACGACTGGTGGTTCTGTCGGACTGTTTCGGATTGATTGCGCAATCATCCCACCGGGTTAGTTCGAGACATGCTATGGATTTTGGCCCCTCGGACCGTCCCGATATTCTTTGTGCTTGTGAGGACTCATCCTCCTTGGTCCTCTCTGCCCATTCCGAAACCTTTTACGGCCAGTGACCCCGTCGGGTCGTTTCGTAATTCATTATTGCACTTTACCCCGTCGGGCCGATCCGGATCGTCAAATCATAAGCTGCGGGGAGGGCCGTGGCTCTCCTCCCCAAGGCCCCTCGGGCCGTTCTAAAAGGTGGTTCGTTGACCTCCGCGAGGTCCCTCGGGTCGCTCCGAAATCTGTCATACATGATGGCCCCGTCGGGCTATTTCGGAACCAAATCATGATCGCGGCCCCGTCGGGCCATACTCAAATGATCAAATTATTGCGGCAGAGGAAGGTCGTCTGCCGACCTCCCCAAGGCCTCTCGGGCCGTCCCGAAACGTAATCAGTGGCCCCGTCGGGCTATTTCGGAACCGATCATGACTTGCGGCCCCGTCGGGCCCTACCCGTATACATACATTGCTTTCGCTCCCATTGTCTTGTCTTAGAGTTTTCTCTTTGACCTGCAATAAAGTCTCAACAACAACAGAAACAGTTTTATGTCTGTGGTCCCATACCCACCGACAGATATGCATTTGAATAAATACACGCACCAGTACATACCTAGAGAACACAACCTATCATAAACGAACCTACAGTCCCATACCTGCAGGCTCGTTGCACAAAAGAGACAAACATGATAAAAAGCCCGTATTCACCACCTTAACAAGAAAAGAGATCCACACAGTTTAACGGCCACCATTTTAGAAGCATCGTATGCTTGATAGAATCTCAACACATTCATAATTTATTCAAGCATTGTAAAGTTTGCTCGTGCCACAGTGGAGATCGACTTACTTGGGATCCTAAGCATCTTGCCTCGGTCCTCGCGGCTCTCTCCTAGTGGCGTCCTCCCTTGAAACTCGTCGTGCGACAAATCTGTCCAACAGCGAGTAAGAGGGTCAAAAGCCACTTTCCACTAGAAATTAATCAAAGAATCGAAGTATCATCGTCCCGTTCGTCAGTGACTTAGTTTTATCCATCAACCCAAGGCTAACAAGTATATTGTTTGCTTTAATTAGGCGAGAAAGAAATTCTGTAATCTAATTAGTTTCTGGCTTAGCTTTACTAAGCATCTAAATTTCAAGCCGAAAATCCGGCATAGTTTCCCCTCTTTTTCGGATATCCCGGCCAAAGCCTTCACCTAATTTCAATCCAGCACCGAACTAATTTCGGTCACAATCTTTCACAACAACTACGCAGACAATTTCATAATTATAACAATAAATTTCAAAACACAATCATAATTTAACACCGAGCCTCAGTGGCTCGGATTCCAAATAAGAGATATTGATATAAGTTGAGTACTAAGACAAAAGTCACATACGATGTCATTTAGTCTTAATGCTTGGATCTTATTTCCAACCGCCCGCTTATACCTTAATGGCGGTGAAGGGTTGAGCGTTCGAACTTGCATTGTTAACGTTCCTGCGCAAAGCACGAGAATAAAAGAAATCGAATCAAGTTTCGAACTTAAACAAAAGCAAGACGCGAAACGCTCGGACCCGCGACTCGATACTCGTTTTAAGCTCAAACGGACAAGTTTACAAAAAAAACAAACCAATACAACCAAGGCTCGTGCAACAAAACCAAATCCTCAAGATCACACAATTTTCTTTTTATTAATTTTATTCATTTAGGAAAATTCTCAATATGTTGCCTATTAAGATAATGATTCAAATTAATTTTTACAAAATACACAAAATAGAAAATTGTGTTACTCTGTTATATTCTCGGATCATATTTTATCAAAAACCACACTTCTTGGTCGATTTTCTAAATTTCCAAAACGACGCAAATTCACGAAGTCTCGTAATGCCTAAACACTCGAATTGCCAAGCTCACGCAGCCACGAAACATAATAAAATACCAAGCCCATACAAACATGTTAACTGAATTTAGTACATTGTCGAAATACTTTAAGCCACAAGTCGAGTGGAAATTTAAATCCTCGAACAACAAAGCCACTAGATAAATTTACTAGAAAATCTTTGTAATTAAAATCCCACATAAATAAGGTTTTTCCCATGATAATCTTTTCAAGCATAATTTACACAAGCAAAGGAATAAGACCAACCACATAGTTTATCAAGACCTGAATACCCCCAACACAAATCCCACGAAATTAAATTGCCCAAGACAAGGAACACGATAAAAACACAAGCCTTTCAAATATAAGATCTGATTCAAAATTCACCAAAGACTCCAAAATCGCGAAATCACTGTGATAACTCAAACATATCATAAACATAGCAAATTTTCAAGTCTTGGTACACGTTCAATCAATCAATCGATTAACTAAATTTCACAACGCACTTTAAAATTCGATTCGGCCACCACGACCCAATTATCTTCTAAATCGAACCAATTGTTTTAGATTCACGAGCTTAGTTTTCGAACGACGACAGTCCTTTGCTCAATACATGAGACTTCCAATCAATTTGAGGCAAACCCCTTTTTCATGATTTCAATTTACAAAAATATACTAAAATTCGTGCCACCAAAGTCCTTTAAACATCACAAAGGTTTTACAAAAAAACGAGCAACACTAACATCACTAAAATTATCCCACTGTTCCAAAATAACAAATCCATCACAAGTTCTGAGTGTAAGCACTAATTTACGCAGCCAAAAGTTTCCAACCACATGAGTTTCAAACCATACTAAGATTAACGAAAATGTAAAAGCCGTCACAATAGCAATTTGGCATAAATAGAATTCTCAACGATAATATTCTCCAGAAAGAGAAATTTCGCAAACAATGGCACACCAAACCAATCAAGGCATTAATCTGAGCATGACAAACACCATCAAAACTAGCACGTTGAAAAATATACGAGACTATTCGAAGCACACCATGGTGCCGTAACGAGCACGAGATTTACCTCGGTGTCGACTCGGATCTCGACGAATTTGGGTTGCCGTGAGCGGGGTGGAGCTCTGACCAGCTCGGTGATGCTGGGCTGCCGGAGTAAGGAGCAGCAGGGGAGAGGCCGTGGAGGCACGACTGAAGCTCGTGGCGTGACTTGCTCGCCGGAGTTAGACTCGCGCGACGACGCGCGGAGGCTGGGTTGACGGAGAGAAGGCGTCGCGCGGGTCACACGGAAGAGCTGGGCCCGCGGCTGGGGTTGGGCTGCCGCAAGAGGAGGGGGGTGCGCCGAGTTGCAGCTGGGCAGAGGCGTCGGGGTCGGAGCGACGCGGGGCGGTGCGAGCTTGGGCTCGCTGATCACGTGGAAGGGAGGCACGGCGCGACGAGACGCTAGCCGTGGTAGGGGCGCTGGGCTCGCGCGAGGAGGGCTGGGGGCCGTCGGCTGCTGGGGTCACGCGAGAAGGGCCGGGCGAGGCTGGAGGCGCGGAGGATTGGCCGTCGCAAAGCTTCGTCCGTATGAGGGGGCGCTGGGCCGGCGACTGTGCGCGCGAGAAGGAGAGGGGCGCAGGGCCGGCGACTGGGCGCGCGAGAAGGAGAGGGGCACAGGGCTGGGCTCGGGCTGAGCGGCGCTATAGGCAGGATTACGCAGGTGGCTGGGCACGCGAGCTAGGCGGAGGGGCGGCAGCGCTGGCAGCGGCTAGGTCGGCCGGCTGCTGGGCGAAGGAGAACGGCTGGGAGAGAGAGAGAAAGAGAGAAGAAGAAGAAAAGGAAAATCCAAGAGATGGGGGGGGGGGGGGGAGGGTGGCTGGTCGGCTGTGAGGGGGAAGAAGAGAAGAGAAAGAAACCCTAATGGGCTTGGGCTCAAATTGGTCAAAAAAAAAATTGACAAACGAAAATAAAATAAATTTTTCCAAGAGATATTAAAATTGCACACGTTATTTGAACACATAAACTTAGGAATTTTAATATCTTTCTCGAAACAAACACAAATTCCTAACACGTCCGAAAATTTGAAACTGCAAAATAATCATGCCAATTTTATAATTTCTCTCATAGCTCCAAATTGACCTGATTTGACGAAACTAGACAATTTTATAAAATGCTCACAACTGAGGCAAAAATACAAATTAATTAACTGGCACAGTGCTTTAGAAATTCAGGTCATTACATGGTCAGTTGTTGTTGTTTTTTTTTTTGGTCTCATTGATTAAAAATGTTGATTTGACGATCTAGAATCATTCCTTATCATATAGATTTTTCTATATATATATATATAAATATATATATATATAAATATATATATATATTTATATTACTAGCAAAATGCACATGCTACGGGCGTATGGAACAACATATGATTTCTAAAATAGAGAGAGATTTATAAAGATTAAAGAGTGGGAGATGAGGCAAAAGAAAAAAATATTAAAAAATAAAAATATTATTGCAAAAACAGGAGAAATGAGAGAGAAGTTGCAAATATTCTCGTAAGAATTTGTAACAAAGCCCCTCAAAAATTGTGCAAACCCCCCACACAAGTCCCTATGTACAATTAAAAGAAATTTCAGAGCCTGTCACGTGTCAAGCTCTGGTGAAGTAAATTTTAAACACTTAAGTATCTTAGAATATATAATTAGATATATAAGAGCATTTCTAATGCAATGCTAAATTTGTGTGCCAATGCTAAAATTTGACATTTTGGCGTGAAAAGCATTTGTGAATAGAGGTGATTGCTCTCTTCCATTAATATACTTTGGTGTTTTCTCTTTTAATTGTTTGATCATATATCAAATAATTGTAAGTTATAATCTATATTCTAAAATAGTATCATGTCTATTCTTGTTAGAGGTTCAAAGTCATATAGTTACTCTAGACCTAAGTATTGGGAGTACATCTTTACAAAGCTTAGGTCGTTAAATCTTGGAGGTTAAACCGCCGTGAAGTCTGTATTGTATCTGGATATTTATTCGAGAGGGGCAGAATTTATCCTTTAAGGACAATGCCTAGCACACCTCGACCTTACTTCTGTCTTTGGTAATATCCTATTATTTTCTGTATTTTTCTAAATACCCCCAACATAATATCCATACTCCATGTGTTGGAATGTTGCCCTAGGAGTTAGGTTTTTATAATATTAGTTTGTAATATTATCATTTGCTGATTAATAAAATAAGTAGACATTTTTATTATTTTGTTTGGAATTTTATTTTACATAAATATTCATTAAATATCCAAAATATGTTATGAAACTAATTCTTGATATTTATAAGTGTTTTATGAAATATCAAATTATTTAGTTAACACGTTTAAATAAATGGTGGGTGATTGATCAAGATTGGATAGCTTGATCCGAAATCATATACGTGGAACATTGTTAGTGTAGCGACACTCAATGGGAGCGTTCTGTATAGTTAGACTATACACGACTCGGACCGACTCGTAACGAAGTATCTTTGAAGAACCGTTACTATACTTATGACGAAGTCAAAAGATGGTCATATGAGAATTGATCTCAATCTTGAGTAGCCACACACTCTTAGGTCGCGTTTGCAGGTTCTTTAATTTGTTCATTGCAATGGAATGAATACTTGCATTTTGGGAGCTCGCGACGGGATCGCTGAGGAATGGGGACTTCACAGACATGGAATCCAGCTTCCAATCATAATGAGAGTTAATATTGGTTCCCTTAAAGTGTTGATTCTAGAACTAAATGGTTGCGTGCACATTCATGATCATGTCGTGAATCAATCGTTCACTGGTGAAACAACAATACTTAAGGAATAAGAAACGACCCGAGGGGTATAACGGTACTTGCACATACTCGGGACGTGAACTAATCTGGAGGGTCAAATCTCATGAAATACTATATCAGTGGACGTGCTCATCGAGCAAATTATTCTGATAATTTCAAGAGTGCAACTCTGGATTTTTAGTGGAGTAACCTCGGAGTTGATAAATTAGATTTTTGACTGAAGAGTTTTAGTTAAATGTCTCAATTTATCGGAGCTTGAATTATTAGGTCCATGGTCCCCGGACTGACTCCGTAAAAATCAATAAAGAAAACTTCATAATATAGTTAATGTTGACTAATTATATTGTCTCACAACGTATAAGTTAACTATAGTTATTTATTTAAGGTTTAAATAAATAATTGTAATGTTGATTTTAAATTAAATATTAGTGGAATATATTATTCCTTCCATTATTTAGTTTGGGAGATTTTATAGGAAAAAATAAAAGAGATTTTATTGTATTAGAATTATTTAAGTGTTAAATAATTGTCTCCCTTTTTAATCAGAGCAAGAAAAAAGTCATGTGTGATTTTTTATAGTGTTAGGTGCCATTATCAGAGGAATAATCCTCTTAGTTTAATTAATTTGATTAATTAAATCAAATAGATAAACATTAGGAATTAAATTAGATTTAAATCTTAAAATATCTTTATTTTAAAATAAAAGATAATTATGAGATAGTTCTCTAAAATAATTAATTTTGAATTAAAGATATTTATTTTTAGGGAGACTTTTTCTCAGAGGAAAAAGTCTCCCACTGTTGGCGCAAAATTTGAGCAGGGCAGGCTAAGTTTTGGCCCACTCCTCTATATTCTATCTCTATGATTAGGCTAAGTTTTGACCCACTCCTCTATATTCTATCTCTATGATTTAAATAGATTTTAGAAACATATTACGTACAATATTTTAGACAGTTAGAAAAATTATTACGTACAATTTCTTTTACCCAAAAAAAAACAAAACCTCTCAGAGCCTTTCTCTACTCTAAAAATTCGCCCCCTCAGCCTAAAGAAAGAAAATTATTTTCTTTCCTATTACCTTGTGAGATTAAATCTAAGCCCACACTTTAGTTCTCTAATTGACTCATTTGGAGCTCAAACAAGCCTGAAAAAATCACTGTGCGCTCAAACAAAGTCATTATAACTTGTTCACCGAAATCGAGCCTTTAGAGGGCATTTTAGGCTCTGAAGATAATCTAGCAAATTTTTTTAATCCCAAATGAGTATTTAAATATGTAATATATTATAAGAAGTCTTAGGGACTCATTTGGGGCTCAAACAATGCTTAAAAAGTGACTTCAGCCTCGAACAAAGTTATTATAACTAATTTTGCCAAAATCGAGGCTTTAAAAGGCTTTTTTCGATCCAAAGTAACTCTAGAAAATTTATTTTTATTCCAAATGAGTATTTAAACATATAATATATTATACTAAGTCATAGGGACTCATTTCGAGCTCCAACAAGCCATTAAATTCACTTCGCGCTCAAGCAAAATCATTATAATTAGTTTTACCGAAATCGAGACTTTAAAAGGTTTTGAGGCTCCAAAGTGACTGTAGCAAGTTTGTTTTGATATTAAATGAGTATTTGAACACAAAATATACTATAATAAGTATTATGGATGCATTTAGAGCTCCAACAAGCCTTAAAAAGTCACTTTGCGCTCAAACAAACTCATTATAACTAGTTTTGCGCCTTTAAAGGGCTTTTTTGGCACCGAAGTGACTCTAGCAATTTTGTTTTAGTCCCAAATGAGTAGTTAAACATATAATATATTATAAAAAAGTCTTAGGGACTCATTTAGAGCTCAAACAAGCAAGTGACTTCGCGCTCAAACAAAGTCATTATAACTAGTTTTGCCAAAATCGAGTCTTTAAAGGGCTTTTTAGGATTCGAAGTTACTGTCGCATATTTATTTTGATCCTAAATAAGTATTCGAACATATAATATATTTTAATAAGTATTAGAGACTCATTTGGAGCTCAGACAAGCCTTAAAAAGTCACTGCGCGCTCAAACAAAGTCATTATAACTAGTTTCGCAGAAATCTAGCCTTTAAGGGGCTTTTTAGGCTCCGAAGTGACTCTAGCAAATTTTTTTATTCCAAATTAATATATAATAATAAGTCTTAGGGAGTCATTTGGAGCTTAAACAAGCCTTAAAAGGTGACTTCGCACTCAAACAAAGTAATTATTAACTAGTTTTGCTGAAATTGAGCCTTTAAAGGAATTTTTTGCCTCCAAAGTAACTGTAGCAAATTTGTTATGATTCCAAATGATTATTTGAACATATAATATTATAATAATTAAGCCATATAAAGTCACTCCGCGCTCACGCAAAGTGATAATAACTAATTTTGTCAAAATTGAGTATTTGAAAATATAATATATTATAATAAGTCATAGGGACTCATTTGGAGCTTCAACAAGCCAAAAGAGTATTTGAGCATATAATATTTTATAATAAGTCTTAGGGACTCATTCGGAGATCCAACAATCCATAAATAGTAACTTTGCGCTCAAACAAAGTCATTATAACTAGTTTTACCGAAATCGAGCCTGTAAAGGGCTTTTTAGGCTCTAAAATGATTGAAATAAATTTGTTTTAATCCTAAATGAGTATTTGAACATATAATAAATTATAATAAGTCTTAGAGACTCATTCGGAGCTCAAACAAACCTAAATGAGTATTTGCACATATAAGATATTATAATAAGTCATAGGGACTCATTTGGTGCTCAAAAAAGCCTGAAAAAGTGAGTTCGCGGTCAAACAAAGTCATTAGAACTAGTTTTGTCAAAATCAAACCTTTAAAGAGTTTTTTTGGCTCCAAAGTAACTCTAGCAAATTTGTTTTGATCCTAAATGAATATTCAAACATATAATATATTATAATAAGTAAGCCATAAAGAGTCACTTCGCGCTCACGCGAAGTCATTATAACTACTTTTGCCGAAATCGCGCTCAAACAAAGTTATTATAACTAGTTTTGCCTAATTCGGGCTTTTAAAGGGCTTTTTCAGCTCCAAAGTAACTCAAGAAAATTAGTTTTGATCCTAAATACGTATTTTAAAATATAATATATTACAATAAGTCGTAGGGTATTCGCTCGAAAACACACGCAAATTTAACCACAAGTGCACTGATTGTTCAAGTAATAAAGTGGACAGATGAATCCGGATATCGTTCCCACGGAGAACTAACAAACCTAATTACCTAAGCACTATGAATACTAAATGTCTACTTTATCTAGGCTAGCAACTTAGATGAAGAATGATAAATAAAGAAAATAAGTGTAAACAAAAATACTATAAATAAAACCTAGGATCGATTAGCTTCCCTCAACGTGTCTTCTATTCCATTACTCCTAAATATCTCACCACAATTCTCAATTCTATGTTAGTCTAGGAATTTAAGAACTAAGTCGGAGCTCTCACTTTTTGACCTAAGTATATACTCAATTCTAACTCACGCGTCCGCTCGTTGAAATTTAATACATTCACACACGATTCGTAGAATCCTAAATCGGTCTCCTCTCGGTTCTTATGATTCAAAATTTGACTACCTAGACTTCCAATCTCCTCTCGGTACTTATGGCGTCTAAGCTGTAATTCTCGTTATTCCCAATTCAATTAAATTGCCTATCTCAAGTTTAACCTAATTGAATCTAGAGTTTCTATCCAATCTCTCAATTGCAAATAGAAATAAATAAACCAACAAGAACACGCACATGAGAATTGAGTAATTGTAGCAATTTATTAATGAAAATTATAATAGATTCGACATTGAGGTCGGCCAATCTCTCCTAGAGAGAGATTTAGCCTCTTAAAACCAAACAAATAAGATATAAAATAAACTAGGGCTAATAATTTATACAAGAAATACAAGATAAGGAAATAAAGAGACTAAAGAAAGCTCAGGCAAGATTCGCAAGCAAATCCATCTTCATCTCCTGTTTGAGGAGTCAATCTTTCTCTTGGTGTTCTTGAGCTTCTTGTGGTGTTTTCTCTCTATGTGAACCTCCCTTTTTTCGTCCAAAAAGTGTTCTATTTATAGCCCAAGTGATTTGACCTAATTTTCCATCTTGAAACGAAGTTAAGACGTTGTCTTTTTTGCATCAACGAAGTTTGGCGGTCGTTCGGCTGAGTTTGGCGAACGACCGGCTCATAAAAAGTCGATGCTGAAAATTTGCCTGGTGACTGACTGCCCAGATCAGATGTTTGACCGCCCAGCTTGGCGGTCGATTGCCCCAAGTTGGCGAACGACCGCCCCAAGGTTTTTTTTTTTGCGATTCTTCACCCAGGGGTCGTTCGGCTGGATTTTGGCGAACGACCGGCGATGCCTCAGGTTTTTCCTTCATTTTGGCTATTTTAGGCGGTCTTTATCTTTCCCCCTGATTTTCTTACTTTTCCTTCACGATTTTTTTGTTTTTTGGGTTTCTTCATCTCAATTTCTGTTTTTGTTCTCAAATCACCTATACACTCACAAAACTCATCAAAACACATTAAAACTTGAGGAAATTACAATAATTCAAGATGAAAAATATGATATATGAGTGAGTATATTGCTCACTCATCATAGGGACTCATTTGGAGCTCCAACAAGACATAAAACGTCACTTCGCGCTCAACCAAAGTCACTATAACTAGTTTCGTCAAATTCGAGCATTTAAAGGGCTTTTTGGCTTTGAAGTGACTCTAGCAAATTTGTTTTGATCTCAACTGAGTATTTGAACAAATAATATTTTATAATAAGTCTTAGGGGCTCATTCAGCAATAAGAGAATCCATAAAAAGTCACTTCACGCTCAATCAAAGTCATTATAACTAGTTTTGCCGAAATCGAGTCTTTGAAAGGCTTTTTAGGCTCTGAAGTGACTGAAGCAAATTTGTTTTGACCCTAAATGCGTAGTTGAACATATAATACATTATAATAAGTTTTAGGAACTCATTTTGAGCTCAAGCAAACATTAAAAAGTGACTTCGAGCTCAAACAAAGTCATTATAACTAGTTTTGCCGAACTTGAGCCTTTAAAAGGATTTTTTGTCTCCAAAGTAACTCTAGCAAATTTGTTATGATCCCAAATGATTATTTGAACATATAATATTATAATAAGTAAGCCATAAAAATTCACTCCGCGCTCACGCAAAGTGATAATAACTCGTTTTGTCGAAATCGAGTATTTGAAAATATAATATATTATAACAAGTCATAGGGACTCATTTGGAGCTCCAACAAGCCATAAAAAGTCACTCGCGCTGAAGTAAAGTCATTAATATAGTTTTGCCGAAAACGAGACTTTAAAAGGCTTTTTAGTCTCCGAAGTGACTGTAATAGTTTTGTTTTGATCCTAAATGAGTGTTTGAACATATAATATATTATAATATGTCTTAAGGACTCATTTCGAGCTCCAACAGGCCATAAAAAGTCACTTCACGCTCAATCAAAGTCTTTATAACTGGTTTGGCCGAAATGAAGCCTTTAAAGGGCTTTTTAAGATTCGAAGTAATTGTAGCAAATTTGTTTTGATCCTAAAAGAGTATTATAACATGTAATATATTACAATAAGTCTTAGGGACTTATTTAGGGCTAAAACAAGACTTAAAAAGCCACTGTACGCTCAAGCAATGTCATCATAACTATTTTCGCCGAAATCGAGCCTTTAAAGGGCTTTTTTAGATCCGAAGTGACACTAGCACATTTGTTGTTATCCCAAAAGAGTATTTGAACATATAATATATTATAATAAGTCTTACGGACTCATTTGGAGATCCCACCAGCCATAAAAAGTCACTTCGCGCTCAACCAATGTCATTATAACTAGTTTTACTGAAATCGAGACTTTAAAGGGCTTTTTAGGATCCGAAGTAACTGTAGCAAATTTTTTTTGATACTAAATGAGTATTTGAACATAAAATATCTCCTAATATGTTTTATGGACTCATTTGGACCTCAAACAAGACTTAAAAAGTCACTGTGCACTCAAACAAATTCATTATAACTAGTTTCGCCTAAATCGAGCCATTAAAGGGCTTTTTTTTAGCTCCGAAGTAACTCAAGCGAATTTGTTTTGATATCGTATCTTAGCATATAATATATTAGAATAGGTCGTAGGGACTTATTTGGAGCTCCAATAAGCCCTAAAACGTCACTTCACGCTCAACCAAAGTCATTATAATTAGTTTCGTCGAAACGGATCCTTTAAAAGGATTTTTTTGGCACAGAAGTGGCACCAACAAATTTTTTTTTATCCCAAATAAGTATTTGAACATATAATATATTATAATAAGTCTGAGGTACTCATTTAGCGCTCAAACAATTCTTAAAAAGTCACTGCCCGCTCAAACATAGTCATTATAACTAGTTTCGCCGAAATCGAGCCTGTGAAAGGCTTTTTAGGCTGCGAAGTGACTGAGGCAAATTTATTTTCATCCTAAATGAGTATTTGAACATATAATATATTATAATAAGTCTTAAGGACCCATTTGGAGATCAAACAAGCCCTAAAAAGGGAGTTTGCGGTCAAACAAAGTCAATATAACTAGTTTTGCTGGAATTGAACCTTTAAAGGGCCTTTTTAGCACCGAAGTAACTCTAGCAAATTTTTTTTGATCCCAAAGAGTATTTGAACATATAATATATTATTATAAGTAAGCCATAAAAAGTCCCTTCGCGCTCACGCAACGTCATTATAACTAGTTTTGCCGAAATTGATACTTTAAAAGGCTTTTAAGGATACGAGGTGACTGTAGCAAATTTGTTATCATCCTATATGAGTATTTGAACATATAATATATTATAATAACTCTTAGGAACTCAGTTGGAGCTCCAACAAGCCATAAAACATCTGTTTGTGCAAAACCAAAGTCATTATAACTAGTTTTGCCGAAATCGAGCCTAGCACTTTTTTGGCACTGATGTGACTCTAGCAATTTTGTTTTTATCCCAAATGAGTATTTGAAGAGAAAACATATTATAATAAGTCTTAGGGACTCATTTGGAGCTCCAAAAAGCCGTAAAACATCACTTCGCTCACAACAAAAGTCATTATAACTAGTTTTGCCGAAATAGAGCCTTTAAAGGGGTTTTTAGGATCCGAAGTAACTGTAGCAAATTTTTTTAATCCTACATGATTACTTGAACATATAATATATTATAATAAGTAGTAGGGACTCATTCAGAGCTACGAAAAGCCATAAAAAGTCACTCGCGCTGAAGCAAAGTCATTATAATTAGTTTTGCCGAAATCAAGATTTTAAAATGCCTTTTAGGCTCCGATGTGACTGTAGCAATTTTGTTATGATCCTAAATGATTATTTGAACATATAATGTATTATAATATGTTATAGGGACTCATTTGGAGCCCCAAGAACCCATAAAAGCACTTCATTCTCAACCAAAGTCATTCTATCTAGTTTTGCCGGAATCGAGCCTTTCAAGGGTTTTCTAGGATCCGAAATAATTGTAGCATATTTTTTTTGACCTAAATGAGTACTCAAACGTGTAATACATTACAATATGTCTTAGAGACTCATTCATAGCTCAAACAAGCCTTAAAAAGTCACTGTACGCTCAAACAAAGTCATTTTAACTTGTTTCGCTTAAATCGAGCCTTTAAAAGGCTTTTTTTTAGCTCCGAAGAAACTCAACCGAATTTGTTTTGATCCTAAATACATATCTTAACATATAATATATTATATTAAGTTGTAGGGACTATTTTGGAGCTCCAACAAGCCCTAAAACGTCATTTCGCGCGCAACTAAAGTCATTATAACTAGTTTTGCCGAAATCGAGCCTTTAAAGGGTTTTTTTGGCATCGAAGTGACTCTAGCAAATTTTTTTTATCACTAATGAGTGTTTGAACATATAATATATTATCATAAGTCTAAAGGACTAATTTGAAACTCAAACAAGCCTTAAAAAGTCACTGCCTGCTCAAATAAAATCATTAGTTTCGCCGAAATCGAGCCTGTGAATGGCTTTTTAGGCTGCGAAGTGACTGAAGCAAATTTGTTTTAATCCTAAATGAGTATTTGAACATATAATATATTATAATATATTTGGAGCTCAAAAAAACCTTAAAAAGTAAGTTCGCAGTCAAATAAAATCATTATAACTAGTTTTGCGGAAATCGAACCTATAAGGGGCTTTTTTTGCTCCATAGTAACTCTAGCAAATTGATTTTGATCCCAAATGAGTATTTACACATATAATATATTATTATAATTAAGCCGTAAAAAGTCACGTCGTGCTCATGCAAAGTCATTACAACTAGTTTTGTCGAAATCGAAACTTTAGAAGGCTTTTAAGGATCCGAAATCACTGTAGCAAATTTGTTTTGATCCTATGTGAGTATTTGAACATATAATATATTATAATAACTCTTAGGAACTCAGTTGGAGCTCCAACAAGCCATAAAACATCATTTTGCTCTAAACCAAAGTCCTTATAACACATTTTGCCAGAATCGAGCCTTTAAAGCGCTTTTTTGGCACCGATTTATCTCTAGCGATTTTGTTTTTTATCCCAAATGAGTATTTGAATAGAAAAAATTTTATAATAAGTCTTAGGAACTCTTTTGGATCTCCAACTACCCATAAAACATCACATCGCTCTCAACAAAAGTCATTACAACTAGTTTTGTAGAAATCGAGCCTTTAATGGTGTTTTTAGGATCCGATGTAACTGTAGCAAATATTTTTTATCCTAAATGACTATTTTAACTTAGAATATATTATAATAAGTCGTAGGGACTCATTCGGTGCTTCGACAAGCCATAAAAAGCCACTCGCGCTGAAGATAAGTCATTATAACTAGTTTTGCCAAAATCGAGATTTTTAAATGCTTTTTAGGCTCCGATGTGACTGTAGCAATTTTTTTACATCCTAAATAAGTATTTGAACATATAATATATTAAAATATCTCTTTGGGACTCATTCCGAGCTCCAAGAAGCCATAAAAGACACTTCACGCTTGACCAATGTTGTTATATCTAATTTTGCCGAAATCGAGCCTTTCAAGGGCTTTTTAGGATCCGAAGTAACTGTAGCTAATTTGTTTTGACCAAAATGAGCACTCATATATGTAATATATTATAACAAGTCTTAGAGACTCATTTAGAGCTTAAACAAGCCTTAAAAAGTCAATGTGCGCTCAAACAAAGTCATTATAACTAGTTTCGCCTAAATCGAGCCTGTAAAGGACTTTTTTTAGCTCCGAAGTAACTCAAGCAAATTTGTTTTGATTCCAAATACGCAACTTAACATATAATATATTAAAATAAGTCCTAGGGACTCATTTGGAGAACCAACAAGACCTAAAACGTCACTTCGTGCTCAACCAAAGTCATTATAACTAGTTTCGCCGAAATCGGGCCTTTAAAGCGCTTTTTTTTGCCCCGAACTGACTCTAGCAATTTTTTTTATCCCAAAATGAGTATTTTAACATATAATATATTATAATATGTCCGAGGGACTCATTTGGAGCTTAAAAAAGCATTAAAAAGTCACGGCCCACTCAAACAAAGTCATTATAACTAGTTTCGTCGAAATAAAGCCTGCGAAGGGCTTTTTAGGCTGCGAAGTGACTGAAGCAAATTTGTTTTAATCCTAAATGAGTATTTGAACATATAATATATTATAATAGGTCTTAGAGACTCATTTAGAGCTAAAACAAGACTTAAAAAGTGAGTTCGTGGCCAAACAAAGTCATTATAACTAGTGTTAGTGTATTTTTGTGTTGGCATGTATTTTTGGCAAAACATATTCTAATATGGCAAGTATCATTTTGACATCAAAAGAATTTGGTATGATTTATTTCTTCCATCAAATATCAAGACTATCCATTTATATCAAGATTTCTGCTTTATTTGGATGAGATAGACGAATTTTCTATAGCTGGAAAGTTGTGATTCTCGGAGTCAACTTTTGCCAAATAAACCTGGTATATTTGGCAAGTCTGGATTCACATTGATTGCTGTATGTTCTGGTACTCGGGTGTTGCAATGCCCGACCTATATTTGGCAAGTCTTCTCACACATTGATTGCTCGATTATCTTGTGGTGATTTTGTTGACTTCGTGTGCCTTTATTCAGAATATTCCCATGCTGACTTTGGTGAAGATTGTTCAGTTATTGTGTGCAATTAATGGGTAATATTCTTTGGCTCATTATGGAAGGTTTTGGTTACCCATATTCTTTGGCTCATTATGGAAGTTTTTGGTTCTTGCCTTGGAGAGCATCCTCTCCTGTATAGTGACTTTAAATTGGTGAAGCAAGAGGAATTCTTTGTAGACCATCATCGTGAGTTCTTGTGAGAGAGAGTTGAACACAAAATCTGGGTTTGTGTTCTTGGGTTTTATATACACTCGTATGAGGTGTTCTCTCATGGTGTTGCGACACCTTGAGTTTGAGTGTTGAGTGAATTTTATAAAGGGAATTGGTGAGAGTCTACACGGGATGTGTGACTTGTAAGGCGAGGGGATCTCGTCCGGGATTATTGTAAGACAAGGGGAGCTTGTCGGGTAGATCACTAGGAGACACGGGAGGTCGGAGTTAAAGATTGAGAGGGAGTCGAAATCTTGTAATTGTCCGAGGTGTTCTCGTTTCTTGATTTGCTAGTGGATCTTTTTATCTGGGAGTGGCCCCGCAGACGTAGGCGAAGCCGAACTGCGTAACCAATTTCCGTGTGCTATTTACTTTATCCGCTGCAATTTTTTTTGTTACTGTTCACTCATTATTTAGTCCATCTCGGTTTTAATTTCGTCTAGTGTTCCCTGTCAGTGTTGCAACACCGACTGAGAACACCTGCTAACAAAACGGTTCTTTCAATTGGTATCAGAGCGGGTCGCTTGTGCTTTAAGCGAGATCCGTAGTTTTTCAGATCCGTTTTGACGAGATGGAATTTCTTAGAGAAGGAGGCTCCGTACAACGTCCGCCTTTGCTTGACGAAAGTAATTACGCTTACTGGAAGGCTCGTATGAAGGCTTTTATCAAGTCTATGGATGAGAAAGCGTGGAGGGCTATTCTTACTGGCTGGGATCATCCTATGAAGAACGATGACAATGGAGAATCAGTAAAGAAATCAGAAGTAGAATGGACTGCAGTTGAAGATAGGCTAGCGAATAGCAATTCAAAAGCCTTAAACGCCATTTTCAACGCTGTTGATGCTATTCAATTCAAACTCATCTCAACATGTGAGTCGGCGAAAGAAGCGTGGGAGATCCTCCAGACTGCTCATGAAGGTACAGATGCTGTAAGATTGTCTAGACTTCAGATTCTTACCACTCGCTTTGAAAATCTCAGGATGGGAGAAGAAGAATCTATTATCGAGTTCAACGCTAGACTGTGTGATATTGCCAACGAGGCCTTTGCTCTTGGAGAAAAGTTCTCAGATGAAAAGCTCGTTAGAAAGACGCTCAGATCTCTTCCTAAGAGGTTTGCTTACAAAGTTACAGCGATCGAAGAAGCAAAGGACGTCCGGAAGATGAAACTCGAGGAGTTGATAGGATCTCTTCGAACTTTTGAGATGAACCTCGATGAAGAAAAAGGCGATAAGAAGTCTAAAGGAATCGCTTTTCAAGTTGGGAATCAGGAGGGACAAACAGAAGCTCTATGTGATGATTATGATGATGATCTTGCTGAATCAATTGCTAAGATCATTAAGAGATTGAACAAAATCAACAAGACCGGTTCAAGAAGTAGAAATCCGAGTGGAGGTTCAACCAGTGTTCCAACACCCAGAAGAAACACCTCCGCGAATGCTGAAAATTTTAATGCAGGTTCAAGATATAGATCCAATATGGGAAATAGCTTGGAGTCTAATGTCAAGAACAAAGGGATTCAATGCCGAGAATGTGAAGGTTTCGGCCATATACAAGCTGAATGTGCAAACACTTTAAAGAAGAAAAATAAGTCGCTAAACGCAACATGGAGCGATGAAGATTCAGATTGTAGTAAGGAGGATGACACTAATCTTGTTGCTTTTGCTTCCAGATCTGATGGTGTTGCTGAAGAAGGTGGTGCAAGTTCGTCTAAGAACACTGCTGGTGTCTCTGAAGGTGTTCCAACACCTGTCTACGAAAGCAGTGATGATGATGACTTGACTGAAGATAATCTGTTTGAAGCCTATCAATTGATTCACACTAAGTGGATTGAGCTTACAAAGATTTGTGAACGAAAGACTGCCCAAATTCAACAATCAAACATTGAGAAGAACAATCTGGAAAAGATAAATTCAGAGTTGGAGTCAAAACTTATAGAAAGTCAGGGCAGTGTTGCAACACTCAAGGCAGAACTGGAGAAAATGCAGAAGTTGGTAAAAATGCTAAACTCTGGCTCTTCTAAATTGGATGAAATTTTGTCTACAGGAAAAACAGAGAAGGAGCATTTTGGCCTTGGGTACACCGGACAGACAGGAAGTGGACAAACGATTTTTGTTAAAGGAACTTCATCCGGAGTCAATGTAGAAGAAGATATGAAGGGCAAAAGAGCTGCTGGAACACCCATTAGAACTCCTGCTGTTGTAAATTCTGGGAAAGCAAATGTTGCAACACCTGCTGGAACACCAGGCAGAATGAGAAGAAGGAAATGGATTCCAACCTGTCATTATTGCAACAAACGAGGTCATATTAGGCCACGTTGTTTTCAATTCTTTGCAGATTTACGAAGAGCAAGTCAAGAGAGATTGCCACCTGGCAAACCAGTGAAGCAGGAATGGGTGAAGAAATCTGAAAGCAAGTGTAATATGGCAAGAAGTTCTTTGAAAGATGTGGAAGATATCAACATTCAAGAGAAGATTTTTCGTGGAAAGCACGTAGCTGATATGCAGGGGGAGTTAGACCACTGTGGTGACACTTCAGCTGGTCAGGTTGATGTTTCCGGGGGAGCTGAAGAATCAAACAAGAAGCCGGCAGAAAAGGGGAATATTCCATCGTTCTTGATATTGCTATGCCTTTTCTTGGCAAAAAGGGGGAGTAGATACTAGTTTGTGGGGTTTTGCCAAAAAATGCCAAAGGTGGAGATTGTTAGTGTATTTTTGTGTTGGCATGTATTTTTGGCAAAACATATTCTAATATGGCAAGTATCATTTTGACATCAAAAGAATTTGGTATGATTTATTTCTTCCATCAAATATCAAGACTATCCATTTATATCAAGATTTCTGCTTTATTTGGATGAGATAGACGAATTTTCTAGAGCTGGAAAGTTGTGATTCTCGGAGTCAACTTTTGCCAAATAAACCTGGTATATTTGGCAAGTCTGGATTCACATTGATTGCTGTATGTTCTGGTACTCGGGTGTTGCAATGCCCGACCTATATTTGGCAAGTCTTCTCACACATTGATTGCTCGATTATCTTGTGGTGATTTTGTTGACTTCGTGTGCCTTTATTCAGAATATTCCCATGCTGACTTTGGTGAAGATTGTTCAGTTATTGTGTGCAATTAATGGGTAATATTCTTTGGCTCATTATGGAAGGTTTTGGTTACCCATATTCTTTGGCTCATTATGGAAGTTTTTGGTTCTTGCCTTGGAGAGCATCCTCTCCTATATAGCGACTTTAAATTGGTGAAGCAAGAGGAATTCTTTGTAGACCATCATCGTGAGTTCTTGTGAGAGAGAGTTGAACACAAAATCTGGGTTTGTGTTCTTGGGTTTTATATACACTCGTATGAGGTGTTCTCTCATGGTGTTGCGACACCTTGAGTTTGAGTGTTGAGTGAATTTTGTAAAGGGAATTGGTGAGAGTCTACACGGGATGTGTGACTTGTAAGGCGAGGGGATCTCGTCCGGGATTATTGTAAGACAAGGGGAGCTTGTCGGGTAGATCACTAGGAGACACGGGAGGTCGGAGTTAAAGATTGAGAGGGAGTCGAAATCTTGTAATTGTCCGAGGTGTTCTCGTTTCTTGATTTGCTAGTGGATCTTTTTATCTGGGAGTGGCCCCGCAGACGTAGGCGAAGCCGAACTGCGTAACCAATTTCCGTGTGCTATTTACTTTATCCGCTGCAATTTTTTTTTGTTACTGTTCACTCATTATTTAGTCCATCTCGGTTTTAATTTCGTCTAGTGTTCCCTGTCAGTGTTGCAACACCGACTGAGAACACCTGCTAACAAAACGGTTCTTTCAACTAGTTTTGTCGAAATCGAACGTTTAAAGGGCTTTTATAGCCCCAAAGTAACTCTAGCAAATTTGTTTTGATCCCAAATGAGTATTTGAACATATAATATATTATTATAAGTAAGCCATAAAAAGTCACTTCGCGCTTATGCAAATTCATTATAACTAGTTTTGCCGAAATTGATACTTTAAAAGGCTTTTAAGAATCCAAAGTGACTGTATGTCACGACCCGCTAGCACGAGCCGCAATGGCTTTAACATCTTACTTTCATACTTAAATTATTAAATCACAACATAATATAAGTAAAATAACGCATGCGCTTTTCTTTTTTCTTTTTTTACAACATAGAGTAATTACATCAAACATAGATATTTATGTCATTTATGTTTGCATATATATTCATCATAAAACATATATATGAGGTCTGGGTATAGACTCGCTGATGTCACAGGTCTTGTCCACATGCACGCTCTCCAGTGCTCGACAATCCCACATCATTTCGTTTGGAGTTTACCTTTATCTACAACATCAAGAAACTTAGTGAGTTGCTAAACTCAGTAAGTGACGAACTAACTAACCTACGAGTCAAGACAATGCAACATTACAATAATTCAATAAACATATATTTAAAATACAATAAACAATTAGAAAAAAATCAATCGTCTCATACCGATTGATTTCTGCTTCTAGAACTATCCATAAAAGTTCATACTTTCTTAGCGTTCGCCTAAGCCATTCCCGTAGACATCTCGGCGATTATGTTTTCATTTCAGTTATAGTCTGGGATCCACTAATGGAACCGCATAACTTTACTTTAATGGCGCCAAGCGGGGAGTGGGCCAGCTCACCTTGCAGAGCATCTCCCTGCTATAATTCCTCTTAGACAGAGCAAGCTCCGTCAATGCATTTCATCGTTACTTTCACTTTTATAGACATGTAAGAGGAATAGTAGTCTCAAACGACATTGGTACCATCGACATCGTTTCATAATTCTATCTTATGTTGTTGACTCACAATCCATACTTTTCTTAGAGGTTACGGGTTCGAGGTTAAATCCCCACCCTTGTTGTCCTCAATGTCATTCAACATTTTAATTAGCGCTCAAGACATAAATCCGAAGTCGCTAGGACATCATGCTTGGGCTTGAATCCAGCAATTAACGATGTCCATTTCATAACCCTCTTTTACCTTTGGTCCATGGACCTAAGGTTATTTCTTCGTATAAGGCTTGTTTCATAGCAACAAACAAGGCTCGGTGTACTTTTGTTCTATACGATTAACCTATCGGAACACGTCCCATACTACGTATTATTTAATGCAGGAGAAATCCTGATTTATCTTTATTATATTCATATTACCAGGACTCGGGCCTCTTCTTTTCAATTTCTATCGGTTTAAGCATAATTCATGAATTACACTTAAACATAGCACATAATAATGCAACACATAAAATACTTCTTGAGTTGTAGGTGCATCGTCTACTTACTTGGGTCACTTGTCTATCAATCCGGGTCGTTTCGTCTTAGTTTCCAAGGTCTCTGGGTCCGGGACATTTCCAGGTTTCATGACCAATAAAATAAAACCTTATTTAGCCTGATGACTAACTTTACTTGTACTTAAAAATAATTTCATATTGATTTAAACACATTTTATTAAGTACAAGTCATTTATATCATAAATAGGTTATTTTTCAACTTAAAACTACATTTGGTCGGAGTTCGGGGCACCGGGTGCTCTTTCAGTATGAGTCGGGTGCGCACGGGCTGCACAAGGGCCACACAGGGCGCCCACGGGCCGTGCTGGGCGCGTACGGGCTTCCCACGGCCGTCCACGGGCATGCTGGGCACGCACAAGGCGCAGGCAGCGCGTTTGGCGTGCCCACGGGTGCTAGCAGCGCGCCTGGCGAGCGTGCTGCATGCCAGTCGCGGGCGCTGCGCGCCTGCCGTCTACCTGCCGTGCGTGCTGCGCGCCCGCTGCGTGTGCTGTGTGCCCAGGCTACCCGGGTAGTGCCATTTTGGCACGAAAACATACTTTTTCATTTGCAAACCTATTTTTAATGGGTTTTCACTTCCTAAACACTTTAAACCACACTAAACATGAATAAAACCTTTCAAAAATGAATATTTAATTTATTTAGAACTCAAATCCCCAAAAATTATTTCATTCAGACCTAAAATCAAGCATAACATGTTCAACCTTAATTTAACTTGTAAATTCCTTTCTCAAGCAAAGCTATCCTTTCCTTTTTGTCATAAACTCATTAAATATAAAATCACCACTCAATTCAACATCAATAACATCAAACTTTATTACAAACCATCTAAAAATATACTTTTACAAATCTAAGGTTTTTCAGGAAAATAATTTTACCTTTGGTGTTTTGACTTTTCCTTTCTTGAACTTGTGGAACTTTTCTTCAAAACACTTCTCCAAGCTCTTAAGTGGTTTAAATACTGTATAAAAGAGTTATTAGATGTTGAGACTTAGCTTGAAAAATTGGTGAGAGCAAGGACTATTTTAAAAACTTACCTAGCTTGCTCTAAACCGAGCTTTATCCTTTATTCGTCATCCTCTTCTTTTCCTCCTCCTTCTTCTTCTCTCTCTTTTATTTCTCCTGCCTTTTTCCTACACTTTCTATTATGTATTTCTTGTTTAAAATTCGTTCACGGGCTGCCTATTTAAGTTAGAAGCTAAGCTAGTTGGTGTGTCACGACTACATCACGAAGACGTAAGCACCTTTCCACCTCAAGCTTGAACTTTGACACCTCCTTCTTGTATTATGCCAACAAAGCAATCTTAGGATCAGATTTAATGTATAAAGGATAGCTCATACTTGCCCATGTGAAGGTGAAACCCGCCGTGCTTACTTATTTTACAAAATTTGCACTTTAGTCCACCGAAATAAACCTTTAATGACATAGTCCGTTGTTACATTTCTAAACTTATTTTTTAGCCCTTCTAGTACAATTTCTTTCTATGATAATCTTCTTTATCCAATTATAAGATATTATGTAGATTTCTAGAATATATAGAGCTCATTTCCTATTTTTCCTAGGTGTTACGATTTCGGTCCCGAATTAGCGGTTTTTACTGAAATTTCATCGTAACTTCTTTGTTTGACCTCGGATTGACCTCGTAAACTCATTACTTGATAAAACTAATTATTTACTAACTCCTATTTTAGTAATTCGATTAATTGCACCTTATTAGTCGAAATAGGGTTTTGGACTCGCGATGGATTTTATGGAAAGAAAACATTCTCGAATGCTTTATAATTTACAAGAAATACATAACGGTTTATTCATCATAACATTTCTGGGACGTTGGGGAGTCGGGGTTCACAAACCCCTCCCCGTTACAAAAGTTTCGTCCTCGAAACTTAGAAAAGTGCTGGATATTTTTTCTGCATCTCACTTCCCAACTCCCAAGTTGCCTCTTTCGTTGTATGATTCTTCCACATTACCTTAATGAGCTGAATGGTCTTGTTTCTCAAAACTTTTTCCATGCGGTTCAAAATCCTAAGTTATTGCACTTCATATTGTAACTTTGGGGTAATTTCAAATTCTTGATGGGGTAACACATGCGAGGGTCTCTAATGTACTTTCTTATCATTGATACATGAAAAATATCGTGTACCTCAGACATAGAGGGTGGTAAGGAAAGATAGTAAGCTACCGCCCCTACTCGTTCCTAGATTTCAAATGGTCCAACAAATCGAGGGCTAAGCTTGTCTTCCTTGCCAAATCTCATGATCCCTCACATTGGAGATATCTTTAGAAATACTTGTTCTCCCACTTCAAACTCTAATGGTCAGCGTCATTGATCAGCATAACTTTTTTTTTTTTACAACTTTGAGACATCTTCATTCTTTCTTAATGCCCACTTCGTCCCAATGCACAGTTAATCGACATTTTCGCCTATAAAGAGCTTCGTATGGTGCCATACCAACTGTTTATTGATAACTGCTATCATAGGAGAATTCCACCAAGGATAAGTACTTGTCCCACAGACTTGAAAATCTAATGTGCATGTTCGAAACATATCCTATATGGTTTGAATTGTTTTCTCGCATTGGCTATCTGTTTACTGGTGAAAGGAAGCACTAAACTTTAATTTAGTTCCAGGTGCATGTTGGAGACTTTTGCAAAACTTTGAAGTAAAACGACTATCTCGATCGGATACTATTAAATTTGATACTCTATGTATCCGTACTATTTCTCGAACATAAAGTTCGGCTACTTTACTGAGAGTATAAGTTTTCTTTACCGAATAAAGTAAACAGATTTTGTCAAGCGATCTACTACTACCCAAATAGAGTTATGGCCTTCGCTCGTTATGGGAAGATCAGAGACAAAGTCTATAGTGACTTCGTCACATTTCCATTCAAAAATTCTAGATGTTGTAACAAGCCAGCTGGTCATTAATGTGATGCTTTAACCTACTGACAGGTAAGGCATCGTTCTACGTTAGCTATCACATTACGCCTCATTATGGGCTACCAATAATGTTGCTTCAGATTTTGGTGCATATTAGTAGCCCTGGGATGAACCGAATATGGGGTTTGTTTAGCTTCTTCCAATAGTAAAAAACTTAAAGTTCTCCTCTGGCACATATATTCTCTTATCGAACATTAGCGTTCCATCCTCTGCCAAAGTAAAGTTTTCTTGCTTTTGTTTTCGTACTTCATAAACGATTTCAGACAGTTTTTCATCATTCTATAGTTATTCTTTGATTTGACTAAGGAGTAGTGGTTGAACATACAATGCTGCTAATCTCTCATTCACCAATCGAAGTTCAAAAGTCAATATTTCCTTTCTCAACTGTTCCGAAAAAAATTCCCAAGTGACATTGGTGATCTACGCATCTGCCATCTTGTTGGCCTTATCTGGGTGGTAGTGAATATTAAAGTCATAATCGGTTAGAAACTCTAACCATCGCCCTTGTCGCACGTTCAAATATTTCTGTGTAAACAGATATTTGAGCGTTTTATGATCAGTGTAGACTTCACAATGTACTTCATAGAGATAATGCTTCCATATTTTGAGAGCGAATACGGCTACAGTGAGCTCTAAGTCGTGGATTGGGTATTGCGTCTCATAATCTTTCAATTGTCAAGAGGCATATGCAATAACCTTGCCATTTTACATAAGTACTGATCCCAATCCATGTTTTGGTGTATCACAATAAATTGTAAATCAGCTACTTCTTTGCGGAATCGTCAGGATAGGAGGAGTTGTTAACCTTTTTTTGAACTCCTGGAAACTTTTCTCACAAGCTTCCGTTAAGATAAATTTGTGTCCTTTGCGTGTAAATAAGGTTAATGGCATGACTATTTTCGAAAATTCCTTTTACAAACCTCCGATAATAGCCTGCCAGACCTAAGAAACTTCGAATTTCTAGAACATTCTTGGGTCATGACCACTGTACAACTGCTTCAATCTTTGTAAGATCAACCTTTATGCCCTCTTCAACTACCACATGGCCAAGGAATATCACTTTATCCAACCAGAATTCACACTTTTTGAACTTGGCGTATAGCTGTCTATCTTGCAATCTGCTCAACACTAGTTCTAAATGTTGTGCGTGTTCCTCCGTGGACTTAGAATATATAAGGATATCATTAATAAACACAATGAAAAACTTATCCAAGAAGTCTGCGAATACTCTATTCATCAAGTCTATGAAGACTGGGTGGAATGTTGGTTAGCCCGGATGGCATTACGAGAAACTCATAGTGCCCGTAACGAGTTCTGAATGATATTTTTTGAAGGTCTTCACTTCAGACTTTCAATTGGTGGTATCCTGATCGCAAATCTATCATAGATAACACTGATGATCCAATAAATTTATCAAATAGATCGTCAATTCGTGGCAACGGATACTAATTCTTAATCGTGACCTTATTCAACTCACGATAATCAATACAAAGACGTAGTGTTCCATTCTTCTTCTTTACAAATAGAACAAAGGCACCCCAACGTAAATGACTAAGCCATATGAAGCCTTTGTCAAGTAATTTTTTGTAACTGGGTCTTCAGCTCCTTAAGTTCTGTTGGACCCAATCTATATAAGGCTTTTGAAATCGAAGCTGCTCTTGGCATAAGATCGATGGAGAATTTTACTTCTCTATCTGGCAATAGATCCGTTAAGTCCTCAGGAAACGCTGTGAGATACTCACGCACGATAGGAATGTCCTTAGGTCAAGTCTTATCTTCTTTAGTCTTATCCACGATATTGGCCAAGTAGCTGTAACATCCACTTTCTAGAAATCTTTTGGCCTTGAGTGCAGAGATTGTAGGAACCAGCTTACTTCTTGAGGTACCTTTGAATTCAAACTTTTCACCTTTAGATGATTGAAAAAGCACACGCTTCTTCTGATAATTAATGACCGCATGATGCGTTTTTAGTCATTACATGCCCAATATCGCATCATTATCATTCATCTCGATTGAGATTAAGTTAGCATACAAGGTTCGTATTCCAATATTGATTGGAACACTTTTGAACCACGTCGTTGATTCGTACACATCTCCCTCAAGAGTTATCGTAATAAACAGATAAGTAAGCGATTTCGTATTCTATTCCAACTCATTAACCAATCTATTAGTCACATAAGAATGTGATGCACCTGAGTCTATAAGCGTATATAAAGAGAGGTTGGCAATAGAAAGCTAAAGTGTTACAACCGTAGTAGGGCCAACTTTAACCTCTCCTTCGTTTAGGCTATAGACTCAGGCATTTGCTCGGGGTTATCTTACTGTAGGGCCATCTTTCTTCCTTGTATTTTGGCATTCACGGGCAAAATTTCCTTCTTGTCCATAGTTGAAATGAGTATTTGTTCCGAGCTGACATTTTCCAAAATGAAGTTTTCTACACTTGTTGCAACGAGGGACTGTGTCCGTTGTCTTTCCATGTTCTTTTTAGTCCTCTATTCTGGCCTCCTGTTCCTCTGTTTCTATTCCATGGTTTAGCTTCTACTTCATTTCTATCTTAGAGTCGTGTACCATAGTCCTTAGTATATCTCTTTGTCTTGAACGAGGTTTGATTTTGGTTGGGAGGATTGGAGCTGGAGTTTGTTCAATGTTTAAACTTCCTGGCTTTGTGATTTCTACTTTTTTATCACGACTTTCCCATTCATCAACTTACAATGCCCTTTACACTGCATCTGCGTATGATCTGGGACCCACTTCTCCATTATCAACGCGCTTCTTTATCCAGTTGATTAATAGTACATACTACTTTTTCAGCGTTTATCAGCCTTATGTATCTAAATATTTGTCGTAACCTTTTAATCCAGCCCTCTGCTACTGCTGGATCAGGTATTCCATCAAACATGGGTGGTTTGTGTTGATGAAGCCGTTCGTAAACCAGTTAAACTATAATAGGGGCTAGGGGTTGCGCTTCGCGATAAGGGTTTGCAATTGTAACTGGCATTTCTGGCTTCTCCTGCAGTTGACTGGATTGTTCTTACTGGGCCGGTGCTTGAAATTGCTGTCTTTGTTCCTTAGGGTTATCGAGATGGTTAAACAGTTTGTTTAGTATCTTATTTTGCCTTTTGAGTTGAAAATACTTCTTTACTTAACTTTACAAATATGAGGACTCATCCTCCTTTGGGCTTCTTTGTCTTTTCCGAAACCTATTGCGGCCAATGATCTTGTCGGGTCGTTCCAGATTGTCAAATCATAATTATGAGGAGCACCGTATGCCGGCCTCCTTTAAGCCTATTAGGCTATTTTGGAACGTATCACAGCAACTCCCCATTGGGCCAGGCCTCCTTTCGTTCTGTTTCAGAACTCTAGTGTGCCTATATTCCGCTAGGTCGACGAGCTGCGCTAGCTACAGTTTATCTTTGCATGATGGCTTAGTAGCTGTAGAGTATGATTGATCATTACCCAAAAAGCCTAAGTACGAGTATATCATATATTATGTACATCACTAACGATTATGTACTAAGCTAGTCATGTCGAGGATTATAATCGGGATCCTCTACCATAATATCCCTTAGGTTGATATCATAATCTTCTTCCAGATCCAGTCGGGATCTTTGTCTGGATCTTCATCTGGGTCGGCGGGTACTTGATGAACATGTCCAGCTTTAGGTGATGGAGTGCGGAAGTTTGTTGCAAAATGAGATATATCGTGATCCTCAAACTTACGTTGCATTTCGTAGATATTGTGAAATTTTGGGACGGGCTCCGGTAGCCTATGACTTGCGTTGATTCCCTCAGAATATATCTCTATTTCTCCCAATTTTTCATGATCCTAGGACAAAAGTCGTTGATCTCGTGGAAAAATCCACTAGAATACTCAGCAACATGCTCTCCGGGTTCCTGGCAAAACTGTGCAACCTTGCGATCCCACACTATTTTCTTATCCGTGTAATCATATTCCTCTTCCATGATATGTTAGAAGCCTAACCAATTCTCGGGCCCCAACTGTTCCTCATACGTACTCTAGAATATAAGGCAATACCTCTAAAAAACATGGTTGTGACTCCCATGCGATGATAAAAAGGAATATGTAATTGATTAATCCAAAGGGTAGTGTGGTTTATCCAATCATCAAAGGTGATAATGCCTATTTCCACGTGATACTCCTTTGCGGAGGTTGGAATCATATTTAGGTAACTTAACCTAACTTGGTGGGTAGGCATCGGTTTGGTCATGCTCTCCTTTACTGAATCGACTAATATTTTGTAGAGTTTCCTTGACTGATTCCAAACATCCTACATTTAACATCTTTGATTAATACAGTCATTACTTAATTTGTAAAATGACGTACTTCTTGTGAAAACTTCGAGACTGGCGAGTCCGTACATGTGGTTTGTCAATAGGAGCGGCTTAACCCAGAGCTCTGATACCAAAAATTCTGTCACGACCCACTAGCACGAGCCGCGGTGGCTTTAACATCTTACTTTCATACTTAAATTCGTAAATCACAACATAATATAAGTAAAATAACGCATGCGTTTTTTTTTTCAACAACATAGAGTAATTACATCAAACATAGATATTTATGTCATATATGTTTGCTTATATATATCATAATAAAAAATATATATGAGGTCTGGGTATAGACTTGCGGATGTCACAGGTCTTATCCATATGTACGCTCTCCAGTACTCGATGATCACACGTCATTTCGTTTGGAGTTTACCTTTATCTACAACATCAAGAAACTTAGTGAGTTGCTAAACTCAGTAAGTGATGAACTAACTAACCTATGAGTCATGCCAATGCAACATTACAATTATTCAATAAACATTTATTTTAAAACACAATAAACAATTAGAAAGAAATCAATCGTCCCATACCGATTGATTTCTGCTTCTAGAACAGTCCATCACAGTTCATACTTTCTTAGCGTTCGCCTCAGCCATTCCCGTCGACATCTCATCGATTGTGTTTTCATTTCAGTTATTGTCTGGGATCCACTAATGGTACCGCATAACTTTACTTTAATGGTGCCAAGCGGGGAGTGGGCCAGCTCACCTTGCGGAGCATCTCGCTGCTATAATTCCTCTAAGACAGAGCAAGCTCCGTCAATGCATTTCATCGTTACTTTCACTTTCATAGACATATAAGAGGAATAGTGGTCTCAAAGGACATTGGTACCATCGACATCGTTTCATAATTCTATCTTATGTTGTTGACTAACAATCAACAACCCCCGGTACCTTATCATTTAAGGCATCCGAGCCACAATGAATACTTTCTTGAGAGGTTACAGGTTCGGGGTTAAATCCCCACCCTTGTTGTCCTCAATGTCTTTCAACATTTCAATTAGCGTTCGAGACATGAATCCGGAGTCGCTAAGACATCATGCTCGGGCTTCAATCCAGCAATTAACGATGTCCATTTCATAACCCTCTCTTACCTTTGGTCTAAGGACCTAAGGTTATTTCTTCGTATAAGGGTTGTTTCATAGCAGCAAACAAGGCTCGGTGTACTTTTGTTCTATCCGATTAACCTATCGGAACACGTCCCGAACTACGTATTATTTAATGCGGGAGAAATACCGATTTATCTTTATTATATTTATATTACCAGGGCTCGGGCCTATTCTTAAAAATTTCTATCGGTTGAAGAATAATTCATGAATTACACATAAACCTAGCACATAATAATGCAACACATAATATACTTCTTGGTTGTAGGTGCATCGTCTACTTACTTGGGTCACTTGTCCGTCAATCCGAGTCTTTCGTCTTAGTTTCCAAGGTCTCTGGGTCTGGGACTTTTCCAGGTTCCTTGACCAATAAAATAAAACCTTATTTAGCCCGATGACTAACTTTACTCGTACTTAAAAATCATTTCCTATTGATTTAAACTCATTTTATTAAGTACAAGTCATTTATATCATAAATAGGTTATTTTTCAGCTTAAAACTACATTTGGTCGGAGTTCGGGGCATCGGGTGTCCTTTTGGTACGAGTCGGGTGCGCACGTGCTGCACAAGGGCTACACCGGGCGCCCATGGGCCGTGTTGGGCGCGCACGGGCTGCCCACGGGCATGCTGGGCACCATGAGGCGCAAGCAGCACGTCTGGCGTGCGGGCTGTGCGCCTAGTGAGCGCGCTGCGTGTGCGTGCCTGCCGTGCGTGTGCTGTATGCCCAGGCTACCCGGGTAGTGCCATTTTGGCACCAAAACATACTTTTTCATTTACAAATCTATTTTTAATGGGTTTTTACTTCCTAAAATCTTTAAAACACACTAACCATGGATAAAACCTTTCAAAAATGAATGGTTAATTTATTTAGAATACAAATCCCCAAAAATTATTTCATTTAGAACTAAAATCAAGCATAACATGTTCAACCTTAATTCAACTTGTAAATTCCTTTCTCAAGCAAAGCTATCCTTTCCTTTTTGTCATAAAATCATTAAATATCAAATAACCACTCAATTCAACATAAATAACATCGTACTTTATTAGAAACCATCTAAAAATATACTTTTACAAATCTAAGGTTTTTAGGGAAAAGAATTCTACCTTTGGTGTTTTGACTTTTCCTTTCTTGAACTTGTGGAACTTCTTCAAAACACTTCCCCAAGCTCTTAAGTGGTATAAATACAGTATAAAAGAGTTATTAGATGTTGAGACTTAGCTTGAAAAATTGGTGAGAGCAAGGACTATTTTAAAAACTTACATAGCTTGCTCTAAACCGAGCTTTATCCTTTATTCGTCATCTTCTTCTTTTCCTCCTCCTTCTCCTTCTCTCTCTTTTATTTATCTTACCTTTTTCGTTCACTTTCTATTCTGTATTTCTAGTTTAAAATTCATTCAAGGGTTGCCTATTTAAGTTAGAAGCTAAGCTAGTTGGTGTGTCACCACTACGTCACAATGACGTAAGCACTTTTCCAACTCAAGCTTCAACTTTGACACCTCCTTCTTGTATTATGCCAACAAAGCAATCTTAGGATCAGATTTAATGAATAAAGGACAGCTCATACTTACCCATGTGAAGGTGAAACCCGCCGTGCTTACTTCTTTTACGAAATTTGCACTTTAGTCCACCGAAATAAACCTTTAATGACATAGTCCTTTGTTACATTTTTAAACTTATTTTTTAGCCCTTCTAGCACAATTTATTTCTATGATAATCTTCTTTATCCAATTATAAGAAATTGATTTCTAGAATTTTTAGAGCTCATTTCCTCTTTTTCCTCGGTGTTGCGATTTCGGTCCCGAATTAGTGGTTTTTACCGAAATTTCATCGTAACTTCTTCGTTTGACCTCAGATGGACCTCAAATTTTATATTTGAGCAAAAAATAATGATATAAGCTCAAAAAAAATTCATTTCGATGATTTTTCACCGTTTTCTCCATTTTATCTAAATTTGGGCATAAAGTGCAATTTTCGTAAAGTTTTGAGCTCTTCGCGCAGTTTTGGCCGCAACAAGAATTCTTAAACCAAAACCCTTGTTTTAGTCACCCAGATCTTATATTAAACTCATTACTTGATAAAACTTACTGTTTACTAACTCTTATTTCAGTAATTCGACTAATCGCACCTTAATTAGTCGAAATAGTGTTTTGGACTCACGAGGGATTTTATGGAAAAAAGACATTCTCGAATGCTTTTATAATTTAAAATATTATATATTCAAATACTCATTTAAGATCAAAACAACTTTGCTAGAGTCACTTCAGAGATAAAAAAAAAAGACCCTTAAAGGCTATATTATGGCAAAAGCAGTTATAAAGACTGTTTTTGCACATACTGATTATTAAGGCTTGTTGGAGCTCCAAATGAGTCCTTCAGACTTATTATAATATATTATATGTTCAAAGATTCATTTGGAATCAAAACAACTTTGCAAGAGTCATTTCGGACCTAAAAAAGCCCTTTAAATCTATATTTCGGCAAAACTAGTTATAAGGACTATGTTTTTACACGAAGTGAATATTTAAGGCTTGTTGGAGCTCCAAATGAGTCCTTTAGTCTTATTATAGTATATTATATGTTCAAATACACATTTGGGATCAAAATAACTTTCCAAGAGTCACTTCGGAGCCAAAAAAACCCTTTAAAGGCTATATTTCGGCAAAACTAGTTCTAAGGACTTTGTTTTTGCGCTAATGACTTTTTAAGGCTTTTTGGAGCTCAAAATCGGTCCCTAACACCTATTATAACATATTATATGTTCAAATACTCATTTAGGGTCAAAATAACTTTGCTAGAGTCACTTCGGAGCAAAAAAAGCCCTTTAAAGGCTATATTTCATCAAAACTAGTTATAAGGACTTCGCTTTTGTGGGAAGTGACTTTTTTAGGCTTGTTTGAGGTCCAAATAAGTCCTTTGATCTTATTATAATATATTATATGTTCAAATACTCATTTGGGATCAATACAACTGTGTTATAGTTACTTCGGTGCGAAAAAACAACTTTAAAGGCTATATTTCAGCAAAAACAGTTATAAGGACTTTGTTTTTGCGCGAGTCATTTTAGAGCCAGATAAGCCCTTTAAATCTATATTTCGGCAAAACTAGTTATAAGGACTTAGTTTTTGCGCAGAGTGATTTTTTATGGCTTCTTGGAGCTCCAAATGAGTCCTTTAGACTTATTATATAATTTAATATATTTAAATACTCATTTGGGATCAAAACAACTTTGCTAGAGTCACTTCGGAGCCAAAAAAGACCTTAAAAGCCTATACTTCGGTAAAAAGCAGTTATAAGGACTTTATTTTTGCGCGAACTCATTATCAAGGATTGTTGGAGTTCCAAATGAGTCCATCAGACTTAATATAATATGTTATGTGTTCAAATACTCATTTGGGATCAAAACAACTTTGGAATAGTCATTTCGGTGTCAAAAAAGGCCTTTAAATCTATATTTCGGCAAAACTCGTTATAAGGACTTTGTTTTTGCACAAAGTGACTTTTTAAGTCTTGTTGGAGCTCCAAATGAGTCCTTTAGACTTATTTTAATATATTATATATTCAAATACTCATTTGGGATCAAAACAACTTTGCTAGAGTCACTTCAGAGAAAAAAAAAAAAAAAAAGCCGTTTAAAGGCTAGATTTCGGCAAAACAAGTTATAAGGACTTCGCTTTTGCGTGAAGTGACTTTTTGAGGCTTGTTGGAGCACCAAATGAGTCCTTTCGACTTATTATTATATATTATATGTTCAAATACTCATTTGGGATCAAAACAACCTCGTTAGAATCACTTCGGAGCCAAAAAGACCTTTAAAGTTTATATTTCAGCAAAAACAGTTATCAGGACCTAGTTTTTGCACACATTGACTTTTTGAGGCTTTTTGGAGCGCCAAATGAGTCCTTTAGACTTATTATAATATATTATATGTTCAAATACATATTTGGGATCAAAACAACTTTGCAAAAGTCATTTCGGAGCCAAATAAGCCCTTTAAATATATAATTCGGCAAAACTAGTTAGAAGGACTTAGTTTTTGCGCGAAGTGAGTTTTTAAGCCCTTTAAAATATTATATGTTCAAATACTCATTTGGATTCAAAACAAATTCGCTAGAGTCACTTCGTAGCCAAAAAAGGCCTTTAAAGGCTATATTTCGGCAAAAGCTGTTATAAGGACTTTAGTTTTGCGCGAAGTAACTTCTAAAGGCTTGTTGGAGCTCCAAATGAATCCTCTAGACTTATTATAACATATTATATGTTCAAATACTCATTTGGGATCAAAACAACTTTGCTAGAGTCACTTCGGAGCTAAAAAAGCCCTTTAAAGGCTATATTTTGGTAAAATAAGTTATAACAAATTTGTTTTTGCGTGAATGACTTTTTAAGGCTTGTTGGAGCTAAAAATGGGTCCCTAATACCTATTATAACATATTATATGTTCAGATGCTCATTTAGGATCAAAACAACTTTGCTAGAGTCACTTCGGAGCCAAAAAAACCCTTTAAAGGTAATATTTTGGCAAAACTAGTTATAAGGACTTCATTTTTGCGCGATGTGACTTTTTAATCCTTGTTGTAGCTCGAAATGAGTCCTTTAGACTTATTGTAATATAATATATGTTCAAATACTCATTTGGGATCAATTGCAAGATTCATTTCGGAGCAAAAAAAAGCCCTTTAAATCTATATTTCAGCAAAACTAGTTACAAGGACTTTTTTTTGCACGAAGTGACTTTTTACGGCTTGATAGAGCTCCAAATGGGTCTTTTAGACATATTATAATATATTATGCATTAAAATACACATTTGGGATCAGAACAACTTTCCAAGAGAAACTTCGAAGCCAAAAAAAGTACTTTAAAGGCTATATTTCGCAAAAACTAGTTATAAGGACTTCGCTTTTGCGCGAATGATTTTTTAAGGCTTGTTGGAGCTCAAAATGGGTCCGTAATACCTATTATAACATATTATATGTTCAGATACTAATTTGGGATCAAAACAACGTTGCTAGAGTCGCTTCGAAGCAAAAAAAGCTGTTTAAAGGCTATATTTCGGCAAAACAAGTTATAAGGACTTCACTTTTGCGTGAAGTGACTTTTTGAGGCTCGCTGGAGCTCCAAATGAGTCCTTTCAACTTATTATAATAAATTATATGTTCAAATACTCATTTGGGATCAAAACAACTTTGCGAAAGTCACTTCGGAGCCAAAAAAGACCTTTAAAGGCTATATTTTAGCAAAAACAGTTATAAGGACTTCACTTTTGTGCGAACTGACTTTTGAGGCTTGTTGGAGCTCCAAATGAGTCCTTTGGACTTATTATTATATATTATATGTTCAAATACTCATTTTGGATCAAAACAACTTCGTTAGAATCACTTCGAAGCCAAAAAAGACCTTTAAAGGCTATATTTCAGCAAAAACTGTTATTAGGACCTTGTTTTTGCGCGCATTGACTTTTTAAGGCTTGTTGGAGCGCCAAATGAGTCTTTTAGACTTATTATAATATATTATATGTTCAAATACTTATTTTGGATCAAAACAACTTTGCAAAACTCATTTGGGTTCCAAATAAGCCCTTTAAATATATATTTCGGCAAAACTAGTTATAAGGACTTAGTTTTTGCGCGAAGTGACTTTTTATGGCTTGTTGGACCTCCAAATGAGTCCTTTGAGACTTATTATAAAATATTATATATTCAAATACTCATTTGGATTCAAAACAAATTTGCTAGAGTCACTTCGTAGCCAAAAAAGACCTTTAAAGGCTATATTTCGAAAAAAGCTGTCCCTCTGAATCTATATTTCGGCAAATCTAATTATAAGGGCTTTATTTTTGCACAAAGTAACTTTTTAAGGCTTGTTAGAGCTCTAAATGAGTCCTTTAGACTTATTAGAAAATATTATATGTTCAAATACTCATTTGGGATCAATGCAACTTTGCAAGAGTCACTTCGGAGCGAAAAAAGACCTTTAAAGGCTATATTTCGGCAAAATTAGTTATAAGGACTTAGTTTTTGTGCGATGTGACTTTTTGAGGCTTGTTGGAGGTTCAAATGAGTCCTTTATACTTATTAGAATATATTATATGTCCAAATACTCATTTGGGATCAAAACAACTTTCCAAGAATCACTTCGGAGTCAAATAAAGCCCTTTAAAGGCTATATTCCGGCAAAACTAGTTATAAGGACTTTGTTTTTGCGAGAAGTGAAATTCTAAGGCTTGTTGGAGCTTCAAATCAGTCCTTTAGACTTATTGTAATATATTATATTTTCAAATACTCATTAGGGATTAAAACAACTTTCCGAGAGTCACTTCGGTGCCAAAAAAGACGCCTTTAAAGGCTATATTTCGACAAAACTAGTTATAAGGACTTTGTTTTTGCGCGAAATGACTTTTTAAGGATCGTAGGACCTCCAAAAGAGTTCTTTAGACGTATTATAATATATTTTATGTTCAAATACTCATTTAGGATCAATACAGCTTTGCGAGAGTCACTTTGCAGCCAAAAAAGCCCTTTAAAGACTATATTTCGGCAAAACTTGTTATAAGGACTTTGTTTTTACACGAATAACTTTTTCAGGCTTGTTGGAGCTCAAAATGCCTAATACCTATTATAACATATAATATTTTCAAATACTCATTTGGGATCAAAACAACTTTGCTAGAGTCACTTGCGAGCCACAGATGACCTCTATATTTCAGCAAAAGTAGTTATAAGGGGTTTGTTTTTGTGCGAAGTGACTTTTTAAGGATTGTTGGGACTCCAAATGAGTCCTTTTGACTTATTATAATATATTATATTTTAAAATACTCATTTGGGATGAAAACAACTTTGTTAGAGTCACTTCGGAGCCAAAAAAGCCCTTTAAAGTCAATATTTCGGCAAAACTAGCTATAAGGACTTTGTTTTTGTGCGAAGTGACTTTTTAAGGCATGTTTCTGCTCCAAATGGGACCTTTAGACTTATTACGATATAGTATATGTTCAAATACTCATTTGGGATCAAAACAACTTTGCTAGAGTCACTTCGGAGCCAAAAAAAGCCCTTTAATGTCTATATTTCGCCAAAACTAGTTATATTGACTTGGTTTTTGCACGAAGGGACTTTTTAAAGCTTGTTAGAGCTGTAAATAAGTCCTTTAGACTTATTAGAAAATATTATATGTTTAAATACTCATTTGGGATCAATGCAACTTTGCAAGAGTCACTTCGGAGCGAAAAAAGACCTTTAAAGGCTATATTTCGGCAAAATTAGTTATAAGGACTTAGTTTTTGTGCGAAGTGACTTTTTGAGGCTTGTTGGAGCTCCAAATGAGTCCTTTAGACTTATTACAATATATTATATGTCCAAATACTCATTTGGGATCAAAACAACTTTCCAAGAATCACTTCGGAGTCAAAAAAAGCCCTTTAAAGGCTATATTCCGGCAAAACTAGTTATAAGGACTTTGTTTTTGCGAGAAGTGAAATTCTAAGGCTTGTTGGAGCTTCAAGTCAGTCCTTTAGACTTATTGTAATATATTATATTTTTAAATACTCATTTGGGATTAAAACAACTTTCCGAGAGTCACTTCGGTGCCAAAACAGACGCCTTTAAAGGCTATATTTCGACAAAACTAGTTATAAGGACTTTGTTTTTGCGCGAAATGACTTTTTAAGGATCGTAGGACCTCCAAAAGAGTTCTTTAGACGTATTATAATATATTTTATGTTCAAATACTCATTTAGGATCAATACAGCTTTGCGAGAGTCACTTTGCAGCCAAAAAAGCCCTTTAAAGACTATATTTCGGCAAAACTTGTTATAAGGACTTTGTTTTTACACGAATAACTTTTTCAGGCTTGTTGGAGCTCAAAATGCCTAATACCTATTATAACATATAATATTTTCAAATACTCATTTGGGATCAAAACAACTTTGCTAGAGTCACTTGCGAGCCACAAATGACCTCTATATTTCAGCAAAAGTAGTTATAAGGGGTTTGTTTTTGTGCGAAGTGACTTTTTAAGGATTGTTGGGACTCCAAATGAGTCCTTTTGACTTATTATAATATATTATATTTTAAAATACTCATTTGGGATGAAAACAACTTTGTTAGAGTCACTTCGGAGCCAAAAAAGCCCTTTAAAGTCAATATTTCGGCAAAACTAGCTATAAGGACTTTGTTTTTGTGCGAAGTGACTTTTTAAGGCATGTTTCTGCTCCAAATGGGACCTTTAGACTTATTACGATATAGTATATGTTCAAATACTCATTTGGGATCAAAACAACTTTGCTAGAGTCACTTCGGAGCCAAAAAAAGCCCTTTAATGTCTATATTTCGCCAAAACTAGTTATAAGGACTTAGTTTTTGTGCGAAGTGACTTTTTGAGGCTTGTTGGAGCTCCAAATGAGTCCTTTAGACTTATTACAATATATTATATGTCCAAATACTCATTTGGGATCAAAACAACTTTCCAAGAATCACTTCGGAGTCAAAAAAAGCCCTTTAAAGGCTATATTCCGGCAAAACTAGTTATAAGGACTTTGTTTTTGCGAGAAGTGAAATTCTAAGGCTTGTTGGAGCTTCAAGTCAGTCCTTTAGACTTATTGTAATATATTATATTTTTAAATACTCATTTGGGATTAAAACAACTTTCCGAGAGTCACTTCGGTGCCAAAACAGACGCCTTTAAAGGCTATATTTCGACAAAACTAGTTATAAGGACTTTGTTTTTGCGCGAAATGACTTTTTAAGGATCGTAGGACCTCCAAAAGAGTTCTTTAGACGTATTATAATATATTTTATGTTCAAATACTCATTTAGGATCAATACAGCTTTGCGAGAGTCACTTTGCAGCCAAAAAAGCCCTTTAAAGACTATATTTCGGCAAAACTTGTTATAAGGACTTTGTTTTTACACGAATAACTTTTTCAGGCTTGTTGGAGCTCAAAATGCCTAATACCTATTATAACATATAATATTTTCAAATACTCATTTGGGATCAAAACAACTTTGCTAGAGTCACTTGCGAGCCACAAAAGACCTCTATATTTCAGCAAAAGTAGTTATAAGGGGTTTGTTTTTGTGCGAAGTGACTTTTTAAGGATTGTTGGGACTCCAAATGAGTCCTTTTGACTTATTATAATATATTATATTTTAAAATACTCATTTGGGATGAAAACAACTTTGTTAGAGTCACTTCGGAGCCAAAAAAGCCCTTTAAAGTCAATATTTCGGCAAAACTAGTTATAAGGACTTTGTTTTTGTGCGAAGTGACTTTTTAAGGCATGTTTCTGCTCCAAATGGGACCTTTAGACTTATTACGATATAGTATATGTTCAAATACTCATTTGGGATCAAAACAACTTTGCTAGAGTCACTTCGGAGCCAAAAAAAGCCCTTTAATGTCTATATTTCGCCAAAACTAGTTATATTGACTTGGTTTTTGCACGAAGGGACTTTTTAAAGCTTGTTAGAGCTGTAAATGAGTCCTTTAGACTTATTAGAAAATATTATATGTTCAAATACTCATTTGGGATCAATGCAACTTTGCAAGAGTCACTTCGGAGCGAAAAAAGACCTTTAAAGGCTATATTTCGCCAAAATTAGTTATAACGACTTAGTTTTTGTGCGAAGTGACTTTTTGAGGCTTGTTGGAGCTCCAAATGAGTCCTTTAGACTTATTACAATATATTATATGTCCAAATACTCATTTGGGATCAAAACAACTTTCCAAGAATCACTTCGGAGACAAAAAAAGCCCTTTAAAGGCTATATTCCGGCAAAACTAGTTATAAGGACTTTGTTTTTGCGAGAAGTGAAATTCTAAGGCTTGTTGGAGCTTCAAATCAGTCCTTTAGACTTATTGTAATATATTATATTTTTAAATACTCATTTGGGATTAAAACAACTTTCCGAGAGTCACTTCGGTGCCAAAACAGACGCATTTAAAGGCTATATTTCGACAAAACTAGTTATAAGGACTTTGTTTTTGCGCGAAATGACTTTTTAAGGATCGTAGGACCTCCAAAAGAGTTCTTTAGACGTATTATAATATATTTTATGTTCAAATACTCATTTAGGATCAATACAGCTTTGCGAGAGTCACTTTGGAGCCAAAAAAGCCCTTTAAAGACTATATTTCGGCAAAACTTGTTATAAGGACTTTGTTTTTACACGAATAACTTTTTCAGGCTTGTTGGAGCTCAAAATGACTAATACCTATTATAACATATAATATTTTCAAATACTCATTTGGGATCAAAACAACTTTGCTAGAGTCACTTGCGAGCCACAAAAGACCTCTATATTTCAGCAAAAGTAGTTATAAGGGGTTTGTTTTTGTGCGAAGTGACTTTTTAAGGATTGTTGGGACTCCAAATGAGTCCTTTTGACTTATTATAATATATTATATTTTAAAATACTCATTTGGGATGAAAACAACTTTGTTAGAGTCACTTCGGAGCCAAAAAAGCCCTTTAAAGTCAATATTTCGGCAAAACTAGTTATAAGGACTTTGTTTTTGTGCGAAGTGACTTTTTAAGGCATGTTTCTGCTCCAAATGGGACCTTTAGACTTATTACGATATAGTATATGTTCAAATACTCATTTGGGATCAAAACAACTTTGCTAGAGTCACTTCGGAGCCAAAAAAAGCCCTTTAATGTCTATATTTCGCCAAAACTAGTTATATTGACTTGGTTTTTGCACGAAGGGACTTTTTAAAGCTTGTTAGAGCTGTAAATGAGTCCTTTAGACTTATTAGAAAATATTATATGTTCAAATACTCATTTGGGATCAATGCAACTTTGCAAGAGTCACTTCGGAGCGAAAAAGGCCTTTAAAGGCTATATTTCGGCAAAATTAGTTATAACGACTTAGTTTTTGTGCGAAGTGACTTTTTGAGGCTTGTTGGAGCTCCAAATGAGTCCTTTAGACTTATTACAATATATTATATGTCCAAATACTCATTTGGGATCAAAACAACTTTCCAAGAATCACTTCGGAGTCAGAAAAAGCCCTTTAAAGGCTATATTCCGGCAAAACTAGTTATAAGGACTTTGTTTTTGCGAGAAGTGAAATTCTAAGGCTTGTTGGAGCTTCAAATCAGTCCTTTAGACTTATTGTAATATATTATATTTTTAAATACTCATTTGGGATTAAAACAACTTTCCGAGAGTCACTTCGGTGCCAAAAAAGACGCATTTAAAGGCTATATTTCGACAAAACTAGTTATAAGGACTTTGTTTTTGCGCGAAATGACTTTTTAAGGATCGTAGGACCTCCAAAAGAGTTCTTTAGACGTATTATAATATATTTTATGTTCAAATACTCATTTAGGATCAATACAGCTTTGCGAGAGTCACTTTGGAGCCAAAAAAGCCCTTTAAAGACTATATTTCGGCAAAACTTGTTATAAGGACTTTGTTTTTACACGAATAACTTTTTCAGGCTTGTTGGAGCTCAAAATGCCTAATACCTATTATAACATATAATATTTTCAAATACTCATTTGGGATCAAAACAACTTTGCTAGAGTCACTTGCGAGCCACAAAAGACCTCTATATTTCAGCAAAAGTAGTTATAAGGGGTTTGTTTTTGTGCGAAGTGACTTTTTAAGGATTGTTGGGACTCCAAATGAGTCCTTTTGACTTATTATAATATATTATATTTTAAAATACTCATTTGGGATGAAAACAACTTTGTTAGAGTCACTTCGGAGCCAAAAAAGCCCTTTAAAGTCAATATTTCGGCAAAACTAGTTATAAGGACTTTGTTTTTGTGCGAAGTGACTTTTTAAGGCATGTTTCTGCTCCAAATGGGACCTTTAGACTTATTACGATATAGTATATGTTCAAATACTCATTTGGGATCAAAACAACTTTGCTAGAGTCACTTCGGAGCCAAAAAAAGCCCTTTAATGTCTATATTTCGCCAAAACTAGTTATATTGACTTTGTTTTTGCACGAAGGGACTTTTTAAAGCTTGTTAGAGCTGTAAATGAGTCCTTTAGACTTATTAGAAAATATTATATGTTCAAATACTCATTTGGGATCAATGCAACTTTGCAAGAGTCACTTCGGAGCGAAAAAAGACCTTTAAAGGCTATATTTCGGCAAAATTAGTTATAAGGACTTAGTTTTTGTGCGAAGTGACTTTTTGAGGCTTGTTGGAGGTCCAAATGAGTCCTTTAGACTTATTACAATATATTATATGTCCAAATACTCATTTGGGATCAAAACAACTTTCCAAGAATCACTTCGGAGTCAGAAAAAGCCCTTTAAAGGCTATATTCCGGCAAAACTAGTTATAAGGACTTTGTTTTTGCGAGAAGTGAAATTCTAAGGCTTGTTGGAGCTTCAAATCAGTCCTTTAGACTTATTGTAATATATTATATTTTTAAATACTCATTTGGGATTAAAACAACTTTCCGAGAGTCACTTCGGTGCCAAAAAAGACGCCTTTAAAGGCTATATTTCGACAAAACTAGTTATAAGGACTTTGTTTTTGCGCGAAATGACTTTTTAAGGATCGTAGGACCTCCAAAAGAGTTTTTTAGACGTATTATAATATATTTTATGTTCAAATACTCATTTAGGATCAATACAGCTTTGCGAGAGTCACTTTGGAGCCAAAAAAGCCCTTTAAAGACTATATTTCGGCAAAACTTGTTATAAGGACTTTGTTTTTACACGAATAACTTTTTCAGGCTTGTTGGAGCTCAAAATGCCTAATACCTATTATAACATATAATATTTTCAAATACTCATTTGGGATCAAAACAACTTTGCTAGAGTCACTTGCGAGCCACAAATGACCTCTATATTTCAGCAAAAGTAGTTATAAGGGGTTTGTTTTTGTGCGAAGTGACTTTTTAAGGATTGTTGGGACTCCAAATGAGTCCTTTTGACTTATTATAATATATTATATTTTAAAATACTCATTTGGGATGAAAACAACTTTGTTAGAGTCACTTCGGAGCCAAAAAAGCCCTTTAAAGTCAATATTTCGGCAAAACTAGTTATAAGGACTTTGTTTTTGTGCGAAGTGACTTTTTAAGGCATGTTTCTGCTCCAAATGGGACCTTTAGACTTATTACGATATAGTATATGTTCAAATACTCATTTGGGATCAAAACAACTTTGCTAGAGTCACTTCGGAGCCAAAAAAAGCCCTTTAATGTCTATATTTCGCCAAAACTAGTTATATTGACTTGGTTTTTGCACGAAGGGACTTTTTAAAGCTTGTTAGAGCTGTAAATGAGTCCTTTAGACTTATTAGAAAATATTATATGTTCAAATACTCATTTGGGATCAATGCAACTTTGCAAGAGTCACTTCGGAGCGAAAAAAGACCTTTAAAGGCTATATTTCGGCAAAATTAGTTATAAGGACTTAGTTTTTGTGCGAAGTGACTTTTTGAGGCTTGTTGGAGCTCCAAATGAGTCCTTTAGACTTATTACAATATATTATATGTCCAAATACTCATTTGGGATCAAAACAACTTTCCAAGAATCACTTCGGAGTAAAAAAAAGCCCTTTAAAGGCTATATTCCGGCAAAACTAGTTATAAGGACTTTGTTTTTGCGAGAAGTGAAATTCTAAGGCTTGTTGGAGCTTCAAATCAGTCCTTTAGACTTATTGTAATATATTATATTTTTAAATACTCATTTGGGATTAAAACAACTTTCCGAGAGTCACTTCGGTGCCAAAAAAGACGCCTTTAAAGGCTATATTTCGACAAAACTAGTTATAAGGACTTTGTTTTTGCGCGAAATGACTTTTTAAGGATCGTAGGACCTCCAAAAGAGTTCTTTAGACGTATTATAATATATTTTATGTTCAAATACTCATTTAGGATCAATACAGCTTTGCGAGAGTCACTTTGGAGCCAAAAAAGCCCTTTAAAGACTATATTTCGGCAAAACTTGTTATGAGGACTTTGTTTTTACACGAATAACTTTTTCAGGCTTGTTGGAGCTCAAAATGCCTAATACCTATTATAACATATAATATTTTCAAATACTCATTTGGGATCAAAACAACTTTGCTAGAGTCACTTGCGAGCCACAAAAGACCTCTATATTTCAGCAAAAGTACTTATAAGGGGTTTGTTTTTGTGCGAAGTGACTTTTTAAGGATTGTTGGGACTCCAAATGAGTCCTTTTGACTTATTATAATATATTATATTTTAAAATACTCATTTGGGATGAAAACAACTTTGTTAGAGTCACTTCGGAGCCAAAAAAGCCCTTTAAAGTCAATATTTCGGCAAAACTAGTTATAAGGACTTTGTTTTTGTGCGAAGTGACTTTTTAAGGCATGTTTCTGCTCCAAATGGGACCTTTAGACTTATTACGATATAGTATATGTTCAAATACTCATTTGGGATCAAAACAACTTTGCTAGAGTCACTTCGGAGCCAAAAAAAGCCCTTTAATGTCTATATTTCGCCAAAACTAGTTATATTGACTTGGTTTTTGCACGAAGGGACTTTTTAAAGCTTGTTAGAGCTGTAAATGAGTCCTTTAGACTTATTAGAAAATATTATATGTTCAAATACTCATTTGGGATCAATGCAACTTTGCAAGAGTCACTTCGGAGCGAAAAAAGACCTTTAAAGGCTATATTTCGGCAAAATTAGTTATAAGGACTTAGTTTTTGTGCGAAGTGACTTTTTGAGGCTTGTTGGAGCTCCAAATGAGTCCTTTAGACTTATTACAATATATTATATGTCCAAATACTCATTTGGGATCAAAACAACTTTCCAAGAATCACTTCGGAGTCAAAAAAAGCCCTTTAAAGGCTATATTCCGGCAAAACTAGTTATAAGGACTTTGTTTTTGCGAGAAGTGAAATTCTAAGGCTTGTTGGAGCTTCAAATCAGTCCTTTAGACTTATTGTAATATATTATATTTTTAAATACTCATTTGGGATTAAAACAACTTTCCGAGAGTCACTTCGGTGCCAAAAAAGACGCCTTTAAAGGCTATATTTCGACAAAACTAGTTATAAGGACTTTGTTTTTGCGCGAAATGACTTTTTAAGGATCGTAGGACCTCCAAAAGAGTTCTTTAGACGTATTATAATATATTTTATGTTCAAATACTCATTTAGGATCAATACAGCTTTGCGAGAGTCACTTTGGAGCCAAAAAAGCCCTTAAAAGACTATATTTCGGCAAAACTTGTTATGAGGACTTTGTTTTTACACGAATAACTTTTTCAGGCTTGTTGGAGCTCAAAAGGCCTAATACCTATTATAACATATAATATTTTCAAATACTCATTTGGGATCAAAACAACTTTGCTAGAGTCACTTGCGAGCCACAAATGACCTCTATATTTCAGCAAAATTAGTTATAAGGGGTTTGTTTTTGTGCGAAGTGACTTTTTAAGGATTGTTGGGACTCCAAATGAGTCCTTTTGACTTATTATAATATATTATATTTTAAAATACTCATTTGGGATGAAAACAACTTTGTTAGAGTCACTTCGGAGCCAAAAAAGCCCTTTAAAGTCAATATTTCGGCAAAACTAGTTATAAGGACTTTGTTTTTGTGCGAAGTGACTTTTTAAGGCATGTTTCTGCTCCAAATGGGACCTTTAGACTTATTACGATATAGTATATGTTCAAATACTCATTTGGGATCAAAACAACTTTGCTAGAGTCACTTCGGAGCCAAAAAAAGCCCTTTAATGTCTATATTTCGCCAAAACTAGTTATATTGACTTGGTTTTTGCACGAAGGGACTTTTAAAGATTGTTAGAGCTGTAAATGAGTCCTTTAGACTTATTAGAAAATATTATATGTTCAAATACTCATTTGGGATCAATGCAACTTTGCAAGAGTCACTTCGGAGCGAAAAAAGACCTTTAAAGGCTATATTTCGGCAAAATTAGTTATAAGGACTTAGTTTTTGTGCGAAGTGACTTTTTGAGGCTTGTTGGAGCTCCAAATGAGTCCTTTAGACTTATTACAATATATTATATGTCCAAATACTCATTTGGGATCAAAACAACTTTCCAAGAATCACTTCGGAGTCAAAAAAAGCCCTTTAAAGGCTATATTCCGGCAAAACTAGTTATAAGGACTTTGTTTTTGCGAGAAGTGAAATTCTAAGGCTTGTTGGAGCTTCAAATCAGTCCTTTAGACTTATTGTAATATATTATATTTTTAAATACTCATTTGGGATTAAAACAACTTTCCGAGAGTCACTTCGGTGCCAAAAAAGACGCCTTTAAAGGCTATATTTCGACAAAACTAGTTATAAGGACTTTGTTTTTGCGCGAAATGACTTTTTAAGGATCGTAGGACCTCCAAAAGAGTTCTTTAGACGTATTATAATATATTTTATGTTCAAATACTCATTTAGGATCAATACAGCTTTGCGAGAGTCACTTTGGAGCCAAAAAAGCCCTTTAAAGACTATATTTCGGCAAAACTTGTTATGAGGACTTTGTTTTTACACGAATAACTTTTTCAGGCTTGTTGGAGCTCAAAATGCCTAATACCTATTATAACATATAATATTTTCAAATACTCATTTGGGATCAAAACAACTTTGCTAGAGTCACTTGCGAGCCACAAAAGACCTCTATATTTCAGCAAAAGTACTTATAAGGGGTTTGTTTTTGTGCGAAGTGACTTTTTAAGGATTGTTGGGACTCCAAATGAGTCCTTTTGACTTATTATAATATATTATATTTTAAAATACTCATTTGGGATGAAAACAACTTTGTTAGAGTCACTTCGGAGCCAAAAAAGCCCTTTAAAGTCAATATTTCGGCAAAACTAGTTATAAGGACTTTGTTTTTGTGCGAAGTGACTTTTTAAGGCATGTTTCTGCTCCAAATGGGACCTTTAGACTTATTACGATATAGTATATGTTCAAATACTCATTTGGGATCAAAACAACTTTGCTAGAGTCACTTCGGAGCCAAAAAAAGCCCTTTAATGTCTATATTTCGCCAAAACTAGTTATATTGACTTGGTTTTTGCACGAAGGGACTTTTTAAAGCTTGTTAGAGCTGTAAATGAGTCCTTTAGACTTATTAGAAAATATTATATGTTCAAATACTCATTTGGGATCAATGCAACTTTGCAAGAGTCACTTCGGAGCGAAAAAAGACCTTTAAAGGCTATATTTCGGCAAAATTAGTTATAAGGACTTAGTTTTTGTGCGAAGTGACTTTTTGAGGCTTGTTGGAGCTCCAAATGAGTCCTTTAGACTTATTACAATATATTATATGTCCAAATACTCATTTGGGATCAAAACAACTTTCCAAGAATCACTTCGGAGTCAAAAAAAGCCCTTTAAAGGCTATATTCCGGCAAAACTAGTTATAAGGACTTTGTTTTTGCGAGAAGTGAAATTCTAAGGCTTGTTGGAGCTTCAAATCAGTCCTTTAGACTTATTGTAATATATTATATTTTTAAATACTCATTTGGGATTAAAACAACTTTCCGAGAGTCACTTCGGTGCCAAAAAAGACGCCTTTAAAGGCTATATTTCGACAAAACTAGTTATAAGGACTTTGTTTTTGCGCGAAATGACTTTTTAAGGATCGTAGGACCTCCAAAAGAGTTCTTTAGACGTATTATAATATATTTTATGTTCAAATACTCATTTAGGATCAATACAGCTTTGCGAGAGTCACTTTGGAGCCAAAAAAGCCCTTAAAAGACTATATTTCGGCAAAACTTGTTATGAGGACTTTGTTTTTACACGAATAACTTTTTCAGGCTTGTTGGAGCTCAAAAGGCCTAATACCTATTATAACATATAATATTTTCAAATACTCATTTGGGATCAAAACAACTTTGCTAGAGTCACTTGCGAGCCACAAATGACCTCTATATTTCAGCAAAATTAGTTATAAGGGGTTTGTTTTTGTGCGAAGTGACTTTTTAAGGATTGTTGGGACTCCAAATGAGTCCTTTTGACTTATTATAATATATTATATTTTAAAATACTCATTTGGGATGAAAACAACTTTGTTAGAGTCACTTCGGAGCCAAAAAAGCCCTTTAAAGTCAATATTTCGGCAAAACTAGTTATAAGGACTTTGTTTTTGTGCGAAGTGACTTTTTAAGGCATGTTTCTGCTCCAAATGGGACCTTTAGACTTATTACGATATAGTATATGTTCAAATACTCATTTGGGATCAAAACAACTTTGCTAGAGTCACTTCGGAGCCAAAAAAAGCCCTTTAATGTCTATATTTCGCCAAAACTAGTTATATTGACTTGGTTTTTGCACGAAGGGACTTTTTAAAGATTGTTAGAGCTGTAAATGAGTCCTTTAGACTTATTAGAAAATATTATATGTTCAAATACTCATTTGGGATCAATGCAACTTTGCAAGAGTCACTTCGGAGCGAAAAAAGACCTTTAAAGGCTATATTTCGGCAAAATTAGTTATAAGGACTTAGTTTTTGTGCGAAGTGACTTTTTGAGGCTTGTTGGAGCTCCAAATGAGTCCTTTAGACTTATTACAATATATTATATGTCCAAATACTCATTTGGGATCAAAACAACTTTCCAAGAATCACTTCGGAGTCAAAAAAAGCCCTTTAAAGGCTATATTCCGGCAAAACTAGTTATAAGGACTTTGTTTTTGCGAGAAGTGAAATTCTAAGGCTTGTTGGAGCTTCAAATCAGTCCTTTAGACTTATTGTAATATATTATATTTTTAAATACTCATTTGGGATTAAAACAACTTTCCGAGAGTCACTTCGGTGCCAAAAAAGACGCCTTTAAAGGCTATATTTCGACAAAACTAGTTATAAGGACTTTGTTTTTGCGCGAAATGACTTTTTAAGGATCGTAGGACCTCCAAAAGAGTTCTTTAGACGTATTATAATATATTTTATGTTCAAATACTCATTTAGGATCAATACAGCTTTGCGAGAGTCACTTTGGAGCCAAAAAAGCCATTTAAAGACTATATTTCGGCAAAACTTGTTATAAGGACTTTGTTTTTACACGAATAACTTTTTCAGGCTTGTTGGAGCTCAAAATGCCTAATACCTATTATAACATATAATATTTTCAAATACTCATTTGGGATCAAAACAACTTTGCTAGAGTCACTTGCGAGCCACAAAAGACCTCTATATTTCAGCAAAAGTACTTATAAGGGGTTTGTTTTTGTGCGAAGTGACTTTTTAAGGATTGTTGGGACTCCAAATGAGTCCTTTTGACTTATTATAATATATTATATTTTAAAATACTCATTTGGGATGAAAACAACTTTGTTAGAGTCACTTCGGAGCCAAAAAAGCCCTTTAAAGTCAATATTTCGGCAAAACTAGTTATAAGGACTTTGTTTTTGTGCGAAGTGACTTTTTAAGGCATGTTTCTGCTCCAAATGGGACCTTTAGACTTATTACGATATAGTATATGTTCAAATACTCATTTGGGATCAAAACAACTTTGCTAGAGTCACTTCGGAGCCAAAAAAAGCCCTTTAATGTCTATATTTCGCCAAAACTAGTTATATTGACTTGGTTTTTGCACGAAGGGACTTTTTAAAGCTTGTTAGAGCTGTAAATGAGTCCTTTAGACTTATTAGAAAATATTATATGTTCAAATACTCATTTGGGATCAATGCAACTTTGCAAGAGTCACTTCGGAGCGAAAAAAGACCTTTAAAGGCTATATTTCGGCAAAATTAGTTATAAGGACTTAGTTTTTGTGCGAAGTGACTTTTTGAGGCTTGTTGGAGCTCCAAATGAGTCCTTTAGACTTATTACAATATATTATATGTCCAAATACTCATTTGGGATCAAAACAACTTTCCAAGAATCACTTCGGAGTCAAAAAAAGCCCTTTAAAGGCTATATTCCGGCAAAACTAGTTATAAGGACTTTGTTTTTGCGAGAAGTGAAATTCTAAGGCTTGTTGGAGCTTCAAATCAGTCCTTTAGACTTATTGTAATATATTATATTTTTAAATACTCATTTGGGATTAAAACAACTTTCCGAGAGTCACTTCGGTGCCAAAAAAGACGCCTTTAAAGGCTATATTTCGACAAAACTAGTTATAAGGACTTTGTTTTTGCGCGAAATGACTTTTTAAGGATCGTAGGACCTCCAAAAGAGTTCTTTAGACGTATTATAATATATTTTATGTTCAAATACTCATTTAGGATCAATACAGCTTTGCGAGAGTCACTTTGGAGCCAAAAAAGCCCTTTAAAGACTATATTTCGGCAAAACTTATTATAAGGACTTTGTTTTTACACGAATAACTTTTTCAGGCTTGTTGGAGCTCAAAATGCCTAATACCTATTATAACATAAAATATTTCAAATACTCATTTGGGATCAAAACAACTTTGCTAGAGTCACTTGCGAGCCACAAAAGACCTCTATATTTCAGCAAAAGTACTTATAAGGGGCTTGTTTTTGTGCGAAGTGACTTTTTAAGGATTGTTGGGACTCCAAATGAGTCCTTTTGACTTATTATAATATATTATATTTTAAAATACTCATTTGGGATGAAAACAACTTTGTTAGAGTCACTTCGGAGCCAAAAAAGCCCTTTAAAGTCAATATTTCGGCAAAACTAGTTATAAGGACTTTGTTTTTGTGCGAAGTGACTTTTTAAGGCATGTTTCTGCTCCAAATGGGACCTTTAGACTTATTACGATATAGTATATGTTCAAATACTCATTTGGGATCAAAACAACTTTGCTAGAGTCACTTCGGAGCCAAAAAAAGCCCTTTAATGTCTATATTTCGCCAAAACTAGTTATATTGACTTGGTTTTTGCACGAAGGGACTTTTTAAAGCTTGTTAGAGCTGTAAATGAGTCCTTTAGACTTATTAGAAAATATTATATGTTCAAATACTCATTTGTGATCAATGCAACTTTGCAAGAGTCACTTCGGAGCGAAAAAAGACCTTTAAAGGCTATATTTCGGCAAAATTAGTTATAAGGACTTAGTTTTTGTGCGAAGTGACTTTTTGAGGCTTGTTGGAGCTCCAAATGAGTCCTTTAGACTTATTACAATATATTATATGTCCAAATACTCATTTGGGATCAAAACAACTTTCCAAGAATCACTTCGGAGTCAAAAAAAGCCCTTTAAAGGCTATATTCCGGCAAAACTAGTTATAAGGACTTTGTTTTTGCGAGAAGTGAAATTCTAAGGCTTGTTGGAGCTTCAAATCAGTCCTTTAGACTTAATGTAATATATTATATTTTTAAATACTCATTTGGGATTAAAACAACTTTCCGAGAGTCACTTCGGTGCCAAAAAAGACGCCTTAAAGGCTATATTTCGACAAAACTAGTTATAAGGACTTTGTTTTTGCGCGAAATGACTTTTTAAGGATCGTAGGACCTCCAAAAGAGTTCTTTAGACGTATTATAATATATTTTATGTTCAAATACTCATTTAGGATCAATACAGCTTTGCGAGAGTCACTTTGGAGCCAAAAAAGCCCTTTAAAGACTATATTTCGGCAAAACTTATTATAAGGACTTTGTTTTTACACGAATAACTTTTTCAGGCTTGTTGGAGCTCAAAATGCCTAATACCTATTATAACATAAAATATTTTCAAATACTCATTTGGGATCAAAACAACTTTGCTAGAGTCACTTGCGAGCCACAAAAGACCTCTATATTTCAGCAAAAGTACTTATAAGGGGCTTGTTTTTGTGCGAAGTGACTTTTTAAGGATTGTTGGGACTCCAAATGAGTCCTTTTGACTTATTATAATATATTATATTTTAAAATACTCATTTGGGATGAAAACAACTTTGTTAGAGTCACTTCGGAGCCAAAAAAGCCCTTTAAAGTCAATATTTCGGCAAAACTAGTTATAAGGACTTTGTTTTTGTGCGAAGTGACTTTTTAAAGGCATGTTTCTGCTCCAAATGGGACCTTTAGACTTATTACGATATAGTATATGTTCAAATACTCATTTGGGATCAAAACAACTTTGCTAGAGTCACTTCGGAGCCAAAAAAAGCCCTTTAATGTCTATATTTCGCCAAAACTAGTTATATTGACTTGGTTTTTGCACGAAGGGACTTTTTAAAGCTTGTTAGAGCTGTAAATGAGTCCTTTAGACTTATTAGAAAATATTATATGTTCAAATACTCATTTGTGATCAATGCAACTTTGCAAGAGTCACTTCGGAGCGAAAAAAGACCTTTAAAGGCTATATTTCGGCAAAATTAGTTATAAGGACTTAGTTTTTGTGCGAAGTGACTTTTTGAGGCTTGTTGGAGCTCCAAATGAGTCCTTTAGACTTATTACAATATATTATATGTCCAAATACTCATTTGGGATCAAAACAACTTTCCAAGAATCACTTCGGAGTCAAAAAAAGCCCTTTAAAAGGCTATATTCCGGCAAAACTAGTTATAAGGACTTTGTTTTTGCGAGAAGTGAAATTCTAAGGCTTGTTGGAGCTTCAAATCAGTCCTTTAGACTTAATGTAATATATTATATTTTTAAATACTCATTTGGGATTAAAACAACTTTCCGAGAGTCACTTCGGTGCCAAAAAAGACGCCTTTAAAGGCTATATTTCGACAAAACTAGTTATAAGGACTTTGTTTTTGCGCGAAATGACTTTTTAAGGATCGTAGGACCTCCAAAAGAGTTCTTTAGACGTATTATAATATATTTTATGTTCAAATACTCATTTAGGATCAATACAGCTTTGCGAGAGTCACTTTGGAGCCAAAAAAGCCCTTTAAAGACTATATTTCGGCAAAACTTATTATAAGGACTTTGTTTTTACACGAATAACTTTTTCAGGCTTGTTGGAGCTCAAAATGCCTAATACCTATTATAACATAAAATATTTTCAAATACTCATTTGGGATCAAAACAACTTTGCTAGAGTCACTTGCGAGCCACAAAAGACCTCTATATTTCAGCAAAAGTACTTATAAGGGGCTTGTTTTTGTGCGAAGTGACTTTTAAGGATTGTTGGGACTCCAAATGAGTCCTTTTGACTTATTATAATATATTATATTTTAAAATACTCATTTGGGATGAAAACAACTTTGTTAGAGTCACTTCGGAGCCAAAAAAGCCCTTTAAAGTCAATATTTCGGCAAAACTAGTTATAAGGACTTTGTTTTTGTGCGAAGTGACTTTTTAAGGCATGTTTCTGCTCCAAATGGGACCTTTAGACTTATTACGATATAGTATATGTTCAAATACTCATTTGGGATCAAAACAACTTTGCTAGAGTCACTTCGGAGCCAAAAAAAGCCCTTTAATGTCTATATTTCGCCAAAACTAGTTATATTGACTTGGTTTTTGCACGAAGGGACTTTTTAAAGCTTGTTAGAGCTGTAAATGAGTCCTTTAGACTTATTAGAAAATATTATATGTTCAAATACTCATTTGTGATCAATGCAACTTTGCAAGAGTCACTTCGGAGCGAAAAAAGACCTTTAAAGGCTATATTTCGGCAAAATTAGTTATAAGGACTTAGTTTTTGTGCGAAGTGACTTTTGAGGCTTGTTGGAGCTCCAAATGAGTCCTTTAGACTTATTACAATATATTATATGTCCAAATACTCATTTGGGATCAAAACAACTTTCCAAGAATCACTTCGGAGTCAAAAAAAAGCCCTTTAAAGGCTATATTCCGGCAAAACTAGTTATAAGGACTTTGTTTTTGCGAGAAGTGAAATTCTAAGGCTTGTTGGAGCTTCAAATCAGTCCTTTAGACTTAATGTAATATATTATATTTTTAAATACTCATTTGGGATTAAAACAACTTTCCGAGAGTCACTTCGGTGCCAAAAAAGACGCCTTTAAAGGCTATATTTCGACAAAACTAGTTATAAGGACTTTGTTTTTGCGCGAAATGACTTTTTAAGGATCGTAGGACCTCCAAAAGAGTTCTTTAGACGTATTATAATATATTTTATGTTCAAATACTCATTTAGGATCAATACAGCTTTGCGAGAGTCACTTTGGAGCCAAAAAAGCCCTTTAAAGACTATATTTCGGCAAAACTTGTTATAAGGACTTTGTTTTTACACGAATAACTTTTTCAGGCTTGTTGGAGCTCAAAATGCCTAATACCTATTATAACATATAATATTTTCAAATACTCATTTGGGATCAAAACAACTTTGCTAGAGTCACTTGCGAGCCACAAAAGACCTCTATATTTCAGCAAAAGTAGTTATAAGGGGTTTGTTTTTGTGCGAAGTGACTTTTTAAGGATTGTTGGGACTCCAAATGAGTCCTTTTGACTTATTATAATATATTATATTTTAAAATACTCATTTGGGATGAAAACAACTTTGTTAGAGTCACTTCGGAGCCAAAAAAGCCCTTTAAAGTCAATATTTCGGCAAAACTAGTTATAAGGACTTTGTTTTTGTGCGAAGTGACTTTTTAAGGCATGTTTCTGCTCCAAATGGGACCTTTAGACTTATTACGATATAGTATATGTTCAAATACTCATTTGGATCAAAACAACTTTGCTAGAGTCACTTCGGAGCCAAAAAAAGCCCTTTAATGTCTATATTTCGCCAAAACTAGTTATATTGACTTGGTTTTTGCACGAAGGGACTTTTTAAAGCTTGTTAGAGCTGTAAATGAGTCCTTTAGACTTATTAGAAAATATTATATGTTCAAATACTCATTTGGGATCAATGCAACTTTGCAAGAGTCACTTCGGAGCGAAAAAAGACCTTTAAAGGCTATATTTCGGCAAAATTAGTTATAAGGACTTAGTTTTTGTGCGAAGTGACTTTTTGAGGCTTGTTGGAGGTCCAAATGAGTCCTTTAGACTTATTAAAATATATTATATGTCCAAATACTCATTTGGGATCAAAACAACTTTCCAAGAATCACTTCGGAGTCAGAAAAAAGCCCTTTAAAGGCTATATTCCCGGCAAAACTAGTTATAAGGACTTTGTTTTTGCGAGAAGTGAAATTCTAAGGCTTGTTGGAGCTTCAAATCAGTCCTTTAGACTTATTGTAATATATTATATTTTTAAATACTCATTTGGGATTAAAACAACTTTCCGAGAGTCACTTCGGTGCCAAAAAAGACGCCTTTAAAGGCTATATTTCGACAAAACTAGTTATAAGGACTTTGTTTTTGCGCGAAATGACTTTTTAAGGATCGTAGGACCTCCAAAAGAGTTCTTTAGACGTATTATAATATATTTTATGTTCAAATACTCATTTAGGATCAATACAGCTTTGCGAGAGTCACTTTGGAGCCAAAAAAGCCCTTTAAAGACTATATTTCGGCAAAACTTGTTATAAGGACTTTGTTTTTACACGAATAACTTTTTCAGGCTTGTTGGAGCTCAAAATGCCTAATACCTATTATAACATATAATATTTTCAAATACTCATTTGGGATCAAAACAACTTTGCTAGAGTCACTTGCGAGCCACAAATGACCTCTATATTTCAGCAAAAGTAGTTATAAGGGGTTTGTTTTTGTGCGAAGTGACTTTTTAAGGATTGTTGGGACTCCAAATGAGTCCTTTTGACTTATTATAATATATTATATTTTAAAATACTCATTTGGGATGAAAACAACTTTGTTAGAGTCACTTCGGAGCCAAAAAAGCCCTTTAAAGTCAATATTTCGGCAAAACTAGTTATAAGGACTTTGTTTTTGTGCGAAGTGACTTTTTAAGGCATGTTTCTGCTCCAAATGGACCTTTAGACTTATTACGATATAGTATATGTTCAAATACTCATTTGGGATCAAAACAACTTTGCTAGAGTCACTTCGGAGCCAAAAAAAGCCGTTTAATGTCTATATTTCGCCAAAACTAGTTATATTGACTTGGTTTTTGCACGAAGGGACTTTTTAAAGCTTGTTAGAGCTGTAAATGAGTCCTTTAGACTTATTAGAAAATATTATATGTTCAAATACTCATTTGGGATCAATGCAACTTTGCAAGAGTCACTTCGGAGCGAAAAAAGACCTTTAAAGGCTATATTTCGGCAAAATTAGTTATAAGGACTTAGTTTTTGTGCGAAGTGACTTTTTGAGGCTTGTTGGAGCTCCAAATGAGTCCTTTAGACTTATTACAATATATTATATGTCCAAATACTCATTTGGGATCAAAACAACTTTCCAAGAATCACTTCGGAGTCAAAAAAAGCCCTTTAAAGACTATATTCCGGCAAAACTAGTTATAAGGACTTTGTTTTTGCGAGAAGTGAAATTCTAAGGCTTGTTGGAGCTTCAAATCAGTCCTTTAGACTTATTGTAATATATTATATTTTTAAATACTCATTTGGGATTAAAACAACTTTCCGAGAGTCACTTCGGTGCCAAAAAAGACGCCTTTAAAGGCTATATTTCGACAAAACTAGTTATAAGGACTTTGTTTTTGCGCGAAATGACTTTTTAAGGATCGTAGGACCTCCAAAAGAGTTCTTTAGACGTATTATAATATATTTTATGTTCAAATACTCATTAGGATCAATACAGCTTTGCGAGAGTCACTTTGGAGCCAAAAAAGCCCTTTAAAGACTATATTTCGGCAAAACTTGTTATAAGGACTTTGTTTTTACACGAATAACTTTTTCAGGCTTGTTGGAGCTCAAAATGCCTAATACCTATTATAACATAAAATAATTTCAAATACTCATTTGGGATCAAAACAACTTTGCTAGAGTCACTTGCGAGCCACAAAAGACCTCTATATTTCAGCAAAAGTACTTATAAGGGGTTTGTTTTTGTGCGAAGTGACTTTTTAAGGATTGTTGGGACTCCAAATGAGTCCTTTTGACTTATTATAATATATTATATTTTAAAATACTCATTTGGGATGAAAACAACTTTGTTAGAGTCACTTCGGAGCCAAAAAAGCCCTTTAAAGTCAATATTTCGGCAAAACTAGTTATAAGGACTTTGTTTTTGTGCGAAGTGACTTTTTAAGGCATGTTTCTGCTCCAAATGGGACCTTTAGACTTATTACGATATAGTATATGTTCAAATACTCATTTGGGATCAAAACAACTTTGCTAGAGTCACTTCGGAGCCAAAAAAAGCCCTTTAATGTCTATATTTCGCCAAAACTAGTTATATTGACTTGGTTTTTGCACGAAGGGACTTTTTAAAGCTTGTTAGAGCTGTAAATGAGTCCTTTAGACTTATTAGAAAATATTATATGTTCAAATACTCATTTGTGATCAATGCAACTTTGCAAGAGTCACTTCGGAGCGAAAAAAGACCTTTAAAGGCTATATTTCGGCAAAATTAGTTATAAGGACTTAGTTTTTGTGCGAAGTGACTTTTTGAGGCTTGTTGGAGCTCCAAATGAGTCCTTTAGACTTATTACAATATATTATATGTCCAAATACTCATTTGGGATCAAAAACAACTTTCCAAGAATCACTTCGGAGTCAAAAAAAGCCCTTTAAAGGCTATATTCCGGCAAAACTAGTTATAAGGACTTTGTTTTTGCGAGAAGTGAAATTCTAAGGCTTGTTGGAGCTTCAAATCAGTCCTTTAGACTTATTGTAATATATTATATTTTTAAATACTCATTTGGGATTAAAACAACTTTCCCGAGAGTCACTTCGGTGCCAAAAAAGACGCCTTTAAAGGCTATATTTCGACAAAACTAGTTATAAGGACTTTGTTTTTGCGCGAAATGACTTTTTAAGGATCGTAGGACCTCCAAAAGAGTTCTTTAGACGTATTATAATATATTTTATGTTCAAATACTCATTTAGGATCAATACAGCTTTGCGAGAGTCACTTTGGAGCCAAAAAAGCCCTTTAAAGACTATATTTCGGCAAAACTTGTTATAAGGACTTTGTTTTACACGAATAACTTTTTCAGGCTTGTTGGAGCTCAAAATGCCTAATACCTATTATAACATATAATTTTTTCAAATACTCATTTGGGATCAAAACAACTTTGCTAGAGTCACTTGCGAGCCACAAAAGACCTCTATATTTCAGCAAAAGTAGTTATAAGGGGTTTGTTTTTGTGCGAAGTGACTTTTTAAGGATTGTTGGGACTCCAAATGAGTCCTTTTGACTTATTATAATATATTATATTTTAAAATACTCATTTGGGATGAAAACAACTTTGTTAGAGTCACTTCGGAGCCAAAAAAGCCCTTTAAAGTCAATATTTCGGCAAAACTAGTTATAAGGACTTTGTTTTTGTGCGAAGTGACTTTTTAAGGCATGTTTCTGCTCCAAATGGGACCTTTAGACTTATTACGATATAGTATATGTTCAAATACTCATTTGGGATCAAACAACTTTGCTAGAGTCACTTCGGAGCCAAAAAAAGCCCTTTAATGTCTATATTTCGCCAAAACTAGTTATATTGACTTGGTTTTTGCACGAAGGGACTTTTTAAAGCTTGTTAGAGCTGTAAATGAGTCCTTTAGACTTATTAGAAAATATTATATGTTCAAATACTCATTTGGGATCAATGCAACTTTGCAAGAGTCACTTCGGAGCGAAAAAAGACCTTTAAAGGCTATATTCGGCAAAATTAGTTATAAGGACTTAGTTTTTGTGCGAAGTGACTTTTTGAGGCTTGTTGGAGCTCCAAATGAGTCCTTTAGACTTATTACAATATATTATATGTCAAAATACTCATTTGGGATCAAAACAACTTTCCAAGAATCACTTCGGAGTCAAAAAAAGCCCTTTAAAGGCTATATTCCGGCAAAACTAGTTATAAGGACTTTGTTTTTGCGAGAAGTGAAATTCTAAGGCTTGTTGGAGCTTCAAATCAGTCCTTTAGACTTATTGTAATATATTATATTTTTAAATACTCATTTGGGATTAAAACAACTTTCCGAGAGTCACTTCGGTGCCAAAAAAGACGCCTTTAAAGGCTATATTTCGACAAAACTAGTTATAAGGACTTTGTTTTTGCGCGAAATGACTTTTTAAGGATCGTAGGACCTCCAAAAGAGTTCTTTAGACGTATTATAATATATTTTATGTTCAAATACTCATTTAGGATCAATACAGCTTTGCGAGAGTCACTTTGGAGCCAAAAAAGCCCTTTAAAGACTATATTTCGGCAAAACTTGTTATAAGGACTTTGTTTTTACACGAATAACTTTTTCAGGCTTGTTGGAGCTCAAAATGCCTAATACCTATTATAACATATAATATTTTCAAATACTCATTTGGGATCAAAACAACTTTGCTAGAGTCACTTGCGAGCCACAAAAGACCTCTATATTTCAGCAAAAGTACTTATAAGGGGTTTGTTTTTGTGCGAAGTGACTTTTTAAGGATTGTTGGGACTCCAAATGAGTCCTTTTGACTTATTATAATATATTATATTTTAAAATACTCATTTGGGATGAAAACAACTTTGTTAGAGTCACTTCGGAGCCAAAAAAGCCCTTTAAAGTCAATATTTCGGCAAAACTAGTTATAAGGACTTTGTTTTTGTGCGAAGTGACTTTTTAAGGCATGTTTCTGCTCCAAATGGGACCTTTAGACTTATTACGATATAGTATATGTTCAAATACTCATTTGGGATCAAAACAACTTTGCTAGAGTCACTTCGGAGCCAAAAAAAGCCCTTTAATGTCTATATTTCGCCAAAACTAGTTATATTGACTTGGTTTTTGCACGAAGGGACTTTTTAAAGCTTGTTAGAGCTGTAAATGAGTCCTTTAGACTTATTAGAAAATATTATATGTTCAAATACTCATTTGGGATCAATGCAACTTTGCAAGAGTCACTTCGGAGCGAAAAAAGACCTTTAAAGGCTATATTTCGGCAAAATTAGTTATAAGGACTTAGTTTTTGTGCGAAGTGACTTTTTGAGGCTTGTTGGAGCTCCAAATGAGTCCTTTAGACTTATTACAATATATTATATGTCCAAATACTCATTTGGGATCAAAACAACTTTCCAAGAATCACTTCGGAGTCAAAAAAAGCCCTTTAAAGGCTATATTCCGGCAAAACTAGTTATAAGGACTTTGTTTTTGCGAGAAGTGAAATTCTAAGGCTTGTTGGAGCTTCAAATCAGTCCTTTAGACTTATTGTAATATATTATATTTTTAAATACTCATTTGGGATTAAAACAACTTTCCGAGAGTCACTTCGGTGCCAAAAAAGACGCCTTTAAAGGCTATATTTCGACAAAACTAGTTATAAGGACTTTGTTTTTGCGCGAAATGACTTTTTAAGGATCGTAGGACCTCCAAAAGAGTTCTTTAGACGTATTATAATATATTTTATGTTCAAATACTCATTTAGGATCAATACAGCTTTGCGAGAGTCACTTTGGAGCCAAAAAAGCCCTTTAAAGACTATATTTCGGCAAAACTTGTTATAAGGACTTTGTTTTTACACGAATAACTTTTTCAGGCTTGTTGGAGCTCAAAATGCCTAATACCTATTATAACATATAATATTTTCAAATACTCATTTGGGATCAAAACAACTTTGCTAGAGTCACTTGCGAGCCACAAAAGACCTCTATATTTCAGCAAAAGTAGTTATAAGGGGTTTGTTTTTGTGCGAAGTGACTTTTTAAGGATTGTTGGGACTCCAAATGAGTCCTTTTGACTTATTATAATATATTATATTTTAAAATACTCATTTGGGATGAAAACAACTTTGTTAGAGTCACTTCGGAGCCAAAAAAGCCCTTTAAAGTCAATATTTCGGCAAAACTAGTTATAAGGACTTTGTTTTTGTGCGAAGTGACTTTTTAAGGCATGTTTCTGCTCCAAATGGGACCTTTAGACTTATTACGATATAGTATATGTTCAAATACTCATTTGGGATCAAAACAACTTTGCTAGAGTCACTTCGGAGCCAAAAAAAGCCCTTTAATGTCTATATTTCGCCAAAACTAGTTATATTGACTTGGTTTTTGCACGAAGGGACTTTTTAAAGCTTGTTAGAGCTGTAAATGAGTCCTTTAGACTTATTAGAAAATATTATATGTTCAAATACTCATTTGGGATCAATGCAACTTTGCAAGAGTCACTTCGGAGCGAAAAAAGACCTTTAAAGGCTATATTTCGGCAAAATTAGTTATAAGGACTTAGTTTTTGTGCGAAGTGACTTTTTGAGGCTTGTTGGAGCTCCAAATGAGTCCTTTAGACTTATTACAATATATTATATGTCAAAATACTCATTTGGGATCAAAACAACTTTCCAAGAATCACTTCGGAGTCAAAAAAAGCCCTTTAAAGGCTATATTCCGGCAAAACTAGTTATAAGGACTTTGTTTTTGCGAGAAGTGAAATTCTAAGGCTTGTTGGAGCTTCAAATCAGTCCTTTAGACTTATTGTAATATATTATATTTTTAAATACTCATTTGGGATTAAAACAACTTTCCGAGAGTCACTTCGGTGCCAAAAAAGACGCCTTTAAAGGCTATATTTCGACAAAACTAGTTATAAGGACTTTGTTTTTGCGCGAAATGACTTTTTAAGGATCGTAGGACCTCCAAAAGAGTTCTTTAGACGTATTATAATATATTTATGTTCAAATACTCATTTAGGATCAATACAGCTTTGCGAGAGTCACTTTGGAGCCAAAAAAGCCCTTTAAAGACTATATTTCGGCAAAACTTGTTATAAGGACTTTGTTTTTACACGAATAACTTTTTCAGGCTTGTTGGAGCTCAAAATGCCTAATACCTATTATAACATATAATATTTCAAATACTCATTTGGGATCAAAACAACTTTGCTAGAGTCACTTGCGAGCCACAAAAGACCTCTATATTTCAGCAAAAGTACTTATAAGGGGTTTGTTTTTGTGCGAAGTGACTTTTTAAGGATTGTTGGGACTCCAAATGAGTCCTTTTGACTTATTATAATATATTATATTTTAAAATACTCATTTGGGATGAAAACAACTTTGTTAGAGTCACTTCGGAGCCAAAAAAGCCCTTTAAAGTCAATATTTCGGCAAAACTAGTTATAAGGACTTTGTTTTTGTGCGAAGTGACTTTTTAAGGCATGTTTCTGCTCCAAATGGGACCTTTAGACTTATTACGATATAGTATATGTTCAAATACTCATTTGGGATCAAAACAACTTTGCTAGAGTCACTTCGGAGCCAAAAAAAGCCCTTTAATGTCTATATTTCGCCAAAACAAGTTATATTGACTTGGTTTTTGCACGAAGGGACTTTTTAAAGCTTGTTAGAGCTGTAAATGAGTCCTTTAGACTTATTAGAAAATATTATATGTTCAAATACTCATTTGGGATCAATGCAACTTTGCAAGAGTCACTTCGGAGCGAAAAAAGACCTTTAAAGGCTATATTTCGGCAAAATTAGTTATAAGGACTTAGTTTTTGTGCGAAGTGACTTTTTGAGGCTTGTTGGAGCTCCAAATGAGTCCTTTAGACTTATTACAATATATTATATGTCCAAATACTCATTTGGGATCAAAACAACTTTCCAAAAATCACTTCGGAGTCAAAAAAAGCCCTTTAAAGGCTATATTCCGGCAAAACTAGTTATAAGGACTTTGTTTTTGCGAGAAGTGAAATTCTAAGGCTTGTTGGAGCTTCAAATCAGTCCTTTAACTTATTGTAATATATTATATTTTAAATACTCATTTGGGATTAAAACAACTTTCCGAGAGTCACTTCGTGCCAAAAAAGACGCCTTTAAAGGCTATATTTCGACAAAACTAGTTATAAGGACTTTGTTTTTGCGCGAAATGACTTTTAAGGATCGTAGGACCTCCAAAAGAGTTATTTAGACGTATTATAATATATTTTATGTTCAAATACTCATTTAGGATCAATACAGCTTTGCGAGAGTCACTTTGGAGCCAAAAAAGCCCTTTAAAGACTATATTTCGGCAAAACTTGTTATAAGGACTTTGTTTTTACACGAATAACTTTTTCAGGCTTGTTGGAGCTCAAAATGCCTAATACCTATTATAACATATAATATTTTCAAATACTCATTTGGATCAAAACAACTTTGCTAGAGTCCACTTGCGAGCCACAAAAGACCTCTATATTTCAGCAAAAGTATTATAAGGGGTTTGTTTTTGTGCGAAGTGACTTTTTAAGGATTGTTGGGACTCCAAATGAGTCCTTTTGACTTATTATAATATATTATATTTTAAAATACTCATTTGAGATGAAAACAACTTTGTTAGAGTCACTTCGGAGCCAAAAAAGCCCTTTAAAGTCAATATTTCGGCAAAAACTAGTTATAAGGACTTTGTTTTTGTGCGAAGTGACTTTTTAAGGCATGTTTCTGCTCCAAATGGGACCTTTAGACTTATTACGATATAGTATATGTTCAAATACTCATTGGGATCAAAACAACTTTGCTAGAGTCACTTCGGAGCCAAAAAAAGCCCTTTAATGTCTATATTTCGCCAAAACTAGTTATATTGACTTGGTTTTTGCACGAAGGGACTTTTTAAAGCTTGTTAGAGCTGTAAATGAGTCCTTTAGACTTATTAGAAAATATTATATGTTCAAATACTCATTTGGGATCAATGCAACTTTGCAAGAGTCACTTCGGAGCGAAAAAAGACCTTTAAAGGCTATATTTCGGCAAAATTAGTTATAAGGACTTAGTTTTTGTGCGAAGTGACTTTTTGAGGCTTGTTGGAGCTCCAAATGAGTCCTTTAGACTTATTACAATATATTATACGTCCAAATACTCATTTGGGATCAAAACAACTTTCCAAGAATCACTTCGGAGTCAAAAAAAGCCCTTTAAAGGCTATATTCCGGCAAAACTAGTTATAAGGACTTTGTTTTTGCGAGAAGTGAAATTCTAAGGCTTGTTGGAGCTTCAAATCAGTCCTTTAGACTTATTGTAATATATTATATTTTAAATACTCATTTGGGATTAAAACAACTTTCCGAGAGTCACTTCGGTGCCAAAAAAGACGCCTTTAAAGGCTATATTTCGACAAAACTAGTTATAAGACTTTGTTTTTGCGCGAAATGACTTTTTAAGGATCGTAGGACCTCCAAAAGAGTTCTTTAGACGTATTATAATATTTTTATGTTCAAATACTCATTTAGGATCAATACAGCTTTGCGAGAGTCACTTTGGAGCCAAAAAAGAGCCCTTTAAAGACTATATTTCGGCAAAACTTGTTATAAGGACTTTGTTTTTACACGAATAACTTTTTCAGGCTTGTTGGAGCTCAAAATGCCTAATACCTATTATAACATATAATATTTTCAAATACTCATTTGGGATCAAAACAACTTTGCTAGAGTCACTTGCGAGCCACAAAAGACCTCTATATTTCAGCAAAAGTACTTATAAGGGGTTTGTTTTTGTGCGAAGTGACTTTTTAAGGATTGTTGGACTCCAATGAGTCCTTTTGACTTATTATAATATATTATATTTTAAAATACTCATTTGGGATGAAAACAACTTTGTTAGAGTCACTTCGAGCCAAAAAAGCCTTTAAAGTCAATATTTCGGCAAAACTAGTTATAAGGACTTTGTTTTTGTGCGAAGTGACTTTTTAAGGCATGTTTCTGCTCCAAATGGGACCTTTAGACTTATTACGATATAGTATATGTTCAAATACTCATTTGGGATCAAAACAACTTTGCTAGAGTCACTTCGGAGCCAAAAAAAGCCCTTAATGTCTATATTTCGCCAAAACTAGTTATATTGACTTGGTTTTTGCACGAAGGGACTTTTTAAAGCTTGTTAGAGCTGTAAATGAGTCCTTTAGACTTATTAGAAAATATTATATGTTCAAATACTCATTGGGATCAATGCAACTTTGCAAGAGTCACTTCGGAGCGAAAAAAAGACCTTTAAAGGCTACATTTCGGCAAAATTAGTTATAGGACTTAGTTTTTGTGCGAAGTGACTTTTTGAGGCTTGTTGGAGCTCCAAATGAGTCCTTTAGACTTATTACAATATATTATATGTCCAAATACTCATTTGGGATCAAAACAACTTTCCAAGAATCACTTCGGAGTCAAAAAAGCCCTTTAAAGGCTATATTCCGGCAAAACTAGTTATAAGGACTTTGTTTTTGCGAGAAGTGAAATTCTAAGGCTTGTTGGAGCTTCAAATCAGTCCTTTAGACTTATTGTAATATATTATATTTTAAATACTCATTTGGGGTTAAAACAACTTTCCGAGAGTCACTTCGGTGCCAAAAAAGACGCCTTTAAAGGCTATATTCGACAAAACTAGTTATAAGGACTTTGTTTTACGCGAAATGACTTTTTAAGGATCGTAGGACCTCCAAAAGAGTTCTTTAGACGTATTATAATATATTTTATGTTCAAATACTCATTTAGGATCAATACAGCTTTGCGAGAGTCACTTTGGAGCCAAAAAAGCCCTTTAAAGACTATATTTCGGCAAAACTTGTTATAAGGACTTTGTTTTACACGAATAACTTTTTCAGGCTTGTTGGAGCTCAAAATGCCTAATACCTATTATAACATATAATATTTTCAAATACTCATTTGGGATCAAAACAACTTTGCTAGAGTCACTTGCGAGCCACAAAAAATCTCTATATTCAGCAAAAGTAGTTTAAGGGGTTTGTTTTGTGCGAAGTGACTTTTTAAGGATTGTTGGGACTCCAAATGAGTCCTTTTGACTTATTATAATATATTATATTTTAAAATACTCATTTGGGATGAAAACAACTTTGTTAGAGTCACTTCGGAGCCAAAAAAGCCCTTTAAAGTCAATATTTCGGCAAAACTAGTTATAAGGACTTTGTTTTTGTGCGAAGTGACTTTTTAAGGCATGTTTCTGCTCCAAATGGGACCTTTAGACTTATTACGATATAGTATATGTTCAAATACTCATTTGGGATCAAAACAACTTTGCTAGAGTCACTTCGGAGCCAAAAAAAGCCCTTTAATGTCTATATTTCGCCAAAACTAGTTATATTGACTTGGTTTTTGCACGAAGGGACTTTTTAAAGCTTGTTAGAGCTGTAAATGAGTCCTTTAGACTTATTAGAAAATATTATATGTTCAAATACTCATTTGGGATCAATGCAACTTTGCAAGAGTCACTTCGGAGCGAAAAAAGACCTTTAAAGGCTACATTTCGGCAAAATTAGTTATAAGGACTTAGTTTTTGTGCGAAGTGACTTTTTGAGGCTTGTTGGAGCTCCAAATGAGTCCTTTAGACTTATTACAATATATTATATGTCCAAATACTCATTTGGGATCAAAACAACTTTCCAAGAATCACTTCGGAGTCAAAAAAAGCCCTTTAAAGGCTATATTCCGGCAAAACTAGTTATAAGGACTTTGTTTTTTGCGAGAAGTGAAATTCTAAGGCTTGTTGGAGCTTCAAATCAGTCCTTTAGACTTATTGTAATATATTATATTTTTAAATACTCATTTGGGATTAAAACAACTTTCCGAGAGTCACTTCGGTGCCAAAAAAGACGCCTTTAAGGCTATATTTCGACAAAACTAGTTATAAGGACTTTGTTTTTGCGCGAAATGACTTTTTAAGGATCGTAGGACCTCCAAAAGAGTTCTTTAGACGTATTATAATATATTTTATGTTCAAATACTCATTTAGGATCAATACAGCTTTGCGAGAGTCACTTTGGAGCCAAAAAAGCCCTTTAAAGACTATATTTCGGCAAAACTTGTTATAAGGACTTTGTTTTTACACGAATAACTTTTTCAGGCTTGTTGGAGCTCAAAATGCCTAATACCTATTATAACATATAATATTTTCAAATACTCATTTGGGATCAAAACAACTTTGCTAGAGTCACTTGCGAGCCACAAAAAACCTCTATATTTCAGCAAAAGTAGTTATAAGGGGTTTGTTTTGTGCGAAGTGACTTTTTAAGGATTGTTGGGACTCCAAATGAGTCCTTTTGACTTATTATAATATATTATATTTAAAATACTCATTTGGGATGAAAACAACTTTGTTAGAGTCACTTCGGAGCCAAAAAAAGCCCTTTAAAGTCAATATTTCGGCAAAACTAGTTATAGGACTTTGTTTTTGTGCGAAGTGACTTTTTAAGGCATGTTTCTGCTCCAAATGGGACCTTTAGACTTATTACGATATAGTATATGTTCAAATACTCATTTGGGATCAAAACAACTTTGCTAGAGTCACTTCGGAGCAAAAAAAGCCCTTTAATGTCTATATTTCGCCAAAACTAGTTATATTGACTTGGTTTTGCACGAAGGGACTTTTAAAGCTTGTTAGAGCTGTAAATGAGTCCTTTAGACTTATTAGAAAATATTATATGTTCAAATACTCATTTGGGATCAATGCACTTTGCAAGAGTCACTTCGGAGCGAAAAAAGACCTTTAAGGCTACATTTCGGCAAAATTAGTTATAAGGACTTAGTTTTTGTGCGAAGTGACTTTTTGAGCTTGTGGAGCTCCAAATGAGTCCTTTAGACTTATTAAATATATTATATGTCCAAATACTCATTTGGGATCAAAACAACTTTCCAAGAATCACTTCGGAGTCAAAAAAAGCCCTTTAAAGGCTATATTCCGGCAAAACTAGTTATAAGGACTTTGTTTTTGCGAGAAGTGAAATTCTAAGGCTTGTTGGAGCTTCAAATCAGTCCTTTAGACTTATTGTAATATATTATATTTTTAAATACTCATTTGGGATTAAAACAACTTTCCGAGAGTCACTTCGGTGCCAAAAAAGACGCCTTTAAAGGCTATATTTCGACAAAACTAGTTATAAGGACTTTGTTTTGCGCGAAATGACTTTTTAAGGATCGTAGGACCTCCAAAAGAGTTCTTTAGACGTATTATAATATATTTTATGTTCAAATACTCATTTAGGATCAATACAGCTTTGCGAGAGTCACTTTGGAGCCAAAAGAGCCCTTTAAAGACTATATTTCGGCAAAACTTGTTATAAGGACTTTGTTTTTACACGAATAACTTTTTCAGGCTTGTTGGAGCTCAAAATGCCTAATACCTATTATAACATATAATATTTTCAAATACTCATTTGGGATCAAAACAACTTTGCTAGAGTCACTTGCGAGCCACAAAAGACCTCTATATTTCAGCAAAAGTAGTTATAAGGGGTTTGTTTTTGTGCGAAGTGACTTTTTAAGGATTGTTGGGACTCCAAATGAGTCCTTTTGACTTATTATAATATATTATATTTTAAAATACTCATTTGGGATGAAAACACTTTGTTAGAGTCACTTCGGAGCCAAAAAGCCCTTTAAAGTCAATATTTCGGCAAAACTAGTTATAAGGACTTTGTTTTTGTGCGAAGTGACTTTTTAAGGCATGTTTCTGCTCCAAATGGGACCTTTAGACTTATTACGATATAGTATATGTTCAAATACTCATTTAGGATCAAAACAACTTTGCAAGAGTCACTTCGGAGCCAAAAAAAGCCCTTTAATGTCTATATTTCGCCAAAACTAGTTATATTGACTTGGTTTTTGCACGAAGGGACTTTTTAAAGCTTGTTAGAGCTGTAAATGAGTCCTTTAGACTTATTAGAAAATATTATATGTTCAAATACTCATTTGGGATCAATGCAACTTTGCAAGAGTCACTTCGGAGCGAAAAAGACCTTTAAAGGCTATATTTCGGCAAAAGTAGTTATAAGGACTTAGTTTTTGTGCGAAGTGACTTTTTGAGGCTTGTTGGAGCTCAAATGAGTCCTTTAGACTTATTACAATATATTATATGTCCAAATACTCATTTGGGATCAAACAACTTTCCAAGAATCACTTCGGAGTCAAAAAAAGCCCTTTAAAGGCTATATTCCGGCAAAACTAGTTATAAGGACTTTGTTTTTGCGAGAAGTGAAATTCTAAGGCTTGTTGGAGCTTCAAATCAGTCCTTTAGACTTATTGTAATATATTATATTTTCAAATACTCATTTGGATTAAAACAACTTTCCGAGAGTCACTTCGGTGCCAAAAAAGACGCCTTTAAAGGCTATATTTCGACAAAACTAGTTATAAGGACTTTGTTTTTGCGCGAAATGACTTTTTAAGGATCGTAGGACCTCCAAAAGAGTTCTTTAGACGTATTATAATATATTTTATGTCAAATACTCATTTAGGATCAATTACAGCTTGCGAGAGTCACTTTGGAGCCAAAAAAGCCCTTTAAAGACTATATTTCGGCAAAACTTGTTATAGGACTTTGTTTTTACACGAATAACTTTTTCAGGCTTGTTGGAGCTCAAAATGCCTAATACCTATTATAACATATAATATTTTCAAATACTCATTTGGGATCAAAACAACTTTGCTAGAGTCACTTGCAGCCAAAAAGACCTCTATATTTCAAAGAAAAGTAGTTATAAGGGGTTGTTTTTGTGCGAAGTGACTTTTTAAGGATTGTTGGGACTCCAAATGAGTCCTTTTGACTTATTATAATATATTATATTTTAAAATACTCATTTGGGATGAAAACAACTTTGTTAGAGTCACTTCGGAGCCAAAAAAGCCCTTTAAAGTCAATATTTAGGCAAAACTAGTTATAAGGACTTTATTTTTGTCCGAAGTGACTTTTTAAGGCATGTTTCTGCTCCAAATGGGACCTTTAGACTTATTACGATATAGTATATGTTCAAATACTCATTTGGGATCAAAACAACTTTGCTAGAGTCACTTCGGAGCAAAAAAAAAGCCCTTTAATGTCTATATTTCGCCAAAACTAGTTATATTGACTTGGTTTTTGCACGAAGGGACTTTTTAAAGCTTGTTAGAGCTGTAAATGAGTCCTTTAGACTTATTAGAAAATATTATATGTTCAAATACTCATTTGGGATCAATGCAACTTTGCAAGAGTCACTTCGGAGCGAAAAAAGACCTTTAAAGGCTATATTTCGGCAAAATTAGTTATAAGGACTTAGTATTTGTGCGAAGTGACTTTTTGAGGCTTGTTGGATCTCCAAATGAGTCCTTTAGACTTATTATAATATATTATATGTCCAAATACTAATTTGGGATCAAAACCAACTTTACAAGAATCACTTCGGAGTCAAAAAAAGCCCTTTATAAGGCTATATTCCGACAAAACTAGTTATAAGGACTTTGTTTTTGCGAGAAGTGAAATTCTAAGGCTTGTTGGAGCTTCAAATCAGTCCTTTAGGACTTATGGTAATATATTATATTTTCAAATACTCATTTGGGATTAAAACAACTTTCCGAGAGTCACTTCGGTGCCAAAAAAGACGCCTTTAAAGGCTATATTTCGACAAAACTAGTTATAAGGACTTTGTTTTTGCGCGAAATGACTTTTTAAGGATCGTAGGACCTCCAAAAGAGTTCTTTAGTACGTATTATAATATATTTTATGTTCAAATACTCATTTAGGATCATTACAGCTTTGCGAGAGTCACTTTGGAGCCAAAAAAGCCCTTTAAAGACTATATTTCGGCAAAACTTGTTATAAGGACTTGTTTTTACACGAATAACTTTTTCAGGCTTGTTGGAGCTCAAAATGCCTAATACCTATTATAACATATAATATTTTCAAATACTTATTTGGGATCAAAACAACTTTGCTAGTGTCACTTGCGAGCCACAAAAGACCTCTATATTTCAGCAAAAGTAGATATAAGGGGTTTGTTTTTGTGCGAAGTGACTTTTTAAGGATTGTTGGGACTCCAAATGAGTCCTTTTGACTTATTATAATATATTATATTTTAAAATACTCATTTGGGATGAAAACAACTTTGTTAGAGTCACTTCGGAGCCAAAAAAGCCCTTTAAAGTCAATATTTCGGCAAAACTAGTTATAAGGACTTTATTTTTGTCCGAAGTGACTTTTTAAGGCATGTTTCTACTCCAAATGGGACCTTTAGACTTATTACGATATAGTATATGTTCAAATACTCATTTGGGATCAAAACAACTTTGCTAGAGTCACTTCGGAGCAAAAAAAAAGCCCTTTAATGTCTATATTTCGCCAAAACAGTTATATTGACTTGCTTTTTGCACGAAGGGACTTTTAAAGCTTGTTAGAGCTGTAAAAGAGTCCTTTAGACTTATTAGAAAATATTATATGTTCAAATACTCATTTGGGATCAATGCAACTTTGCAAGAGTCACTTCGGAGCGAAAAAAGACCTTTAAAGGCTATATTTCGGCAAAATTAGTTATAAGGACTCAGTATTTGTGCGAAGTGACTTTTTGAGGCTTGTTGGATCTCCAAATGAGTCCTTTAGACTTATTATAATATATTATATGTCCAAATACTAATTTGGGATCAAACCAACTTTACAAGAATCACTAGCTATATTCCGGCAAAACTAGTTATAAGGACTTTGTTTTTGCGAGAAGTGAAATTCTAAGGCTTGTTGGAGCTTCAAATCAGTCCTTTAGACTTATTGTAATATATTATATTTTCAAATACTCATTTGGGATTAAAAACAACTTTCCGAGAGTCACTTCGGTGCCAAAAAGACGCCTTTAAAGGCTATATTTCGACAAAACTAGTTATAAGGACTTTGTTTTGCGCGAAATGACTTTTTAAGGATCGTAGGACCTCCAAAAGAGTTCTTTAGACGTATTATAATATATTTTATGTTCAAATACTCATTTAGGATCAATACAGCTTTGGCGAGAGTCACTTTGGAGCCAAAAAGAGCCCTTTAAAGACTATATTTCGGCAAAACTTGTTATAAGGACTTTGTTTTTACACGAATAACTTTTTCAGGCTTGTTGGAGCTCAAAATGCCTAATACCTATTATAACATATAATATTTTCAAATACTCATTTGGGATCAAAACAACTTTGCTAGAGTCACTTGCGAGCCACAAAAGACCTCTATATTTCAGCAAAAGTAGTTATAAGGGGTTTGTTTTTGTGCGAAGTGACTTTTTAAGGATTGTTGGGACTCCAAATGAGTCCTTTTGACTTATTATAATATATTATATTTTTAAATACTCATTTGGGATGAAAACAACTTTGTTAGAGTCACTTCGGAGCCAAAAAAGCCCTTTAAAGTCAATATTTCGGCAAAAACTAGTTATAAGAACTTTGTTTTTGTCCGAAGTGACTTTTTAAGGCATGTTTCTGCTCCAAATGGGACCTTTAGACTTATTACGATATAGTGTATGTTCAAATACTCATTTGGGATCAAAACAACTTTGCTAGAGTCACTTCGGAGCAAAAAAAAAGCCCTTTAATGTCTATATTTCGCCAAAACTAGTTATATTAACTTGGTTTTTGCACGAAGGGACTTTTTAAAGCTTGTTAGAGCTGTAAATGAGTCCTTTAGACTTATTAGAAAATATTATATGTTCAAATACTCATTTGGGATCAATGCAACTTTGCAAGAGTCACTTCGGAGCGAAAAAAGACCTTTAAAGGCTATATTTCGGCAAAATTAGTTATAAGGACTTAGTATTTGTGCGAAGTGACTTTTTGAGGCTTGTTGGATCTCCAAATGAGTCCTTTAGACTTATTATAATATATTATATGTCCAAATACTAATTTGGGATCAAACCAACTTTACAAGAATCACTAGCTATATTCCGGCAAAACTAGTTATAAGGACTTTGTTTTTGCGAGAAGTGAAATTCTAAGGCTTGTTGGAGCTTCAAATCAGTCCTTTAGACTTATTGTAATATATTATATTTTCAAATACTCATTTGGGATTAAAACAACTTTCCGAGAGTCACTTCGGTGCCAAAAAAGACGCCTTTAAAGGCTATATTTCGACAAAACTAGTTATAACGACTTTGTTTTTGCGCGAAATGACTTTTTAAGGATCGTAGGACCTCCAAAAGAGTTCTTTAGACGTATTATAATATATTTTATGTTCAAATACTCATTTAGGATCAATACAGCTTTGCGAGAGTCACTTTGGAGCCAAAAAAGCCCTTTAAAGACTATATTTCGGCAAAACTTGTTATAAGGACTTTGTTTTTACACGAATAACTTTTTCAGGCTTGTTGGAGCTCAAAATGCCTAATACCTATTATAACATATAATATTTTCAAATACTCATTTGGGATCAAAACAACTTTGCTAGAGTCACTTGCGAGCCACAAAAGACCTCTATATTTCAGCAAAAAGTAGTTATAAGGGGTTTGTTTTTGTGCGAAGTGACTTTTAAGGATTGTTGGGACTCCAAATGAGTCCTTTTGACTTATTATAATATATTATATTTTAAAATACTCATTTGGGATGAAAACAACTTTGTTAGAGTCACTTCGGAGCCAAAAAAGCCCTTTAAAGTCAATATTTCGGCAAAACTAGTTATAAGGACTTTGTTTTTGTGCGAAGTGACTTTTTAAGGCATGTTTCTGCTCCAAATGGGACCTTAGACTTATTACGATATAGTATATGTTCAAATACTCATTTGGGATCAAAACAACTTTGCTAGAGTCACTTCGGAGCCAAAAAAAGCCCTTTAATGTCTATATTTCGCCAAAACTAGTTATATTGACTTGGTTTTTGCACGAAGGACTTTTTAAAGCTTTGTTAGAGCTGTAAATGAGTCCTTTAGGACTTATTAGAAAATATTATATGTTCAAATACTCATTTGGGATCAATGCAACTTTGCAAGAGTCACTTCGGAGCGAAAAAAGACCTTAAAGGCTATATTTCGGCAAAATTAGTTATAAGGACTTAGTTTTTGTGCGAAGTGACTTTTTGAGGCTTGTTGGAGCTCCAAATGAGTCCTTTAGACTTATTATAATATATTATATGTCCAAATACTCATTTGGGATCAAAACAACTTTACAAGAATCACTTCGGAGTAAAAAAAAAAGCCCTTTAAAGGCTATATTCTGGCAAAACTAGTTATAAGGACTTTGTTTTTGCGAGAAGTGAATTCTAAGGCTTGTTGGAGCTTCAAATCAGTCCTTTAGACTTATTGTAATATATTATATTTTCAAATACTCATTGGGATTAAAACAACTTTCCGAGAGTCACTTCGGTGCCAAAAAAGACGCCTTTAAAGGCTATATTTCGACAAAACTAGTTATAAGGACTTTGTTTTTGCGCGAAATGACTTTTTAAGGATCGTAGGACCTCCAAAAGAGTTCTTTAGACATATTATAATATATTTTATGTTCAAATACTCATTTAGGATCAATACAGCTTTGCGAGAGTCACTTTGGAGCCAAAAAAGCCCTTTAAAGACTATATTTCGGCAAAACTTGTTATAAGGACTTTGTTTTTACACGAATAACTTTTTCAGGCTTGTTGGAGCTCAAAATGCCTAATACCTATTATAACATATAATATTTTCAAATACTCATTTGGGATCAAAACAACTTTGCTAGAGTCACTTGCGAGCCACAAAAGACCTCTATATTTCAGCAAAAGTAGTTATAAGGGGTTTGTTTTTTGTGCGAAGTGGACTTTTTAAGGATTGTTGGGACTCCAAATGAGTCCTTTTGACTTATTATAATATATTATATTTTAAAATACTCATTTGGGATGAAAACAACTTTGTTAGAGTCACTTCGGAGCCAAAAAAGCCCTTTAAAGTCAATATTTCGGCAAAACTAGTTATAAGGACTTTGTTTTTGTGCGAAGTGACTTTTTAAGGCATGTTTCTGCTCCAAATGGGACCTTTAGACTTATTACGATATAGTATATGTTTCAAATACTCATTTGGGATCAAAACAACTTTGCTAGAGTCACTTCGGAGCCAAAAAAAGCCCTTTAATGTCTATATTTCGCCAAAACTAGTTATATTGACTTGGTTTTTGCACGAAGGGACTTTTTAAAGCTTGTTAGAGCTGTAAATGAGTCCTTTAGACTTATTAGAAAATATTATATGTTCAAATACTCATTTGGGATCAATGCAACTTTGCAAGAGTCACTTCGGAGCGAAAAAAGACCTTTAAAGGCTATATTTCGGCAAAATTAGTTATAAGGACTTAGTTTTTGTGCGAAGTGACTTTTTGAGGCTTGTTGGAGCTCCAAATGAGTCCTTTAGACTTATTATAATATATTATATGTCCAAATACTCATTTGGGATCAAAACAACTTTAACAAGAATCACTTCGGAGTAAAAAAAAAAGCCCTTTAAAGGCTATATTCTGGCAAAACTAGTTATAAGGACTTTGTTTTTGCGAGAAGTGAAATTCTAAGGCTTGTTGGAGCTTCAAATCAGTCCTTTAGACTTATTGTAATATATTATATTTTCAAATACTCATTTGGGATTAAAACAACTTTCCGAGAGTCACTTCGGTGCCAAAAAAGACGCCTTTAAAGGCTATATTTCGACAAAACTAGTTATAAGGACTTTGTTTTTGCGCGAAATGACTTTTTAAGGATCGTAGGACCTCCAAAAGAGTTCTTTAGACATATTATAATATATTTTATGTTCAAATACTCATTTAGGATCAATACAGCTTTGCGAGAGTCACTTTGGAGCCAAAAAAGCCCTTTAAAGACTATATTTCGGCAAAACTTGTTATAAGGACTTTGTTTTTACACGAATAACTTTTTCAGGCTTGTTGGAGCTCAAAATGCCTAATACCTATTATAACATATAATATTTTCAAATACTCATTTGGGATCAAAACAACTTTGCTAGAGTCACTTGCGAGCCACAAAAGACCTCTATATTTCAGCAAAAGTAGTTATAAGGGGTTTGTTTTTGTGCGAAGTGACTTTTTAAGGATTGTTGGGACTCCAAATGAGTCCTTTTGACTTATTATAATATATTATATTTTAAAATACTCATTTGGGATGAAAACAACTTTGTTAGAGTCACTTCGGAGCCAAAAAAGCCCTTTAAAGTCAATATTTCGGCAAAACTAGTTATAAGGACTTTGTTTTTGTGCGAAGTGACTTTTTAAGGCATGTTTCTGCTCCAAATGGGACCTTTAGACTTATTACGATATAGTATATGTTCAAATACTGATTTGGGATCAAAACAACTTTGCTAGAGTCACTTCGGAGCCAAAAAAAAGCCCTTTAATGTCTATATTTCGCCAAAACTAGTTATATTGACTTGGTTTTTGCACGAAGGGGACTTTTTAAAGCTTGTTAGAGCTGTAAATGAGTCCTTTAGACTTATTAGAAAATATTATATGTTCAAATACTCATTTGGGATCAATGCAACTTTGCAAGAGTCACTTCGGAGCGAAAAAAGACCTTTAAAGGCTATATTTCGGCAAAATTAGTTATAAGGACTTAGTATTTGTGCGAAGTGACTTTTGAGGCTTGTTGGATCTCCAAATGAGTCCTTTAGACTTATTATAATATATTATATGTCCAAATACTAATTTGGGATCAAACCAACTTTACAAGAATCACTTCGGAGTCAAAAAAAAGCCCTTTAAAGGCTATATTCCGACAAAACTAGTTATAAGGACTTTGTTTTTGCGAGAAGTGAAATTCTAAGGCTTGTTGGAGCTTCAAATCAGTCCTTTAGACTTATTGTAATATATTATATTTTCAAATACTCATTTGGGATTAAAACAACTTTCCGAGAGTCACTTCGGTGCCAAAAAAGACGCCTTTAAAGGCTATATTTCGACAAAACTAGTTATAAGGACTTTGTCTTTGCGCGAAATGACTTTTTGAGGATCGTACGACCTCGAAAAGAGTCTTTAGACGTATTATAATATATATTATGTTCAAATACTCATTTAGGATCAATACAGCTTTGGAGAGTCACTTTGGAGCCAAAAAAGCCCTTTAAAGACTATATTTCGGCAAAACTTGTTATAAGGACTTTGTTTTTACACGAATAACTTTTTCAGGCTTGTTGGAGCTCAAAATTCCTAATACCTATTATAACATATAATATTTTCAAATACTCATTTGGGATCAAAACAACTTTGCTAGAGTCACTTGCGAGCCACAAAAGACCTCTATATTTCAGCAAAAGTAGTTATAAGGGGTTTGTTTTTGTGCGAAGTGACTTTTTAAGGATTGTTGGGACTCCAAATGAGTCCTTTTGACTTATTATAATATATTATATTTTAAAATACTCATTTGGGATGAAAACAACTTTGTTAGAGTCACTTCGGAGCCAAAAAAACCCTTTAAAGTCAATATTTCGGAAAAACTAGTAATAAGGACTTTGTTTTTGTCCGAAGTGACTTTTTAAGACATGTTTCTGCTCCAAATGGGACCTTTAGACTTATTACGATATAGTATATGTTCAAATACTCATTTGGGATCAAAACAACTTTGCTAGAGTCACTTCGGAGCAAAAACAAAGCCCTTTAATGTCTATATTTTCGCCAAAACTAGTTATATTGACTTGGTTTTTACACGAAGGCACTTTTTAAAGCTTGTTAGAGCTGTAAATGAGTCCTTTAGACTTATTAGAAAATATTATATGTTCAAATACTCATTTGGGATCAATGCAACTTTGCAAGAGTCACTTCGGAGCGAAAAAAGACCTTTAAAGGCTATATTTCGGTAAAATTAGTTATAAGGACTTAGTATTTGCGTGAAGTGACTTTTTGAGGCTTGTTGGATCTCCAAATGAGTCCTTTAGACTTATTATAATATATTATATGTCCAAATACTAATTTGGGATCAAACCAACTTTACAAGAATCACTTCGGAGTCAAAAAAAGCTTTTTAAAGGCTATATTCCGACAAAACTAGTTATAAGGACTTTGTTTTTGCGAGAAGTGAAATTCTAAGGCTTGTTGGAGCTTCAAATCAGTCCTTTAGACTTATTGTAATATATTATATTTTCAAATACTCATTTGGGATTAAAACAACTATCCGAGAGTCACTTCGGTGCCAAAAAAGACGCCTTTAAAGGCTATATTTCGACAAAACTAGTTATAAGGACTTTGTCTTTGCGCGAAATGACTTTTTGAGGATCGTAGGACCTCCAAAAGAGTTCTTTAGACGTATTATAATATATTTTATGTTCAAATACTCATTTAGGATCAATACAAGCTTTACGAGAGTCACTTTGGAGCCAAAAAAAGCCCTTTAAAAGACTATATTTCGGCAAAACTTGTTATAAGGACTTTGTTTTTACACGAATAACTTTTTCAGGCTTGTTGGAGCTCAAAATGCCTAATACCTATTATAAACATATAATATTTTCAAATACTCATTTGGGATCAAAACAACTTGCTAGAGTCACTTGCGAGCCACAAAAGACCTCTATATTTCAGCAAAAGTAGTTATAAGGGGTTTGTTTTTGTGCGAAGTGACTTTTTAAGGATTGTTGGGACTCCAAATGAGTCCTTTTGACTTATTATAATATATTATATTTTAAAATACTCATTTGGGATGAAAACAACTTTGTTAGAGTCACTTCGGGAGCCAAAAAAAACCCTTTAAAAGTCAATATTTCGGCAAAACTAGTTATAAGGACTTTGTTTTTGTCCGAAGTGACTTTTTAAGGCATGTTTCTGCTCCAAATGGGACCTTTAGACTTATTACGATATAGTATATGTTCAAATACTCATTTGGGATCAAAACAACTTTTGCTAGAGTCACTTCGGAGCAAAAACAAAGCCCTTTAATGTCTATATTTCGCCAAAACTAGTTATATTGACTTGGTTTTTGCACGAAGGGACTTTTTAAAGCTTGTTAGAGCTGTAAATGAGTCCTTTAGACTTATTAGAAAATATTATATGTTCAAATACTCATTTGGGATCAATGCAACTTTGCAAGAGTCACTTCGGAGCGAAAAAAGACCTTTAAAGGCTATATTTCGGCAAAATTAGTTATAAGGACTTAGTATTTGTGCGAAGTGACTTTTTGAGGCTTGTTGGATCTCCAAATGAGTCCTTTAGACTTATTATAATATATTATATGTCCAAATACTAATTTGGGATCAAACCAACTTTACAAGAATCACTTCGGAGTCAAAAAAAGCCCTTTAAAGGCTATATTCTGGCAAAACTAGTTATAAGGACTTTGTTTTTGCGAGAAGTGAAATTCTAAGGCTTGTTGGAGCTTCAAATCAGTCCTTTAGACTTATTGTAATATATTATATTTTCAAATACTCATTTGGGATTAAAACAACTTTCCGAGAGTCACTTCGGTGCCAAAAAAGACGCCTTTAAAGGCTATATTTCGACAAAACTAGTTATAAGGACTTTGTTTTTGCGCGAAATGACTTTTTAAGGATCGTAGGACCTCCAAAAGAGTTCTTTAGACATATTATAATATATTTTATGTTCAAATACTCATTTAGGATCAATACAGCTTTGCGAGAGTCACTTTGGAGCCAAAAAAGCCCTTTAAAGACTATATTTCGGCAAAACTTGTTATAAGGACTTTGTTTTTACACGAATAACTTTTTCAGGCTTGTTGGAGCTCAAAATGCCTAATACCTATTATAACATATAATATTTTTAAATACTCATTTGGGATCAAAACAACTTTGCTACAGTCACTTGCGAGCCACAAAAGACCTCTATATTTCAGCAAAAGTAGTTATAAAGGGTTGTTTTTGTGCGAAGTGACTTTTTAAGGATTGTTGGGACTCCAAATGAGTCCTTTTGACTTATTATAATATATTATATTTTAAAATACTCATTTGGGATGAAAACAACTTTGTTAGAGTCACTTCGGAGCCAAAAAAACCCTTTAAAGTCAATATTTCGGCAAAACTAGTTATAAGGACTTTGTTTTTGTCCGAAGTGACTTTTTAAGGCATGTTTCTGCTCCAAATGGGACCTTTAGACTTATTACGATATAGTATATGTTCAAATAGTCATTTGGGATCAAAACAACTTTGCTAGAGTCACTTCGGAGCAAAAACTTAATGTCTATATTTCGCCAAAACTAGTTATATTGACTTGGTTTTTGCACGAAGGGACTTTTTAAAGCTTGTTAGAGCTGTAAATGAGTCCTTTAGACTTATTAGAAAATATTATATGTTCAAATACTCATTTGGGATCAATGCAACTTTGCAAGAGTCACTTCGGAGCGAAAAAAGACCTTTAAAGGCTATATTTCGGCAAAATTAGTTATAAGGACTTAGTATTTGTGCGAAGTGACTTTTTGAGGCTTGTTGGATCTCCAAATGAGTCCTTTAGACTTATTATAATATATTATATGTCCAAATACTAATTTGGGATCAAACCAACTTTACAAGAATCACTTCGGAGTCAAAAAAAGCCCTTTAAAGGCTATATTCCGACAAAACTAGTTATAAGGACTTTGTTTTTGCGAGAAGTGAAATTCTAAGGCTTGTTGGAGCTTCAAATCAGTCCTTTAGACTTATTGTAATATATTATATTTTCAAATACTCATTTGGGATTAAAACAACTTTCCGAGAGTCACTTCGGTGCCAAAAAAGACGCCTTTAAAGGCTATATTTCAACAAAACTAGTTATAAGGACTTTGTCTTTGCGCGAAATGACTTTTTAAGGATCGTAGGACCTCCAAAAGAGTTCTTTAGACGTATTATAATATATTTTATGTTCAAATACTCATTTAGGATCAATACAGCTTTGCGAGAGTCACTTTGGAGCCAAAAAAGCCCTTTAAAGACTATATTTCGGCAAAACTTGTTATAAGGACTTTGTTTTTACACGAATAACTTTTTCAGGCTTGTTGGAGCTCAAAATGCCTAATACCTATTATAACATATAATATTTTCAAATACTCATTTGGGATCAAAACAACTTTGCTAGAGTCACTTGCGAGCCACAAAAGACCTCTATATTTCAGCAAAAGTAGTTATAAGGGGTTTGTTTTTGTGCGAAGTGACTTTTTAAGGATTGTTGGGACTCCAAATGAGTCCTTTTGACTTATTATAATATATTATATTTTAAAATACTCATTTGGGATGAAAACAACTTTGTTAGAGTCACTTCGGAGCCAAAAAAACCCTTTAAAGTCAATATTTCGGCAAAACTAGTTATAAGGACTTTGTTTTTGTCCGAAGTGACTTTTTAAGGCATGTTTCTGCTCCAAATGGGACCTTTAGACTTATTACGATATAGTATATGTTCAAATACTCATTTTGGATCAAAACAACTTTGCTAGAGTCACTTCGGAGCAAAAAAAAAGCCCTTTAATGTCTATATTTCGCCAAAACTAGTTATATTAACTTGGTTTTTGCACGAAGGGACTTTTTAAAGCTTGTTAGAGCTGTAAATGAGTCCTTTAGACTTATTAGAAAATATTATATGTTCAAATACTCATTTGGGATCAATGCAACTTTGCAAGAGTCACTTCGGAGCGAAAAAAGACCTTTAAAGGCTATATTTCGGCAAAATTAGTTATAAGGACTTAGTTTTTGTGCGAAGTGACTTTTTGAGGCTTGTTGGAGCTCCAAATGAGTCCTTTAGACTTATTATAATATATTATATGTCCAAATACTCATTTGGGATCAAACCAACTTTACAAGAATCACTTCGGAGTAAAAAAAAAAGCCCTTTAAAGGCTATATTCTGGCAAAACTAGTTATAAGGACTTTGTTTTTGCGAGAAGTGAAATTCTAAGGCTTGTTGGAGCTTCAAATCAGTCCTTTAGACTTATTGTAATATATTATATTTTCAAATACTCATTTGGGATTAAAACAACTTTCCGAGAGTCACTTCGGTGCCAAAAAAGACGCCTTTAAAGGCTATATTTCGACAAAACTAGTTATAAGGACTTTGTCTTTGCGCGAAATGACTTTTTAAGGATCGTAGGACCTCCAAAAGAGTTCTTTAGACGTATTATAATATATTTTATGTTCAAATACTCATTTAGGATCAATACAGCTTTGCGAGAGTCACTTTGGAGCCAAAAAAGCCTTTAAAGACTATATTTCGGCAAAACTTGTTATAAGGACTTTGTTTTTACACGAATAACTTTTTCAGGCTTGTTGGAGCTCAAAATGCCTAATACCTATTATAACATATAATATTTTCAAATACTCATTTGGGATCAAAACAACTTTGCTAGAGTCACTTGCGAGCCACAAAAGACCTCTATATTTCAGCAAAAGTAGTTATAAGGGGTTTGTTTTTGTGCGAAGTGACTTTTTAAGGATTGTTGGGACTCCAAATGAGTCCTTTTGACTTATTATAATATATTATATTTTAAAATACTCATTTGGGATGAAAACAACTTTGTTAGAGTCACTTCGGAGCCAAAAAAACCCTTTAAAGTCAATATTTCGGCAAAACTAGTTATAAGGACTTTGTTTTTGTCCGAAGTGACTTTTTAAGGCATGTTTCTGCTCCAAATGGGACCTTTAGACTTATTACGATATAGTATATGTTCAAATACTCATTTTGGATCAAAACAACTTTGCTAGAGTCACTTCGGAGCAAAAAAAAAAGCCCTTTAATGTCTATATTTCGCCAAAACTAGTTATATTAACTTGGTTTTTGCACGAAGGGACTTTTTAAAGCTTGTTAGAGCTGTAAATGAGTCCTTTAGACTTATTAGAAAATATTATATGTTCAAATACTCATTTGGGATCAATGCAACTTTGCAAGAGTCACTTCGGAGCGAAAAAAGACCTTTAAAGGCTATATTTCGGCAAAATTAGTTATAAGGACTTAGTTTTTGTGCGAAGTGACTTTTTGAGGCTTGTTGGAGCTCCAAATGAGTCCTTTAGACTTATTATAATATATTATATGTCCAAATACTCATTTGGGATCAAACCAACTTTACAAGAATCACTTCGGAGTAAAAAAAAAGCCCTTTAAAGGCTATATTCTGGCAAAACTAGTTATAAGGACTTTGTTTTTGCGAGAAGTGAAATTCTAAGGCTTGTTGGAGCTTCAAATCAGTCCTTTAGACTTATTGTAATATATTATATTTTCAAATACTCATTTGGGATTAAAACAACTTTCCGAGAGTCACTTCGGTGCCAAAAAAGACGCCTTTAAAGGCTATATTTCGACAAAACTAGTTATAAGGACTTTGTCTTTGCGCGAAATGACTTTTTAAGGATCGTAGAACCTCCAAAAGAGTTCTTTAGACGTATTATAATATATTTTATGTTCAAATACTCATTTAGGATCAATACAGCTTTGCGAGAGTCACTTTGGAGCCAAAAAAGCCCTTTAAAGACTATATTTCGGCAAAACTTGTTATAAGGACTTTGTTTTTACACGAATAACTTTTTCAGGCTTGTTGGAGCTCAAAATGCCTAATACCTATTATAACATATAATATTTTCAAATACTCATTTGGGATCAAAACAACTTTGCTAGAGTCACTTGCGAGCCACAAAAGACCTCTATATTTCAGCAAAAGTAGTTATAAGGGGTTTGTTTTTGTGCGAAGTGACTTTTTAAGGATTGTTGGGACTCCAAATGAGTCCTTTTGACTTATTATAATATATTATATTTTAAAATACTCATTTGGGATGAAAACAACTTTGTTAGAGTCACTTCGGAGCCAAAAAAACCCTTTAAAGTCAATATTTCGACAAAACTAGTTATAAGGACTTTGTTTTTGTCCGAAGTGACTCTTTAAGTCATGTTTCTGCCCAAATGGGACCTTTAGACTTATTACGATATAGTATATGTTCAAATACTCATTTGGGATCAAAACAACTTTGCTAGAGTCACTTCGGAGCAAAAACAAAGCCCTTTAATGTCTATATTTCGCCAAAACTAGTTATATTAACTTGGTTTTTGCACGAAGGGACTTTTTAAAGCTTGTTAGAGCTGTAAATGAGTCCTTTAGACTTATTAGAAAATATTATATGTTCAAATACTCATTTGGGATCAATGCAACTTTGCAAGAATCACTTCGGAGCGAAAAAAGACCTTTAAAGGCTATATTTCGGCAAAATTAGTTATAAGGACTTAGTTTTTGTGCGAAGTGACTTTTTGAGGCTTGTTGGAGCTCCAAATGAGTCCTTTAGACTTATTATAATATATTATATGTCCAAATACTCATTTGGGATCAAACCAACTTTACAAGAATCACTTCGGAGTAAAAAAAAAAGCCCTTTAAAGGCTATATTCTGGCAAAACTAGTTATAAGGACTTTGTTTTTGCGAGAAGTGAAATTCTAAGGCTTGTTGGAGCTTCAAATCAGTCCTTTAGACTTATTGTAATATATTATATTTTCAAATACTCATTTGGGATTAAAACAACTTTCCGAGAGTCACTTCGGTGCCAAAAAAGACGCCTTTAAAGGCTATATTTCGACAAAACTAGTTATAAGGACTTTGTTTTTGCGCGAAATGACTTTTTAAGGATCGTAGGACCTCCAAAAGAGTTCTTTAGACATATTATAATATATTTTATGTTCAAATACTCATTTAGGATCAATACAGCTTTGCGAGAGTCACTTTGGAGCCAAAAAAGCCCTTTAAAGACTATATTTCGGCAAAACTTGTTATAAGGACTTTGTTTTTACACGAATAACTTTTTCAGGCTTGTTGGAGCTCAAAATGCCTAATACCTATTATAACATATAATATTTTCAAACACTCATTTGGGATCAAAACAACTTTGCTAAAGTCACTTGCGAGCCACAAAAGACCTCTATATTTCAGCAAAAGTAGTTATAAAGGGTTTGTTTTTGTGCGAAGTGACTTTTTAAGGATTGTTGGGACTCCAAATGAGTGCTTTTGACTTATTATAATATATTATATTTTAAAATACTCATTTGGGATGAAAACAACTTTGTTAGAGTCACTTCGGAGCCAAAAAAAACCCTTTAAAGTCAATATTTCGGCAAAACTAGTTATCAGGACTTTGTTTTTGTCCGAAGTGACTTTTTAAGGCATGTTTCTGCTCCAAATGGGACCTTTAGACTTATTACGATATAGTATATGTTCAAATACTCATTTGGGATCAAAACAACTTTGCTAGAGTCACTTCGGAGCAAAACAAAGCCCTTTAATGTCTATATTTCGCCAAAACTAGTTATATTGACTTGGTTTTTGCACGAAGGGACTTTTTAAAGCTTGTTAGAGCTGTAAATGAGTCCTTTAGACTTATTAGAAAATATTATATGTTCAAATACTCATTTGGGATCAATGCAACTTTGCAAGAGTCACTTCGGAGCGAAAAAAGACCTTTAAAGGCTATATTTCGGCAAAATTAGTTATAAGGACTTAGTATTTGTGCGAAGTGACTTTTTGAGGCTTGTTGGATCTCCAAATGAGTCCTTTAGACTTATTATAATATATTATATGTCCAAATACTAATTTGGGATCAAACCAACTTTACAAGAATCACTTCGGAGTAAAAAAAAGCCCTTTAAAGGCTATATTCCGACAAAACTAGTTATAAGGACTTTGTTTTTGCGAGAAGTGAAATTCTAAGGCTTGTTGGAGCTTCAAATCAGTCCTTTAGACTTATTGTAATATATTATATTTTCAAATACTCATTTGGGATTAAAACAACTTTCCGAGAGTCACTTCGGTGCCAAAAAAGACGCCTTTAAAGGCTATATTTCGACAAAACTAGTTATAAGGACTTTGTCTTTGCGCGAAATGACTTTTTAAGGATCGTAGGACCTCCAAAAGAGTTCTTTAGACGTATTATAATATATTTTATGTTCAAATACTCATTTAGGATCAATACAGCTTTGCGAGAGTCACTTTGGAGCCAAAAAAGCCCTTTAAAGACTATATTTCGGCAAAACTTGTTATAAGGACTTTGTTTTTACACGAATAACTTTTTCAGGCTTGTTGGAGCTCAAAATGCCTAATACCTATTATAACATATAATATTTTCAAACACTCATTTGGGATCAAAACAACTTTGCTAAAGTCACTTGCGAGCCACAAAAGACCTCTATATTTCAGCAAAAGTAGTTATAAAGGGTTTGTTTTTGTGCGAAGTGACTTTTTAAGGATTGTTGGGACTCCAAATGAGTGCTTTTGACTTATTATAATATATTATATTTTAAAATACTCATTTGGGATGAAAACAACTTTGTTAGAGTCACTTCGGAGCCAAAAAAACCCTTTAAAGTCAATATTTCGGCAAAACTAGTTATCAGGACTTTGTTTTTGTCCGAAGTGACTTTTTAAGGCATGTTTCTGCTCCAAATGGGACCTTTAGACTTATTACGATATAGTATATGTTCAAATACTCATTTGGGATCAAAACAACTTTGCTAGAGTCACTTCGGAGCAAAAACAAAGCCCTTTAATGTCTATATTTCGCCAAAACTAGTTATATTGACTTGGTTTTTGCACGAAGGGACTTTTTAAAGCTTGTTAGAGCTGTAAATGAGTCCTTTAGACTTATTAGAAAATATTATATGTTCAAATACTCATTTGGGATCAATGCAACTTTGCAAGAGTCACTTCGGAGCGAAAAAAGACCTTTAAAGGCTATATTTCGGCAAAATTAGTTATAAGGACTTAGTATTTGTGCGAAGTGACTTTTTGAGGCTTGTTGGATCTCCAAATGAGTCCTTTAGACTTATTATAATATATTATATGTCCAAATACTAATTTGGGATCAAACCAACTTTACAAGAATCACTTCGAAGTCAAAAAAAGCCCTTTAAAGGCTATATTCCGACAAAACTAGTTATAAGGACTTTGTTTTTGCGAGAAGTGAAATTCTAAGGCTTGTTGGAGCTTCAAATCAGTCCTTTAGACTTATTGTAATATATTATATTTTCAAATACTCATTTGGGATTAAAACAACTTTCCGAGAGTCACTTCGGTGCCAAAAAAGACGCCTTTAAAGGCTATATTTCGACAAAACTAGTTATAAGGACTTTGTCTTTGCGCGAAATGACTTTTTAAGGATCGTAGGACCTCCAAAAGAGTTCTTTAGACGTATTATAATATATTTTATGTTCAAATACTCATTTAGGATCAATACAGCTTTGCGAGAGTCACTTTGGAGCCAAAAAAGCCCTTTAAAGACTATATTTCGGCAAAACTTGTTATAAGGACTTTGTTTTTACACGAATAACTTTTTCAGGCTTGTTGGAGCTCAAAATGCCTAATACCTATTATAACATATAATATTTTCAAACACTCATTTGGGATCAAAACAACTTTGCTAAAGTCACTTGCGAGCCACAAAAGACCTCTATATTTCAGCAAAAGTAGTTATAAAGGGTTTGTTTTTGTGCGAAGTGACTTTTTAAGGATTGTTGGGACTCCAAATGAGTGCTTTTGACTTATTATAATATATTATATTTTAAAATACTCATTTGGGATGAAAACAACTTTGTTAGAGTCACTTCGGAGCCAAAAAAACCCTTTAAAGTCAATATTTCGGCAAAACTAGTTATCAGGACTTTGTTTTTGTCCGAAGTGACTTTTTAAGGCATGTTTCTGCTCCAAATGGGACCTTTAGACTTATTACGATATAGTATATGTTCAAATACTCATTTGGGATCAAAACAACTTTGCTAGAGTCACTTCGGAGCAAAAACAAAGCCCTTTAATGTCTATATTTCGCCAAAACTAGTTATATTGACTTGGTTTTTGCACGAAGGGACTTTTTAAAGCTTGTTAGAGCTGTAAATGAGTCCTTTAGACTTATTAGAAAATATTATATGTTCAAATACTCATTTGGGATCAATGCAACTTTGCAAGAGTCACTTCGGAGCGAAAAAAGACCTTTAAAGGCTATATTTCGGCAAAATTAGTTATAAGGACTTAGTATTTGTGCGAAGTGACTTTTTGAGGCTTGTTGGATCTCCAAATGAGTCCTTTAGACTTATTATAATATATTATATGTCCAAATACTAATTTGGGATCAAACCAACTTTACAAGAATCACTTCGAAGTCAAAAAAAGCCCTTTAAAGGCTATATTCCGACAAAACTAGTTATAAGGACTTTGTTTTTGCGAGAAGTGAAATTCTAAGGCTTGTTGGAGCTTCAAATCAGTCCTTTAGACTTATTGTAATATATTATATTTTCAAATACTCATTTGGGATTAAAACAACTTTCCGAGAGTCACTTCGGTGCCAAAAAAGACGCCTTTAAAGGCTATATTTCGACAAAACTAGTTATAAGGACTTTGTCTTTGCGCGAAATGACTTTTTAAGGATCGTAGGACCTCCAAAAGAGTTCTTTAGACGTATTATAATATATTTTATGTTCAAATACTCATTTAGGATCAATACAGCTTTGCGAGAGTCACTTTGGAGCCAAAAAAGCCCTTTAAAGACTATATTTCGGCAAAACTTGTTATAAGGACTTTGTTTTTACACGAATAACTTTTTCAGGCTTGTTGGAGCTCAAAATGCCTAATACCTATTATAACATATAATATTTTCAAATACTCATTTGGGATCAAAACAACTTTGCTAGAGTCACTTGCGAGCCACAAAAGACCTCTATATTTCAGCAAAAGTAGTTATAAGGGGTTTGTTTTTGTGCGAAGTGACTTTTTAAGGATTGTTGGGACTCCAAATGAGTCCTTTTGACTTATTATAATATATTATATTTTAAAATACTCATTTGGAATGAAAACAACTTTGTTAGAGTCACTTCGGAGCCAAAAAAACCCTTTAAAGTCAATATTTCGGCAAAACTAGTTATAAGGACTTTGTTTTTGTCCGAAGTGACTTTTTAAGGCATGTTTCTGCTCCAAATGGGACCTTTAGACTTATTACGATATAGTATATGTTCAAATACTGATTTTGGATCAAAACAACTTTGCTAGAGTCACTTCGGAGCAAAAAAAAAGCCCTTTAATGTCTATATTTCGCCAAAACTAGTTATATTAACTTGGTTTTTGCACGAAGGGACTTTTTAAAGCTTGTTAGAGCTGTAAATGAGTCCTTTAGACTTATTAGAAAATATTATATGTTCAAATACTCATTTGGGATCAATGCAACTTTGCAAGAGTCACTTCGGAGCGAAAAAAGACCTTTAAAGGCTATATTTCGGCAAAATTAGTTATAAGGACTTAGTTTTTGTGCGAAGTGACTTTTTGAGGCTTGTTGGAGCTCCAAATGAGTCCTTTAGACTTATTATAATATATTATATGTCCAAATACTCATTTGGGATCAAAACAACTTTACAAGAATCACTTCGGAGTAAAAAAAAAAGCCCTTTAAAGGCTATATTCTGGCAAAACTAGTTATAAGGACTTTGTTTTTGCGAGAAGTGAAATTCTAAGGCTTGTTGGAGCTTCAAATCAGTCCTTTAGACTTATTGTAATATATTATATTTTCAAATACTCATTTGGGATTAAAACAACTTTCCGAGAGTCACTTCGGTGCCAAAAAAGACGCCTTTAAAGTCAATATTTCGGCAAAACTAGTTATAAGGACTTTGTTTTTGTGCGAAGTGACTTTTTAAGGCATGTTTCTGCTCCAAATGGGACCTTTAGACTTATTACGATATAGTATATGTTGAAATACTCATTTGGGATCAAAACAACTTTGCTAGAGTCACTTCGGAGCCAAAAAAAGCCCTTTAATGTCTATATTTCGCCAAAACTAGTTATATTGACTTGGTTTTTGCACGAAGGGACTTTTTAAAGCTTTTTAGAGCTGTAAATGAGTCCTTTAGACTTATTAGAAAATATTATATGTTCAAATACTCATTTGGGATCAAAGCAACTTTGCATGAGTCACTTCGTAGCCTAAAAAGACCTTTAAAGGCTATAATTCGGCAAAAGTAGTTATAAGGACTTAGTTTTTGCGCGAAGTGACTTTTTAAGGCTTGTTGGAGATCCAAATGAGTCCTTTAGACTTATTATAATATATAATATGTTTAAATACTCATTTGGGATCAAAACAATTTTCCAACAGTCACTTTAATGTCTATATTTCGCCAAAACTAGTTATATGGACTTGGATTTTGCTCGAAGTGACTTTTTAAAGCTTATTAGGGCTCTAAATGAGTCTTTTAGAATTATTAGAAAATATTATATGTTCAAATACTCATTTGGGATCAAAACAACTTTGAGAGAGTCATTTCGGAGCCAAAAAAGCCCTCTGAATCTATATTTCGGCAAAACTAGTTATATGGACTTTATTTTTGTGCAAAGTGACTTTTTAAAGCTTGTTTGAGCTCTAAATGAGTCCTTTCGACTTATTAGAAATATTATATGTTCAAATACTCATTTGGGATCAAAATAACTTTGCAAGATTCATTTCAGAGCAAAAAAAAGTCCTTTAAATCATTATTTCAGCAAAACTAGTTACAAGGACTTTGTTTTTGCGCGAAGTGAGTTTTTAAGGCTTGATCGAGCTCCAAATGAGTCTTTTAGAGTTATTAGAATATATTATGCATTAAAATACACATTTGGGATTAGAACAACTTTCTAAGAGTCACTTCGGAGCCAAAAAAGCCCTTTAAAGGCTATATTTCGGGAAAACTAGTTATAAGGACTTCGCTTTTGCGCGAATGGTTTTTTAAGGCTTGTTGGAGATCAAAACGGGGCCGTAATACCTATTATAACAGATTATATGTTCAGATACTAATTTGGGATCAAAACGACGTTGCTAGAGTCACTTCGGAGCAAAAAAAGCTGTTTAAAGGCAATATTTCGGGAAAACTAGTTATAAGGACTTCGCTTTTGCGCGAATAATTTTTTAAGGCTTGTTGGAGCTAAAAATGGGTGCTTAATACCTATTATAACATCTTATATATTAATATACTAATTTGGGATCAAAACAACGTTGCTAGAGTCACTTCGGAGCAAAAAAAGCTGTTTAAAGGCTATATTTCGGCAAAACAAGTTATAAGGACGTCGCTTTTGCGCGAAGTGACTTTTTGAGGCATGTTGGAGCTCCAAATGAGTCCTTTGGCCTTATTATTATTTATTATATGTTCAAATACTAATTTTGGGTCAAAACAACTTCGTTAGAATCACTTCGGAGCCAAAAAAAGACCTTTAAAGGCTATATTGTAGCAAAAACTATTATCAGGACCCTGTTTTTGTGCGCATTGACTTTTTAAGGATTGTTGGAGCGCCAAATGAGTCCTTTAGACTTATTAAAATATATTGTATGTTCAATTACTTATTTTGGATTAAAACAACTTTGCAAAACTAATTTCAGTGCCAAATAAGCCCTTTAAATATATATTTCGGCAAAACTAGTTATAAGGACTTAGTTTTTGCGCGAAGTGACTTTTTATTGCTTGTTGGACCTGTAAATGAGTCCTTTAGACTTATTATAAAATATTATATATTCAAATACTCATTTCGATTCAAAACAAATTCGCTAGAGTCACTTCGTAGCCAAAAAAGACCTTTAAAGGCTATATTTCGGCAAAAGTTGTCCCTCTGAATATATATTTCGGCAAAACTAATTATAACTACTTTATTTTTGCGTAAAGTTACTTTTTAAAGCTTGTTAGAGCTCTAAATGAGTCCTTTAGACTTGTTAGAAATATTATATGTTCAAATACTCATTTGGGATCAAAGCAACTTTGATAGAGTCACTTCGGAGCCAAAAAAGATCTTTAAAGGCTATATTTCGACAAAAGTAGTTATAAGGACTTAGTTTTTGCGCGAAGTGACTTTTTCAGGCTTGTTACAGCTCCAAATGAGTCCTTTAGACTTACTATAATAGATTATATGTCCAAATACTCATTTGGGATCAAAACAACTTTCCAAGAATCACTTCGGAGTCAAAAAAGCCCTTTAAAGGCTATATTTCGGCAAAACTAGTTATAAGAACTTTGTTTTTACGCGAAGTAAAATTCTAAGGCTTGTTGTAGCTTCAAATGAGTCCTTCAGACTTATTATAATATATTATATTTTCAAATACTCATTTGGAATTAAAACAACTTTCCGAGAGTCACTTCGGTGCCAAAAAAGCCGCCTTTAAAGTCTATATTTCATTGAAACTAATAATAAGAACTTTGTTTTTTGTGCGAATTGAATTTTTAAGGCTTGTTGGAGCTCCAAATGAGTCCTTTAGACTTATTATAATATATTATATGTTCAATTACTCTTTTGGGATCAAAAAAACTTTGGTAGAGTCTCTTCGGAGCCAAAAAATCCCTTCAAAGTCTAAATTTCGGCAAAAGTAGTTATAAGGACTTTGTTTTTGCGTGAATGACTTTTTAAAGCCGGTTTGAGCTCAAAATGGGTCCCTAATACCTATTATAACATATTATATGTTCAAATACTCATTTGGCATGAAAAAAAACTTTCTTAGAGTCACTTCGGAGCCAAAAAAAGCCCTTTGAAGTCTATATTTCGGCAAAACTTGTAATAAGAAGTTTGTTTTTTGCGCAAATTGACTTTTTAAGGCTTGTTTTCCTTTAGACTTATTATAATATATTATATGTTCAATTACTCATTTGGGATCAAAAAAAGTTTGGTAGAGTCTCTTCGGAGCCAAAAAAGCCCTTTAAAGTCTAAATTTCGGCAAAACTAGTTGTAAGACTTTGTTTTTGCGCGAATGACTTTTTAAAGCCTGTTGGAGTTGAAAATGGGTCCCTAATACTTATCATAACATATTATATGTTCAAATACTCATTTTGGATCAAAACAACTTTGTTAGAGTCGCTTTGGAGCCAAAAAAGTCCTTTAAAGTCTATATTTCGGTAAAACTAGTTTTAAGGACTTTGTTTTTTCGCGAAGTGACTTTTTCAGTCTTGTTTACGCTCCAAATGAGTCTTTTGGATTTATTATAAAATATTATATGTTTAAATACTTATTTGGGATTAAATTAACTTTGTTCAAGTCACTTCGGAGCCAAAAAAATCCCTGAAGACTATATTTTGGCAAAAGTAGTTATAAGGAGCTTGTTTTTGCGCAAAGTGACTTTTTAAGGATTGTTGGAACTCCATATGAGTCCTTTTGACTTATTAAGACACATTATATGTTCAAATACTTATTTGGGATCAAAACCACTTTCCAACAGTCACTTTGGAGCCAAAAAAAGCCCTTTAAAGGCTATATTTCGGCAAAACTAGTTATAAGGACTTTGTTTTTGTACGAATGACTTTTTAAGGCTTGTTCGAGCTCCAAATGAGTCCTTTAGACTTATTATAATATATTATATGCTCAAATACTCATTTAGGATCAAAACAACTTTGGTAGGGTCACTTTGGAGCCATAAAACCCTTTTAAAGACTATATTTCGGAAAAACTAGTTATAAGGACTTTGTTTTTGTGTGAATGACTTTTTAAAGCCGGTTTGAGCTCAAAATGGGTCCCTAATACCTATTATAACATTTTATATGTTCAAATACTCATTTGGCATGAAAAAAAACTTTGTTAGAGTCACTTTGGAGCAAAAATAGCTCTTTAAAGTCAATATTTCGGAAAACTAGTTATAAGTATTTTGTTTTTGCACGAGGTGACTTTTTAAAGCATGTTTTAGCTCCAAATGGGTCCTTGAGACTTATTATGATATAGTATATGTTCAAATACTCATTTGGGATTAAAACATCTTTGCTAGAGTCACTTCGGAGCAAAAAAAAACGCCCTTTGATGTCTATATTTCGCCAAAACTAGTTATATAGACTTGGTTTTTGCGCGAATTGACTTTTTAAGGCTTGTTTGAGCTCCAAATGTGTCCTCTAGATTTAAAGGCTAGATTTCGACAAAAGCTGTTATAAGGAGTTTGTTTTTGCGCGAAGTGACTTTTTAAAGCTTGTTTGAGCTCCAAATGAGTCCTTTACAGTTATTGTAATATATTATATCCTCAAATACTCATTTGGGATCAAAACAACTTTGGTAGAGTCACTTCTGAGCCAAAAAAGCCCTTTAAAGTCAATATTTCATCAAAACTAGTTATATGGACTTTGTTTTTGCGCGAAGTGACTTTTTAAGGCATGTTTTAGCTCCAAATGGGTCCTTTAAACTTATTATGATATAGTATATGTTCAAATTCTCATTTGGGATCAAAACAACTTTGCTAGAGTCACTTCGGAGCCAAAAAAGCCCTTTAATGTCTATATTTCGCCTAAACTAGTTATATGGACTTGGTTTTTGCGCAAAGTGACTTTTTAACGTGTGTTTGAGCTCCAAATGAGTCCCCTAGATTTAACATAAAATGCTATATGTTCAAATACTCATTTGGGATCAAATTAACTTTGCTAGAGTCACGTCAGAGCTAAAAAAGACCTTTGAATGCTATATTTCGGCAAAAGCTGTTATAAGGACTTTGTTTTTGCGTGAAGTGACTGTAATATAGTATATGTTCTAATACTCATTTGGGATCAAAACAACTTTGCTACAGTCACTTCGGAGCCAAAAAAGCCCTTTAAAGTCTATATTTTGGCAAAACTAGTTATAAGGACTTTGTTTTTTCGCGAAGGTACTTTTTAAGGCTTGAATGACCTCGAAATGAGCTCTTTAAACTTATTATAATGTATTATATGTTCAAATACTCTTTTGGGATCAAAACCACTTTGCTAGAGTCACTTCGTAGCCAAAAAAGCCCTTTATAGGCTATATTTTGGTAAAGGCCTTGTGTTTGCGTTAATTGCCTTGTGTCTGCGTTAATTGCCTTTTTAAGGCTTGTTGGAGCTCCAAATGAGTACCTAGTTATAAGGAATTTGTTTTTTAGCATAGTGACTTTATAAGTCTTGTTGGAGCTCAAAATGGGTCCCTAATAGCTATTACAACATATTAAATGTTCAAATACTCATGTTGGATCGAAACAACTATGCTGGAGTCTCTTCAGAGCCAAAAAGCCCTTTAAAGGCTATATTTCTGCAAAACTAGTTAGAAGGACTTTGTCTTTACGCGAATTGACTATTTAAGGCTTGTTGGAACTACAAATGAGTACTTTAGATGTATTATAATATATTATATGTTTGTTTGTGTCGAATTTGAACCAACGACGAGATCCGCACCTCTAGGATGTGATGCGGCAATGAAAGTGAAAAGATTTATCGGAAATTTAAAAGGCATGAGAATTTTAAAGTGGTTCGGCCCTCCTACGGAGTAATAGCCTACGTCCACTGTTTATGGAATTGCTTATAAAGTATTTTACAGAGGTTTTTCCGTATGTTTTTCTTCCAACCCGTTCCCCCTTCTTTTTATAGACGAAGAAGGAGGCTACAGTTCAATGAGACAAAAACGTCCCATGCCTCGAGTCACAGGTTTGGTTCACCTAATAAAGCTACACATCTGCCGGGAGCAGTTACTTTGAACTTGGCAGGAGAAAGTTGTTGCTACAGTGAATTCCTTGCTCGGGTCAGAAAGGACGGGAGAATAATTGAGATCTGCGATGCCGCGGACCAGCGTTCTATGACCGAGGGTCGATGACTCTGAGGGCCGACCTTATATCGGACGACTCTTCGTTCATGGCAACTTCCTCGGGGATGGATCACCTTTGGGGATCCTCAGTTCTTATATGCCGGCCTGTCATCGAGGGGCTTCCTGGAACCTCCTATTTTTTGCGGCACTCTATCTCCGGGGATATATATAATCGGAGGTCACCCTCGATAATCCTTGTCCGTCTTTATACTGAGGGTAGTTCTCATGATGCGGTGACTTCGCTTGGTTCGTTGGAGTCGGGGGTTTTGGGCTTCCGCGACAGTGCCCAGGAGATCGCCCCTAGACTCACTGGCTGACGAAAAATCACTGACAACATCTGCCCCCCAATCCCGAAGGTATGAATCGTGCCGTTCGGGATTTCTCTGGCGCGATGCCAATCTGTGTATCGCCCGTCGCTGAGGAATTCATTAGTGGGGGCGACTCCAACTACGCCGAGTCTTTACGCCGCCTCGAAGGAAGGCATCTTGCTGGTCGGGGACTCCGTAGAGAAACGGGGTCTGATTCCTCCGGAACCAGATGTCCCATCCGTTCTGACTCTGCTCGTTCCAGCACTAACCCAAACCTTGCTTGGGTCGGAGCGCTTGTCTTCGCCCCTTTCGATGGTGGACAGTAGTAATCACCTACAAAATGAAAACTGGTTACGCGAAGTACAGAGTTTAAATACTACCTTCTTTATGCTATGGCCCCCGACTATAGGATTAAGTCCCTTCGGGATCATCCCTACAGTCGCTCGTCGTGTTCTCTTCGAGGACTACAACTCGTCTGCACCATGCCTTCTTCGAGGGTCACAGCAAAAGCAAATTAGGCGACTTGGTTTAGACCGTGACCCGAGCAAAAATCCTCTCCGCGGGATGCTCTGTTTAGTTGCGGGTTGTTCCTCCTACGAAGGATTATCCCGAACCAGGCTCCTTCTCCGGGGGTATGCCCTAGGTCAGATCCCACCATCGTCGAAATTTGCGAGCACCCTATTGCTTGCAGCGGTCCCCGGTGCTTCTGAATGGGGTGGGGCCTCTTGACTTATACACCGGCAGTTAGACAATTCTTTGAAGAATTTTCGTCCCTCACGCCTCGGAGTTCCTCCTTTGAGTGCACCTAGGTCTTCTACCTTCTTCGAATAATAGAATGGTTCTAGGAGAAAATTGGCCCAACTTCCCAAGTTAATCCCCGAATAGGTTTTCTTCTTCGAAGGAAAGACCCCATAAGATAAACCTTTGTGTGGTAGGAAGTCTCAGCGAGTAAAGCCTACGTAAGCCCTCCGGAACTCACGCGTTCTAGCCTCGCTCGCCTTCGAGGTACCTATAGAGCGCATCTATTTCTTTCTGGTACCCCGGATGCCCCCCCAGCGGCCTGAGCGCTCCGCGGTCAAAAAGACCGTCGAGGGCGATGTTTATAGGATTGATCTGCTTCGCGGTTCCACCCTTTATACACCGAGTTTACAGTCTTCTTTGCAGACTGAGAGTAGCTAGTTACGAGGGAGGGAAGGTCTCTTCATGATAGGAGGACCTAGCCTTCGGATCTCTCTTGATCAAGGGCGACCAGGCTACTGCCTGTCGAGCTTTGGCATCTGAACACGAGCCGTTTTCTCCCCCGGGCAGCTTCAGCGGGGGGTTTCCTGGAGACGTTTAGCGAGAGTCTCGAGGTTACCGAAGTTAGAATTCAGGAGGCAGTTGACTATCCCCAGAGCCATCCTTCGATCGAGGACCTCGCATTTGCACCTCGGGCCCAGACTTAGGCAGGAGACGTGTTCTGCCTGCGTCCCTCCTAGGTGGGATCTGCTCTAGCCAGAACGCGACTGAGTCGAATTTTCGACTATCAACGGCCGCTCCGACTCTGGGTTACCCCGTAGCTATGCGTCTCCGGTGCAGATCTTGACGATGATGCCCGTTCCAGGCCCAGTCGACTACCGCGCTCCTTAGGTGCGGAATCTTGAGTCTGACCGTCGTTCTGACCTTGCGCTTTTAGCCAGTAAGCTGCCCAGGCGAGATTCGTGGGTCTTGTCGTCTGCCATGGTAATAGAGATATCCTCTTGGTTGGCCTCGATGACGCCTACAGAGGCTACTACTATGTCGACTTTCTTTTTTCTTGCCTGGAACCGTGCTCGGTGCGCACTAGGACGCTCCGTACTGGCAAGAGGTGGCGACCAACTTTACTTGTGGATCAGAACCGTCTCAGGCTCAGGTCGATTGTGAATAGAGATAACAGGTTTATTTCTATCGAGTTGCGTCCTCTACGCATCTGGTCTGCGACCAATGAGGGGCGAGAGCCTCGAGGTATCCAGATGCCGGGGGTAGGGAAAGAGAGGGAGTGACAAGGCTGACGCCTGTTGTCCCTTAGACAGTGATCCTTCACGGTATCATCACCGGACGCCGCGTACCTATGGGGCGGTCCTCGGACTGCGACGGAGCATGGCTCGTAGGATTCCGCGGGTATGGGCCCAGCCTGTCTGACGTGGAAAGAGCGGATTTTTCTTGATCGTCACCAGTTGGGCGTGACTCTCTGGTCCGAACCACTAGCGACCGTGCGTCTCCGATGTGGGATAGACCGTCGACTATGTTGGCGGCTGGTTGTTAACCTCTGGCTTGAACAATTAGAGACCGCGCACCTACGGTGTGGGCCTCTGAATGGTTCATCGTCAGTCCTTCGGCTGCGATGGTGGTGAGCCAGAGTGTGTGATCCAATAGCCGTTGTCTGCTCCAGGTCCACCTTGGTGACGCCTACGGTAGCCACCTTAGCTGTGGCTTCCCCTAGCCCCGTTTGAAGCCGCGTCCGGAGTATCTTCGTCTGCTCCTTGCCGGTGATGAACTGCAGATGTCTCTGGTTCTGAGCCGAAGATCTTCACCATGCTGTTCATCCGCGACATGGAGTCTTGGACGTTCTTCATTTTTTGCTTGATCTGATCTAGCTTGGGATTCATGGGGCTTCTTTCCCGTTCGTCTAGTCATCGGCGCCGTGGATCTCCGATCATGAGTGACGACAGAGCTTCCGGAAGAAAAGCTTGAAATGAAAAACTAGACAGAAAGGACAGCGGAGAGGCGTGGCCCTCCTTCTAGCGCCAATCTGTTGGTGTGGAATTTGAACCAACGACGAGATCCGCACCTCTAGGATGTGATGCGGTAATGAAAATGAAAAGATTCATCGAAAATTTAAAAGGCATGAGAATTTTAAAGTGGTTCGGACCTCCTACGGAGTAATCGCCTACGTCCACTGTTTATGGAATTGCTTATAAAGTATTTTACAGAGGTTTTTCCGTATGTTTTTCTTTCAACCCGTTCCCCCTTCTTTTTATAGACGAAGAAGGAGGCTACAGTTCAATAAGACAAAAACGTCCCATCCCTCGAGTCACGGGTTTGGTTCACCTAATAAAGCTGCACATCCGCCGAGAGCAGTTACTCTGAACTTGGTAGGAGAAAGCTGTTGCTACAGTGAATTCCCTGCTCGGGTCAGAAAGGGCGGGAGAATAATTGAGATCTGCGATGCTGCGGACCAACGTTCTATGACCGAGGGTCGATGACTCCGAGAGCCGAGCTTATATTGGATGATTCCTCGTTCGTGGCAGCCTCCTCGGGGATGGGTCACCTTCGGGGATCCTCAATCCTTATATGCCGGCCCGTCGTCGAGGGGCTTCCCGGAAGCTCCTTCTTTTAGCGGCACTCTATCTCCGGGGATATAGGATCGGGGGGTCATCTTCGATAATCCTTGTCCGTCTTTATCCTGAGGGGGAGTTCTCATGATGTGGTGACTTCTCTTGGTTCGGTGGAGTCGCGGGTTTTGGGCTTCCTCGATAGTGCCCAGGAGATCGTCCCTGGACTCACTGGCTGACAAAAAATCACTGACAACAATGTTCAAATACTCATTTGGGACAAAACAACTTGGCAAGGGTCATTACGGAGCCAAAAAAGCCCTTTAAATCTATATTTCGTCAAAACTAGTTATAAGGACATTGTTTTTGCGCAAAGTGACTTTTCAAGGCTTCTTGGATATCCAAATGAGTCCTTTAGACTTATTATAAAATATTATATGGTCAAATACTGATTTGGGATGAAAACAACATGCTAGAGTCACTTCAGAGCCAAAAAAGACCTTTGAAGACTATATTTCGGCAAATGTAGTTATCTGGACTTTATTTTTTCGCGAAGTGACTTTTTAAGGCTTGTGGGAAATCCAAATGAGTCCTTTAGACTTATTATAATATATTATGGGCCAGTTTGGCATTGCTTTTGGATGCTGCTTTTAGATTATAAAAGAATCTAAAGCAGCTATAGGCGTTTGGTAAACCTGCTTCTTAAAGAAACAGGTAACCGTTTCTGCTTTTACGTAGTATAATTTGAGAAGCAGGTTAAAGGCTGCTTTTCTGTAACCGAAACTGCTTCTCCAGTTTAAATTACTAAAATATCCTTAATTAACTACCCATATTCCATTAAATAATTTTCTAAAATTATTATTTGGTAATTTTACATACCCACACTATTTTAATAGCAGTTTTAAAAATAAAATAACCAAACATCCTACATGCTTATAACTTCAGTAGCTTCTTTCATCAGCACAGTTTGAAGCACTTCTTTTATAAGCACAGCAATGCCAAACTGGCACTATATGTGCAAATGCTCATTTAGGATCAGAGCAACTTTTCAAGAGTCATTTCAGAGCAAAAAAAAGCCCTTTAAAGGCTATATTTTGGTAAAACTAGTTATAAGGACTTTCTTTTTGCGCGAAGTGACTTTTTAAGGCTTGTTTGAGCTCCAAATGATTCCTTTAGACATATTATAATATATTATATGTTCAAATACTCATTTGCGATCAAAACAACTTTTCAAGAGTCACTTCGGAGCCAAAAAAGACCTTTAAAGGCTATATTTCGACTAAACTAGTTATAAGGACTTTGTTTATCCGCGAAGTAAATTTTTTAAGGCTTGTTCGACCTGTAAATGAGTTCTTTTGAATTATTATAATATACTATATGTTCAAATACTCATTTAGGATCAAAACAACTTTGTTAGAGTTACTTCGGAGCCAAAAAAGCCCTTTAAAGTCTATATTTCCGCAAAACTAGTTATAAGGACTTTCTTTTTGCGCGAATTGATTTTTTAGGGGTTGTTGGAGCTTAAAATGGGTCCCTAGTACCTATTAAAACATATTAAATGTTTAAATACTCATTTTGGATGAAAACAACTTTGATGGAGTCACTTCGAAGCCAAAAAAGCCCTTTAAAGGCTATATTTCAGCAAAACTAGTTAGAAGGACTTTGTTTTTGCACAAGGTGACTATTTAAGGCTTGCGTGAACTCCAAATGGGTACGTTAGACTTATTCTAATATTATATGTTCATATACTCAGTGGGGATCAAAATAAGTTTGCTAGAGTCACTTCGGAGCTAAAAAAGACCTTTAAAGGCTATATTTTTGCAAAAATAGTTATAAGCACTTTGTTTTTGTGCGAACTGATTTTTTAACGCTTGTTGGCGCACCAAATGAGTCCTTTAGACTTATTATAATATATTATATGTTAAAATACACATTTGGGATCAAAACAACATTTCAAGAGTCACTTCGAAGCCAAAAAAAGCCCTTTAAAGGCTATATTTCGACAAAACTAGTTATAAGGACTTTGTTTTTCTGCGAGGTAACTTTTTAAGGCTCGTTAGACCTGTAAATGAGTTTTTTTGAATTATTATAATATATTATATGCTCAAATACTCATTTAGGATCAAAACAACTCTTCTAGAGTTACTTCGGAGCCAAAAAAAGCCCTTTGAAGCCTATATTTCGGCAAAACTAGTGATAATGACTTTGTTTTTGCGCGATTTAATTTTTAAGGCTTGTTGAAGCTTAAAATAGGTCCCTAATACCTATTATAACATATTAAATGTTCAAATACTCATTTGGGATCAAAACAACTTTGCTGAAATTTGAAGGACTTTATATTTGCACGAACTAACTATTTAAGGCTCGTTGGAAATAAAATTAATACTTTTGACTTATTCTAATTTTATATGTTCATATACTCAGTGGGGATCAAAAAAACTTTGCTAGAGTCACTTCGGAGCCAAAAAAGAACTTTAAAGGCTATATTTCAACAAAAACAGTTATAAGGACTTTGTTTTTGCGCAAACTGACTTTTGAAGGCTTGTTGGAGCTCCAAATGAGTCCGTTAGACTTATTATAATATATTATATGTGACAATACTCATTTGAGATCAGAACAATTTTTCAAGAGTCACTACGGAGCCAAAAAAGCTCTTTAATGGCTATATTTCGGCAAAACTAGTTATTGGAATATTATTTTTGCGCGAAGTGACTTCTTAAGGGTTGTTGGATCTCCAAATGATTCCTTTTGACATATTATAATATATTATATGTTCAAGCACTCATTTAGGATTAAAACAACTTTCCAAGAGTCACTTCGGAGCCAAAAAAAATCCCTTGAGAGGCTATATTTTGGTAAAACTAGTTAAAAGGAGTTTGTTTTTGCGCGAAGTGATCTTTTAAGGCTAGTTGGAGCAACAAATGAGTCCTTTGGACTTATTATAACGTATTATACGTTCAAATACTCATTTGGGATCAAAAAAACTTTCCAAGAGTCACTTCGGAGCCAAAAAAGCCCTTTAAAGTCTATATTTCCGCAAAGCTAGTTATAAGGACTTTATTTTTTCACGAATTGACTTTTTAGGGGTTGTTGGAGATTAAAATGGGTCCCTAATACCTATCAAAACATATTAAATGTTCAAATACTCATTTTGGATCAAAACAACTTTGCTGGAGTCACTTCGGAGCCAAAAAAGCCCTTTAAAGGCTATATTTCAGCAAAACCAGTTAGAACGACTTTGTTTTTGCGCAAAGTGACTATATAAGGCTTGTGTGAACTCCAAATGAGTACATTAGGCTTATTCTAATATTATATGTTCATATACTCAGTGGAGATCAAAATAAGTTTGCTAAAGTCACTTCGGAGCTAAAAAAGACCTTTAAAGGCTATATTTCCGCAAAAATAGTTATAAGCACTTTGTTTTTGTGCGATCTGATTTTTTAACGCTTGTTGGAGCACCAAATGAGTCCTTTAGACTTATTATAATATATTATATGTTAAAATACTCATTTGGGATCAAAACAACATTTCAAGAGTCACTTCGAAGCCAAAAAAGCCCTTTAAAGGCTATATTTCGACAAAACTAGTTATAAGGACTTTGTTTTTCTGCGAAGTAACTTTTTAAGGCTCGTTAGACCTGTAAATAAGTTCTTTTTAATTATTATAATATAGTATATGTTCAAATACTCATTTAGGATCTAAACAACTCTGCTAGAGTTACTACGGAGCCAAAAAAGCCCTTTGAAGCCTATATTTCGGCAAAACTAGTGATAAGGACTTTGTTTTTACGCGATTTAATTTTTAAGGCTTGTTGAAGCTTAAAATGGGTCCCTAATACCTATTATAACGTATTAAATGTTCAAATACTCATTTGGGATCAAAACAACTTTGCTGAAGTTTGAAGGACTTTGTTTTTGCACGAACTAACTATTTAATGCTCTTTGGAAATCCAAATGAGTACTTTTGACTTATTCTAATTTTATATGTTCATATACTCAGTGGAGATCAAAACAACTTTGCTAAAGTCACTTCGGAGCCAAAAAAAGACCTTTAAAGGCTATATTTCAACAAAAACAGTTATAAGGATTTTGTTTTTGCGCAAACTGATTTTTGAAGGCTTGTTGGAGCTCCAAATGAGTCCGTTAGACTTATTATAATATATTATATGTGAAAATAGACATTTGAGATTAGAACAATTTTTCAAGAGTCACTACGGGGCTAAAAAAACCCTTTAATGGCTATATTTAAGCAAAACTAGTTATTAGAACATTATTTTTGCGCGAAGTGACTTTTTAAGGGTTTTTGGATCTCCAAATGATTCCTTTTGACATATTATAATATATTATATGTTCAAGCACTCATTTAGGATGAAAACAACTTTCCAAGAGTCACTTCGGAGCCAAAAAATCCCTTTAAAGGCCATATTTTGGTAAAAGTAGTTAAAAGGACTTTGTTTTTGCACGAAGTGATCTTTTAAGGCTAGTTGGAGCTCCAAATGAGTCCTTTGGACTTTTTATAATGTATTATATGTTCAAATACTCATTTGGGATTAAAAAAACTTTCCAAGAGTCACTTCGGAGCCAAAAAAGCCCTTTAAAGTCTATCTTTCCGCAAAACTAGTTATAAGGACTTTGTTTTTTCGCGAATTAACTTTTTAGGGGTTGTTGGAGCTTAAAATGGGTCCCTAATACCTATCAAAACATATTAAATGTTCAAATACTCATTTTGGATCAAAAGAACTTTGCTGGAGTCACTTCGGAGCCAAAAAAAGCCCTTTAAAGGCTGTATTTCAGCAAAACTAGTTAGAAAGACTTTGTTTTTGCGCAAAGTGACTATTTAAGGCTTGTATGAACTCCAAATGAGTACATTAGGCTTATTCTAATATTATATGTTCATATACTCAGTGGGGATCAAAATAAGTTTGCTAGAGTCACTTCGGAGCTAAAAAAGACCTTTAAAGGCTATATTTCCGCAAAAATAGTTATAAGCACTTTGTTTTTGTGCGATCTGATTTTTTAACGCTTGTTGGAGCACCAAATGAGTCCTTTAGACTTATTATAATATATTATATGTTAAAATACTCATTTGGGATCAAAACAACATTTCAAGAGTCACTTCGAAGCCAAAAAAGCCCTTTAAAGGCTATATTTCGACAAAACTAGTTATAAGGACTTTGTTTTTCTGCGAAGTAACTTTTTAAGGCTCGTTAGACCTGTAAATGAGTTCTTTTTAATTATTATAGTATTGTCTATGTTCAAATACTCATTTAGGATCAAAACAACTCTGCTAGAGTTACTTCGGAGCTAAAAAAGCCCTTCGAAGGGTATATTTCGGCAAAACTAGTGATAAGGATTTTGTTTTTGCGCGATTTAATTTTTAAGGCTTGTTGAAGCTTAAAATGGTTCCCTAATACCTATTATAACATATTAAATGTTCAAATACTCATTTGGGATCAAAACAACTTTGCTGAAGTTTGAAGGACTTTGTTTTTGCACAAACTAACTATTTAAGGCTCGTTGGAAATCTAAATGAGTACTTTTGACTTATTCTAATTTTATATGTTCATATACTCAGTGGGGATCATAACAACTTTGCTAGAGTCACTTCGGAGCCAAAAAAGACCTTTAAAGGCTATATTTCAACAAAAACATTTATAAGGACTTTGTTTTTGCGCAAACTGATTTTTGGAGGCTTGTTGGAGCTCCAAATGAGTCCGTTAGACTTATTATAATATATTATATGTGAAAATAGTCATTTCAGATTAGAACAATTTTTCAAGAGTCACTATGGGGCCAAAAAAACCCTTTAATGGCTATATTAAGCAAAACTAGTTATTAGAACATTATTTTTTTGCGAAGTGACTTTTTAAGGGTTGTTGGATCTCCAAATGATTCCTTTTGACATATTATAATATATTATATGTTCAAGCACTCATTTAGGATGAAAACAACTTTCCAAGAGTCACTTCGGAGCAAAAAAAATCTCTTTAGAGGCTATATTTTGGTAAAACTAGTTAAAAGGAGTTTGTTTTTGCGCGAAGTGATCTTTTAAGGCTAGTTGGAGCTCCAAATGAGTCCTTTGGACTTATTATAACGTATTACACGTTCAAATACTCATTTGGAATCAAAAAAACTTTCCAAGAGTCACTTCGGAGCCAAAAAAGCCCTTTAAAGTCTATATTTCCGCAAAACTAGTTATAAGGACTTTGTTTTTTCGCGAATTGATTTTTTAGGGGTTGTTGGAGCTTAAAATGGGTCCCTAATACCTATCAAAACATATTAAATGTTCAAATACTCATTTTGGATCAAAACAACTTTGCAATAGTCACTTCGGAGCCAAAAAAGCCCTTTAAAGGCTAAATTTCGACAAAACTAGTTATAAGAACTTTGTTTTTCTGCGAAGCAACTTTTTAAGGCTCTTGAGACCTGTAAATGAGTTCTTTTGAATTATTATAATATAGTATATGTTCAAATACTCATTTAGGATCAAAACAACTCTGCTAGAGTTACTTCGGAACCAAAAAAGCCCTTTGAAGGCTATATTTCGGCAAAACTAGTGATAAGGACTTTGTTTTTGCGCGATTTAATTTTTAAGGCTTGTTGAAGTTGAAAATGGGTCCCTAATACCTATTATAACTTATTAAATGTTCAAATACTCATTTTGGATCAAAACAACTTTGCTGGAGTCACTTTGGAGCCAAAAAAGCCCTTTAAAGGCTATATTTCAGCAAAACTAGTTAGATGGACTTTGTTTTTGCGCAAAGTGACTATTTAAGGCTTGTGTGAACTTCAAATGAGTACATTCGGCTTATTCTAATATTATATGTTCACATACTCAGTGGGGATCAAAATAAGTTTTCTAGAGTCACTTCGGAGCTAAAAAAGACCTTTAAAGGCTACATTTGTGCAAAAATAGTTATAAGCACTTTTTTTTGTGCGAACTGATTTTTTAACGCTTGTTGGAGCACCAAATGAGTCCTTTAGACTTATTATAAAATATTATATGTTAAAATACTCATTTGGGATCAAAACAACTTTTCAAGAGTCACTTCGAAGCGAAAAAAGCCCTTTAAAGGCTATATTTCGACAAAACTAGTTGTAAGGACTTTGTTTTTCTGCGAAGTAACTTTTTAAGGCTCTTGAGACCTGTAAATGAGTTCTTTTGAATTATTATAATATAGTATATGTTCAAATACTCATTCAGGATCAAAACAACTCTGCTAGAGTTATTTCGGAACCAAAAAAGCCCTTTGAAGGCTATATTTCAGCAAAACTAGTGATAAAGACTTTGTTTTTGCGCGATTTAATTTTTAAGGCTTGTTGAATCTAAAAATGTGTCCCTAATACCTATTATAACGTATTAAATGTTCAAATACTCATTTTGGATCAAAACAACTTTGCTGGAGTCACTTCGGAGCCAAAAAAGCCCTTTAAAGGCTATATTTCAGCAAAACTAGTTAGAAGGACTTTGTTTTTGCGCAAAGTGACTATTTAAGGCTTGTGTGAACTTCAAATGAGTACATTCGGCTTATTCTAATATTATATGTTCACATACTCAGTGGGGATCAAAATAAGTTTCCTAGAGTCACTTCGGAGCTAAAAAAGTCCTCTAAAGGCTACATTTCCGCAAAAATAGTTATAAGCACTTTGTTTTTGTGCGAACTGATTTTTTAACGCTTGTTGGAGCACCAAATGAGTCCTTTAGACTTATTATAAAATATTATATGTTAAAATACTCATTTGGGATCAAAACAACTTTTCAAGAGTCACTTCGAAGCGAAAAAAGCCCTTTAAAGGCTATATTTCGACAAAACTAGTTGTAAGGACTTTGTTTTTCTGCGAAGTAACTTTTTAAGGCTCTTGAGACCTGTAAATGAGTTCTTTTGAATTATTATAATATAGTATATGTTCAAATACTCATTCAGGATCAAAACAACTCTGCTAGAGTTTCTTCGGAGCAAAAAAACCCTTTGAAGGCTATATTTCGGCAAAACTATTGATAAGGACTTTGTTTTTGCGCGAATTAATTTTTAGGGCTTGTTGGAGCTTAAAATGGGTCCCTAATACCTATTATAACATATTAAATGTTCAAATACTCATTTGGGATCAAAACAACTTTGCTAAAGTTTGAAGGACTTTGTTTTTGCGCGAACTAACAATTTAATGCTCGTTGGAACTCCAAATGAGTACTTTTGACTTATTCTAATGTTATATGTTCATATACTCAGTGGGGATCAAAACAACTTTGCTAGAGTCACTTCGGAGCCAAAAAAGACCTTTAAAGGCTATATTTCAATAAAAAAACGGTTATAAGGACTTTGTTTTTGCACAAACTGACTTTTGAAGGCTTGTTGGAGCTCCAAATGAGTCCGTTAGACTTATTATAATATATTATATGTGAAAATACTCATTTGAGATCAGAACAATTTTTCAAGAGTCACTACGGAGCCAAAAAAAGCCCTTTAATGACTATATTTCGGCAAAACTAGTTATTAGAACTTTATTTTTGCGCGAATTGACTTTTTAAGGGTTATTGGATCTCAAATGATTCCTTTTGACATTTTATAATATATTATATGTTCAAGCACTCATTTAGGATGAAAACAACTTCCTAAGAGTCACTTCGGAGCCCAAAAATCCCTTTAACGGCTATATTTCGGTAAAACTGGTTATAAGGACTTTGTTTTTGCGCGAAGTGATCTTTTAAGGCTTGTTGGAGCTCCAAATGAGTGCTTTGGACTTATTATAATGTATTATATGTTCAAATACTCATTTGGGATTAAAAAAACTTTCCAAGAGTCACTTCGGAGCCAAAAAAGCCCTTTAAAGTCTATCTTTCCGCAAAACTAGTTATAAGGACTTTGTTTTTTCGCGAATTAACTTTTTAGGGGTTGTTGGAGCTTAAAATGGGTCCCTGATACCTATCAAAACATATTAAATGTTCAAATACTCATTTTGGATCAAAAGAACTTTGCTGGAGTCACTTCGGAGCCAAAAAAAGCCCTTTAAAGGCTATATTTCAGCAAAACTAGTTAGAAAGACTTTGTTTTTGCGCAAAGTGACTATTTAAGGCTTGTGTGAACTCCGAATGAGTACATTAGGCTTATTCTAATATTATATGTTCAGATACTCAGTGGGGATCAAAATAAGTTTGCTAGAGTCACTTCGGAGCTAAAAAAGACCTTTAAAGGCTATATTTTCGCAAAAATAGTTATAAGCACTTTGTTTTTGTGCGAACTGATTTTTAACGCTTTTTGGCGCACCAAATGAGTCCTTTACACTTATTATAATATATTATATGTTAAAATACTCATTTGGGATCAAAACAACTTTTCAAGAGTCACTTCGAAGCCAAAAAAGCCCTTTAAAGGCTATATTTCGACAAAACTAGTTATAAGGACTTTGTTTTTCTACGAAGTAACTTTTTAAGGCTCGTTAGACCTGTAAATGAGTTCTTTTTAATTATTATAGTATTGTCTATGTTCAAATACTCATTTAGGATCAAAACAACTCTGCTAGAGTTACTTCGGAGCTAAAAAAGCCCTTCGAAGGGTATATTTCGGCAAAACTAGTGATAAGGATTTTGTTTTTGCGCGATTTAATTTTTAAGGCTTGTTGAAGCTGAAAATGGGTCCCTAATACCTATTATAACGTAATAAATGTTCAAATACTCATTTTGGATCAAAACAACTTTGCTGGAGTCACTTCGGAGCCAAAAAAGCTCTTTAAAGGCTATATTTCAGCAAAACTAGTTAGAAGGACTTTGTTTTTGCGCAAAGTGACTATTTAACGCTTGTGTGAACTCCAAATGAGTACATTAGGCTTATTCTAATATTATATGTTCACATACTCAGTGGGGATCAAAATAAGTTTGCTAGAGTCACTTCGGAGCTAAAAAAGACCTTTAAGGGCTACATTTCCGCAAAAATAGTTATAAGCACTTTGTTTTTGTGCGAACTGGTTTTTTAACGCTTGTTGGAGAACCAAATGAGTCCTTTAGACTTATTATAAAATATTATATGTTAAAATACTTATTTGGGATCAAAACAACTTTTCAAGAGTCACTTCGAAGCGAAAAAAGCCCTTTAAAGGCTATATTTCGATAAAACTAGTTGTAAGGACTTTGTTTTTCTACGAAGTAACTTTTTAAGGCTCTTGAGACCTGTAAATGAGTTCTTTTGAATTATTATAATATAGTATATGTTTAAATACTCATTGATCAAAACAACTCTGCTAGACTTACTTCGGAGAAAAAAAACCCTTTGAAGGCTATATTTCGGCAAAACTATTGATAAGGACTTTGTTTTTGCGCGAATTAATTTTTAAGGCTTTTTGGAGCTTAAAATGGGTCCCTAATACCTATTATAACATATTAAATGTCCAAATACTCATTTGGGATCAAAACAACTTTGCTAAAGTTTGAAGGACTTTGTTTTTGCGCGAACTAACTATTTAATGCTCGTTGGAACTCCAAATGAGTACTTTTGACTTATTCTAATTTTATATGTTCATATACTCAGTGGGGATCAAAACAACTTTGCTAGAGTCACTTCGGAGCCAAAAAAGACCTTTAAAGGCTATATTTCAACAAAAACAGTTATAAGGACTTTGTTTTTGCACACACTGAATTTTGAAGGCTTGTTGGAGCTCCAAATGAGTCCGTTAGACTTATTATAATATATTATATGTGAAAATACGCATTTGAGATCAGAACAATTTTTCAAGAGTCACTACGGAGCCAAAAAAGCCCTTTAATGGCTATATTTCGGCAAAACTAGTTATTAGAACTTTATTTTTGCGCGAAGTGACTTTTTAAGGGTTATTGGATCTCCAAATGATTTCTTTTGACATATTATAATATATTATATGTTCAAGCACTCATTTAGGATGAAAACAACTTTCCAAGAGTCACTTCGGAGCCCAAAAATCCCTTTAACGGCTATATTTTGGTAAAACTGGTTATAAGGACTTGGTTTTTGCGCGAAGTTATCTTTTAAGGCTTGTTGGAGCTCCAAATGAGTGCTTTGGACTTATTATAATGTATTATATGTTCAAATACTCATTTGGGATCAAAAAAACTTTTCAAGAGTCACTTCGGAGCCAAAAAAGCCCTTTAAAGTCTATCTTTTCGAAAAACTAAGTATAAGGACTTTGTTTTTTCGCGAATTGACTTTTTAGGGGTTGTTGGAGCTTAAAATGGGTCCCTAATACCTATCAAAATATATTAAATGTTAAAATACTCATTTTGGATCAAAACAACTTTGCTGGAGTCACTTCAGAGCCAAAAAAGCCCTTTAAAGGCTATATTTCAGCAAAACTAGTTAGAAGGACTTTGTTTTTGCGCAAAGTGACTATTTAAGGCTTGTGTGAACTCCAAATGAGTACATTAGGCTTATTCTAATATTATATGTTCACATACTCAGTGGGGATCAAAATAAGTTTGCTAGAGTCACTTCGGAGCTAAAAAAAGACCTTTAAAGGCTATATTTCTGCAAAATTGTTATAAGATTTTTTTTTGTGCGAAGTGATTTTTTAACGCTTGTTGGGGCACCAAATTAGTCCTTTAGACTTATTATAATACATTATATGTTAAAATACTCATTTGGGATCAAAACAACTTTTCAAAAGTCACTTCGAAGCCAAAAAAGCCCTTTAAATACTATATTTCGACAAAACTAGTTATAAGGACTTTGTTTTTCTGCGAAGCTACTTTTGAAGGCTCTTGAGACCTGTAAATGAGTTCTTTTGAATTATTATAATATAGTATATGTTCAAATACTCATTTAGGATCAAAACAACTCTGCTAGAGTTACTTCGGAACCAAAAAAGTCCTTTGAAGGCTATATTTCGGCAAAACTAGTGATAAGGACTTTGTTTTTGCGCGATTTAATTTTTAAGGCTTGTTCAAGCTGAAAATGGGTCCCTAATACCTATTATAACGTATTAAATGTTCAAATACTCATTTTGGATCAAAACAACTTTGCTGGAGTCACTTCGAAGCCAAAAAAGCCCTTTAAAAGCTATATTTCAGCAAAACTAGTTAGGAGGACTTTGTTTTTGCGCAAAGTGACTATTTAAGGCTTGTGTGAACTCCAAATGAGTACATTCGGCTTATTCTAATATTATATGTTCACATACTCAGTGGGGATCAAAATAAGTTTCCTAGAGTCACTTCGGAGCTAAAAAAGACCTTTAAAGGCTACATTTCCGCAAAAATAGTTATAAGCACTTTGTTTTTGTGCGAACTGATTTTTTAACGCTTGTTGGAGCACCAAATGAGTCCTTTAGACTTATTATAAAATATTATATGTTAAAATACTCATTTGGGATCAAAACAACTTTTCAAGAGTCACTTCGAAGCGAAAAAAGCCCTTTAAAGGCTATATTTCGACAAAACTAGTTGTAAGGACTTTGTTTTTCTGCGAAGTAACTTTTTAAGGCTCTTGAGACCATTAAATGAGTTCTTTTGAATTATTATAATATAGTATATGTTCAAATACTCATTCAGGATCAAAAAAACTCTTCTAGAGTTACTTCGGAGAAAAAAAACCCTTTGAAGGCTATATTTCGGCAAAACTATTGATAAGGACTTTGTTTTTGCGAGAAATAATTTTTAAGGCTTGTTGGAGCTTAAAATGGGTCCCTAATACCTATTATAACATATTAAATCTCCAAATACTCATTTGGGATCAAAACAACTTTGCTAAAGTTTGAAGGACTTTGTTTTTGCGCGAACTAACTATTTAATGCTCGTTGCAACTCCAAATGAGTACTTTTGTCTTATTCTAATTTTATATGTTCATATACTCAGTGGGGATCAAAACAACTTTGATAGAGTCACTTCGGAGCCAAAAAAGACCTTTAAAGGCTATATTTCAACAAAAACAGTTATAAGGACTTTGTTTTTGCACACACTGAATTTTGAACGCTTGTTGGAGCTCCAAATCAGTCCGTTAGACTTATTATAATATATTATATATGAAAATACTCATTTGAGATCAGAACAATTTTTCAAGAGTCACTACGGAGCCAAAAAAAGCCCTTTAATGGCTATATTTCGGCAAAACTAGTTATTAGAACTTTATTTTTGCGCGAAGTGACTTTTTAAGGGTTATTGGATCTCCAAATGATTCCTTTTGACATATTATAATATATTATATGTTCAAGCACTCATTGAGGATGAAAACAACTTTCCACGAGTCACTTCGTAGCCCAAAAATCCCTTTAACGGCTATATTTTGGTAAAACTGGTTATAAGGACTTTGTTTTTGCGCAAAGTGATCTTTTAAGGCTTGTTGGAGCTCCAAATGAGTGCTTTGGACTTATTATAATGTATTATATGTTCAAATACTCATTTGGGATCAAAAAAACTTTCCAAGAGTCACTTCGGAGCCAAAAAAGCCCTTTAAAGTCTATCTTTCCGCAAAACTAGTTATAAGGACTTTGTTTTTTCGCGAATTAACTTTTTAGGGGTTGTTGGAGCTTAAAATGGGTCCCTGATACCTATCAAAACATATTAAATGTTCAAATACTCATTTTGGATCAAAAGAACTTTGCTGGAGTCACTTCGGAGCCAAAAAAAGCCCTTTAAAGGCTATATTTCAGCAAAACTAGTTAGAAAGACTTTGTTTTTGCGCAAAGTGACTATTTAAGGCTTGTGTGAACTCCGAATGAGTACATTAGGCTTATTCTAATATTATATGTTCAGATACTCAGTGGGGATCAAAATAAGTTTGCTAGAGTCACTTCGGAGCTAAAAAAGACCTTTAAAGGCTATATTTTCGCAAAAATAGTTATAAGCACTTTGTTTTTGTGCGAACTGATTTTTAACGCTTTTTGGCGCACCAAATGAGTCCTTTACACTTATTATAATATATTATATGTTAAAATACTCATTTGGGATCAAAACAACTTTTCAAGAGTCACTTCGAAGCCAAAAAAGCCCTTTAAAGGCTATATTTCGACAAAACTAGTTATAAGGACTTTGTTTTTCTACGAAGTAACTTTTTAAGGCTCGTTAGACCTGTAAATGAGTTCTTTTTAATTATTATAGTATTGTCTATGTTCAAATACTCATTTAGGATCAAAACAACTCTGCTAGAGTTACTTCGGAGCTAAAAAAGCCCTTCGAAGGGTATATTTCGGCAAAACTAGTGATAAGGATTTTGTTTTTGCGCGATTTAATTTTTAAGGCTTGTTGAAGCTGAAAATGGGTCCCTAATACCTATTATAACGTAATAAATGTTCAAATACTCATTTTGGATCAAAACAACTTTGCTGGAGTCACTTCGGAGCCAAAAAAGCTCTTTAAAGGCTATATTTCAGCAAAACTAGTTAGAAGGACTTTGTTTTTGCGCAAAGTGACTATTTAACGCTTGTGTGAACTCCAAATGAGTACATTAGGCTTATTCTAATATTATATGTTCACATACTCAGTGGGGATCAAAATAAGTTTGCTAGAGTCACTTCGGAGCTAAAAAAGACCTTTAAGGGCTACATTTCCGCAAAAATAGTTATAAGCACTTTGTTTTTGTGCGAACTGGTTTTTTAACGCTTGTTGGAGAACCAAATGAGTCCTTTAGACTTATTATAAAATATTATATGTTAAAATACTTATTTGGGATCAAAACAACTTTTCAAGAGTCACTTCGAAGCGAAAAAAGCCCTTTAAAGGCTATATTTCGATAAAACTAGTTGTAAGGACTTTGTTTTTCTACGAAGTAACTTTTTAAGGCTCTTGAGACCTGTAAATGAGTTCTTTTGAATTATTATAATATAGTATATGTTTAAATACTCATTGATCAAAACAACTCTGCTAGACTTACTTCGGAGAAAAAAAACCCTTTGAAGGCTATATTTCGGCAAAACTATTGATAAGGACTTTGTTTTTGCGCGAATTAATTTTTAAGGCTTTTTGGAGCTTAAAATGGGTCCCTAATACCTATTATAACATATTAAATGTCCAAATACTCATTTGGGATCAAAACAACTTTGCTAAAGTTTGAAGGACTTTGTTTTTGCGCGAACTAACTATTTAATGCTCGTTGGAACTCCAAATGAGTACTTTTGACTTATTCTAATTTTATATGTTCATATACTCAGTGGGGATCAAAACAACTTTGCTAGAGTCACTTCGGAGCCAAAAAAGACCTTTAAAGGCTATATTTCAACAAAAACAGTTATAAGGACTTTGTTTTTGCACACACTGAATTTTGAAGGCTTGTTGGAGCTCCAAATGAGTCCGTTAGACTTATTATAATATATTATATGTGAAAATACGCATTTGAGATCAGAACAATTTTTCAAGAGTCACTACGGAGCCAAAAAAGCCCTTTAATGGCTATATTTCGGCAAAACTAGTTATTAGAACTTTATTTTTGCGCGAAGTGACTTTTTAAGGGTTATTGGATCTCCAAATGATTTCTTTTGACATATTATAATATATTATATGTTCAAGCACTCATTTAGGATGAAAACAACTTTCCAAGAGTCACTTCGGAGCCCAAAAATCCCTTTAACGGCTATATTTTGGTAAAACTGGTTATAAGGACTTGGTTTTTGCGCGAAGTTATCTTTTAAGGCTTGTTGGAGCTCCAAATGAGTGCTTTGGACTTATTATAATGTATTATATGTTCAAATACTCATTTGGGATCAAAAAAACTTTTCAAGAGTCACTTCGGAGCCAAAAAAGCCCTTTAAAGTCTATCTTTTCGAAAAACTAAGTATAAGGACTTTGTTTTTTCGCGAATTGACTTTTTAGGGGTTGTTGGAGCTTAAAATGGGTCCCTAATACCTATCAAAATATATTAAATGTTAAAATACTCATTTTGGATCAAAACAACTTTGCTGGAGTCACTTCAGAGCCAAAAAAGCCCTTTAAAGGCTATATTTCAGCAAAACTAGTTAGAAGGACTTTGTTTTTGCGCAAAGTGACTATTTAAGGCTTGTGTGAACTCCAAATGAGTACATTAGGCTTATTCTAATATTATATGTTCACATACTCAGTGGGGATCAAAATAAGTTTGCTAGAGTCACTTCGGAGCTAAAAAAAGACCTTTAAAGGCTATATTTCTGCAAAATTGTTATAAGATTTTTTTTTGTGCGAAGTGATTTTTTAACGCTTGTTGGGGCACCAAATTAGTCCTTTAGACTTATTATAATACATTATATGTTAAAATACTCATTTGGGATCAAAACAACTTTTCAAAAGTCACTTCGAAGCCAAAAAAGCCCTTTAAATACTATATTTCGACAAAACTAGTTATAAGGACTTTGTTTTTCTGCGAAGCTACTTTTGAAGGCTCTTGAGACCTGTAAATGAGTTCTTTTGAATTATTATAATATAGTATATGTTCAAATACTCATTTAGGATCAAAACAACTCTGCTAGAGTTACTTCGGAACCAAAAAAGTCCTTTGAAGGCTATATTTCGGCAAAACTAGTGATAAGGACTTTGTTTTTGCGCGATTTAATTTTTAAGGCTTGTTCAAGCTGAAAATGGGTCCCTAATACCTATTATAACGTATTAAATGTTCAAATACTCATTTTGGATCAAAACAACTTTGCTGGAGTCACTTCGAAGCCAAAAAAGCCCTTTAAAAGCTATATTTCAGCAAAACTAGTTAGGAGGACTTTGTTTTTGCGCAAAGTGACTATTTAAGGCTTGTGTGAACTCCAAATGAGTACATTCGGCTTATTCTAATATTATATGTTCACATACTCAGTGGGGATCAAAATAAGTTTCCTAGAGTCACTTCGGAGCTAAAAAAGACCTTTAAAGGCTACATTTCCGCAAAAATAGTTATAAGCACTTTGTTTTTGTGCGAACTGATTTTTTAACGCTTGTTGGAGCACCAAATGAGTCCTTTAGACTTATTATAAAATATTATATGTTAAAATACTCATTTGGGATCAAAACAACTTTTCAAGAGTCACTTCGAAGCGAAAAAAGCCCTTTAAAGGCTATATTTCGACAAAACTAGTTGTAAGGACTTTGTTTTTCTGCGAAGTAACTTTTTAAGGCTCTTGAGACCATTAAATGAGTTCTTTTGAATTATTATAATATAGTATATGTTCAAATACTCATTCAGGATCAAAAAAACTCTTCTAGAGTTACTTCGGAGAAAAAAAACCCTTTGAAGGCTATATTTCGGCAAAACTATTGATAAGGACTTTGTTTTTGCGAGAAATAATTTTTAAGGCTTGTTGGAGCTTAAAATGGGTCCCTAATACCTATTATAACATATTAAATCTCCAAATACTCATTTGGGATCAAAACAACTTTGCTAAAGTTTGAAGGACTTTGTTTTTGCGCGAACTAACTATTTAATGCTCGTTGCAACTCCAAATGAGTACTTTTGTCTTATTCTAATTTTATATGTTCATATACTCAGTGGGGATCAAAACAACTTTGATAGAGTCACTTCGGAGCCAAAAAAGACCTTTAAAGGCTATATTTCAACAAAAACAGTTATAAGGACTTTGTTTTTGCACACACTGAATTTTGAACGCTTGTTGGAGCTCCAAATCAGTCCGTTAGACTTATTATAATATATTATATATGAAAATACTCATTTGAGATCAGAACAATTTTTCAAGAGTCACTACGGAGCCAAAAAAAGCCCTTTAATGGCTATATTTCGGCAAAACTAGTTATTAGAACTTTATTTTTGCGCGAAGTGACTTTTTAAGGGTTATTGGATCTCCAAATGATTCCTTTTGACATATTATAATATATTATATGTTCAAGCACTCATTGAGGATGAAAACAACTTTCCACGAGTCACTTCGTAGCCCAAAAATCCCTTTAACGGCTATATTTTGGTAAAACTGGTTATAAGGACTTTGTTTTTGCGCGAAGTGATCTTTTAAGGCTTGTTGGAGCTCCAAATGAGTGCTTTGGACTTATTATAATGTATTATATGTTCAAATACTCATTTGGGATCAAAAAAACTTTCCAAGAGTCACTTCGGAGCCAAAAAAGCCCTTTAAAGTCTATCTTTCCGAAAAACTAGTTATAAGGACTTTGTTTTTTCGCGAATTGACTTTTTAGGGGTTGTTGGAGCTTAAAATGGGTCCCTAATACCTATCAAAACATATTAAATGTTCAAATGGGTCCCTAATACCTTTTATAGTAGATTAAATGTTCGAAGTGCTCATTTGGGATCAAAACAACTTTGCTAGAGTCACTTCGGAGCCAAAAAAGCCCTTTAGAGGCTATAGTTCGGTAAAACTAGTTGTAAGGCCTTGTGTTTGTGTTAATCAGCTTTTTAAGGCTTGTTCGAGCTCTAAATGAGTCCCTAATACTTATTATAACATATTTTATGTTCAAATACTCTGTTGGGCACAAAACAACTTTGCTAGAGTCACTTTGGAGCCAAGAAAGCCCTTGAAAGCTATATTTCGGCAAAACTAGTTATAAGGACTTTGTTTTTCAGCATAGTGACATTTTAAGGCTTGTTGAGCTCAAAATGGGTCCATAATACCTATTATAACATATTATATATTTAAATACTAATTTGGGATCAAAACAACTTTGCTAGATTCACTTCGGAGCCAAAAAAGCCCTTTAAAGGCTATATTTTGGCAAAACTAGTTATACGAACTTTGTTTTTGCAAGAATGACTTTATAGGGCTTGTTGGAACTGCAAAACGGTCTCTAATACCTATTATAACATATTATTTGTTCAAATACTCATTTGGCATCAAAGAAACTTTGTTAGAGTCAGTTCGGAGCCAAAAAAGCCCTTTAAAGTTATATCTTGGCAAAACTAGTTATAAGGACTTTGTTTTTGCGCGAATGACTTTTTATGGCTTGTTCGCGCTCAAAAGGGTTCCCTAATACCTATTTTAACATATTAAATGTTCAAATACTCATTTGGGATCAGAACAACTTTCCAAGAGTCACTTCGAAGCCAAAAAAGCCCTTTAAAGCTTATATTTTGTCAAAACTAGTTATAGGGTCTTTTTTTTTGCGCGAAGTGACTTTGTAAGGCTTGTTAGAGCTCCAAATGATTCCTTTAGACTTATCATAAAATATTATACGTTCAGATACTCATTTGGTATCAAAACCACTTTCCAAGAGTCATTTCGGAGCCAAAAAAGCCCTTTAAAGGCTATCATTCGGCAAAACTAGTTATAAATATTTTTTTTTTGCGTGAAGTAACTTTTTAAGACTCCTGGGACCTCTAAATGAGTTCTTTAGACTTATTATAATATATTATATGTTCAAATACTCATTTGGGATCAAAACAACTTTGCTAGAGTCACTTCGGAGCCAAAAAAGCCCTTGAAATGCTACGTTTAGGCAAAACTAGTTATAAGGACTTTATTTTTGCGTGAATGAGTTATTAAGGCTTGTTGGGACTCAAAATGGGTCCCTAATACCTATTATCGCATATTAAATGTTCAAATACTCATTTCGGATCAAAACAACTTTTTTAAGACTCATGGGACCTCTAAATGAGTTCTTTAGACTTACTATAATATATTATATGTTCAAATACTCATTGGGATCAAAACAACTTTGCTAGAGTCACTTCGGAGCCAAAAAAGCCCTTGAAAGGCTACATTTAGCCAAAACTAGTTATAAGGACTTTATTTTTGCGCAAATGACTTTTTAAGGCTTGTTGGAGCTCAAAATGAGTCCTTAATACCTATTATAACATATTAAATGTTCAAATACTCATTTGGGATCAAAACAACTTTGCTGGAGTCACTTTGGGTTTAAAAACGCCCTTTAAAGTCAATATTTCGGCAAAACTAGTTAAAAGGACTTTGTTTTTTCCGCGAAGTGACGTTTTATGACTTGTTGGAACTCCAAATGAGTGCTTTAGTCTTAATCTAATATTATATGTGTTGGTGTGGAATTCAAACCAACGCCGTGATCCGTATCTCTAGGTTGTGATACGGCAATGAATCAGGAAGAAATGATGACATAGTAAACACCGCGAGAGTTTGAAGTGGTTCGACCCTCCTCTGGAGTAACAGTCTACATCCACTGTTTCTGGAATTGCTTATAAAGTATTTTACAGAACTTTTTTCGTGTGTTTTTCTTCCAACCCCTTCCCCTTTTTCCTCTTCTTCCTTTTATAGGCCATTTTGAAGGGGAGAGGGGAAGGTGCATTTATGATTCCTGACAAATTATCCCCTAAATCATGGGATTAGGTGACCTTAACACAATAGACCATGCCCTGCCCTAATTTTAGGGAGTGGGTTACCTACTAATCAACCTACGCCCATCAGAGATGGGACGCCTACTGTACTTGTCAGACACCCCTAACACCGGGGTTGAGCGATCACAACTGTATGCTTTCTAACCTTCGGCTAGGGGTCCCCAGCTCCGTGGGGAGGACCCCAACTCGTTTGGCCTCCTCCGAGGACCCTGCCTCAAGCCGGAGTCCACCTTCAGTATTGCCTCTACTCACTTCCTTCGTGGATACTGGTTCGAGGCCGATCTTAGTCGAACCCCACTTTCAACGCTGCTAACCTGGCGCTCCCGATGACGTGGCAAAGCCACGCTGTTACTCGGACGCTAGCACCTGATCGGGGGTAGGGGGGGGGGGGGGGGGTACACCCTCGATCATAGCTTCTGGGGCGAAAATCAGCTTACAACATCTGCCCCCCAATCCCCGAGGACACGTGCCGCGCCCTCTGAGATTTCTTCTTAGGGACGCTTCCCTACCGAAAAGCCGCGCCGATTGAGTGACGGGCAGTTAATGCTCTGACACACTTTTCGGGGATCATGCCTTTTTCGATGGCATGTTCTGACGTCAGGTAATAATTACTTTTCGTTGAAAATCCCTGGCCGTTGGATGATGATGGGAAGATTCTTATCCGACGGTCGGCGGAGCGTGCTCGAGGCTCGAAGATGAAATGACGCGAAGGGACTCCGCCCCTTTGCCTTTTTGGTCTATAAAATTCCTCTTACTTCCCATTATTCGAACTTTAGCACAACTCACCATTTTCATGAAAGCTTCGAGTCTTCTTCTCTCTCGACATTCCGACGAACAAGTTTCATAATCTCCGACGTCTGTTACTTTTTTCTCTTTTTCGGCGTTCCTCTTTCGCTCACTCACTACCGGTAAGTTTCCTCGAACCCATCTCAGTCTGTCGTCCTTCTGGGTTTGGGAGGACTCACCCATGGGCTTATTGTTCTTAGAGAATGTCTGGCGAACCTTCCCCTTCAATGTCTAGCGCTCAGCCTAACTCTGCCGCTCCGCCAGTAACATCTCAACCACTGCTAGTGGTGGCCGCGAGAAAACCGAAAGGCGCAGCAAAACATACTTCAACCGCGCCAGGCTTTTCACCGGCACCTGCCGCGGAAAAACCCTCCGCGGGCGCTAGGTCCACCAGTACGACTCATGATTCCCGAGCCGTCGGGACCGGGGAGGCTCGACCTCAGCGGTCGACGGCCGCTGCCCGCGCTCGCGTCCCCACCTCTGCGGGGCCTCCCATATCCACCGCCGCCGACAACAAAGTCTCCAAGTGTTCTGCGGTCGATGTGGAACATATCCGGGAGCAATTTCATTTACCCGCGACCATAACCACCAGGGCAATGTCCGAGGAGGAACGCTCGACTGGACCTCTGCCCTCGATGGTGGCCTTTAACAAGGCCATCATAAAGCATGGGGCAAGGCTCCCGCTACACCACTTGGTCTGCGGCGTCTTAGCCCATTGTGGTCTTGCCCCAAGCTAACTCAACCCCAACGCCTAAAAGATCATGGCCGGGATGCACATCTTATGGAGGATGTGGTTCGAAGTTGACCCGTCGGTGGATGAGGTCTGCCACCTATACAAACCCTCCTCCAAGAGGTCCGAGGTGGGATACTTCTTCTTGACCCCGTGGGAGAAGAAGAAAATCATGATGACGAATCTGTCATCGTCCTGCGAGGGGTGGAAGGACAGGAACTTCTAGGTTGGAGGGGACTTCGACCCATGCAGCTCCACATCGGGAACACCGCCCATCCCACGGTCCTATCAAGTTCCTGGTAAGCCTTCACGTTCTCAGCTTCTAATATATCTTTTTGCCTGTTCTATTGCTTACGTCCGCGGCTGCGCACAGATTCTTTTATTCGCGCCTCCGTGACCACGAACAAGAAGAGCGGATCAACACCGCATTAGCCTGCCCCGACGAGGCCAGAGATGTCAGGGCTCTCATCAATGAAGACAATCTGATCTCCTACGGGTGGATCAGAACTCGTATGGAGCTGGACCCGGACTAGCTTCGGGGGCTAAAATCCGGCCCGACACAGTCCAAAGCATTTCGAAGGCGGAGGGGGGAGCGACTATCTCCTCTCCATCGAAGAGAAAGAGAGCGGCAGCTTCCTCAAAGCAGGCTGCCCATTCTGGGACCACAGTCGCTCTATCTCATCTCCCGACCGAGGAGGTTGATGACGAGGAGGAGGCTCTAGAGACCCCAGAAGAGCCTCTGATGCGAAAGAAACGATCAAGGACAGAGCTACCGGCGGCTCCAGAGGTCACATCCACCGCCTCCCCATCTCAGGCTCAGGATGCCTCAGAGTCGACGTTCGGGAGGACCTCCTTTGGCAAGGCCGCTCGCCAAGTGCTCTCAGCTACGAAGAGATCTTCAGGGAGCAACCACCAACCGCTCCCAGTCCACCAACCAACTTGGCACGGGATCCCCTACTGAGAGTAGAGGACTTCGTGGTGGAGCAAGCCGATCCGTCTCCTTCGGGACGTTTTCCTCTCCAGGACAGGCGACGCCGGCTGGGCCCTCGACCCAGCTCCCCTCGGGGTCGAAACGCTCAGCCCCTATCGTCATCGATGATGGTAAGATACAGCTTCTTCGCGAATCTCTAGGTATTTACTTCAATAGAGCTGATCTCGACTTGTTGCGTGCAGACGAACTTTTTGGGCTTCTGCGGTCCTCGCCTTCGGGAGACGTGCCCGATCATTTGGCTCCTCACCGCGAAGCATCCGTGATGGACAAGGGCAAGCAACCGGTAGCGGGTGCTATTCCTTCGGGGACCGCAGTACCGGAGAAGGAAATCGCTGCAGCGGGCCCCTCTTTAGGAGTTCCGGCCTTGATCACCTCGGGGGTAGATCCTGTTGAGGCTCCTCGGGACTCTCCCGCAGGATCTGGCCCCACCAGAGATCCCTTGGAGGAATTCGAAGTACCTCCAGCGGGTATCCTTCGGGGCAGGGTCATACACCCCTTGGGGGGCCTTTCCCTGGATGCCAGAGCTCGGGCCTATGCTGGACGAGATCTGGTCGAAGGAGAGCTTTAAACAGCTCTCCGAGGAACCGCTCCAGGCCGGCAACCGAGAAGGTATGCGGCTGTTCGCGAAGGTAACCCCTAACGACCCCCACCCGTTTTTGATTCTCATAACTAACTTCTGTTTGTTGCAGGCATTTCTGGCCAACTTCACCTACTCCCGGAGGTCCGAAGCCCTCTTCGCCCAAGGCAAGGAAGCTTTACTCCATCTCCGAGAAGAGAAGAAAAAACTAGATGCCAGGCTCCAAGAGGTCTCTACTCAAGCGAACCTCTCCGTTAAGATGATGGAGATGGCCAACGAGAGTATGAGGAAGTCCAGAGATCAGCAGAGAGTATACGCGGAGGAGACCTCCAAGCTCCGGGAGGAGCTCGAGAAGGAGAAGAGGGCCCACGTAGAGTCCAAGATCCGGTTCGAGCTGGAACTTGCTCACGCGAAGGCTCAGCAGGAGGAAGCGTGGAAAACGCTGGGTGATGAGCGCCGAACTCGCGAGGAGAGTACCCTCTCTGAGAGGGTAGCGTACGAGGCCTCGCTCGAGAAGGAAAGAAGCTTGAGAGGCGCGCCCGAGTCCCGGGTTCAAGTCTTCGAGAGAGAGCTGAGAGAGGCGCGGGGCGAACTGAGTCGAATCGAGGCTGACCTCATCGGGGCTAGGGTACACATCCGCTCTGCGGTGGCCGACTTCAAGAACAGCCCTGTGTTCGATAACCTCATCGAACTGAGGAGACGGCAATGGGTTGCCAATTTTCATCAAAGCGAGGGTTATCGAAACGAGATCAAATTTGCCACTCTCAACGGAGCCAACCACGCGCTGGATAGGCTTCAGGCACTCCACCCCGAGTGGAATTTCATTGAGGAAATTCGGTGCGAGATGCCTCGTCCCCAGCAGCAGCCTCCCGCGCAGCCGCCGCCTTAGCTCGTAGGGTAATTTGTGTAGTGTTATTATTTTTTTTCGTTCGAGGTCCTTATTATGGACGTCCACCTCTTGTACTCTTTTTTCAATCAATAAGAAACGGGAATTTGATTTCACTGTCTCGTCTACTAACTGACTAACATCCCTTCGGGACCTATGGTTGAAATGTGCCCTCTCCGAGGGCACAAATATTGTGCGACCTCTTGTTTTCCAAGCTTTGGCGACCTAATTTTTTATAAATTAGTCTGCCTCGGAGTTTCTCCTTTGAGCGTGCCTAGTTCTTCCATCTTCTTAGAAGAATAGAATGGTTCTAGGAACAAATCGGCCAGACTTCCCATGTTAGTCTCCGAACAGGTTTTCTTCTTCAATGGAAAGACCCGACAAGATAAACCTTTGTGTGGTAGGAAGTCTCAGCGAGTAAAGCCTACGTGAGCCCTTCGCAACTCACGCGTTCTAGCCTTGCTCACCTTCGAGGTACCTATAGAGCGCGTCTATTTCTTTCTGGTACCCCGGATGCCCCCCGGCTTCTTGGGCGCTTCGCGGCCGAGAAGACAGGGTAGTGTTTTTAGGATTTATCCGCTCCGTGGTTCTATCCTTTATACACCGAGTTTATAGTCCACTCCGCAGACTTTTAATTTGATGTTTTTAAGGATTTATCCGCTCCGCAGTTTTATCCTTTACACACCGAGTTTATAGTCTACTCCGCAGACTTTTCATTAAACGCATCCGAGAATGTTTAAGAATAAATAGATTCAATCATTTACATGATGATTACAATATGAGAGGAATAAAGTTACAAAGAAATAAAATTAAATTACAAGTTAGGAGAGTCTACTGGTAATACTTCTTGAGATGCTCCGCATTCCAAGGAAGTCTTATCGGGATCCCGGCGAGGTCCGCGAGTTGGTAGGCTCCCGATCGTAGAACCTCGGTGATTTGGTAAGGCCCCTCCCACGAATATCCAAGTACCCCCGCTCCGGCTTCCCTGGTGTTCTGAAATACCTGTCTAAGGACGGTGTCCCCGACCTTAAACTTTCTTTCCTTCACTTTGGAGTCGTAGTACTTTGCCATACGTCGCTTCTAGGCCTCTATCCGGATTCTAGTAGTCACTCGTAATGAAACGAGGGGACTCTCACTTCTGCCTGGATCATTGCCTCTGTGCCATACGCCATGGAGAAGGGGGTTTCTCCAGTGGTCGAACGGGCTGTGGTGCGATAACTCCAGAGGACGAGGAGCAGCTCCGCGGCCCAGCGTCCTTTGAGTGCATCAAGTCGTCTCTTCAGAGTGGTCTTGATGATCTTATTGACAGCCTCGACTTAACCATTGCTTTGCGGGTGATATGGCGTGGAGAAGTCCTTGTTGATGCCGAACTGGTCACAGAGGTCCCTCACCGCCTGGTTATCGAACTGAAGGGCGTTGTCCGAAACCAAGGATTGGGGTATCCCGAACCTGTAAATGATGTGTTCCCGGATGAACTTCGTCAGGTTCTTCTCGGTGATAATAGCCAAGGGAATCGCCTCGGCCCATTTGGTGAAATAGTCGACAGCTACCACATGGTGCGGTGGGCATTGGGCCGATGATTTCGATTCCCTATTTTGCATAGGGCCATGGACAGAAGATGACTGTGAGTCGCTCTGGATGAGCTCGGATGAGTGCCGAGTACCTCTGGCACTTGTCACACTTCTTTGCGTACTCGGCAGCATCCCGCTTCATGGTGGGCCAGTAGAATCCTTGTAACAATTCCTTGTGCGCAAGTGATTGCCCACCGGAGTGGTTCCCACAGACTCCGTCGTAGATCTCACTGAGGACCCGCTCGGCCTCTTCAATGTTGAGGCAGCGCAGCAACGGGGTTGAGATCCCTCTCTTGTAAAGCCTGCCGTTCAGTAGCAAGTTATGCTCAGCGTGATATCTGACTCTTCGTGCTTGGTCTCGATCTTCGGGTAGCCTGTCTGTTGGCTTATGTCACAAATTAACCAAATGTTTTGATAATTACAAACAAGATGAGTTTTTATTACTAATACATTTGTCAAGTGCGCACGAAGCAAATTGTCTAGGAGACCAATGTTGAAATGATATTACATCAAGAAAAATCAAGCATGAAGAACAAGCAAGATTAGGATATTCCAATGTAAGGGAAAATTATCCTTTAAGCATTTGATAATTTTTGGCTCAAAGTTCTTTTTATTAAAAACCTTTTTGATTCATTTACTTTGAAATCGAACGAATTATATTCATGTCTTAATCCTCAATAGTTGCATCTTATATTAAGGCAAATGAATTCATGATTAAGAAGGTAAATTTACTTTGACATTTTAGATTTGAGCTTTCTTGTCTTATTTTATGAAAATTCAAAGTAAATCATTCAATCTTCTAATTATTTCTAAAATTATTTAAAGGATCATTTTTATTAAGAAAATGTCGCACTCAAAGTTTGATTTTAAGAACATTTTCGTATCGGTTCGTTTCTTGCCTTAAAAGTTTCATTTTTAGGCAAAATTTGACGAACCGGTCGACCTCTTTCACCAACCGGTCGACCGGTTCCCCTGCAACGGACCCAAAAATATCCGTTGCAAGTAGCCGTTTTATTGTCTGATGTGGCAATTGAAACGGTCGACCGTTTAGGTCGCTGATACAAACATAAAATTGTGTTTTTGAGTCAAATATAAAAGGCCAAGTTCTATTTTGCTCATTCCAAGAAAGATAACAAAATATTCTGAAATTCTCTAAGCAAAAACCTTACAAAATTATTTCTTTCTTCTCTTGATTATTCTCTTACATCATTGTGCATCTTTTTTTAAGAAAGAAACCAAAAACAGTTTTGAGCCAATCATTATCAAATACTTAAAGTGTTTTCTCTCATAGATTTGTCTTGTAATATTTTGAGAGAGTTAGTGAGCTTCATTGTATTCATCTTCTTTTCATACTATTCTTTTGAGAGTTGGTCGAGGTTTCGACAAAGGGGTTTATCGAAGACCCGAAGTAACTTTGGTGGGTTTATTGTGAAGAGGATTGGGTAATCCTCTGGTGTGCCCGTAAGGTGTTTGACAAATGTACATGGTAGATCGAGCCGAAAGTCGATCGCAATAGTGGACAAAGGCCTTGCTCGTGACGGAGAGCTTAGTAACGGGGGACGTAGATCTTTCGGATCGAACCTCCATAAATATATAGTTTGCGCTATTTTCTCCCTACTTCTTACCTATTCATTTCTCTTATTTTGTTCTTGAATAGTTGTTGCAATTTATATTAGCACAACTTGTTTTAAGCATATAGAACATTATTAAATTAGCTTAATAAAATTGAATTTATTATGGTATTGAAAGAAAAGCATGAGTATGAGGTGGAAGATAAGAGAAAACTCTCTAAATGCTAGAGCTAAAAATGTTTTGTATTGTGCACTAGACAAAAATGAGTTCAATCGCATTTGCATATGTGATTCCGCACAAGACATTTGGAACTTGCTTGAAATCACTCATATAGGAACTAGTCAAGTTAAAGAGACTAAAATCAATATGCTAGTTACTAAGTATGAGAACTTCTTCATGAAAGAAAATGAGGCCATTGTAGACATGATTACTAGATTCACCAATATCGTAAATGGCTTGAAAGCACTTGATCGGAAACTTACTAATGATGAGCTTGTGAGTAAAATTCTTAGATCCTTGCCGGAGTCATGGACCACGCTCAAGACCGTGATTGAGACAACGAAGACTACTCAAAAATACACTATTGAAGAGCTCTACGGCGTATTGATGACTCATGAGCTTAACATGGCAGAAACTAAAGACAAAACTTCGAAGAGCAAGGATCAAGTGGAAGAGAGGCCAAAAAGACAAATTGCCTTAAAGTCAACATCCGAAGAAGAGGATAAGAGCGAAGGCTTAGACGAAAGTGAAATGGAGGATCTCATGGCTCTTCTTGGGAAATTCAATCGCTTCAAAGGCTTTCGAAAAACACCAAGGAAAAATGACAAGGGAGGAAACAAAGACCCTATCATTTGCTACGAATGCAAGAAACCCGGACACAAAAGGGATAAATGTCCACAACTACAACATCAACAACAACAAAGAAAATTTGGAAAGAAAAAGAAGGCTCTTTAAGTGATTGCATGGGATGATAGTGAAGATGAGGATCAAGAAGAGGAGAAGCAAGAAGAAATCGCCAACATATGCTTTATGGCACTAAATGATGAGGACTCAAAGAAAATAAAGAGCAAGTGGTTTCTTGATAGTGGATGCTCAAAGCACATGACCGGAGACTTCTCATTACTTTCTAGCTTCACAAAGAAGGATGGTGGACATGTGACGTTCGGTGACAACTCACAAGGAAAGATTCTTGGTTTCGGAAACGTTGGTAATTCACTTTCTCCTTCAATTGAGAATGTTCAACTAGTGGATAATTTAAAGCATAATTTACTAAGTATTAGTCAATTATGTGACAAAGGTTATCGTATAGTATTTGATTCTTCCTCTTGCAAAATTGAAGATGCTACATCAAATCGAGTCATGTTTATGGGTAGCCGAAATGATAATGTCTATACCATTGATATTGCACATGATCACATTGATGAAAAATATTTTGCTACTTTAAAGATGATCATTGGCTTTGGCATAGGCGCCTTGGACATGCTAGCATGGACCTAATCTCAAGAATTTCAAAAAATGTCTATGTCAAAGGTTTGCCAAACATAATATTTGAAAAAGAGAAAATTTGTGAAGCTTGTCAATTAGGAAAACAAGTTAGAACCTCTTTTAAAAGCAACCAATATTATTCTACCTTTCGACCTTTACAACTTTTACATATGGATTTATTTGGTCCTTCAAGGACCGCTAGTCTTGGAGGGAAACATTACGCTTTTGTCATAGTTGATGATTTTTCACAGTTTACATGGGTTATTTTCTTGAAATTCAAAGATGAAGCCTTGTCAATCTTTGAAAATTTTTGTAAACGTGTTCAAAATGAAAAAGGCTATACTATAACATCGGTTAGAAGTGATCATGGTGGAGAATTTGATAGTGATGCATTTGAAATATTTTGTAATAACAATGGTTATGATCATAATTTTTCGGCTCTTAGAACACCTCAACAAAATGGTGTAGTAGAAAGAAAGAATCGTACATTATAAGAAATGGCCCGCACTATGTTAAATGAAAATAGTTTACCTAAATATTTTTGGGCCGAAGCGGTTAATACCGCTTGTTATATTGCTAATAGAGTTTTTGAAGCTAAAAAGAAATGTAAAACTCCTTATGAGCTTTGGAGGGGTAGAGTACCAAACATCTGATATTTTAAAGTTTTCGGCTGTAAACGCTTTATTATGAACACAAAAGACAAATTAGGTAAATTTGATGCAAAAGCCGTTAGTGGTATTTTTCTCGGGTACTCTAGTTCTAGCAAAGCCTATAGAGTATTTAACAAAAGAGCACTAGTCGTAGAAGAATCTATTCATTTTACCTTTGATGAATCTAACTCTATTGATAAAGAGAAAGGTAGTGTTTCTCGTGATTTAGATTCGGAAATTCCACTTGAGGAACTTACTATCCAATCGGATAAGAAAGAATCGGGAAAAGAAGTAGAAATTGAGGAAGTTCACGAAGATAGTCACCTAGAACATCAAGAGGAATCCTTGCAACTTGACATCTCAAGTGGTCAACCTCTACCCAAAGAATGGAGGTATAATCCCGATCGCCCTAAAGACCCCATTATTGGTGATCCCTCTAAAGGAGTGACTACTAGAACTTCACTTAGAAACATTTGTAACAACTTTGCTTTTGTTTCACAAATGGAGCCAAAGAATTTTAAAGAAGCGGAACATGATGATTTTTGGACTTTAGCTATGAAAGAAGAACTAAACCAATTGGAAAGAAACAATGTTTGGGATTTAGTTCCTAGACCTAGTAGTCAATCCGTTATAGGAACCAAATGGGTCTTTAGAAACAAACGCGACGAAAATGGTGTGATTGTGCGAAACAAGGCTAGATTAGTGGCCCAAGGTTTCAATCAAGAAGAAGGTATCGACTATGAAGAAACCTTTGCACCAGTCGCAAGATTAGAATCCATTCAATGCTACTTGCCTTTGCTTGTCATAAAGGTTTCACCCTTTTTCAAATGGATGTTAAAAGTGCACTTCTAAATGGATACATTTTAGAGGAAGTATACGTAGAACAACCACCCGGTTTTCAAAATCATAAGTATCCGGATCATGTTTTTAAATTGAAAAAGGCTCTCTATGGATTAAAGCAAGCTCCTAGAGCTTGGTATGATAGATTAAGTAAATTTCTTATTTCAAATGACTTTTCAATGGGAAAAGCGGATACTACTCTTTTTATAAAAGTCAAGGGTGATGATATGATAATTGTACAAATTTATGTTGATGATATTATTTTCGGTGCTACTAATGACCTTCTTTGTGAGGACTTTGCTAAGAGTATGAGTAGCGAGTTCGAAATGAGCATAATGAGAGAGCTCAATTTTTTTCCTTGGACTTCAAATCAAACAAAGCAAGGAAGGAATCTTTATCAACCAAGCTAAGTATGTAAAAGAGATGCTCAAGAAGTTTAAAATGGAAGATGCAAAACCGATGAACACACCCATGAGTTCTTCAATAAAGCTTCACGGGTGTGCCCGTAAGGTGTTTGACAAATGTACATGGTAGATCGAGCCGAAAGTCGATCGCAATAGTGGACAAAGGCCTTGCTCGTGACGGAGAGCTTGGTAACGGGGGACGTAGATCTTTCGGATCGAACCTGCATAAACATATAGTTTGCGCTCTTTTCTCCCTACTCCTTACCTATTCATTTCTCTTATTTTGTTCTTGAATAGTTGTTGAAATTTATATTAGCACAACTTGTTTTAAGCATATAGAACATTATTAAATTAGCTTAATAAAATTGAATTTATTATGGTCTTGAAAGAAAAGCATGAGTATGAGGAGGAAGATAAGTGAAAACTTTCCCTAAATGCTGGAGTTAAAAATATTTTGTATTGTGCACTAGACAAAAATGAGTTCAATCGCATTTGCATGTGTGATTCCGCACAAGACATTTGGAACTTGCTTGAAATCACTCATATAGGAACTAGTCAAGTTAAAGAGACTAAAATCAATATGCTAGTTACTAAGTATGAGAACTTCTTCATGAAAGAAAATGAGGCCATTGTAGACATGATTACTAGATTCACCGATATTGTAAATGGCTTGAAAGCACTTGATCGGAAACTTACTAATGATGAGCTTGTGAGTAAAATTCTTAGATCCTTGCCGGAGTCATGGACCACGCTCAAGACCGTGATTGAGACAACGAAGACTACTCAAAAATACACTATTGAAGAGCTCTACGGCATATTGATGACTCATGAGCTTAACATGGCAGAAACTAAAGACAAAACTTCGAAGAGCAAGGATCAAGTGGAAGAGAGGCCAAAAAGACAAATTGCCCTAAAGTCAACATCCAAAGAAGAGGATAAGAGCGGAGGCTTAGACGAAAGTGAAATGGAGGATCTCATGGCTCTTCTTGGGAAATTCAATCGCTTCAAAGGCTTTCGAAAAACACCAAGGAGAAATGACAAGGGAGGAAGCAAAGACCCTATCATTTGCTACGAATGCAAGAAGCCCTGGACACAAAAGGGATGAATGTCCACAACTACAACATCAACAACAACAAAGAAAATTTGGAAAGAAAAAGAAGGCTCTTCAAGTGATTACATGGGATGATAGTGAAGAGGAGGATCAAGAAGAGGAGAAGCAAGAAGAAATCGCCAACATGTGCTTTATAGCACTAAATGATGAGGACTCAAAGAAAATAAAGAGCAAGTGGTTTCTTGATAGTGGATGCTCAAAGCACATGACCGGAGACTTCTCATTACTTTCTAGCTTCACAAAGAAGGATGGTGGACATGTGACGTTCGGTGACAACTCACAAGGAAAGATTCTTGGTTTCGGAAACGTTGGTAATTCACTTTCTCCTTCAATTGAGAATGTTCAACTAGTGGATAATTTAAAGCACAATTTACTAAGTATTAGTCAATTATGTGACAAAGGTTATCGTATAGTATTTGATTCTTCCTCTTGCAAAATTGAAGATGCTACATCAAATCAAGTCATGTTTATGGGTAGGCCGAAATGATAATGTCTATACCGATGATTTTCGGGGCTGACCAGCATGAGTCCTGCCCCTGAACCATTCTCATTCGAGGATCCGTCCACGAAGAGCTTCCACTTTGGGGGTTCTTTTTGTCCATCTCGATCCTCCTCCGAAGGAATGGTGAACTCGGCGATGAAGTCTGCTAGCGCTTGCTCTTTGATCGTCGTTCGTGGTTGGTACAGAATTTCGAATTGCGTTAACTCGACGGCCCATTTGATGAGTCTGCTCGAGGCCTCCGGCCTGCGCAGAACTTGCTTCATCGGGTGATTGGTGAAAACCACCACCGGGTGAGCTAGAAAGTAGTGACGAAGCTTGCTGGTGGAGACGATGAGGGCGAGGGCGAGGGCAAGCCGTTCAAGCTCAGGATATCTGAGTTCGGCGTCGAGGAGGCGTTTGCTAACGTAGTAAACTGGGACTTGGATGCCAGCAGCCTCCTTGACCAGCACTGAACTGACTGCATGCTGGGACACCGCGAGGTATGTGAAAAGCTTTTCCCCCGACAATGGCTTCGCCAGAATCGGGGTATGCCCCAGGTAAACTTTAAGCTCCTCGAAGGCCCGTTCGCATTCGTCAGTCCAGGCAAACTCCTTACTGCCATGGAGGGCGTTGAAGAAAGGGAGGCATTTGTCTGTTGATCGGGAGACAAACCTGTTGAGTGCAGCAATGCATCCCGTAAGCTTCTGGACTTCTTTCCCTCTTCGTGGAGGCCCCATGTCGAGGATGGCTTGGATCTTCTCCGGGTTAGCCTCTATTCCTCGTTGGCTTACTATGAAACCCAAAAATTTGCCCGCTCTAACGGCAAACGTGCACTTATTTGGGTTGAGCATCATGTTGGTCCTCCTAAGGACGGAGAAAGTTTGATCTAGGTGCTTGACGTGATCATGCGCCGCCGTACTCTTGACTAGCATGTCGTCGATGTAGACCTCCATCGAGACTCACAGTAACTCCGCGAAGATCTTATTCACCAATCTTTGATAAGTTGCGCCCGCGTTTTTGAGGCCGAAGGGCATGACCTTGTAGCAATACAACCCTCGATCGGTGATGAACGTAGTATGCTCCTCGTCCCGATGGAACATAGGGATTTGGTTGTAGCCTTAGTACGCATCCATGAAGCTGAGGAGTTCGTGGCCTGCGGTGGCATCAACCATCTGGTCGATTCGGGGCACAGGGAAGCTATCCTTCGGACAGGCTTCGTTGAGGTTAGTGAAGTCCATACAGCATCTCCACCTCCCATCCGACTTCGGGACCAGAACCGGATTGGAGACCTAAGCCGGGTATTTCGCTTCGCGAATGAACCCGACTCTGATGAGCCTGTCAACTTCATCCTTAAGAGCTTGGGCTCTTTCGGGGTTGAGCGGCCTTCTCTTTTGCCGACGAGCCCGGATCCGAAGATCTATGTTGAGACGGTGGCACATCAAATTCAGGTCTAATCCCTTCATATCACTATGGCTCCATGCAAACACGTCTCGATTTCTCCGTAGGCAGGCTGTGACGGCCTCGCGCATCTCGGGACTTAACGAAGTCCCAATTTTGACTCTCCGAGCCATGTCTAGGTCATCAACGTCCACCTCTTCAGTATCCTCGGCCGGGCCCGCTAATTGCTATTGGACCGGGAGGGGAGGGTCCAATTCGCATCGTGCCTATGACACGCAGATGGTAAAGGGTTGTCTCCCCTAAGGCAGCCTCTTCAACCGTGCGCTTCCCCTTCGGTTCAGCGGGGACCGATTTGACGCTCGTCGTATAACACAATCGGGCTTCATATTGATTCCTCCGGATTACTCCGATACCACCAGGAGTGGGAAACTTGAGGCAGAGGTGGTAGATGGAAGTGACCGCTCTCATGGCCACGAGGGTAGGACGCCCGAGGATGGCGTTATAAGAAGACCTACCCTTGACTACCATAAAGTTAGATATGGCGGTGGATCTCGTCGGTTCTTCGCCGAACGAAACGGCCAACTCTATACTTCCCTCCGGGAAGATAGTATCTCCAGTGAAACCGTGCAATAGGCTCGCGGCTGCTCGCAAGTTCTTCGGACTGATCCTCATCTTCTCGAGGACATCTAAGTATAGGATGTCCACGGAACTTCCGTCATCGATCAGACAACAGTGGACAAGGTGGTTCCCAATCATTGTGGAGATGACCAGGGGATCGTTGTGTGGGAAACGAACACCTTCGGCGTCCGCGTCCGTGAATGTGAGCGTATGGTCCTCCGGGGGGGTTGTGGAGACCTTCGCGACACCTGGAACACTCCTTCGGAGGGCTCCTGTCGCACTTCCCGGGCGTAATTCTTCATGGCCCGTTGGGAATGCCCCCCAGGATAAGGGCCTCCCGCGATCGTTCAGATTTCGCCCTCGATCTCCTGGTTGGGCGGGTTCCGGTTCCTAGGATTTGCTTCCTTACGGTATCCTTCGAGCTTCCCCCGGCAGATGAGGTACTCTATCTCGTCCTTCAGGTCAAAGCAAGTCGCGGTCGTATGCCCGGTCGTGTTGTGGAACAGGCAGAACTTGTCCTTGTGCTTCTCCAGCACCTTTCCTTTCAGGGGTGCAGGAGGTCGAAAGTTAACTTCGCTTCGCGAGTTGACGAAGATCTCTTCGATGGTGACCGTGAGCTCTTTATATCTGTCATATCGCGGTTTACGAGAGCGGGCCGCCCCTGGCCTCGAGCCCGAGTCGCGTTGCCTCTTCTCGTCGCGGGGCTGCCGGTTATTGCCTACCGGGGCTTCGACTGGTCTCTTCATCTCCTTTCGGCGGTCCCCTTCGGGGTTGCCGCGGGATGCCTTTGCAGAATCGGATTTCTTCGAAGTCGATGCTTCCGCGTTGATGTAATTCCTGGCTCTCCCCAAGAAGTCAGCGTACATCCGCGGGGGTTTCTTACTAATCGAGAACGCGAAGGGGGTGTCTTCGCGTACCGCGGAACCCGCGGCTAGAAGTAAGGCATCATTGGACAAATGTCCCACCTCTATCGTAGCCTTGGTAAACCGTTGGAGCCACGCTTGGAGGCTTTCGCTTTCTCCTTGCTTGACTCGAGAGAGGTAGGCCGGGTTCTTGAGGTGTCTACGACCTCCCAAGAACTGCGCAGCAAACCTCGTTCTCAGATCCTGCCAACTCCCAATCGAGCTGGCGGGGAGCCGATACCACCATCAGCGGACTTCACCCGCGAGAGTGGTGTCAAAGAGCCTGCACCATATGGCTTCCGGATAGCCATAGGGCACGCACCTACGAGGAGTAAATCACCAAGTGGTCGGATGGGTCCCCACTCCAGTCGAACAGGCTTACCTTAGGTAACCTGAGACGGTCGGGAACGGGGGTTGCTAAGATGGTTTCCGTGAGTGGGGTGAAATCCCCATCAAGGATTCCGTCACGGGACGGCTCGCCCAGGATCCCGCGAATGCGCTCAATCTCCGCGGAGGAGAACTCCTGGGTTCCTTCAGTCTACCGACTAGTTGCAGTGGTTGCCGACTCTTCGCGGAGACGCTCCCGCACAGGCAGTCGCGTACCTTCGGGGCGGACTCCAGTACGTGCGGGCGTGCGCTCGGAGCACGCTTGCATGTTCTGCGTCGGTCAGGAGTGGTGGTAGGGTTTGGTTATGCACCAAAGTTTCCACTAGTCCGGTCATTCTTGCCATGGATTCTTCCACGCGCCGGATTCGATCTTCGAGCATCTCCTGCTCGGAAGTTATGGGATTCTTGCCGCTGCTTGTCAAGTTGGGTGCCATTTGATCTCCGATCAGTTAGCACGATGAGCAACAGACAAAACGGGAAGAGATCAGCAGTAGGGATAAAAGGGCGGGGCCCGCCCTCCTTCTAGCGCCAAAGCTGTTGGTGTGGAATTCGAACCAACGCCGTGATCCGTATCTCTAGGTTGTGATACGGCAATGAATCAGGAAGAAATGATGATAAATAGTAAACACCGCGAGAGTTTGAAGTGGTTCGACCCTCCTCCGGAGTAACAGTCTACATCCACTGTTTTTGGAATTGCTTATAAAGTATTTTACAGATCTTTTTTCGTATGTTTTTCTTCCAACCCCTTCCCCTTCTTCCACTTCTTCCTTTTATAGGCCCTTTTGAAGGGGAGAGAGGAAGGTGCGTTTATGATTCCTGACAAATTATCACCTAGATCATGAGATTAGGTGACCTTAACACAATAGACCATGCCCTGCCCTGATTTTAGAGAGTGGGTTACCAACTAATCAACCTACGCCCATCAGAGATGGGACGCCTACTGTACTTATCAGACACCCCTAACACCGGGGTTGAGCGATCACAACCGTATGCTTTCTAACCTTCGGCTAGGGGTCCCCAGCTCCGCCGGGGAGGACCCCGACTCGTTTCGCCTCCTCCGAGGACCCTGCCTCAAGCCGGAGTCCACCTTCGGTGTTGCCTCTACTCACTTCCTTCGTAGATACTGGTTCGAGGCCGATCTTAGTCGAACTCCACTTTCGACGTCGCTAACCTCGCGCTCCCGATGACGTGGTAATTCCATGCTGTTACTTGAGCACTATCGTGAGATAACACCTGATCGGGGGGGTGGGGGTACACCCTCGATCATAGCTTCTGGGGCGCAAATCAGCTTACAACAATATGTTCATATACTCAGTGGGGACCAAAATAAGTTTGCGAGAGTCACTTCGGAGCCAAAAAAGATCTTTAAAGGCTATATTTCAGCAAAAACAGTTATAAGGACTTTGTTTTTGCGCGAACTTACTTTTTAAGGCTTGTTGGAGCTCCAAATGAGTCATTTAGACTTACTATAATATATTATACGTTCAAATACTCATTGGGATCAAAACAACTTTGCAACGGTCATTTCGGAGCCAAAAAAGCACTTTCAATCAATATTTCGGCAAAACTCGTTATAAGGACTTTATTTTTGCGCAAAGTGACTTTTTAAGGCTTGTTAGAGCTCCAAATTAGTCCTTTAGACTTAAAATAAAATATTATATGTCCAAATACTCATTTCGGATCCAATAAACTTTGCCAGAGTTATTTAGGAGCCAAAAAAAGCCCTTTAAAGGCTATATTTCGGCAAAACTAGCTATAAGGACTTTGTTTTTGACCGAAGCAACTTTTTAAGACTCATTGGACCTCTAAATGAGTTTTTTAGACTTATTATAATTTATTATATGTTCAAATACTCATTTGGGATCAAAACAATTTTGCTAGACTCACTTCGGAGCCAAAAAAAGCCCTTTAAAGGCTATATTTCGGCAAAATTAGTTATAAGAACTTTGTTTTTACGCGAATGACTTTTTAAGGCTTGTTGGAGCTCAAAATGAGTCCCTAATACCTATTATAACATATTAAATGTTGAAATACTCATTTGGGATCAAAACAGCTTTGCTGGAGTCACTTTGGAGCTAAAAACGCCCTTCAAAGGCTATATTTCTGCAACACTAGTTAGAAGGACTTTGTTTTTTCGCGAAGTTACTATTTAGGGCCTATTGGAACTCCAAATGAGTACTTTAGACTTAATCTAATATTATATGTTCATATACTCAGTAGGGATCAAAACAACTTCGCGAGAGTCACTTCGGAGCCAAAAAAGACCTTTAAAGGCTATATTTCAACAAAAATAGTTAGAAGGACTTTGTTTTTGCACGAACTTACTTTTTAAGGCATGTTGGAGCTCCAAATGAGTCATTTAGACTTATTATAATATATAATATGTTCAAATACTCAGTTGGTATCAAAACAGCTTTGCAACGGTCATTTCGGAGTCAAAAAAGCCCTTTAAATCAATATTTCGGCAAAACTAGTTAGAAGGACTTTTTTTTTGCACAAAGTGACTTTTTAAGGCTTGTTGGAGCTCCAAATTAGTCCTTTAGACTTATAATAAAATATTATATGTTCAAATACTCATTTGGGATCAAATAAACTTTGCCAGAGTCACTTAGGTGCCAAAAAAAGCCCTTTAAAGGATATATTTCGGCAAAATTAGTTATAAGGACTTTGTTTTTGTTTTTTTTTGGTGAAGTGGCTTTTTAAGGCTTGTTAGAGATCCAAATGATTCCATTAGACATATTATAATATATTATATGTTCAGATACTCATTTTGGATCAAAACGACTTTCCAAGAGTCATTTCGGGGCCAAGAAAGTCCTTTAAAGGCTATATTTCGGCAAAACTAGTTATCCGGACTTTGTTTTTGCGCGAAGCAACTTTTTAATACTCATTGGACCTCTAAATGAGTTCTTTAGACTTATTATAATATATTATATGTTCAAATACTCATTTGGGATAAAAACAACTTTGCTAGAGTCACTTCGGAGCCAAAAAAGCCCTTTAAAGGCTATATTTCGGCAAAATTAGTCATAAGAACTTTGTTTTTTTGCGAATGACTTTTTAAGGCTTGTTGGAGCTCAAAATGAGTCCCTAATACCTATTATAACATATTAAAGGTTCAAATACTCATTTGGGATAAAAACAACTTTGCTGAATCCCTTTGGAGTTAAAAACGCCCTTTAAATGCTATATTTCGGCAAAACTAGTTAGAAGGACTTTGTTTTTTTCGCGAAGTGACTATTTAAGGCCTACTGGAACTCCAAATGAGTACTTTAGACTTAATCTAATATTATATGTTCATATACTCAGTGGGGATCAAAACAACTTCGCGAGAGTCACTTCGGAGCCAAAAAAGACCTTTAAAGGCTATATTTCAGCAAAAACTGTTATAAGGACTTTGTTTTTGCACGAACTTACTTTTTAAGGCATGTTGGAGCTCCAAATGAGTCACTTAGACTTATTATAATATATTATATATTCAAATACTCAGTTGGGATCAAAACAACTTTGCAACGGTCATTTCGGAGGCAAAAAAGCCCTTTAAATCAATATCTCGGCAAAACTAGTTAGAAGGACTTTTTTTTTGCACAAAGTGACTTTTTAAGGCTTGTTGGAGCTCCAAATTAGTCCTTTAGACTTATAATAAAATATTATATGTTCAAATACTCATTTGGGATCAAATAAACTTTGCCAGAGTCACTTAGGTGCCAAAAAAAGCCCTTTAAAGGCTATATTTCGGCAAAACTAGTTATAAGGACTTTGTTTTTTTGTGAAGTGACTTTTTAAGGCTTGTTGGAGCTCCAAATGATTCCTTTAGACATATTATAAAATATTATATGTTCAGATACTCATTTAGGATCAAAACGACTTTCCAAGAGTCATTTCGGAGCCAAAAAAGCCCTTTAAAGGCTATATTTCGGCAAAACTAGTTATCAGGACTTTGTTTTTGCGCGAAGCAACTTTTTAAGACTCATTGGACCTCTAAATGAGTTCTTTAGACTTATTATAATATATTATATGTTCAAATACTCATTTGGGATAAAAACAACTTTGCTAGAGTCACTTCGGAGCCAAAAAAGCCCTTTAAAGGCTATATTTCGGCAAAATTAGTTATAAGAACTTTGTTTTTGCGCGAATGACTTTTTAAGGCTTGTTGGAGCTCAAAATGAGTCCCTAATACCTATTATAACATATTAAAGGTTCAAATACTCATTTGGGATCAAAACAACTTTGCTGAATCCCTTTGGAGTTAAAAACGCCCTTTAAATGCTATATTTCGGCAAAACTAGTTAGAAGGACTTTGTTTTTTTCGCGAAGTGACTATTTAAGGCCTACTGGAACTCCAAATGAGTACTTTAGACTTAATCTAATATTATATGTTCATATACTCAGTGGAGATCAAAACAACTTCGCGAGAGTCACTTCGGAGCCAAAAAAGACCTTTAAAGGCTATATTTCAGCAAAAACTGTTATAAGGACTTTGTTTTTTCACGAACTTACTTTTTAAGGCATGTTGGAGCTCCAAATGAGTCATTTAGACTTATTATAATATATTATATTTTCAAATATTCAGTTGGGATCAAAACAACTTTGCAACGGTCATTTCGGAGCCAAAAAAGCCCTTTAAATCAATATTTCGGCAAAATTAGTTAGAAGGACTTTTTTTTTTTTTGCACAAAGTGACTTTTTAAAGCTTGTTGGAGCTCCAAATTATTCCTTTAGACTTATAATAAAATATTATATGTTCAAATACTCATTTGGGATCAAATAAACTTTGCCAGAGTCACTTAGGTGTCAAAAAAAGCCCTTTAAAGGCTATATTTCGGCAAAACTAGTTATAAGAAGTGACTTTTTAAGGCTTGTTGGAGCTCCAAATAATTCCTTTAGACATATTATAATATATTATATGTTCAGATACTCATTTGGGATCAAAACGACTTTCCAAGAGTCATTTCGGAGCCAAAAAAGTCCTTTAAAGGCTATATTTCGGCAAAACTAGTTATCAGGACTTTGTTTTTGCGCGAAGCAACTTTTGAAGACTCATTGAACCATTAAATGAGTTACTTAGACTTATTATAATATATTATATGTTCAAATACTCATTTGGGATAAAAACAATTTTGCTAGAGTCACTTCGGAGCCAAAAAAGCCCTTTAAAGCCTATATTTCGGTAAAATTAGTTATAACAACTTTGTTTTTACGCGAATGACTTTTTAAGGCTTTTTGGAGCTCAAAATGAGTCCCTAATACCTATTATAACATATTAAAGTTTCAAATACTTATTTGGGATCAAAACAACTTTGCTGAATCCCTTTGGAGTTAAAAACGCCCTTTAAATGCTACATTTCGGCAAAACTAATTAGAAGGACCTTGTTTTTTTTTTCGCGAATTAACTATTTAAGGCCTACTTGAACTCCAAATGAGTACTTTAGACTTAATCCAATATTATATGTTCATATACTCAGTGGGGATCAAAACAACTTCGCAAGAGTCACTTCGGAGCCAAAAAGGACCTCTAAAGGCTATATTTCATCAAAAACAGTTTGTAAGGACTTTGTTTTTGCACGAACTTACTTTTTAAGGCTTGTTGGAGCTCCAAATGAGTCATTTAGACTTATTATAATATATTATATGTTCAAATACTCAGTTGGGATCAAAACAACTTTGCAACGGTCATTTCGGAGCCAAAAAAGCCCTTTAAATCAATATTTCGGCAAAACTAGTTAGAAGGACTTTTTTTTTGCACAAAGTGACTTTTTAAGGCTTGTTGGAGCTCCAAATTAGTCCTTTAGACTTATAATAAAATATTATATGTTCAAATACTCATTTGGGATCAAATAAACTTTGCCAGAGTCACTTAGGTGCCAAAAAAAGCCCTTTAAAGGCTATATTTCGGCAAAACTAGTTATAAGGACTTTGTTTTTTTGTGAAGTGACTTTTTAAGGCTTGTTGGAGCTCAAATGATTCCTTTAGATATATTATAATATATTATATGTTCAGATACTCATTTGGGATCAAAACGACTTTCCAAGAGTCATTTCGGAGCCAAAAAAGCCTTTAAAGGCTATATTTCGGCAAAACTAGTTATCAGGACTTTGTTTTTGCGCGAAGCAACTTTTTAAGACTCATTGGACCTCTAAATGAGTTCTTTAGACTTATTATAATATATTATATGTTCAAATACTCATTTGGGATAAAAACAACTTTGCTAGAGTCACTTCGGAGCCAAAAAAGCCCTTTAAAGGCTATATTTCGGCAAAATTAGTTATAAGAACTTTGTTTTTGCGCGAATGACTTTTTAAGGCTTGTTGGAGCTCAAAATGAGTCCCTAATACCTATTATAACATATTAAAGGTTCAAATACTCATTTGGGATCAAAACAACTTTGCTGAATCCCTTTGGAGTTAAAAACGCCATTTAAAGGCTATATTTCGGCAAAACTAGTTAGAAGGACTTTTTTTTTTCGCGAAGTGACTATTTAAGGCCTACTGGAACTCCAAATGAGTACTTTAGACTTAATCTAATATTATATGTTCATATACTCAGTGGGGATCAAAACAACTTCGCGAGAGTCACTTCGGAGCCAAAAAAGACCTCTAAAGGCTATATTTCAGCAAAAACAGTTATAAGGACTTTGTTTTTGCACGAACTTACTTTTTAAGGCTTGTTGGAGCTCCAAATGAGTCATTTAGACTTATTATAATATATTATATGTTCAAATACTCAGTTGAGGATCAAAACAACTTTGCAACGGTCATTTCGGAGCCAAAAAAGCCCTTTAAATCAATATTTCGGCAAAACTAGTTAGAAGGACTTTTTTTTTTGCACAAAGTGACTTTTTAAGGCTTGTTGGAGCTCCAAATTAGTCCTTTAGACTTATAATAAAATATTATATGTTCAAATACTCATTTGGGATCAAATAAACTTTGCCAGAGTCACTTAGGTGCCAAAAAAAGCCCTTTAAAGGCTATATTTCGGCAAAACTAGTTATAAGGACTTTGTTTTTTTGTGAAGTGACTTTTTAAGGCTTGTTGGAGCTCCAAATGATTCCTTTAGACATATTATAATATATTATATGTTCAGATACTCATTTGGGATCAAAACGACTTTCCAAGAGTCATTTCGGAGCCAAAAAAGCCCTTTAAAGGCTATATTTCGGCAAAACTAGTTATCAGGACTTTGTTTTTGCGCGAAGCAACTTTTTAAGACTCATTGGACCTCTAAATGAGTTCTTTAGACTTATTATAATATATTATATGTTCAAATACTCATTTGGGATAAAAACAACTTTGCTAGAGTCACTTCGGAGCCAAAAAAGCCCTTTAAAGGCTATATTTCGGCAAAATTAGTTATAAGAACTTTGTTTTTGCGCGAATGACTTTTTAAGGCTTGTTGGAGCTCAAAATGAGTCCCTAATACCTATTATAACATATTAAAGGTTCAAATACTCATTTGGGATCAAAACAACTTTGCTGAATCCCTTTGGAGTTAAAAACGCCCTTTAAATGCTATATTTCGGCAAAACTAGTTAGAAGGACTTTGTTTTTTTCGCGAAGTGACTATTTAAGGCCTACTGGAACTCCAAATGAGTACTTTAGACTTAATCTAATATTATATGTTCATATACTCAGTGGGGATCAAAACAACTTCGCGAGAGTCACTTCGGAGCCAAAAAAGACCTTTAAAGGCTATATTTCAGCAAAAACTGTTATAAGGACTTTGTTTTTGCACGAACTTACTTTTTAAGGCATGTTGGAGCTCCAAATGAGTCATTTAGACTTATTATAATATATTATATGTTCAAATACTCAGTTGGGATCAAAACAACTTTGCAACGGTCATTTCGGAGCCAAAAAAGCCCTTTAAATCAATATTTCGGCAAAACTAGTTAGAAGGACTTTTTTTTTGCACAAAGTGACTTTTTAAGGCTTGTTGGAGCTCCAAATTAGTCCTTTAGACTTATAATAAAATATTATATGTTCAAATACTCATTTGGGATAAAATAAACTTTGCCAGAGTCACTTAGGTGCCAAAAAAAGCCCTTTAAAGGCTATATTTCGGCAAAACTAGTTATAAGGACTTTGTTTTTTTGTGAAGTGACTTTTTAAGGCTTGTTGGAGCTCTAAATGATTCCTTTAGACATATTATAATATATTATATGTTCAGATACTCATTTGGGATCAAAACGACTTTCAAGAGTCATTTCGGAGCCAAAAAAAGCCCTTTAAAGGCTATATTTCGGCAAAACTAGTTATAAGGACTTTGTTTTTGCGCGAAGCAACTTTTTAAGACTCATTGGACCTCTAAATGAGTTCTTTAGACTTATTATAATATATTATATGTTCAAATACTAATTTGGGATAAAAACAACTTTGCTAGAGTCACTTCGGAGCCAAAAAAGCCCTTTAAAGGCTATATTTCGGCAAAATTAGTTATAAGAACTTTGTTTTTGCGCGAATGACTTTTTAAGGCTTGTTGGAGCTCAAAATGAGTCCCTAATACCTATTATAACATATTAAAGGTTCAAATACTCATTTGGGATCAAAACAACTTTGCTGAATCCCTTTGGAGTTAAAAACGCCCTTTAAAGGCTATATTTCGGCAAAACTAGTTAGAAGGACTTTGTTTTTTCGCGAAGTGACTATTTAAGGCCTACTGGAACTCCAAATGAGTACTTTAGACTTAATCTAATATTATATGTTCATATACTCAGTGGGGATCAAAACAACTTCGCGAGAGTCACTTCGGAGCCAAAAAAGACCTCTAAAGGCTATATTTCAGCAAAAACAGTTATAAGGACTTTGTTTTTGCACGAACTTACTTTTTAAGTCTTGTTGGAGCTCCAAATGAGTCATTTAGACTTATTATAATATATTATATGTTCAAATACTCAGTTGGGATCAAAACAACTTTGCAACGGTCATTTCGGAGCCAAAAAAGCCCTTTAAATCAATATTTCGGCAAAACTAGTTAGAAGGACTTTTTTTTTTGCACAAAGTGACTTTTTAAGGCTTGTTGGAGCTCCAAATTAGTCCTTTAGACTTATAATAAATTATTATATGTTCAAATACTCATTTGGGATCAAATAAACTTTGCCAGAGTCACTTAGGTGCCAAAAAAGCCCTTTAAAGGCTATATTTCAGCAAAATTAGTTATAAGAACTTTGTTTTTGCGCGAATGACTTTTTAAGGCTTGTTGGAGCTCAAAATGAGTCCCTAATACCTATTATAACATATTAAAGGTTCAAATACTCATTTGGGATCAAAACAACTTTGCTGAATCCCCATGGAGTTAAAAACGCCCTTTAAAGGCTATATTTCGGCAAAACTAGTTAGAAGGACTTTGTTTTTAAGCGAAGTGACTATTTAAGGTCTATTGGAACTCCAAATGAGTTCTTTAGACTTAATCTAATATTATATGTTCATATACTCAGCGGGGATCAAAACAACTTCGCGAGAGTCACTTCGGAGCCAAAAAAGACTTTTAAAGGCTATATTTCAGCAAAAACAGTTATAAGGACTTTGTTTTTGTACGAACTTAGTTTTTAAGGCATGTTGGAGATCCAAATGAGTCATTTAGACTTATTATAATATATTATATGTTCAAATACTCAGTTGGGATCAAAACAATTTTGCAACGGTCATTTCGGAACCAAAAAAGCCCTTTAAATCAATATTTCGGCAAAACTAGTTAGAAGGACTTTGTTTTTGCGCAAAGTGACTTTTTATGGCTTGTTGGATCTCCAAATGAGTCATTTAGACCTTTTATAATATATTATATGTGGAAATACTCATTTGGGATCAGAACAACTTTCCAAGAGTCACTTCAGAGCCAAAAAAGACCTTGAAGTCTATATTTCGGCAAAACTGGTAAGAAGGACTTTGTTTTTGCAAAAAGTGACTTTTTAAGGCTTGTTGGAGCTCCAAATGACTCCTTTAGACTTATCATAAAATATTATATGGTAGTTATAAGGCTTGTTGGAGCTCAAAATGAGTCCGGGATACCTATTATAACTTATTAAATATTCAAATACTCATTTAGGATCAAAACAACTTTGCTGTAGTCCCTTCGGAGGCAAAAAGGCCCTTTAAAGGCTATATTTCGGCAAAACTGGTAAGAAGGACTTTGTTTTAGCGAGAAGTGACTAATTAAGGCTTGTTGGAACTCCAAATGAGTACTTTAGACTTATTCTAATATTATATGTTCACATACTCAGTGGGGATCAAAACAACTTTTCTAGAGTCACTTTAGAGCCAAAAAAACAACTGTAAAGGCTATATTTCAGCAAAAACAGTTATAAGGACTTTGTTTTTGCGCGAACTGACTTTTAAAGGCTTGTTGGAGCTCCAAATGAGTCCTTTAGACTTATTATAATATATTATATGTTGAAATACTCATTTGGGATCAAAACAACTTCGCAAGGGTCATTTCGGAGCCAAAAAAACCCTTTAAATCTATATTTCGGCAAAACCAGTTATAAAGACTTTGTTTTTGCTCAAAATGACTTTTTAAGGCTTGTTGGACCTCCAAATGAGTCCTTTAGACTTATCATAAAATATTATATGTTCAAATGCTCATTTGGGATCAAAACAACTTTGCTAGAGTCACTTCAGAGCCCAAAAAGACCTTTGAAGGCTATATTTCGGCAAAGGTAGTTATAAGGACTTTGTTTTTGCGCGAAATGATTTTTAAGGCTTCTTGGAGCTCCAAATGAGTCCTTTAGACTTATTATAATATATTATATATGCAAATACTCATTTAGGATTAGAACAACTTTCCAAGAGTCACTTCGGAGCCCAAAAAAAGCCCATTAAAGGCTATATTTCGGCAAAACTAGGTATAGGGTTTTTGTTATTGCGCGAAGTGAATTTTTAAGGGTTGTTGGAGCTCTAAATGATATCTTTAGACATATTATAATATATTATATGTTCAAATACTCATTTGAGATCAAAAAAACTTCCCAAGAGTCACTTCGGAGCCAAAAAAGCCCTTTAAAGGCTATATTTCGGCAAAACTAGTAACAAGTGTTAAAACAACGAATCTGTGCTAGTGTTCTTCACGGGTGTTCTACGTCAGATAGGAACACCCGTATATCAATGAATTAAAATTGAGATGAATTATGAGAATTAATATAAAACAGCAGAAAATAAATGACACAAAGAATTGGTAACGCGGTTCGGCCAAGCCTATGTCCGTGGGGCCACGCCCAGATGGTGGAAAGTGATTCACTATTTTGAAACGTGTACACCCGGGCTTATATACTAAGGACTCCTTCCTTATACCGTCGCCGTCTACTCTATCTCCTCTTGGTGAATTACAACACGAGATCTCCTCATGTCCGAGCTCCCCTCGCTTCCACAAAGATCTCTCCCGAGACCCCGTTTTCCAATTCGCTCAACATAATTCTCACATAATTACAATAAAAATTTGAAAACTCTTCCATTGATATGAACGAATTATCTTGATCATAATAAAGAGTAATCAACCATTGATATGAGCATTGAAATCTCTTCCAAATTCGAAGGTCAACTCCTTCCAGAATTAAAACTTTCCATTAGCAGACCGTGCCGGAACACCCGGTTGAAAACCTGTCCAATTTTACCAAAAACTTGATCTCCTTAAATCGTGGTAAAACTTGAGCTCAAATCTGGTAGAATTTTATCTTCTAAAAGTCAATGATCTTCTGTAATCTTCATTTGAATTAAGGCAAACTCGCAGCTTTGATATTTCAGCAAATTTCACGAAATTCGGATTGAACATCTTTTGGAACACACGGTGCAACACTACGTGGAACACCCACAGAAACTTTTGCAGAATCTTACAAATCTTCCAAAATCTTAAAAAAAACGAATTCTTGCTCCATGAATGATGCTAAAGAATCATGATCTAAACAAAATCAAACAAAACACATTTTGCCAAAAATATGCCAACACAAAAAAGCACTAACAACAAGGATTTTGTTTTTCTACGAAGTAACTTTTTAAGCCTCGTTGAACCTTTAAATGAGTCTTTAGACTTATTATAATATATTATATGTTCAAATACGCATTTGGGATCAAAAAAACTTTCCAAGAGTCACTTCAGAACCGAAAAAGCCCTTTAAAGGCTATATTTCGGCAAAACTACTTACAAGGATTTTGTTTTTCTGCAAAGTAACTTTTTAAGGCTCGTTGGACCTCTAAATGAGTTCTTTAGACTTATGATAATATATTATATGTTCAAATACTCATTTGGGATCAAAAAAACTTTGCTAGAATCACTTCGGAGCAAAAAAAGGCCCTCTAAAGGCTATAATTCGGCAAAACTAGTTATATGGACTTTGTCTTTTCGCAAATGGGTTTTTAAGGCTTGCTGGAGCACAAAAAAAGTCCCTAATACCTATTATAACATATTAAACATTCAAATACTCATTTGTAATCAAAACAACTTTGCTGAGTCACTTCGGAGCCAAAAAAGCCCTTTAAAGGATATATTTCAGCAAAACTGGTAAGAAGGACTTTGTTTTTTCAAGAAGTGACTATTTAAGGCTTGTTGGAACTCCACATGAGTACTTTAGACTTCTTCTAGTATTATATGTTCATATACTCAGTGGGGATCAAAGCAAGTTTGCTAGAGTTACTTCGGAGCCAAAAAACACCTGTAAAGGCTATATTTCAGCAAAAACAGTTTTAAGGACTTTGTTTTTGCGCGAATTGAGTTTTTAAGGCTTGTTGGAGCTCCAAATAAGTCCTTTAGACTTATTATAATATATTATATATTGAAATACTCATTTTGAATCAAAACAACTTTGAGTCATTTCGGAGCCAAAAAAGCCCTTTAAATCTATATTTCGGCAAAACTAGTTATGAGGATTTTGTTTTTGTGCGAAGTGTTTTTTAAGGCTTCTTGGAGCTAAAAATGAGTCTTTTAGACTTATTATAATATATTATATGTGCAAATACTCATTTGGGATCAGAACAACTTTCCAAGAGTCACTTCGGAGCCAAAAAAGCCCATTAAAGGCTATATTTCGGCAAAACTAGTTACAAGGACATTGTTTTTGTGCGAAGTGACTTTTTAAGGATTGTTGGAGCTCCAAATGATTTCTTTAGACATATTATAATATATTATATGTTCAAATACTCATTTCGGATCAAAAAAACATTCCAAGAGGCAGTTCGGAGCCGAAAAAGCCCTTTAAAGGCTATATTTTGGAAAACTAGTTACAAGGATTTTGTTTTTCTGCAAAGTAACTTCTTAAGGCTCGTTGGACCCCTAAATGAGTTCTTTAGACTTATTATGATATATTATATGTTCAAATACGCATTTGGGATCAAAACTACTTTGCTAGAGTCCCTTCGGAGCGAAAAAAGCCCTCTAAAGGCTATATTTCGGCAAAACTAGTTACAAGGACTTTGTTTTTGCGTGAATGGCTTTTTAAGGTTTGTTGGAGCTGACAATGAGTCCGTAATACATATTATAACATATTAAATGTTCAAATACTCATTTGGGATCAAAACAACTTTGCTGTAGTCACTTCGGAGCCAAAAAAGCCCTTTAAAGGCTATATTTCGGCAAAACTGGTGAGAAGTGACTATTAAAGGCTTGTTGGAACTCCAAATGAGTACTTTAGACTTATTCTAATATTATATGTTCATATACTCAGTGGGGATGAAAACAACTTTGCTAGAGCCACTTCGGAGCCAAAAAACAACTGTAAAGGCTATATTTCAGTAAAAACAGTTATAAGGACTTTGTTTTTTCGTGAACTGACTTTTTAAGGCTTGTTGGAGCTCCAAATGAGTCCTTTAGACTTATTATAATATATTATATGTTGAAATACTCATTTGGGATCAAAACAACTTTGCAAGAGTCATTTCGGAGCCAAAAAAGCCCTTTAAATCTATATTTCGGCAAAACTAGTTATAAAGACTTTGTTTTTGCGCAAAGTGACATTTTAAGGCTTGTTGGAGCTCCAAATGAATCCTTTAGACTTATCGTAAAATATTATGTGTTTAAACACTCATTTGGGAACAAAACAACTTTGTTAGAGTCACTTCAGAGCCAAAAAAGACCTTTGAAGGCTATATTTCGGCAACGGTAGTTATAAGGACTTTTTTTTGCACGAAGTGATTTTAAGGCTCCATGGAGCTCCAAATGAGTCCTTTAGACTTATTATAATATGTTATTTGTGCAAATACTCATTTGGAAACAGAACAACTTTCCAAGAGTCACTTCGGAGCCAAAAAAAGCCCTTTAAAGGCTATATTTTGGCAAAACTAGTTATAAGAACTTTGTTTTTGCGCGAAGTAACCTTTTAAGGCTTGTTGGACCTCTAAATGTGTTTTTTAGACTTATTAAAATATATTATATGTTCAAATACTCAAAACAACTTTCCAAGAGTCACTTCGGAGCCAAACAAGCCTGTTGAAGGTTATATTTCGGCAAAAGTAGTTATAAGTACTTTGTTTTTGCGCGGAGTGACTTTTTAAGGATTGTGGAGCCCCAAATGATTCCTTTAGACATATAATAATATATTATATCTTCAAATACTCATTTGAGATCAAAAAAACTTTCCAAAAGTCACTTCGGAGTCAAAAAAAGCCTTTTAAGGCTATGTTTCGGCAAAACTAGTTAGAAGGACTTAGCTTTTGCGCAAAGTGACTATTTAAGGCTTGTTGAAACTCGAAATGAGTACTTTAGACTTATTGTAATATTATGTGTTCATATACTCAGTGGGGATCAAAGAAACTTTGCTAGAGTCACTTCGGAGCCAAAAAGTACTTTTAAAGGCTATATTTTAGCAAAAACAGTTATAAGAACTTTGTTTTTGCGCGAACTGACATTTTAAGACTTGTTGGAGCTCCAAATGAGTCCTTTAGACTTATTATAATATATTATATGTTGAAATACTGATTTGGGATCAAAACAACTTTGCAAGAGTCATTTCGGAGCCAAAAAAGCCCTTTAAATCTATATTTCGGCAAAACTAGTTATAAGGACAGTGTTTTTGAGCAAAGTGACATTTTAAAGCTTGTTGGAGCTCCAAATGAATCGTTTAGAATTATCATAATTTATTATATGTTCAAATACTCTTTTGGGATCAAAACAACTTTGGTAGTGTCACTTCATAGCCAGAAAAGACCTTTGAAGGCTATATTTCGGCAAAGGTAGTTATAAGGACTTTGTTTTTGCGGGAAGTGATTTTTAGGGCTTCTTGGGGCTCCAAATGAGTCCTCTAGACTTATTATATTGTATTATTTGTGCAAATACTCAATTGAGATCAGAACAACTTTCCAAGAGTCACTTCGGAGCCAAAAAAGCCGATTGAAGGCTATATTTCGGCAAAACTAATTATAAGGACTTTGTTGTTGCGCGAAGTGACTTTTTAAGGATTTTTGGAGCCCCAAATGATTCTTTAGACATATCATAATATATTATATCTTCAAATACTCACTTGGGATCAAAAAAACTTTCCAAGAGTCACTTCCTAGTCAAAAAAGCCCTTTAAAGGCTATGCTTCGGCAAAACTAGTTAGAAGGACTTTGTTTTTCCACGAAGCAACTTTTTAAGGCTCATTGGACCTCTAAATGAGTTCTTTAGAATTACTATAATATATTATATGTTCAAATACTCATTTGGGATCAAAACAACTTTGCTAGAGTCACTTTTGAGCAAAAAAAAAAGCCTTCTAAAGGCTATATTTTGGCAAAACTAGTTACAAGGACTTTGTTTTTGTGCGAATAGATTTTTAAGGCTTGTTGGAGCACAAAATGAGTTCCTAATACCTATTATAACATGTTAAATATTCAAATACTAAATTGGGATCAAAATAACTTTGCTAGAGTCACTTCGGAGGCAAAAAAGCCCTTTAAAGGCTATATTTCGGCAAAACTGGTTAGAAGGACTTTGTTTTTGCGCGAAGTGTTATTTTAAGGCTTGTTGGAACGCCAAATGAGTACTTTAGACGTATTCTAATATTATATGTTCATATGCTCAGTGGGGATAAAAACAACTTTGCTAGAGTCACTTAGGAGCCAAGAAAGACCTTTGAAGGCTATATTTTAGCAAAAACAGTTACAAGGATTTTGTTTTTGCGCGAACTGACTTTTTAAGTAATTTTGGAGCTTCAAATGAGTCCTTCAGACTTATTATAATATATTATAGGTTGAAATACTCATTTGGGATGAAAACAACTTTGCAAGAGTCAATTCGTAGCCTAAAAAGCCCTTTAAATCGATTTTTGGCAAAACTAGTTATAAGGACTTTGTTTTTGTGCAAACTGACTTTTTAAGACTTGTTAGAGCTCCAAATGAGTCCTTTAGACTTATCATAAAATATTATATGTTCAAATACTCATTTGGGATGAAAACAACTTTGCTAGAGTCACTTCAGAGCCAAAAAAGCCATTGCAGGCCATATTGCGACAAAAATAGTTATAAGGACATTGTTTTCGCACGAAGCGACATTTTAAGGCTTGTTGGAGCTCCAAATGAGTCATTTATACTTTTTATAATATATTATATGTGCAAATACTCATTTGGGATCAAAACAACTTTCGGAGAGTCACTTCGGAGCCAAAAAAGCCCATTAAAGGCTATATTTCGGCAAAAGTAGTTATAAGGACTTTGTTTTTGCGAGAAGTGACTTGTTAAGGCTTGTTGGAGCTCCAAATGATTCCTTTAGACTTATAATAATATATTATATGTTCAAATACTCATTTGGGATCAAAACAACTTTCCAAGAGTCACTTCGGAGCCCAAAAAGCCCTTTAAAGGCTATATTTTGGCAAAACTAGTTATAAGAACTTTGTTTTGTGCGAAGTAACCTTTTAAGGCTTGTTGGACCTCTAAATGTGTTCTTTAGACTTATTATAATATATTATATGTTTAAATACTCAAAACAACATTGCTAGAGTCCCTTCGGAGCCAAAAAAGCCCATTGAAGGCTATATTTCGGCAAAAGTAGTTATTAGGACTTTATTTTTGTACGGAGTGACTTTTTAAGGATTGTGGAGCCCCAAATGATTCCTTTAGACATATAATAATATATTATATCTTCAACTACTCATTGGAGATCAAAAAAACTTTCCAAGAGTCACTTCGGAGTAAAAAAAAGCACTTTAAAGGCTATGTTTCGGCAAAACTAGTTAGAAGGACTTAGTTTTTGAGCGAAGTGACTATTTAAGGCTTGTTGGAACTCGAAATGAGTACTTTAGACTTATTGTAATATTATGTGTTCATATACTCGGTGGAGATCAAAACATATTTGCTAGAGTCACTTCGGAGCCAAAAAATACCTTTAAAGGCTATATTTTAGCAAAAACAGTTATAAGGACTTTGTTTTTGCGCGAACTGAATTTTTAAGGCTTGTTGGAGCTCCAAATGAGTCCTTTAGACTTATTATAATATATTATATGTTGAAATACTCATTTGGGATCAAAACAACTTTGCAAGAGTCATTTCGGAGCCAAAAAAGCCCTTTAAATCAATATTTCGGCAAAACTAGTTATAAGGACTTTGTTTTTTAGAAAAGTGACATTTTAAAGCTTGTTGGAGCTCCAAATGAATCCTTTAGACTTATCATAATTTATTATATGTTCAAATACTCATTTGGGATCAAAACAACTTTGGTAGTGTCACTTCAAAGCCAAAAAAGACCTTTGAAGGCTATATTTCCGCAAAGGTAGTTATAAGGACTTTGTTTTTGGGGGAAGTGATTTTTAGGGCTTCTTGGAGCTCCAAATGAGTCCTCTAGACTTATTATAATGTATTATTTGTGCAAACACTCATTTGGGATCAGAACAACTTTCCAAGAGTCACTTCGGAGCCAAAAAAGCCCCTTTAAGGCTATATTTCGGCAAAACTAGTTATAAGGACTTTTTTTTTGCGTGAAGTGACTTTTTAAGGATTATTGGAGCCCCAAATGATTCCTTTAGACATATCATAATCTATTATATCTTCAAATACTCATTTGAGATCAAAAAAACTTTCCAAAAGTCACTTCGGAGTCAAAAAAAGCCTTTTAAAGGCTATGTTTCGGCAAAACTAGTTAGAAGGACTTAGCTTTTGCGCAAAGTGACTATTTAAGGCTTGTTGAAACTCGAAATGAGTACTTTAGACTTATTGTAATATTATGTGTTCATATACTCAGTGGGGATCAAAGAAACTTTGCTAGAGTCACTTCGGAGCCAAAAAGTACTTTTAAAGGCTATATTTTAGCAAAAACAGTTATAAGAACTTTGTTTTTGCGCGAACTGACATTTTAAGACTTGTTGGAGCTCCAAATGAGTCCTTTAGACTTATTATAATATATTATATGTTGAAATACTGATTTGGGATCAAAACAACTTTGCAAGAGTCATTTCGGAGCCAAAAATGCCCTTTAAATCTATATTTCGGCAAAACTAGTTATAAGGACAGTGTTTTTGAGCAAAGTGACATTTTAAAGCTTGTTGGAGCTCCAAATGAATCGTTTAGAATTATCATAATTTATTATATGTTCAAATACTCTTTTGGGATCAAAACAACTTTGGTAGTGTCACTTCATAGCCAGAAAAGACCTTTGAAGGCTATATTTCGGCAAAGGTAGTTATAAGGACTTTGTTTTTGCGGGAAGTGATTTTTAGGGCTTCTTGGGGCTCCAAATGAGTCCTCTAGACTTATTATATTGTATTATTTGTGCAAATACTCAATTGAGATCAGAACAACTTTCCAAGAGTCACTTCGGAGCCAAAAAAGCCGATTGAAGGCTATATTTCGGCAAAACTAATTATAAGGACTTTGTTGTTGCGCGAAGTGACTTTTTAAGGATTTTTGGAGCCCCAAATGATTCTTTAGACATATCATAATATATTATATCTTCAAATACTCACTTGGGATCAAAAAAACTTTCCAAGAGTCACTTCCTAGTCAAAAAAGCCCTTTAAAGGCTATGCTTCGGCAAAACTAGTTAGAAGGACTTTGTTTTTCCACGAAGCAACTTTTTAAGGCTCATTGGACCTCTAAATGAGTTCTTTAGAATTACTATAATATATTATATGTTCAAATACTCATTTGGGATCAAAACAACTTTGCTAGAGTCACTTTTGAGCAAAAAAAAAAGCCTTCTAAAGGCTATATTTTGGCAAAACTAGTTACAAGGACTTTGTTTTTGTGCGAATAGATTTTTAAGGCTTGTTGGAGCACAAAATGAGTTCCTAATACCTATTATAACATGTTAAATATTCAAATACTAAATTGGGATCAAAATAACTTTGCTAGAGTCACTTCGGAGGCAAAAAAGCCCTTTAAAGGCTATATTTCGGCAAAACTGGTTAGAAGGACTTTGTTTTTGCGCGAAGTGTTATTTTAAGGCTTGTTGGAACGCCAAATGAGTACTTTAGACGTATTCTAATATTATATGTTCATATGCTCAGTGGGGATAAAAACAACTTTGCTAGAGTCACTTAGGAGCCAAGAAAGACCTTTGAAGGCTATATTTTAGCAAAAACAGTTACAAGGATTTTGTTTTTGCGCGAACTGACTTTTTAAGTAATTTTGGAGCTTCAAATGAGTCCTTCAGACTTATTATAATATATTATAGGTTGAAATACTCATTTGGGATGAAAACAACTTTGCAAGAGTCAATTCGTAGCCTAAAAAGCCCTTTAAATCGATTTTTGGCAAAACTAGTTATAAGGACTTTGTTTTTGTGCAAACTGACTTTTTAAGACTTGTTAGAGCTCCAAATGAGTCCTTTAGACTTATCATAAAATATTATATGTTCAAATACTCATTTGGGATGAAAACAACTTTGCTAGAGTCACTTCAGAGCCAAAAAAGCCATTGCAGGCCATATTGCGACAAAAATAGTTATAAGGACATTGTTTTCGCACGAAGCGACATTTTAAGGCTTGTTGGAGCTCCAAATGAGTCATTTATACTTTTTATAATATATTATATGTGCAAATACTCATTTGGGATCAAAACAACTTTCGGAGAGTCACTTCGGAGCCAAAAAAGCCCATTAAAGGCTATATTTCGGCAAAAGTAGTTATAAGGACTTTGTTTTTGCGAGAAGTGACTTGTTAAGGCTTGTTGGAGCTCCAAATGATTCCTTTAGACTTATAATAATATATTATATGTTCAAATACTCATTTGGGATCAAAACAACTTTCCAAGAGTCACTTCGGAGCCCAAAAAGCCCTTTAAAGGCTATATTTTGGCAAAACTAGTTATAAGAACTTTGTTTTGTGCGAAGTAACCTTTTAAGGCTTGTTGGACCTCTAAATGTGTTCTTTAGACTTATTATAATATATTATATGTTTAAATACTCAAAACAACATTGCTAGAGTCCCTTCGGAGCCAAAAAAGCCCATTGAAGGCTATATTTCGGCAAAAGTAGTTATTAGGACTTTATTTTTGTACGGAGTGACTTTTTAAGGATTGTGGAGCCCCAAATGATTCCTTTAGACATATAATAATATATTATATCTTCAACTACTCATTGGAGATCAAAAAAACTTTCCAAGAGTCACTTCGGAGTAAAAAAAAGCACTTTAAAGGCTATGTTTCGGCAAAACTAGTTAGAAGGACTTAGTTTTTGAGCGAAGTGACTATTTAAGGCTTGTTGGAACTCGAAATGAGTACTTTAGACTTATTGTAATATTATGTGTTCATATACTCGGTGGAGATCAAAACATATTTGCTAGAGTCACTTCGGAGCCAAAAAATACCTTTAAAGGCTATATTTTAGCAAAAACAGTTATAAGGACTTTGTTTTTGCGCGAACTGAATTTTTAAGGCTTGTTGGAGCTCCAAATGAGTCCTTTAGACTTATTATAATATATTATATGTTGAAATACTCATTTGGGATCAAAACAACTTTGCAAGAGTCATTTCGGAGCCAAAAAAGCCCTTTAAATCAATATTTCGGCAAAACTAGTTATAAGGACTTTGTTTTTTAGAAAAGTGACATTTTAAAGCTTGTTGGAGCTCCAAATGAATCCTTTAGACTTATCATAATTTATTATATGTTCAAATACTCATTTGGGATCAAAACAACTTTGGTAGTGTCACTTCAAAGCCAAAAAAGACCTTTGAAGGCTATATTTCCGCAAAGGTAGTTATAAGGACTTTGTTTTTGGGGGAAGTGATTTTTAGGGCTTCTTGGAGCTCCAAATGAGTCCTCTAGACTTATTATAATGTATTATTTGTGCAAACACTCATTTGGGATCAGAACAACTTTCCAAGAGTCACTTCGGAGCCAAAAAAGCCCCTTTAAGGCTATATTTCGGCAAAACTAGTTATAAGGACTTTTTTTTTGCGTGAAGTGACTTTTTAAGGATTATTGGAGCCCCAAATGATTCCTTTAGACATATCATAATATATTATATCTTCAAATACTCATTTGAGATCAAAAAAACTTTCCAAAAGTCACTTCGGAGTCAAAAAAAGCCTTTTAAAGGCTATGTTTCGGCAAAACTAGTTAGAAGGACTTAGCTTTTGCGCAAAGTGACTATTTAAGGCTTGTTGAAACTCGAAATGAGTACTTTAGACTTATTGTAATATTATGTGTTCATATACTCAGTGGGGATCAAAGAAACTTTGCTAGAGTCACTTCGGAGCCAAAAAGTACTTTTAAAGGCTATATTTTAGCAAAAACAGTTATAAGAACTTTGTTTTTGCGCGAACTGACATTTTAAGACTTGTTGGAGCTCCAAATGAGTCCTTTAGACTTATTATAATATATTATATGTTGAAATACTGATTTGGGATCAAAACAACTTTGCAAGAGTCATTTCGGAGCCAAAAAAGCCCTTTAAATCTATATTTCGGCAAAACTAGTTATAAGGACAGTGTTTTTGAGCAAAGTGACATTTTAAAGCTTGTTGGAGCTCCAAATGAATCGTTTAGAATTATCATAATTTATTATATGTTCAAATACTCTTTTGGGATCAAAACAACTTTGGTAGTGTCACTTCATAGCCAGAAAAGACCTTTGAAGGCTATATTTCGGCAAAGGTAGTTATAAGGACTTTGTTTTTGCGGGAAGTGATTTTTAGGGCTTCTTGGGGCTCCAAATGAGTCCTCTAGACTTATTATATTGTATTATTTGTGCAAATACTCAATTGAGATCAGAACAACTTTCCAAGAGTCACTTCGGAGCCAAAAAAGCCGATTGAAGGCTATATTTCGGCAAAACTAATTATAAGGACTTTGTTGTTGCGCGAAGTGACTTTTTAAGGATTTTTGGAGCCCCAAATGATTCTTTAGACATATCATAATATATTATATCTTCAAATACTCACTTGGGATCAAAAAAACTTTCCAAGAGTCACTTCCTAGTCAAAAAAGCCCTTTAAAGGCTATGCTTCGGCAAAACTAGTTAGAAGGACTTTGTTTTTCCACGAAGCAACTTTTTAAGGCTCATTGGACCTCTAAATGAGTTCTTTAGAATTACTATAATATATTATATGTTCAAATACTCATTTGGGATCAAAACAACTTTGCTAGAGTCACTTTTGAGCAAAAAAAAAAGCCTTCTAAAGGCTATATTTTGGCAAAACTAGTTACAAGGACTTTGTTTTTGTGCGAATAGATTTTTAAGGCTTGTTGGAGCACAAAATGAGTTCCTAATACCTATTATAACATGTTAAATATTCAAATACTAAATTGGGATCAAAATAACTTTGCTAGAGTCACTTCGGAGGCAAAAAAGCCCTTTAAAGGCTATATTTCGGCAAAACTGGTTAGAAGGACTTTGTTTTTGCGCGAAGTGTTATTTTAAGGCTTGTTGGAACGCCAAATGAGTACTTTAGACGTATTCTAATATTATATGTTCATATGCTCAGTGGGGATAAAAACAACTTTGCTAGAGTCACTTAGGAGCCAAGAAAGACCTTTGAAGGCTATATTTTAGCAAAAACAGTTACAAGGATTTTGTTTTTGCGCGAACTGACTTTTTAAGTAACTTTGGAGCTTCAAATGAGTCCTTCAGACTTATTATAATATATTATAGGTTGAAATACTCATTTGGGATGAAAACAACTTTGCAAGAGTCAATTCGTAGCCTAAAAAGCCCTTTAAATCGATTTTTGGCAAAACTAGTTATAAGGACTTTGTTTTTGTGCAAACTGACTTTTTAAGACTTGTTAGAGCTCCAAATGAGTCCTTTAGACTTATCATAAAATATTATATGTTCAAATACTCATTTGGGATGAAAACAACTTTGCTAGAGTCACTTCAGAGCCAAAAAAGCCATTGCAGGCCATATTGCGACAAAAATAGTTATAAGGACATTGTTTTCGCACGAAGCGACATTTTAAGGCTTGTTGGAGCTCCAAATGAGTCATTTATACTTTTTATAATATATTATATGTGCAAATACTCATTTGGGATCAAAACAACTTTCGGAGAGTCACTTCGGAGCCAAAAAAGCCCATTAAAGGCTATATTTCGGCAAAAGTAGTTATAAGGACTTTGTTTTTGCGAGAAGTGACTTGTTAAGGCTTGTTGGAGCTCCAAATGATTCCTTTAGACTTATAATAATATATTATATGTTCAAATACTCATTTGGGATCAAAACAACTTTCCAAGAGTCACTTCGGAGCCCAAAAAGCCCTTTAAAGGCTATATTTTGGCAAAACTAGTTATAAGAACTTTGTTTTGTGCGAAGTAACCTTTTAAGGCTTGTTGGACCTCTAAATGTGTTCTTTAGACTTATTATAATATATTATATGTTTAAATACTCAAAACAACATTGCTAGAGTCCCTTCGGAGCCAAAAAAGCCCATTGAAGGCTATATTTCGGCAAAAGTAGTTATTAGGACTTTATTTTTGTACGGAGTGACTTTTTAAGGATTGTGGAGCCCCAAATGATTCCTTTAGACATATAATAATATATTATATCTTCAACTACTCATTGGAGATCAAAAAAACTTTCCAAGAGTCACTTCGGAGTAAAAAAAAGCACTTTAAAGGCTATGTTTCGGCAAAACTAGTTAGAAGGACTTAGTTTTTGAGCGAAGTGACTATTTAAGGCTTGTTGGAACTCGAAATGAGTACTTTAGACTTATTGTAATATTATGTGTTCATATACTCGGTGGAGATCAAAACATATTTGCTAGAGTCACTTCGGAGCCAAAAAATACCTTTAAAGGCTATATTTTAGCAAAAACAGTTATAAGGACTTTGTTTTTGCGCGAACTGAATTTTTAAGGCTTGTTGGAGCTCCAAATGAGTCCTTTAGACTTATTATAATATATTATATGTTGAAATACTCATTTGGGATCAAAACAACTTTGCAAGAGTCATTTCGGAGCCAAAAAAGCCCTTTAAATCAATATTTCGGCAAAACTAGTTATAAGGACTTTGTTTTTTAGAAAAGTGACATTTTAAAGCTTGTTGGAGCTCCAAATGAATCCTTTAGACTTATCATAATTTATTATATGTTCAAATACTCATTTGGGATCAAAACAACTTTGGTAGTGTCACTTCAAAGCCAAAAAAGACCTTTGAAGGCTATATTTCCGCAAAGGTAGTTATAAGGACTTTGTTTTTGGGGGAAGTGATTTTTAGGGCTTCTTGGAGCTCCAAATGAGTCCTCTAGACTTATTATAATGTATTATTTGTGCAAACACTCATTTGGGATCAGAACAACTTTCCAAGAGTCACTTCGGAGCCAAAAAAGCCCCTTTAAGGCTATATTTCGGCAAAACTAGTTATAAGGACTTTTTTTTTGCGTGAAGTGACTTTTTAAGGATTATTGGAGCCCCAAATGATTCCTTTAGACATATCATAATATATTATATCTTCAAATACTCACTTGGGATCAAAAAAACTTTCCAAGAGTCACTTCCGAGTCAAAAAAGCCCTTTAAAGGCTATGCTTCGGCAAAACTAGTTAGAAGGACTTTGTTTTTCCGCGAAGTAACTTTTTGAGGCTCATTGGACCTCTAAATGAGTTCTTTAGAATTATATTAATATATTATATGTTCAAATACTCATTTGGGATCAAAACAACTTTGCTAGAGTCTCTTTGGAGCCAACAAAAAGCCTTCTAAAGGCTATATTTTGGCAAAACTAGTTATAAGGACTTTGTTTTTGTGCGAATGGATTTTTAAGGCTTGTTGGAGCACAAAATGAGTTCCTAATACCTATTATAACATGTTAAATGTTCAAATACTAAATTGGGATCAAAACAACTTTGCTGGAGTCACTTCGGAGCCAAAAAGCCCTTTAAAGGCTATATTTCGGCAAAACTGGTCAGAAGGACTTTGTTTTAGCGCGAAGTGACATTTTAAGGCTTCTTGGAATTCCAAAAGAGTACTTTAGACTTATTCTAATATTATATGTTCATATACTCAGTGGGGATAGAAACAACTTTGCTAGAGTCACTTGGGAGCCAAGAAAGACCTTTAAAGGCTATATTTCAGCAAAAACAGTTATAAGGAATTTGTTTTTGTGCGAACTGACTTTTTAAGTAATTTTGGAGCTTCAAATGAGTCCTTCAGACTTATTATAATATATTATAGGCTGAAATACTCATTTGGGATGAAAATAACTTTGCAAGAGTCATTTCGTAGCCTAAAAATCCCTTTAAATCGATATTCGGCAAAACTAGTTATAAGGACTTTGTTTTTGTGCAAACTGACTTTGTAAGGCTTGTTGGAGCTCCAAATGAGTCCTTTAGACTTATCATAAAATATTATATGTTCAAATACTCATTTGGGATGAAAACAACATTGCTAGAGTCACTTCAGAGCCAAAAATGACCTTTGCAGGCCATATTGCGACAAATATAGTTATAAGGACATTGTTTTCGCGCGAAGTGACATTTAAAGGCTTGTTGGAGCTCCAAATGAGTCATTTATACTTTTTATAATATATTATATGTGCAAATACTCATTTGGGATCAAAAATAACTTTCCGAGAATCACTTCAGAGCCAAAAAAGCCCATTAAAGGCTATGTTTCGGCAAAAGTAGTTATAAGGAATTTGTTTTTGCGCGATGTGACTTGTTAAGGCTTTTTGGAGCTCGAAATGATTCCTTTAGACTTATAATAATATATTATATGTTCAAATACTCATTTGAGATCAAAACAACTTTCCAAGAGTCACTTCGGAGCCAAAAAAGCCCTTTAAAGGCAATATTTTGGCAAAACTAGTTATAAGAACTTTGTTTTTGCGCGAAGTAACATTTTAAGGCTTGTTGGACCTCTAAATGTGTTCTTTAGACTTATTATAATATATTATATGTTCAAATACTCAAAACAACATTGCTAGAGTCACTTCGGAGCCAAAAAAGCCCTTTAAAGGCTATATTTCGACAAAACTAGTTATAAGAACTTTGTTTTTGCGCGAATGAGTTTTTAAGGCATGTTGGATATCAAAATGGGTCCCTAATACCTATGATAACTTATTAAATGTTCAAATACTCATTTGGGATCAAAACAACTTTGTTGGAGTTACTTTGGAGATAAAAAATCCCTTTAAAGGCTATATTTTGGCAAAACTAGTTAGAACGATTTTGTTTTTTTGCGAAGTGACTATTTAAGGCTTGTTGGAATTCCAAACGAGTACTTTAGTCTTATTCTAGTATTATATGTTCATATACTCATTGGGAACAAAACAACTATGTTAGAGTCACTTCGGAGCCAAAAAATATCTTTAAAGGCTATATTTCAGCAAAAACTGTTACAAGGACTTTGTTTTTGCGCGAACTGACTTCTTAAGGCTTGTTGGAGCTCCAAAATGAGTCCTTTAGACTTATTATAATATATTATATGTTCTAATAGTCATTTGCGATAAAAACAACTTCGCAAGAGTCATTCTAGAGCCAAAAAAGCCCCTTAAATCTATATTTCGGCAAAACTGGTTAAAAGGACTTTGTTTTTGCGCAAAGTCAATTTTTAAGGCTTGTTGGGGCTCCAAATGCGTCCTTTAGACATATCATGAAATATTATATGCTCAAATACTCATTTGGGATGAAAACAACTTTGCTAGAGTCACTTCGGAGCCAAAAAAGACCTTTGAAGGCCATATTTCCACAAATATATTTATAAGGACTTTGTTTTCGCGCGAAGTGACATTTTAAGGCTTGTTGGAGCTCCAAATGAGTCATTTAGACCTTTTATAACATATTATATATGCAAATAATCATTTGTTATCAGAACAACTTTCCAAGAGTCACTTCGGAGCCAAAAAAGCCTTTTATATGCTATATTTAGGCAAAAGTAATTATAAGGACTTTGTTTTTGTGTGAATTGCTTTTTAAGGCTTTTTGGAGCACAAAGTGAGTCCTTAATACCTATGTTCACTCGAAAACACACGCGAACTGTAACCGCAAGTGTACGGGTCATTCAAGTAATTAAGGAGATTATGAGTCCGAATATCGTCCCACGGAGAACAAATGCCTATATCTAATTACTACTACTAATAACGAATTATTTTGTCTAGAAATCGAATTTAAATGAATGTTGTAAATTAAAATAAACAAAACAATTAAATTAAAATGACAAAGAACTAAATTTTTCCACGAATTCACTCAATTAACTAATTACTAGGGTCGATTGGCTTCCCTCGATGCTTCCTCAATTCAATCAATTACTAACTCATCACCACAATTTTCAATTTTATACTAGTATAAGAGATTATAAATTACGTCGCAGCCCTCACTTATTGACCTAATTATGTGATTAATCCTAACTCACGCGTCCGCTTGCTAGAATTAAATACAATTAAGCTCAGCTCTTATAGTTCTAAATCGATCACCTCTCAGTCCCTACGATTTATAGCTAGACTATCTAGACTATCAATCACCTCTCGGTCCTTATGATGTCTAAGTTGTGGTTCTTACTATTCCCGATTCAATTCAATTTCCTCTCTCGAGTTTAATTAAATTAAACCTAAATTCTTCTATTCAATCTTTCAATTGCAACAGAAAATAAAATGAACCAGCAAGAATCACAAGTATATAAATTGAATATTGCAGAAACTTATTACTTATAATTGAAAAGAGTCTACATTGAGTTCAGCCAATCTCTCCTAGAAAGAGAGATTTAGCCTCTCATAATTATATACAACTAAATAATGAATTCTAGAGTTCATGATAAACATAGAATCAAATGAGAAGAGATATGAATAAATAAAGAGTGAAGAAAAACTCTGAAAATCCGATGATCTTCGCGAATCTTTCAGCTCCGATGAACGCTCAATCTTTTTCTTCTCGTTCTCTTGAGTTCTCTCCGTGTCAAAAATCTTTTTCTTCCGTCCTCCCTTTTTTCGTCCAAACTGTGTTCTATTTATAGAGCACAGGGTTTGACCTAATTTTCGAGGAATTTCGGAACCTTTTACGCATGGAAAACGACGTCGTTCTGCTTGAAGAGCTTTGGCCGATCGATCGGCTGATAACTCGCGATCGATCGGCGCTTATGCGGTATCAGGAATCGTTGGCTCCCGATCGATCGGCTTGAATGCCACGATCGATCGGCGTTCTTTCTATGTGACTTGCATAATTAAGCCGATCGATCGGCTGGTTTAGCGCGATCGATCGGTAAGCTCTCTGGCCTTTCGCTGCTTTTCTTCGAAACTTCTGCCGATCGATCGGCTGCTTTGCCGCGATCGATCGGCGATGGCTCTGTCTTTCTCTTCATGTTTTCCTTTGCTCCAAAATGTTCCGTTTTGTGTACTTTTTCATCTCGATTATCGTATCTTTGCTTAAATCACCTGTACACAAACAAAACTCATCAAATAACATAAACTTAAGGAATTAAACAACAATTCAAGCCTGAATTTGCGATATATAAGTGAGTATTTTGCTCGCTTATCAACCTATTATAAGGCTATATTTTGGCAAAACTAGTTGTAAGGACTTTGTTTTTGCGTGAAGTAACTTTTTAAGGCTTGTTGGACCTCTAAATGTGTTCTTTAGACTTATTATAATATATTATATGTTCAAATACTCATTTGGGATCAAAACAACATTACTGGAGTCACTTCGGAGTCAAAAAAAACCCTTTAAAGGCTATATTTCGGCAAAACTAGGTAGAAGGACTTTGCTTTTACGCGAAGTGACTGTTTAAGGCTTGTTGGAACTCCGAATGAGTACTTTAGACTTATTCTAATGTTATATGTTCATATATTCAGTGGGGATCGAAACAACTTTGCTAAAGTCACTTGGGAGCCAAAAAAGACCTTTAAAGGCTATATTTCAGTACAAACAGTTATAAGGATTTTGTTTTTATGCGAACTGACTTTTTAAGTCTTTTTGGGGCTCTAAATGAGTCCTTTAGACTTATTATAATATATTATAGTTTGAAATACTCATTTGGGATCAAAATAACTTTGCAAGAGTCATTTCGTAGCCCAAAAAGCCCTTTAAATCTATATTTCGACAAAACTAGTTATAAGGACTTTATTTTTGAGCAAACACACTTTTTACGGCTTGTTAGAGCTCCAAATGAGTCCTTTAGACTTATCATAAAATATTATATGTCCAAATACTCATTTAGGATGAAAACAACTTTGCTAGAGTCACTTCAGAGCCAGAAACGACCTTTGAAGGCCATATTTCGACAAATATAGTTATAGGACATTGCTTTTGCGCGACAAATAATAATATATTATATGTTCAGATACTCATTTGGGATAAAAACAACTTTCCAAGAGTCACTTCGGAGCCTAAAAAAAGCCTTTTAAAAGCTATATTTCGGCAAGAGTAGTTATAAGAACTTTGTTTCTGCGCGAAGCGACTTTTTAAGGCTTGTTGGAGCCCCAAATGATTCCTTTAGACATATAATAATATTTTATATGTTCAGATACTCATTTGGGATCGAAACAACTTTCCAAGAGTCACTTCGGTGACAAAAAAAAAGCCCTTCAAAGACTATATTTTCGCAAAAATAGTTATAAGGAATTTGTTTTTATGCGAAGTAACTTTTTAAAGCTTGTTGGAGCTCCAAATGAGTAGACTTTTTATAATATTTTATATGCGCAAATACTTATTTTGGATCAGAACAACTTTTCAAGAGTCACTTCGGAGCCAAAAAATGCCGTTTAAAAGCTATATTTCGGCAAAAGTAGTTATAAGGATTTTTTTTCGCGCGAAGTGACTTTTTAAGGCTTGTTTGAGGCCCAAATGATTCCTTTAGACGTATAATAATATTTTATATGTTCAGATACTCATTTGGGAATAAAACAACTTTCCAAGAGTCACTTCGGAGCCAAAAAAGCCATTTAAAGGCTATATTTTGGCAAAACTAGTTATAAGGACTTTATTTTTGCGCTAAGTAATCTTTTAAGGCTTGTTGGACCTCTAAATGTGTTCTTTAAACTTATTATAACATATTATATGTTCAAATACTCATTTGGGATCAAAACAACGTTGCTAGAGTCACTTCGGAGCCAAAAAAGCCATTTAATGGCTATATTTCGAAAATTATAGTTATAAGGACTTTGTTTTTGTGCGAATGAATTTTTAAGGCTTATTGAAGCTCAAAATGGGGACCTAATACCTATTATAACATATTAAATATTCAAATACTCATTTTGGATCAAAACAACTTCGCTAGAGTCGCTTTGGAGCCAAAAAAGCCCTTTAAAGGCTATATTTCTGAAAAACTAGTTAGAAGGACTTTGTTTTTTCGCAAAGTGACTATTTAAGTTTTTTTGGAACTCCAAACAAGTACTTTAGTCTTAATCTAATATTATATGTTCAAATACTCATTTGGGATCAAAACAACTTTGCAAGGGTCATTTTGGAGCCTAAAACGCCCTTTAAACCTATATTTCGGCAAAACTATTTATAAGGACTTTGTTTTTGCGCAAAGTGACTTTTTAAGGCTAATGAGTCCTTCAGACTTATCATATAATATTATATGTTCAAATACTCATTTGGGATCAAAATAATTTTTCCAGAGTCACTTCAGAGCCAAAAAAGACCTTTGAAGGCAATAATTCGGGAAATGTAGTTATAAGGACTTTGTTTTTGCACGAAGTGACTTTTTAAGGCATGTTGGAGCTTCAAACGAGTCGTTTAGACCTATTATAGTATATTATATGTTCAAATACTCATTTGGGATCAGAACAACTTTCCAAGAGCCACTTCGGAGTCAAAAAAGCCATTTAAAGGCTATATTTCGGCAAAACTAGTTATAAGGACTTTGTTTTTGCGCGAAGTAACTTTTTAAAGCTCGTTGGACCTCTAAATGATTGTTTTAGACTAATTATAATATATTATATGCTCAAATACTCTTTTGGGATCAAAACAACTTTGCTAGAGTCACTTCAGAGCCAAAAAAGCCCTTTAAAGGCTATATTTCGGTAAAACTAGTTATAAGTACTTTGTTTTTGTGAGAATGACTTTTTAAGGCTTGTTGGTGCTCAAATGGGTCCCTAATACCAATTATAACTTATTAAATGTTCAAATACTCACTTTGGATCAAAACAACTTTTCTGGAGTCACTTTTGAGACAAAAAGGCCCTGTAAAGGCTATAATTCGACAAAACTAGTTAGAAGGACTTTGTTTTAGCGCAAAGTGACTATTTAAGGCTTGTTGGAACTCCAAATGAGTACTTTAGACTTATTCTAATATTATATGTTCATATACTAAGTAGGGATCAAAAGAACTTTGCTAGAGTCACTTCGGAGACAAAAAAGACCTTTAAAGGCTATATTTCAGCAAAAACAGTTATAAGGACTATATTTTTGCGTGTAGTGACTTTTTAAGGCTTTTTGGAGCTCCAAATGAATCGTTTAAACTTATTATGGTATATTATATGTTCAAATACTAATTTGGGATCAGAACAATTGTCGAAGAGTCACTTCAGAGCCAACAAAACCCTTTAAAGAATGTATTTCGGCAAAAGCAGTTATAAGGACTTTGTTTTTGTGCGAACTAAGTTTTTACGGCTTGTTGGAGCTCCGAATGATTCCTTGAGAGATATTATAATATATTATATTTTCAAATACTCTTTTGGGATCAAAACAACTTTCCAAGAGCCACTTTCGAGCCAAAAAAGTCATTTAAAGGCTATATTTCGGCAAAACTAGTTATAATGACTTTGTTTTTCTACGAAGTAACTTTTTAAGGCTCCTTGGACCTCTAAATGAGTTCTTTAGACTTATTGTAATATATTATATGTTCAAATACTCATTTGGGATCAAAACAACTTTGATAGAGTCACTTCGGAGCCAAAAAAGCCGTTTAATGGCTATATTTCAGTAAAACTAGTTATAAGAACTTTGTTTTTGTGCGAATGACTTTTTAAGGCTTGTTAGAGCTCAAAATGAGTCCTTTAGACTTATGATAAAATATTATATGTTCAAATACTCATTTGGGATCAAAACAACTTTACAAGGGTCATTTCGTAGCCTAAAAGGCCCCTTAAATCTATATTTCGTCAAAACTAGTTATAAGGACTTTGTTTTTACGCAAAGTGACTTGTAAAGGCTTGTTGGAGCTGCAAATGAGTCTTTTAGACTTATTATAAAATTTTCTATGTTCAAATACTGATTTGGGATCAAAACAACTTTGCTAGAGTTACTTTAGAGCCCAAAAAGACCTTTGAAAGCTATATTTCGGCAAATGTAGTTATAAGGAATTTGTTTTCTCGCGAAGTGACTTTTTAACGCTTGTTGGAGCTCCAAATTAGTCCTTTAGACTTTTCATAATATATTATATGAGCAAATACTCATTTGGGATCAAAACAACTTTCCAAGAGACACTTCGGAGCCAAAAAAGCCCTTTAAAGGTTATATTTCGACAAAACTAGTTTTGAGGACCTTGTTTTTGTGCGAACTAACTTTTTAACGCTTATTGGAGCTCTAAATGATTCCTTTAGACATATTATAATACATTATATTTTCAAATACTCATTTGGGAGAAAAACAACTTTCCAAGAGTCACTTTGGAGCAAAAAAAGTCAGTTAAAGGCTATATTTCGGTAAACCTAGTCATAATGACTTTATTTTCGCGCGAAGTAACTCTTTAAGGCTCGTTGGACCTCTAAATGAGTTCTTTAGACTTATTATAATATAATAAGTGACTTTTTAAGGCTTGTTGGAGCTCCAAATTAGTACTTTAGACTTATCATAAAATATTATATGTTCAAATACTAATATGGGATCAAAACAATTTTGCCAGAGTCACTTCAGAGCCGAAAAAGACCTTTGAAGGCTATATTACGGAAAATGTATTTAAAAGGACTTTGTTTTTGCGCGAAGTGACTTTTTAAGGCTTGTTGGAGCTCCAAATTAGTCGTTTAGACTTATTATAATATATTACATGTGAAAATACTCATTTCGGATCAAAACAGCTTTCCAAGAGTCACTTCGGAGCCAAAAAAGCCTTTAAAAGGTTATATTTCGACAAAACTAGTTATAACGACTTTGTTTTTGCGCGAATGACTTTTAAGTTTTGTTGGAGCTCAAAAAAGGTCCCTAATACCTATTATAACAAATTAAATGATCAGATACTCATTTGCGATCAAAAGAACTTTGCTGGAGTCACTTCAGAGCCAAAAAAGCCCTTTAAAGGCTATATTTCGGCAAAACTAGTTAGAAGGACTTTGTTTTTATGGGTAGTGACTATTTAAGGCTTGTTGGAACTCCAAATCAGTACTTTAGACTTAATCTACTATTATATGTTCATATACTCAATGGGGATCAAAACGAATTTGCTAGAGTTACTTCGGAGCCAAGAAAGACCTTTAAAGGCCATGTTTCAGCAAATATAGTTATAAGGACTTTTTTTTTGCGTGAACTGACTTTTTAAGGCTTGTTGGAGCTCCAAATGAGTCCTTCAGACTTATTATAATATATTATATGTGCAAATACTCATTTGGGATTAGAAAAACTTTCCAAGACTCACTTCGGATCCAAAAAAGCCCTATAAAGGCTATATTTTGGCAAAACTAGTTATAAGGACTTTATTTTTGCTCGAAGTGACTTTTTCAGGCTTCTTGGAGCTTATATGAGTCCTTTAGACATATTATATTATATTATACATTAAAATACACATTTGGGATCAAAACAACTTTTCAATTGTCACTTCGGAGCCAAAAAAATCCCTTTAAAGGTTATATTTCGGCAAAACTTGATATAAGGACCTTGTTTTTGCACGAATTACTTTTTAAAGCCTGTTGGCGCTCAAAATGGGTCCCTAATACCTATTATAACATATTATATGTTCAAATAATCGTTTCGGATCAAAACAACTTTTCCAGAGTCACTTCGTCGCGAAAAAAGCCCTTTAAAGTCTATATTTCGGAAAAACTAGTTATAAGGACTTTGTTTTGTGCGAAGTGACTTTTTAAGGCTTGTTTGAGCTCCAAATGAGTCCTTTAGACTTATTATAGTATAGTATATGTTAAAATACTCATTTTGGATCAAAACAACTTTGCTAGAGTCACTTCGGAGCCAAAATAGCCCTTTAAAGGATATATTTCGGTAAATATAGTTATAAGGACCTTGTTTTTGCGTGAATTTTCTTTTTAAGGCTTGTTGGAGCTCGAAGTGAGTCCCTAATACTTATTATAATATATTATATGTTCAAGTACTCAGTTGGGATCAAAACAACTTTGGTAGAGTCACTTCAGAGCCAAAAAAGCCCTCGAAAGCTATATTTCGGCAAAACTAGTTATAAGGACTTTGTCTTTTCACATAGTGACTTTTTAAGGGTTGTTGGAGCTAAAAATGGGTCCCCAATACTATTATAACATATTATATGTTAAAATACTCATGTGGGATCAAAACAGGTTTGCTAGAGTCACTTTGGAGCCAAAAAAGCCCTTTAAAGGCTATATTTCGGTAAAACTAGTTATACGGACTTTGTTTTTGCACGAGTGACTTTTTAAGGCTTGTTGGAGCTCCAAAACGGTCTCCATTACCTATTATAACATATTATATGTTTAAATACTCATTCAGGATCAGAAAAGCTTTGCAAGAGTCACTTCGGAGCCAAAAAAGGCCTTTAAAGGCTATATATCGGCAAAACTACTTACAAGGACTTCGTTTTTGCGCGAATGACTTTTTAAGGCTTGTTGGAGCTCAAAATGGGTCCGTAATACCTATTATAACGTATTATATGTGCAAATACTCATTTGAGATCAAAACAACATTGTTGGAGTCACTTCGGAGCAAAAAAAACCTTTAAATGATATATTTCAGCAAAAACTATTATAAGGACGTTGTTTTTGCACGAACTAACGGTTTTAGGCTTGTTGGAGCTCCAAATGAGTCCTTTAGACTTATTCTAATATATTATTTGTTCAAATACTCATTTGGGATCAAAACAACTTTGCTAGAGTCACTTCGGAGCCAAAAAAAGCTCTTTAAATCTATATTTCGGCAAAACTAGTTATATGGAGTTTGTTTTTTCGCAAAGTGACTTTTTAAGGCTTGTTGGAGCTCCATATGAGTCCTTTAGACTTATTATAAAATACTATATGTTCAAATACTCATTTGGGAATAAAACAACTTCGCTAGAGTCACTTCGGAGAAAAAAAAAATACCTTTAAAGGCTATATTTCGGCAAGTAGTTATAAGGACTTTGTTTTTGTGCGAAGTGAGTTTTTAAAGCTTGTTGGAGATCCAAATGAGTCCTTAGACTTATTATAATATATTATATGTTCAAATACTCATTTGGGATTAAAAAAACATTCCAAGAGTCACGTCGGAGCCAAAAAAGCTCTTTAAAGGCTATATTTCGGCAAAACATGTTATAAGGACTTTGTTTTTGCACGAACTAACTTTTTAAGGCTCGTTGGACCTCTAATGAGTTCTTTAGACTTACTATAATATATTATATGTTCAAATACTCATTTGGGATCAAAACAACTTTGCTAGAGTCTCTTCGGAACAAAAAAAGCCCTTAAATGTTAAATTTCGGCAAAACTAGTTATAAGGACTTTGTTTTTGCGCGAATGACTTTTTAAGGCCTGTTGGAGCTCAAAATGGGTCCCTAATACCTATTATAACAAATTACATGATCAGATACTCATTTGAGATCAAAACAACTTTGCTGGAGTCACTTCGGAGCCAAAAAAGCCCTTTAAAGGCTATATTTTAGCAGAACTAGTTAGGACTTTATTTTTGCGCGTAATGACTATTTACGGCCTGTTGGAACTCCAATCAGTACTTTAGACTTATTCTACTATTATATGTTCATATACTTAGTGGGGTTCAAAACAACTTTGCTAGAGTTACTTCGGAGCCAAAAAAGACCTTTCAAGGTCATGTTTCAGCAAAAATAGTTATAAGGACTTTGTTTTTGCGTGAACTGACTTTTTGAGGCTTGTTGGAGCTACAAATGAGTCCTTTAGACTCTTTATAAGATATTATATGTTCAAATAAATATTTGGGATCAAAACAACTTTGCTAGAGTCACTTCAGAGCCAAAAAAGACCTTTGAAGGCTATATTTCGGCAAAAGTACTTATGAGGACTTTGTTTTTGCGCAAAGCGACTATTTAAGGATTGTTGGAGCTCCAAATGAGTTCTTTAGACTTATTATAATATATTATATGCGCAAATACTCATTTGGGATCAGAACAACTTTCCAAAAGTCACTTTGGAGCCAAAAAAAGCCCTTTAAAGTCTATATTTCAGCAAAAGTCACTTTATAAGGCTTGTTGGAGCTCCAAATGAGTCTTTTAAACATATTATAATATAATATATGTTCAAATACTTATTTGGGATCAAAACAACTTTCCAAGAGTCAATTCGGAGCAAAAAAAAACCCTTTAAAGGCAATATTTCGGCAAGACTAGTTATAAGGACTTCGTTTTTGCGCGAATGACTTTTTATGGCTTGTTGGAACTCAAAATAGGTCCCTAATACCTATTATAACGTATTAAATGTTCAAATACTCATTTGCGATCAAAACAACTTTGCTACAGTCACTTCGGACCCAAAAAAAGCCATGTAAATGCTATATTTCGGCAAAACTAGTTAGAAGGACTTTGTTTTTGCGCGAAGTGACTATTTAAGGCTTGTCGGTACACGAAATGAGTACTTTAGACTTATTATAATATTATATGTTCATATACTCAGTGAGGATCAAAACAACTTTGCTAGAGTCACTTCGGAACCAAAAATGCCCTTTAAAGGCTATATTTGAGCAAAAGTAGTTATAAAGACTTTGTTTTTGCGCGGTGTGAATTTTCAAGGCTTGTTGGAGCTCAAAATGAGTCCTTTAGATTTATTATAATATATTATATGTGCAAATACTCATTTAAGATCAGAACAGCTTTCCACGAGTCACTTCGGAGCCAAAAAAGCCCTTTAAAGGCTATATATGCAAAACTACTTACAAGGACTTTGTTTTTGCACGAATGAATTTTTAAGGCTTGTTGGAGCTCAAAATGGGTCCGTAATACCTATTATAACATATTATATTTTCAAATACTTATTTGGGATCAAAACAACTTTGCTAGAGCAACTTCAGAGCCACAAAAGACCTTTAAGGGATATATTTCGGTAAATATAGTTATAAGGACCTTGTTTTTGCGTGAATTCTCTTTTTAAGGCTTGTTGGAGATCAAAATGACTCTATAATACTTATTATGATATATTATATGTTCAAATACTCAGTTGGGATCAAAACAACTTTGGTAGAGTCACTTCGGAGCTAAAAAAAAGCCCTTGAAATCTATATTTTGGCAAAACTAGTTAGAAGGAATTTATTTTTCCGCATAGTGACTTTTTAAGTCTTGTTGGAGCACAAAATGGGCCGCTAATACCTATTATAATTGTTGTTAAAAGTTTACTTATGACAACATTTATAATTTGAATGTTGTTAAAAATATAAATTCATAACATATTTTCACTGACAGCTGTTAAAAAATCCTCTAACATTATTTTTAAAGCAACATTTTTAATTTTAATATTGTGTTTTCTAAACAACGATATTTAAATTGGCATATGTTGTCAATTCTTGTGTCCACTAATCTAGTTTTTGTAGTACTGATTACTTCGGAGGCAAAAAAGTCCTTTAAAGACTCTATTTCAGAAAAAACTACTTATAAAGACTCTGTTTTTTCACGAAGTAACTTTTTAAGGCTTGTTAGAGCTTCAAATGAGTCTTTAAGACTTATTATAATATATAATATGTTCAAATACTCATTTGGGATCAAAACAACTTTGCTAGAGTCATTTAGAGCAAAAAAAGCCCTTTAAAGACTATATTTCGACAAAACTAGTTATTAGGACTTTGTTTTTGCGAGAAGTGACTTTTTAAGGCATTTTGGAGAACGAAATGAGTCCCTAATACTTATTATAACATATTATATATGCAAATGCTCATTTGGTCAAAACAACTTTGCTAGAGTCACTTCGGAGCAAAAAAAGCCTTTTAAATGATATATTTCGACAAAACTAGATCTAAGGACTTTTTTTTTTTTTGCGCGAAGTGACTTTTTAAGGCTTTTTAAAACTTCAAATGAGTCTTTTAGACTTATTATAAAATATTATATGTTCAAATACTCTTTTGGGATCAAAACAACTTTGCAAGAGTAACTTCGGAGCCAAAATAGCCCTTCCAAGGCTATATTTCGCCAAAACTAGTTATAAGGACTTTGTTTTTATGCGAATTGACTTCTTAAGGCATGTTTGAGCTCCAAATGACTCCCTAATACTTATTATAATATATTATATGTTTAAATATTCAATTGAAATCAAAACAACTTTTCTACAGACACTTCAGAGCAAAAAAAGCCATTTATAAGCTATATCTCGGCAAAACTAGTTGTAAGGACTTTATTTTTGCGCGAAGTTAATTTTTAAGGCTTGTTGGAGCTCCAAATGAGTCCATTAGACTTATTATAACATATTATATGTTCAAATACTTACTTGGGATCAAAACAACTTTCTAAAGTCTCTTTGGAGCCAAAAAAAAACTCTTTAAAGGCCATATTTTAGTAAAAATAGCTATAAGGACTTTGTTTTTGCGCGAAGTGACTTTTTAAAGCTTGTTTGAGCTCAAAATGAGTCCTTTAGACTTATTATAAAATATATATATTCCAATACACATTTGGGATCAAAACACTTTGCAAGAGTCACTTCAGAGCCAAAATAGCCCTTTAAAGCCTATATTTCGAAAAAAACTAATTATTAGGACTTTGTTTTTGCGCGAAGCGAAATTTTAAGTCTTATTGAGGCTCTAAATGAGCCTTTTTGACATCATAAAAAATATTATATGATCAAATACTCATTTGGGATCAAAACAACTTTGCAAGAGTCACTCCAAAGCCAAAATAGCCTATTAAAGGCTATATTTCGCCAAAACAAGTTATAAGGACTTTGTTTTTGCGCGAATTGACTTTTTAAAACTTGTCCCCTCAAATGATTTCATAATACCTATTATAATATATTATACGTTCAAATACTCAGTTGGGATCAAAACAACATTGCTACAGTCACTTCAGCGCCAAAAAAGCCTTTTAAACTTATATTTTCGGCAAAACTAGGTATAAGGACTTTTTTTTTGCATAGAGACTTCTTAAGGCTTGTTGGAGCTCCAAATGAGTCCTTTAGACTTATTATAATATATTAGATGTTCAAATACTCAGTTGTGATCAAAACAACATTGCTAGAGTCACTTCGAAGCCAAAAAAATCCCATTAAACCTATATTTCGGCAAAACTAGTTATAAGGACTTTGTTTTTCCGCATAGTGGCTTCTTAAGGCTTGTTAGAGCTCCAAATGAGTCCTTTAGACTTATTATAATATATTATATGTTCAAATACTCATTTGGGCTCAAAACAACCTTACTAGTGTCACTTTGGAGCCAAAAAAGCCCATTAAATGCCATATTTCGGCAAAACTAGTTATAAGGACTTTATTTTTGCGCGAAGTGAGTTTTTAAAGCCTGTTGGAGTTCTAAATGAGTCCTCTACACTATTTTGGATCTAAACAACTTTGAAAGAGTCACTTTGGAGCCAAAATAGCCCTTTAAAGGCTATATTACAACAAAACTAGTTATAAGGACTTTGTTTTTTCCGCATATTGTGTTTTTAAGGCTTGTTGGAGCTCCAAATATGTCTTTTAGACTTATTATAATATATTATATGTTTAAATACCCATTTAGGCTCAAAGCAACATTGCTAGAGTCACTTCGGCGCAAAAAAAGCAATTGAAAGCTATATTTCGGCAAAACTAGTTATGAGGACTTTATTTTTGCATAGTGACTTTTTAAGGCTTGTTTGAGCTCCAAATGAGTACTTTTAAACTTATTATAATATATTATAAGTTTAAATACTCAAAGGATCAAAACAATTATTCTAGTGTCACTTCGGTGCCGAAAAAGCCTTTTAAAGACTATATCAGTAAAACTAGTTATAAGGACTTTGTTTTTTCGCATATTGAATTTTTAAGGCTTGTTGGAGCTCCAAAAGAGTGCTTTGGACTTATTATAATATATTATATGTTTAAATACCCACTTGGGCTCAAAACAACTTTGCTAGAGTCACTTCGAAGCCAAAAAAGCCCTTGAAAGCTATATTTCGGCAAAACTAGTTATAAGGACTTTGTTTTTCCGCATAGTGACTTCTTAAAGCTTGTTGGAGCTCCATATGAGCCCTTTAAACTTATTATAATATATTATATGTCCAAATACTCAGTTGGGATCTAAACAACTTTGCTAGAGTCACTTCGAAACCAAAAAAAGCCTAGTAAAGCTATATTTCGGCAAAACTAGTTAGAAGGTCTTTGTTTTTCCGCATAGTACTTTTTAAGGCTTGTTGGAGCTCCAAATGAGTTCTTTACACTTATTATAATATATTATATGTTCAAATACTCATCTGAGATCAAGACAACTTTGCTAGAGTCACTTCGGAACAAAAAAAAAAGCCCCTTAAAGGATATATTTTGGCAAAAGTAGTTATAAGGACTTTGTTTTTTCGCGAAGTGACTTTTTAAAGCTTGTTGGGGCCCTAAATGAGTCATTTAGACTTATTTTAAAATATTATATGTTCAAATACTCAGTTCGGATAAAGAAAGTTTGCTAAAGTCACTTTGGAGCCAAAACTATATTTCGGCAAAACTAGTTATAAGGACTTTGGTTTTATGCATAGTGACTTTTTAAGGCTTGTTGGAGCTCCTAGTGAGTCCTTTACACTTATTATAATATATTATATGTTCAAATACTCATTTGGGATCAAACCAACTTTGCTAGAGTCACTTCAGAGGCAAAAAGCCCTTTAAAGGCTATATTTCGGCAAAACTAGTTAGCACGACTTTATTTGTGCACGAAGTGACTTTTTAAGGCTTGTTGGAGCTCGAAATGAGTCTTTATTATTATTATAAAGCATTATATGTTCAAATACTTAATTGTGATCAACACAACTTTGCAAGAGACACTTCGGAGCAAAAATAGCCCTTTAAATGCTATATTTCGACAAAACTAGTTATAAGGACTTTGTTTTTGCGCGTGACATTTTAAGGCTTGTTGGAGCTCCAAATAAGTCCCTAATACATATAATAATATATTATATGTTCAAATACTCATTTGGGATCAAAACAACTTTGCTAGAGTCACTTCGGAGCCAAAAAAGCCCTTTAAAACTATATTTCGGAAAAACTAGTTGTAAGGATTTTGTTTTTCCGCATAGTGAGTTCTTAAGGGTTGTTGGAGCTTCAAATAACTCCTTTAGACTTATTAAAATATATTATATGTTGAAATACTCAATTGGGATCAAAATAACTTTGCTAGAGTCACTTCAGAGCCAAAAAAGCCATTTAAAGCTATATTTCGGCAAAACTATTTAGAAGGACTTTGTTTTTCCGCATAGTGACTTTTTAAGGCTTGTTGGAGCTCTAAATGAGTAGTTTAGACTCATTATAATATATTATATGTTTAAATACTCATTTAGGCTCAAAACAACTTTGCTAGAGTCACTTCGGTGCCGAAAAAGCCGTTTACTTGCTATATTAGTAAAACTAGTTATAAGGACTTTGTTTTTGCGCAAAGTGAGTTTTTAAAGCTTGTTGGAGTTCTAAATGAGTCCTCTACACTTATATTAAAATATATATGTTCAAATACCCATTTTGGATCTAAACAACTTTTAACGAGTCACTTTGGTTCCAAAATAGCCCTTTAAAAGCTATATTGCAACAAAACTAGTTATAAGGACTTTGTGTTTCCGCATGTTGAGTTTTTAAAGCTTGTTGGAGCTCCAAATGAGTCCTTTAGACTTATTATAATATATTATACTTTTAAATAACTATTTCGGCTCAAAATAACTTTGCTAGAGTCATTTCAGAGCAAAAAAAAAAAGCCATTAAAAGCTGTATTTCGGCAAAACTAGTTATAAGGACTTTGTTTTCTGCATAGTGACTTCTTAAGGCTTGTTGGAGCACCACATGAGTCATTCGGTGCCGAAAAAGCCCTTTAAAGGCTCTATTAGTAAAACTAGTTATAAGGACTTTGTTATTGCGCGAAGTGAAGTTTTAAAGCTTGTTGTGGTTCTAAATGAGTCCTCTACACTTATTTTAAAATATATATGTTCAAATACCCATTCTGGATCTAAACAACGTTTAACGAGTCACTTTGGTTCCAAAATAGCCCTTTAAAAGCTATATTACAACAAAACTAGTTATAAGGACTTTGTGTTTCCGCATATTGAGTTTTTAAAGCTTGTTGGAGCTCCAAATGAGTCCTTTAGACTTATTATAATATATTATACTTTTAAATAACTATTTCGGCTCAAAATAAATTTGCTAGAGTCACTTCAGAGCCAAAAAAAAGCCATTGAAAGCTGTATTTCGGCAAAATTAGTTATAAGGACTTTGTTTTCTGCATAGTGACTTCTTAAGGCTTGTTGGAGCACCACATGAGTCCTTTAGGCTTATTATAATGTATTATATGTTTGAATTCTCATTTTGTCTCAAAACAACTTTTCCAGGGTCACTTCGGTGCCGAAAAAGCCCTTTAATGGCTATATTAGTGAAACTAGTTATAAGGACTTTGTTTTTCCGAGAACTGACTTGTTAAAGCTTGTTGGAGCTCTAAATGAGTCCTTTAGACTTATTATAAAAATATATGTTAAAATACCCGTTTGGGATCAAAACAACATTGAAACAGTCAGTTTGGAACCCAAATAGCCCTTTAAAGGCTATATTACAACAAACTAGTTATAAGGACTTTGTTTTTTCGCATATTGACTTTTTAAGGCTTGTTGGAGCTCCAAAAGAGTCATTTAGATTTATTATAATATATGATATGTTTAAATACCCATTCGGGCTCAAAACAACTTTGCTAGAGTCACTTCGGATCCAAAAAAGCCATTGAAAGCTATATTTCAGCAAAACTAGTTATAAGGACTTTGTTTTTCCGCATAGTGACACCTTAAGGCTTGTTGGAGCTCCAAATGAGTCCTTTACACTTATTATAATATATTATATGTTGAAATACTCATTTGAGATCAAGACAACTTTACTAGATTAACTTCGGAACCAAAAAAAGCCCCTTAAAGGATATATTTCGACAAAAGTAGTTATAAGGACTTTGTTTTTGCGTGAAGTGACTTTTTAAGGCTTGTTGGAGCCCTAAATGAGTCCTTTACACTTATTTTAAAATATTATATGTTCAAATACTCAGTTCGGATAAAAAAAAGTTTGCTAGAGTCACTTTGGAGCCAAAACTATATTTCGGCAAAACTAGTTATAAGGACTTTGTTTTTCTGCATAGTGACTTTTTAAGGCTTGTTGGAGCTCCTAGTGAGTGCTTTACACTTATTATAATATATTATATGTTCAAATACTCATTTGCAATCAAACCAACTTTGCTAGAGTCACTTCGGAGGTAAAAAGCCCTTTAAAGGCTATATTTCGGCAAAACTAGTTATCACGACTTTATTTATACACGAAGTGACTTTTTAAGGCTTATTTGAGCTCCAAGTGAGTCTTTATTATTATTATAAAGCATTATATGTTCAAATACTCAATTGTGATCGAAATAACTTTGCAAGAGACACTTTGGAGAAGAAATAGCCCTTTAAATGCTATATTTCGACAAAACTAGTTATAAGTACTTTGTTTTTGCGCGAAGTGACTTTTTAAGGCATGTCGGATCTCTAAATGAGTTCTTAATACAAATAATAGTGTATTATATGTTCAAATACTCAGTTGGGATCAAAACAACTTTGCTAGGGTCACTTCGCAGCCAAAAAAGTCCTTTAAAACTATATTTCGGAACAACTAGTTCTAAGGACTTTGTTTTTCCGCATAGTGAGTTCTTAAGACTTGTTGGAGCTCCAAATAAGTCCTTTAGACTTATTATAATATATTATATGTTCAAATACTCAAATGGGATCAAAGAACTTTGCTAGAGTCACTTCGGAGCCAAAAAAAACCCTTTAAAGCTATATTTCGGCAAAACTAGTTAGAAGGACTTTGTTTGTCCGCATAGTGACTTTTTAAGGCATGTTGGAACTCCTAATAAGTCCTTTAGACTTATTATAATATATTATAAGTTTAAATGCTCCTTTGGGCTCAAAACAACTTTGCTAGAGTCACCTCGGTGCCGAAAATGCCCTTTAAAGGCTCTATTAGTAAAACTAGTTATAAGGACTTTGTTAATGCGCGAAGTGAGTTTTTAAAGCTTGTTGTGGTTCTAAATGAGTCCTTTACAATTATTATTAAATATACATGTTCAAATACCCATTTGGGATCAAAACAACTTCGAAAGAGTCACTTGGAGCCAAAATAGCCCTTTAAAGGCTATATTAGAACAAAACTAGTTATAAGTACTTATTTTTTCCGCATATTGACATTTCAAGACTTGTTAGAGCTCCAAATGAGTCCTTTAGACTTATTATAATATATTATGTGTTTAAATACCCATTTGGGCTAAAAACAACTTTGCTAGAGTCACTTCGGCGCCAAAAAAGCCCGTGAAAGCTATATTTCGGCAAAACTAGTTATAAGGACTTTGTTTTTCCGCATAGTGACTTCTGAAGGCTTGTTGGAGCTCCATATGAGTCCATTAGACTTATTATAATATATTATATTTTCAAATACTCAGTTGGGTTCACAACAACTTTGCTAGAGTCACTTCGAAACCAAAAAAGCCCTTTAAAGCTATATTTCGACAAAACTAGTTAGAAAGAATTTTTTCCTCGGCATAGTGACTTTTTAAGGCTTGTTGGAGCTCCAAATGAGTCCTTTAGACTTATTATGACATATTATATGTTTAAATACTCATTTGGTCTCTAAACAACTTTGCTAGAGTCACTTCGGTGTCGAAAAAGCTCTTTAAAGGCTATATTAGTAAAACTAGTTATAAGCACTTTATTTTTGCGCGAATGGACTTTTTAAGGCTTGTTCGAGTTCTAAATGAGTCCTTTAGACTTATTATAAAATATATAGGTTCAAATGCCCATTTGCGATCAAAACAACTTTGAAAGAGTCACGGAGCAAAAATTGCCCTTTAAAGGCTATGTTACAACAAAAGTAGTTATAAGGACTTTATTTTTCTGCATATTGACTTTTTAAGGCTTGTTGGAGCTCCAAATGAGTTTTAGAATTATTATAAAGCAATATATATTCAAATACTCAATTGTGATCAAAACAACATTGCAAGAGACACTTCGGAGCCAAAATAGCCCTTTAAATGCTATATTTCGACAAAACTAGTTACAAGGACTTTATTTTTGCGTGAAGTGACTTTTTAAGGCTTGTTGGAGCTTCAAATGAGTCCCTAATACATATAATGATATATTATATGTTCAAATACTCAGTTAGGATCAAAACAACATTGCTAGAGTCACTTAGGAGCCAAAAAAGCCCTTTAAAGCTATATTTCAACAAAACTAGTTAGACGGAATTTGTTTTTCCGCACAGTGACTTTTTAAGGCTTGTTGGAGCTCCAAATGAGTCCTCTAGACTTATTATAATATATTATATGTTCAAATACTCATTTGGGATCAAAACAACATTGCTAGAGTCACTTTGGAGCCAAAAAACCCTTTAAAGGTTATATTTCGGCAAAACTAGTTATCAGGACTTTATTTTTGCGCGAAGTAACTTCTTAAGGCTTGTTGGAGCTCCAAATGAATCCTTTAGACTTATTATAATATATTATTTGTTCAAATACTTACTTGGCATCAAAACAACTTTCTAGAGTCTCTTCGGAGCCAAAAAAGTCCTTTAAAGGCTATATTTCGGTAAAAATATTTATAAGGACTTTGTTTTTGCGCGAAGTGACTTTTTAAAGCTTGTTGGAGCTCTAAATGACTCCTTTAGACTTATTATAAAATATATAACTTCAAATACACATTTGAGATCAAAATAACTTTGCAAGAGTCACTTCGGAGCCAAAATAGCCCTTTAAAGGCTATATTTGGGCAAAACTAGTTATCAAGACTTTATTTTTGCGCGAAGCGACTTTTTAAGGTTATTGAGGCTCCAAATGAGTCTTTTAGACTTCATATAAAATATTATATGTTCAAATACTCATTTGGGATCAAAACAACTTTGCAAAAGTCACTCCAAAGCTAAAATTGCCCTTTAAAGGCTATATTTCGCCAAAACTAGTTATAAGGACTTTGTTTTTGCGCGAAGTGCGTTTTTAAGACTTGTACCTTCAAATGATTTCCTAATACTTATTATAATATATTACACGTTCAAATACTCAGTTGGGATGAAAACAACATTACTAGAGTCACTTCGGCGCCAAAAAAGCCCTTTAAACATATATTTCGACAAAACTAGGTATAAGGACTTTGCTTTTTCGCATAGTGACTTGTTAAGGCTTGTTGGAGTTCCAAATCAGTCCTTTAGACTTATTATAATATATTATATGTTCAAATACTCAGTTGAGATCAAAACAACAACATTGCTGGAGTCACTTCAAAGCCAAAAAATCCCATTAGACCTATATTTCGCGACTTATCGCCATCGCAGTTAAAGATTCTGCCCTGCCCGGGTTTGTCTTTAACAAATTGGGACCACTTTCGCGGGAGCCAACAAGGCGTGCTCCTACACAACCCGCAATCCACATTGGAGTTGCGCGAGCCCCAATAGTTGACCGACTCCGCGATGGGTCGGCTACCACCGACACCAGCAGGCAAACCTTGGGAACCCAAGATTTCTCGCCTGCGGAGATCGAACATCTCTAGGGGCTCCTTGACGGGACTGCCCGTGATGGCATTTTGGACGGGGATTTCACTCCCCTGACCGAAGATATTCTCACCGCCCCCATCCCCGATCGACTCAAGCTACCGAAGGTAAACCTGTTCTATGGGACAGGGGATCCTTCTGACCACCTGGGGATTTACTCTTCGTAGGCCCGCGCTTATCGATATTCTGACACCATCAAGTACCGATTTTTCGATACCACTATCGTAGGAGAAGCACACAGGTGGTGGTACCGACTTCCAGCCAACTCAATCACGAGTTGGCAAGATCTGAGGGCAAGGTTTGCTTCCCAATTCTTTGGAGGCCGTAGGTACCTCAAGAATCCGGCATACGCTCCAGACTTGGCTGAAGCGATTCACCAAGGCTACAGTGGAGGTTAGACATCCGTCTGATGATGCCCAGCTGCTGGCCGCGAGCTCTACAATTCGCGAGGATACTCCATTCGTGTTTTCTATTAATAAGAAACCACCGCAGACGTACTCAGAGTTCTTGGATCGGGCCAGGAACTACATCAATGCTGAGGCCTTGAATTCGAAGAAGTCCGGTGCCGCAAAGACTTCTCAAGGAAACCCCGAAGGAGACCAACAGAAGGAGAAGAAGAGACCTACGGAGACCTCCGTAGGAGGAAGCCAGTAGCTTCGCGATGATAAGAGGCACTGCGACTCATGTCTGAGGAATGAGGCGCCCGAGCTCGTAAACAACGGTACGACATGTACAACGAACTTGCCGCCTCGATCGAGGAGATCTTTGTCAACTCGCAAAGTGAAGTTGACTTACCACTACCATAGCCAATGAAGGGGAAGGTCCTGAAGAAGCATAAGGACAAATCTGTTTGTTCCACAACGCTCATGGTAACGGGATCACGACATGCTTTGATCTGAAGGCTGAGATAGAGTTTCTCATCCGCCTAGGAAAGCTCATAGGTTACCGCAAGGATGCGGACCACAGAGCAAGGAACATGCCCAACAGAGAGATCGAGGGCGAGATCCATACGATCGCGGGAGGCCCATATCCTGGGGGGAAGTCTCAGCTAGGGAGGTGCAAAAGAAGTATTCCGGAGGTGTTTTTAAAGTCGCGAAGGAAACTTCGCGACCCCTACGATGTGTCGTGAACGAGCTCTCGTTTACAGGATGCCGAAGGCGTTCGATTTTCGCATCACGACCCCCTGGTCATATCAGCTATGATCGGGAACCATCTGATCCACCGCTGCCTTGTTGACAGCGACAGTTCGATAGATATCCTATACTTGGACATCCTGGAGAAGATGAGGATTAGTCTCCAAAGCTTACGAGCGGCTGCGACCCCACTCCATGGCTTCACAAGAGATTCTATCTTCCCGGAGGGAAGTATAGATCTGGCCGTGTCATTCGGTGAAGAGCCGAGGAGATCAACCACCATGTCCAGCTTCATAGTGGTCAATGGTAGATCTTCTTATAACGCCATCATTGGGCGTCGTACCCTCGTGGCCCTGAAGGCGGTCACTTCTATCTACTACCTCTGCTTGTAGTTTCCCACACCCCGTGGCGTCAGAGTCGTCTGGAGGAATCAATATGAAGCTCGGATGTGCTACACGACGAGCGTCAGATCTGCTCCCGTGGACCCAAAGGGAAAGCGGACGGTCGGAGAAACATGGTTAGCCGGAGAGGAGGCCTTTACCATCGAGGTTCCCGAGATCCAATAAGAACTGAGATGAGGATCGTCGAAGATGACCCTCGATTGTACACCCACGATGATAAGCAGGAAAAACACCATTGAAGGTAATGTCGATTTTATGATAAGATCCTCGGAGAGGGATTGACAAACAAGAAGGCCGTGGATCATCGAACCCTGCGAAGCTAGCCATGGAGAGGAAGTAAGGACTTCACTAAAGACAGAGGGCTCGTCCTGCGAAGCTGGTGACCCCCGATCGAAGATGAAGTCCATACTTGGTAGTTTAGGTCTCTCTTTCCGTTCCGCTTTTCTAGCCCCGATCGTGAGATATTTTGTAATTAAGCCCGTAAGACTCGCGATTGATGTAACCGTTATGATATTTGATTCTCGAGTCATTAGGGAAAGATAACTGCTCATTTAATAATCGCACATTTAATTCGGTAATTACTCCCGATTTATGAGAGATCGTTCGTTATGTTTCTTTTTTCGAACCTTAATTCCTGGACTATAAGAGGGGAATGGGGGAACTGGAGAAGGGGTTGGTTAGAATTTCTTATTGTCAAGTACTCGTAATACAACAATTAGTGGATGTAGCGTAAGTGGAGGAAGGCCGAACCACTTGAAAAATTCTGTCTCGTTTATTATCTTTCCTATCTAAATTCCGACCAAATTTGTCTTTCATTGTCGCATTACATCCTGGAGGTACGGATCTCGTCGTTGGTTTCAATCTACACCAACAGTTTCATTGCAAAGAACAGGGTCATTGGAAGAGGAACTGTCATCTTTATCTTTCAGAGCTAGAAGCAAAGAAGAGAAATGATCATGTACCAAACTTATACTTATATGTATTAAAAGCTAATTATTCCGAGGATTCATCCTCGACCTGGATAGTTGATTCAGGAGCGACTAATAATGTTCATTCATCTTTGCAAGTGCTTAGCTCATGGAGGGAGCTTGAAGATGAAGAGCTTACTTACGGTAGGGAATGGAGTGTCTGTCTCGGCCAAAGCAGTTGGAGAAGCTCGTCTTGCCTTCCGAGAGAATTTTATGTTAATAAAATCCGTTTATTCCATTCCTTGTTTCAAACGGAATTCGATTTCAGTTTCTGAATTATGCAGACAATTAATTTTAATTTTGTTTAATAATAATGAGATTATTATTTCTCGTAATAATTTGGAAATATATCGTGCTTGTTTGGAATGTGGGCTATATGTTTTAAGTCTTATGAATCTTGTTCTTTTAACACTGAAATTTTTAGAGTAGTTAATCCAATTTCTAACAAGAAACAAAATGTATCAAATGATGATCAAACATATCTGTTGTATCTTAGACTTGGATATATAAGTCTAAGGATGGTCCTTTCAGAAAACTAACCCCCCGTTTCCCCCACCCATTCTAACCATTCCATTCCATTCATTTTTTTCACTTTTTTCAATCCTCTAAACCATTCCATTCCATTCTAATTTTTTTAATCATTTTTTTCAACTTTCCAAATCCCTATACAATATCTTTAAATCTCAACCATTTATATCACCTCGAAATTTGTAAAGTCAAACTATTTTCCAAACTATTTTTCAAATCATTTTCTAAATCATTTTCAAACCATTTGGAATGGTCAAAAATGACTAGAATGGTTTTTCCAAACACAAGCTAAGAGTTGGTTCTCTACCCGTCTGTGAGTCCTACGCAGAGGGCAAAATGACCAAGAGACCATTCTCGGGTAAAGGGGAAAGAGCCAAAGAACCTTTAGAGCTCGTCTATTCAGATGTCTGCGGACCTTTAAATATTCAAGCTAGAGGTAGCAATAAGTATTTCGTCAGTTTCATTGATGATTTCTCAAGATATCGGTACATCTACCTAATGCAACGGAAGTCTGAAACTTTTGATAAGTTTAAAGAATTCCGTGTAGAAGCTAAAAAATAATTAGATAGGTCATTAAATACCTTCCGATCAGATCGGGGAGGAAAATATTTAGATGCTAAAGTCACTGATCATCTCATTGAGAATGGGATTGTGTCATAGTTGTTGACTCCTAGTGATCCACAACTCAATAGAGCTGCAGAAAGAAGGAATCGAACCATGTTAGACATAGTAAGACCCATGATAAGCTATTCTTCACTGCCAATGTCCTTCTAGGGCTATGCAATAAGGACGGTGGTCAATATTTTGAATGTCGTGTCATCCAAGTATGTTCTTAAGACTCCCCTGGAGTTGTTGAATGGTAGCAAACCCAGTTTGCGCTATAATCGCATATGGGGATGCCCAGCATACGTGCTAAAAATAAATTAGGCAAATTAGAGTCCAAAATAGAAGTATCTCTATACGTTGGATATCCAAAAGGGATGAGATGAGGAATATTCTATAATCTAAAAGAAAATAAAGTGTTCGCGTCGACGCATGCTACTTTTCGTGAGAATGACTATATGAATAATTTCAAACCTCGAAGCACAATAGTGCTCGAGGAAATGTTAGGGACCATTTCTACTCCTCGACCAACAAGAGTTGTTGGATTAGAAGGTGAAGAAGCAGGACCTTCTTCGTCTCAACCAATAAGGGTTGCTGAATTGAAAAAAGAAGAAGAAATCACAGTTCCAAGTCAGGAACCCTCGGAACCTATACATAATGGGAGGGAAATACAATTACCCGTTCGCTACCAAAAATAAAATGAGGCTAACATCGTTGTATCCAATGCAAACGATGATGAACCAGTCTCTTTCAAAGCGGCAATGGTCAATCCTAGTAAGGATAAATGGTAAGAAGCCATGAACCAGGAGATGGAATCAATATATTCCAACTCCGTCTGGGAACTTATAGAGCCACCTGAAGATGTCAGGCTCATTGGGTGCAAATGGATCTACAAGAAAAAGAGAGGTGCCGATGGAGAAAGGCTAGACTCGTGGTAAAGGGTTACACCCAAAAGGAATGGATTGATTATGAAGAAACATTTTCTCCTGTTGCCATGCTCAAATCCATCCGCATACTCCTCTGTATAACTACTAGTCTCGATTACAAGATATGGTACATGGACGTCAAGACAGCATTTCTGAATGGCTATCTTGGAGGGGAGCTTTATAAGTCTCAACCAGATGGGTTCATAAAAGAAGGCCATGAGCAGAAAGTCTGCAAGTTGCTTAAGTCCATTTATGGGCTTAAGCAAGCATCTAGGTCTTGGAACCAAAGGTTTGATAAAACCATCAAAACCTATGATTTCAAACAGAAAGTTGATGAGCCTTGTGTTTACAAGCTCATCAATAAACAAACTGTAATATTTTTAGTTCTTGATGTTGACGATATACTACTTATTGAGAATAATGTAGTAAAGTTGTCAGAAGTAAAGGGCTGGCTGGCCGAGCAATTTCAAATAAAAGATTTGGGAAATGCTAGCTATGTTCTTTGAATACAAATCCTAAGGGATCGAAAGAACAAGCTATTAGCACTGTCTCAAGCATCTTATGTTGATAAGGTGTTAGTTCGATTTTCGATGCAAAACTCCAAAAAGGGTCTCTTGTTGACCCGACATGGAGTTTCCCTCTCAAAGAATCAGTGTCCTCAGACACCACAATGAGAAGATGACATGAGACGGATTCCATATGCATCTGCAGTTGGAAGTCTGCAATGCTATGCGCTAGACCAGATATCTACTATGAAGTGGGAGTGGTTAGTCGGTTCCAGTCAAACCCTGGTCTAGAACATTGGGTGGCAGTGAAATACATCCTCAAGTATCTAAGGAGAACGATAGACTATATGCTAGTATATTCAAGTAGAGACTTGAACTTACTTGGTCACACTGATTCTGATTTTCAAGTAGAAAAGGACTCTAGGAAGTCCACATCCGTATCAGTCTTTACTCTTAGTGATAGAGCGGTAGTCTGGAGAAGCATTAAGCAATCCAGCATTACTGACTCAAAACCATAGAGGCTGAGTACATAGCTGCTTCAAAAGCAGCTAAAGAGACGGTTTAACTCAAGAATGTTTTGAGTGGTTTGGAAGTTTTTTCAGAAATGGATAAGCCCATCACCCTTTATTGTTATAATAGTAGTGTTGTGGCTAATTCAAGAGAGCCTCGCAGCCACAAGAGGGGAAAGCATATAGAGAGGAAGTACCAGCTCATCAGAGAGATCATGCACTGGGGAGATGTCACCGTCACAAAGATCCCGACGCTGGAAAACCTAGCAGATCCCTTCACAAAGACTCTAACTGAGAAACAGTTCAACAAACACTTAGAGGGAATGGGTCTAAGAGAGATGTCTCACCTCCTTTAGGGCAAAGTGGGAGATTGTTGGAATGTTGCCCTAGAAGTTAGGTTTTTATAATATTTGTTTGTAATATTATCATTTGCCGATTAATAAAATAAGTAGACATTTTTATTATTTTGTTTGGAATTTTATTTTACATAAATATTCATTAAATATCCAAAATATGTTATGAAACTATGTCTTGATATTTATAAGTATTTTATAAAATATCAAATTATTTAGTTAACACGTTTAAATAAATGGTCGGTGGTTGATCAAGATTGGATAGCTTGATCCGAAATCACATACGTGCAACACTGTTGATGTAGTGACATTCAATGGGGAGCGTTCTGTATAGTTAGACCATACACGACCTGGATCGACTTGTCACGAAGTATTGTTTAAGAACCGTTACTATACTCATGACGAAGTCAAAATATGGCCATGTGAGAATTGATCTCAATCCCGAGTGGCCACTGACTCCTAGGTCACGTTTGCGGGTTCTTTGATTTGTTGGTTAAGTGCCATTATCACAATGGAATGAATACTTGTATTTTGAGAGCTCGAGAAGGGATTGTTGGTGAATGAGGACTTCACAGACATGGAATTCAGTTCCCAATCATAACGAGAGTTAATATTGGTTCCCTTAAAGTGTCGATTTTGGAACTGAACGGCTGCGCGCACATTCACGATCATGTCGTGAATGAATCGTTCACTGATGAAACGATGGTAGTTAAGGAATAAGAAACGACACGAGGGGTATAACGGTAATTTTACCCACTAGGGACGTGAACCAATCTGGATGGTCGAATCTTATGAAATGACTAAATCAGTGGACGTGCTCATCGAGTAAATTATTCTGATAATTTCAAGACTATAACTCCGGGTTTTTAGTGGAGTAACATCGGAGTTAATAAATTAGATTTTTGACTAAAGAGTTTTAGTTAAATGTCACAATCTATCAGAGCTTGAATTATTGGGTCCATGGTCCCCGGTCCGACTCCGTAAAAATCAATAGAGAAAATTTTATAATATAATTAATGTTAATTAATTATATTGTCTCACAACATATAAATTAACTATAGTTATTTTAAGGGTTAAATAAATAATGATAATGTTGATTTAAATTAAATATTGGTGGAATATATTATTCCCTCCATTATTTAGTTTGGGCAAATTTTATAGGTAAAAATAAAAGAGATTTTATTTTATTATAATTATTTTAAGTGTTAAATAATTGTCTCCATTTTTAATCAGAGCAAGAAAAAGTCACGTGTGTTTTTTTCTAGTGTTAGGCGCCATTATCATATCAATTATCCTCTTGGTTTAATTAATTAGATTAATTAAATTAAATAGATAAACATTAGGATTTAAATTAGATTTAAGTCTTAAAATATCTTTATTTTAAAATAAAAGATAATTATGAGATAATTATCTAAAATAAATATTTTTGAATTAAAGATATTTGTTTGTTGGGAGACTCATACTGTTGGCGCAAATTTTGAGGAGGGTGGGCTAAATATTGGCCCACTCCTCTCTCCTCAATTTCTCTGATTTAAATAGTTTTAAAAAAAATATTACGAATAATTTTTCAGAGAGTCAAAAAGTTTATTACGTACAATATCTTTTAGTAAAAAACTATAGAGAAAAACAAAACCTCTCAGAGCCCTTCTCTGCTCCAAAAATCCACATTCTCTGCTCCAAAAATCTACCAACCCCACCCCCACCCCACCCCCCGCTCCCTAACTATGTTTTGAGATGTTTGTGTATTGGCCATTTGCATATTGTCTCATTCCAACACTAACTATGAAACCCACATTAACATTTTCCATTACATTAAAAAAGAAAAAAGATAATTGCACGCTTACTTATTTATGCCCCAAATGGTACGCTCTCTTAGTTCTAATATATGTTTATAGTGTAAAAGTAGAGATAAAAACTATATGTTCAACATAAAAAGAGCATATATCAAATCCCAAATTTTATGTTGAGTGGCGGTCGGATGTGTGGGTTTGATTATTTTCTTAAAATTTCCTTTTTATATTATGGTAAACTAATAAGATGTTCGTGGGGTTTTGCAAAAACTCACGAGAGGTTTCTGTACTTTTCCAAAAAAAAAAAAAAAATTGGTAACTTCTTATGCGTCTTCTTTTCACAATGGATAAGTAGAAGCAACAATTATCTCAAAAACACAGCAATTCGAAACCAGTCTCCAATCTTGATGAGGTATTTGAATCAATGAAAACAAAAATCTCTATAAAACTAATAAAATGGATACCTCAAATATGTATTTTGTTAATATTCTCAAAATTTTGAGCTAATGATTGAGCAGACCAGTTGGCATCTCTTGGTGTTTCGGAAGGGATAAAATATGGTAAAACACAGCATAGGACTAAAATCTCAGTAAGGCGTTTGATCGGCAGGATCTGAATGGTTTTCCTTACCACACAACTTGCCTCGTTGGCTTTTCGTTGTGCCCGCATTATGCATTGCTTTCTTCCTAATTACATTGCTCTCGCTGCAGATTTTCATCTAGAAATAAGAAAATTCAAAGATCTTCAAATATTGAGATCACTGCTTAGAAAACAAATATGCCAAAATTTGCTGCTTACTATCTCACGTCTTCCAAACCCGAATGGTGCCATCAACAGAGGCCGTTATCATGCAAGTGTCTTTTGGGTGATAACTCACACTTGTTACCTGCAAAAGCAAGAGAGTTTTATTGAACTTCTCTTTTTATTGTAAACAAAACCAATCAAAGGAAAACCATGCATGTGGCTGAAAATCGAGTTTCAGAAAGCAGCATTTCAACATGGTCAGCGGAACTACGTGCGGACCTATAATGTGACAACTTTAAATGTCAGAACTGAATCGATTCTATAAATGATAAAGTTTGAACTAAAAAAAATCTATAACAAAACCAAACCTATATCTTGTGGATGAGAAGCTAGGAAAAAAAGGTGATAAAATTCGACTTTCAACATGAAATTTTTTTTTATTGCTAAATCCAAGAAGAAAATTGTAGAACAACATAGACCTGCAAATAAGCCGGGTGGAAACGGGCTCCCGCCACCCGTTTCCCTTTTTAAACGGGAAAGGGACCTGTTTTTCATGAAAAACAGGTACGGGCCCACTCGTTCCCCTTTTTCACGGAAACGGGTTTCCCTCACCTGTTTTTCACATGAAAAAGGGGAAACGAGGGCAGGGGCCTGTTTCCGCCCTTCTTATTTGTAGGTCTATTGGCGCCATAACAAAAATAGAAGATATCTAATGACCATAAGCATCATTTTAATAAATGACAATATGACTGGGGAAAAAGAAAAAAGCAGGAAGCAAACAGCCTGTACCACTGAAGAATGAGCTCGAAAACGTGACACCACAGATGCATCTACCAGATCCCAGAAGTAAATGAAGCCGTCCTCAGATCCACCAGCTACATGTGCATCAGTGTTGGTAAGGCAGCAATCTAGTTTGGAAGTCTGAAACAGAACATTCACTTAGAGCGGTGAAAAAAAGAACGAACGAATAAGAATTGCATAGAAGACCTAACTGAAGTGACTATTTGTTGAGAGACAGAGGAAAGAATTTGGAGGCCATATCTGCGCACAGTATCAGCATTGCATACCATAGTTGAGTGTATACAATTACAATATGTTATTTTGCATGATTCAAATTCCATAACTCTATATGGACAATTAAAATTAATACAATATAAATTGTATTAACATACAAATACCCCAAACTTCCGAAGTAGTTTAAATTCGCATACTTCCACCTCTCCCTACTCTCTAAACTTTTGCTCCTTCTAATATTAACTTACTCTGTCCTAATTTTCTCTCAAAATTTTTGCTCCCCTCTGCCTCTCTCCCTCTCTCTTTCTAGTACAAGATAATAAAATTTATACGTAAAGCATGATTCGCCAAATGTACCATAAGAGGCATAACAAGATGGGTGAGTAACCAAAGGGAGATAACTCTAAGTTATAAGGCATTACAATTGTAAACTAAAATTTAAAGTGTTAAAAAGGTTTTATAAATCATCCAAAATTCAAAAGCCGATCCAAAGTTGTGCAGCATCATGCCAAAAGAAGAAACGGAATTACAAAATGGGCGACGTGTGTGCTAACCTTACAAGTGTGGCCTTTATATTCTTGCAGCAGTTCACCACTAGATCTGTTTCATGAAACAATAATTAAGCAAGGTGCTGGAAAAATCCAATCAAATCTCTCTATTAAAATAATAGCGCAACAATCTTTACCTGTCTAAAAGACGTAATGTCGAATCAAGGCAACTAGCTAATATGCAGTTTCCATCATTTGACATTGAAATACAATTAACAGGCTGCCCCAAGTCATCGGAAATTTCCCTAAAGTTGAGTGGATTTACAAAAAGAAAAAAAGGCATTTTAATCAGTGTTCGATTGCTATGGTTGCTGCTAATACATGAACCACGAAATCCCATAAAATTCTCAAAAACACGACATACCTACCAATACGAATATCGAATGTTCGGACAGTTCCATCAACACTACCACCAATAATCTCAGTTTTTGTTAAGCAAACAGACATCACACTGTCTGAAAATGAGTCAATAATCTGCAATATTAACCAAATCATGAATGAGTCCCCTCCAGACAAATAAAATATAAGTACACAAACCGAATAAACTGATAAGAGCACACACGCACACACTGGGTATTCGAGAGACCCAGACTCTCCTTACACTGATTTTCTCTGAATAATTTCGATAGCCTTTTCATTCACGTTTTCCAGCATATAAACCTCCTTACAATCATGACTCATAACAGACTATGACGTCAGCTTCAACAAAATGACTACCAGACAAAATACAAAATCTAACAATAGTAAAGTACTAGCAGAAATATTAATAAAGTACCACAGAAATACAAAATAACAGACCAGCCCCTTTCTAACACATTCTTTACTTATTTTGACCACTGTTGCTATTCCTCCTCCTCCTTGCGTACGTAAATAGCAGCGGGGGCTTATCATAAACTAACCTGAATTGGCTCGGTGCTGTGAGACCTGCAGTCCCAAGCACGCAACGACTGATCATATCCCGCCGATACCACCACAGATGCATACTCATTGAACTTCACAGCATTGACCTACAAATTAATGGCGTGTAGTGTTCACTTAGGGCACATTTGGAGCATCGTATAAGCTCATTGTATCGTATTAGAGAAGAAATATAGTGTTTTGGTGTGTTCAAACTATACACTAACAAGTTGTGTTATCTAATACAAACAAATTACTATATACTTTAATGCCTAAGATCGTTTTTCTATTGTTTTATCTAACATCTTCAGACATTACGCAAATCATCTATGCAAATATCGTACAATACGAAAAACCAAACATGCCCTTAGCAGGCATTGGAAGGCAAATGGAAGGAATGGTAACTAATCCGAATCATTCAATATTTTTTTTACCAAGCAAAATCACCCGAACACGAAAATAAAATGTAAAATAAAGGCAAATCAAGAGTTCTCGTTGATTCATAAAACATAATTACCCTAAAAAAGTTCTTTTCTAACATGATTTTAACTACAATTAAGCTTTTAAATTTTGTCACCAAGTTCTTGCAACGGCATAGCTAAGAAGAGCTGTTTAGAAAAAAAGAGAACAGAAAATTGCAGAGCAGAGCAGACAGACCTCGCTGTCGTGGCCGCGGAACTTGCGGATGACACGGCCGGTGGCCACGTCCCAGTAAAACACCTGCCGATCGCCGCCGCAAGAGACCAGCTTTGAGTTGTCGCTGTCAATTCAGATGAAAAAGAAAAATAACAAATCAGAAGCGAATGAGAAGGATGGAGAGAGAGAGAGAGAGAGAGGGTGGGTGGGTGGGTGGGTGCTGACGGAGTGACGTGGAGGTCGCGGACTTCGCGGGCGTGGGACTTGTAGGTCTTGATGTGGATGCCGCGGTGAGGGTTCCAGAGGCGGATGGTGCGGTCTTTGCCGCAGCTGAGGCAGTAGTTTCCGTCGGCGTTGAACCTCGCCGCCAGCACCGCTCCCTCGTGCCCTTTCAGGGCGTGACTCTCCTTCCCAGGAAGCTCGCTCCCGCTCATTTCTCTCTCTCACCCCCGCTCCTTCGCAGCTCCGAGGCCGAGCTACCCTTTTTGCCTCTAATATGGTGTATTTAGAGGTAAACTTTTACACTCCCTTCCCTTTGATACGAAGGAAAGAAGTAGATGGGAAAGAAAATAGGTATCCATAGAAAATAAGGGAAAATTATCAGGTTGTGAATTCACCATCACAGGAACAGTTCTGAATTATCAAATTTACAGTTTTAAGCAGTGAAACCCATTGAAAAAGTAAATCTGACGATCTAGAATCAATTTTTATGGTAAAAAATTTTCCACCTGAGATTCTTTCGAAAATAAGAGATAAAATAAAAGAAAATAGTTTTTTCAAAGAGAGATTATAGTAAGAGAATTTTAAGAAAGTAACTACTGTTTACAAAATGATTTTAAAAAATAGCTACTGTTGGTATAAAATTTGAACTAATGACGAGATCCGCACCTCTAGTGTGTGATGCGGCAATGAAAAGGAATAAGTTTTGAGCGGAAAAGAAAATACTCGGGGAATTTTTAGAGTGGTTCGGCCTTCCTCAAGAGTAATAGCCTACGTCCACTATGTTTATGATATTTCATTATTTGTATATAGTTTTCTTTACAGAGTCGTTTTTTTTTTTTCCATCATTCGCTCCCCCTTCTTTTATAGGCGAAGAAGGGAGCTACAGTTGTAACAAGACAAAACGTCAAGTCCCTTGAGTCACGGGTTAGGTTCACCTAATAAAGCTGCACACCTGCCGGGAGCAGTCCTTCTGAATTCGACAGGATAATACTGTTGCTACAGTGAATTCCCTGCTCGGAGGAGAATAATTGAGATCTGTGACCCCGCGGTCAAACGCTCTATGACCGAGGGTCGATGACTCTGAGGGCCGAGTCTATGTTGAATGATCCCTCATTCGTGGCAACCTCCTTTGGGGATGGATCAGTTTCGGGGATCCTTGGTCTTTATACGCTGGCCCGTCGTCGAAGGGCTTTCCTAAAGCTCCTTTTAGTGGTGTTCTACCTCCGGGGGTGTAAGATCGGGGGTTATCTTCGATAATCCTTGCCCGTCCTTATCCTGAAGGGAGTTCTCATGATGTGGTAACTTTCGCTTGGTTCTGTGGAGTCGGGGGTTCTGGACTTCTCTGACTGACTAGAAGACCGCCCCTGGACTCATTGACTGACGAAAAATCACTGACAACATCTGCCCCCCAATCCTAGCGGTGCGAATCGCGCCGCTCGGGATTTTTCCTGGCTGAACCAAATCTGCCAGGGGTGCATCATCCGCCGCTGAGGGGAATCATTTGTGGAAGCGACTGGCTACGCGGAATTCTCCTGCTGCCTCGAAGGAAGACATCTCTCAGTAGAGAAACGGGGTCTGTCCGTAGAGAAATGGGGTCTGATCCCTCCGGAACCAGATGTCCCATCAGTTCTGACTCCGCTAGCTCCAGCACCGTCCCAAACCTTGCTTGAGTCGGAGAGTTTGTCTTCGCCCCTTTTGATGGTGGAAAACAGTAGTCACCTGCAAAATGAAAACTGGTTACGCGAAGTATAGAGTTTAAATACTACCTTCTTCACGCCGTGACCCCCCGACTAAAGGATTAAGACCCTTCGGGATTATTCCTACAGTTGCTCGTCATGTCCTCTCCGAGGACTACAACTCTTCTGAATCATGCCCTCTCCGAGGGTCATAGTGAGCAAATTAGACGATTCAGTTTTAGACCGGGACCTGAGCATACCTCTCCGTGGATGCACTGTTTAGTTGCGGGTTGTTCCTCCTGCGAAGGATTATCCCGAACCAGGCTCCTTCGGGGGTATACTCTTGGTCAGATCTCATATTCGTCGAGATTTGCGAGTACCCCATTGCTTGCAGCGGTCCCCGGTGCTTCTGAATGGGGCAGGGCCTTTTGTCTTATACACTGGCGGTTAGACCATCCTTTGAAGGATTCTCGTCTTTCCCGCCTCGGAGTTTCTCCTTTGGGCGCACCTAGGTCTTCTACCTCCTCCGAAGAATAGAATGGTTCTAGGAGACAATTGGCCCAGCTTCCCAAGTTAATCCCCGAACAGGTTTTCATCGAAGGAAAGACCTGACAAGATAAACCTTTGTACGGTAGGAAGCCTCAGCGAGTAAAGCCTACGTAAGCCCTTCGGAACTCACGCGTTCTAGCCTTGCTCGCCTTCGAGGTACCTATAAAGCGCATCTATTTCTTTCTGGTACCCCGGATTTCCCCCAGCGGCCTGAGCGCTCCGCGGTCAAAAAGGCCGTCAAGAGTGATGTTTATAGGATTCATCCGCTTCGCGGTTCCATCATTTATACACCGCGTTTATATTCTTTGCAGACTGATTAGCTGGCTACGAGGGAAGGTCCCTGCGAGACGGGGATCTTGCCCTGCGGATCTCTCTTAATCGCGGGCGACCCGGTTGCCGTCAGATGAGCTTTGGCATTCGAACATGAGCCGTCTCTTCCTTTTGGCGCGCCTAGAGCCGTGCTCGGAGTGCACGAGGGCGTTCCGCGCTGGCAAGAGTCTAGGGAGTACCAAGGCCTTGACTCCAGGAGGCAGTTGACTATCTCCGGGGACATCCTTCGATCAAGCACTTCGCTGTTGCATCGCGGGTCCAGTCTTATACAGACGATGATGCCCTTTTCCGAGCTATTCGGCTGCTGCGCTCCTTTGGTGCGGGCCTTGAGTTTGGCCGTAGTGGCGACCTTGCTTTTTTCGCCAGCAGCTGCCCAGGCGAGATTCGCGGGTCTTGTAGTCTGCCATGATAATAGAGATTTCTTCTTGGTTGGCCTCGATAACACCTTCGGGGGCTATTACTACGCCGGCTTTCTGTTGGCTTGCCTAGAGCCATGCCCGGAGCGTACGAGGACATTCCGTGCTGGCAAGAGGAGGCGACCACCTCTCCTTGAGAATCAAAACCGCCCCCGACTACGTCGACCGTGGCTAGAAATCACAGGTTTATTTTCCTCAAGTTGCCTCTTCTGTGCCATTGGTCCACGACCAATTACAGGTGAGAACCTCGGGGTATACAGACGCCGAAGGCAGGGAAGGAGAGGGAGCGACAAGGTTGACACCGTCTATTCCTCGAACGACGATCCTTCGCAGAATCGATCCCCCTCCAGATGCCGTACACCTATGGGGCGGGCCTTGGGCTGTGACGGAGCATGCCTCGCTGGACTCCGTGGTCACAGACCCAGCTTGCCCAACGCAGAAAAAGCGAATACTCCTGGATTATTGACCATGGGGTCGTGACTTTCCGGTCCAGACCATTCGCGACCGCACATTTCCGACGCGGGCTGTACCGTCGACCGTACTGGCGGCTGGCGGCTGACTTCTGGATTGGACCATTAGAGATCGCGCACCTACGGTTTGGGGCCTCCGAATAGTTCATCATCAGACCTCCGGTTGCGATTGTGGTATGCCAGAGTGTGTGATACGCCAGTCGGTCGGCTCCAAGTCCATCTTGGTGACGTCTATGGCAGCCACCCCAGCTGCGGCCTTCTCCAGTTCCGTTTGAAGCCGCGTCTGGAGTTCTCCCGTCCACTCCTTGCCGGTGATGAACTGCGGATGTGGGTGGCTATGAGCCGAAGATCTTCACCATGCTGTTTATCTGGGACATGGGGTCTTGGACGTTCTTTGCTCGATCTGATCCAGCTTGGGATTCTTGGGGTTTCTTTCCCGTTCGTCAGGTCGTCAGCGCCATGATTTCCGATCACAGGTGACGACAAGACTTCTGAAAAAAAAAAAGCTTGAAAGAAACTGGAAAGAAAGGGCAGGGCGGCCCTCCTTCTAGCGCCAATCTGTTGGTGTAAAATTTGAACCAACGACGAGATCCGCACCCCTAGTGTGCGATGCGGCAATGAAAAGGAATAAGTTTTGAGCGGAAAAGAAAATACTCGGGGAATTTTTAGAGTGGTTCGGCCCTCCTCAAGAGTAATAGCCTACGTCCACTGTGTTTATGATATTTCATTATTTGTATATAGTTTTCTTTATAGAGTCGTTTTTTTTTTCCATCATTCGCTCCCCCTTCTTTTATAGGCGAAGAAGGGAGCTACAGTTGTAACAAGACAAAACGTCAAGTCCTTTGAGTCACGGGTTAGGTTCACCTAATAAAGCTGCACACCTGCCGGGAGCAGTCCTTCTGAATTCGACAGGATAATGCTGTTGCTACAGTGAATTCTCTGCTCGGGGGAGAATAATTGAGATCTGTGATCCCGCGGTCAAACGCTCTATGACCGAGGGTCGATGACTCCGAGGGCCGAGTCTATGTTGACTGATCCCTCATTCGTGGCAACCTCCTTCGGGGGTGGATCAGTTTTGGGGATCCTTGGTCTTTATACGTCGGCCCGTCGTCGAAGGGCTTTCCTAAAGCTCCTTTTAGTGGTGTTCTACCTCCGAGGGTGTAAGATCGGGGGTTATCTTTGATAATCCTTGCCCGTCCTTATCCTGAAGGGAGTTCTCATGATGTGGTGACTTTCGCTTGGTTCTGTGGAGTCGGGGGTTCTGGACTTCTCTGACTGACTAGGAGACTGCCCCTGGACTCATTGACTGACGAAAAATCATTGACAACAGCCACAGTTTTAAAAAATTTAAAAACTAGTCATATCAGAAATTTCTTATAAAATTTTTGCCTAGTGTCGAAAATTTCTTACAGTATTTTTATGTGTCTTTTTGTTATTGTCAGAAATTTCTTACAGTTTTATAGCTAGTTTTTAAATTTTTTGAAACTGCGGCTATTTTTAAAAATACACAATCTAAAATGGCTATTTACCTAACTGAACCTTATAGTAAATACTCAATTTTTAATACTTAATTTAAATTAATATCTATTTTTAAAAATATATATAGCAAAATACTAAGTGATTCAATTAAGTGATTCAATTACTTTCATAGTGATAGTTGATGATAGTAACTTAATTACAAAAAATATGTGCAAGTAATTGACAAATTGATCAGTTACTCAATTACTTCAAAAGTTTGAGTATTTATTTTTTATTATTGTATAAGTTTTAGATATTTCTCTACTTCACTCTTTTCTTTATAGTGTTTGATATATTAGGAAAAAAATAAAATATTTAATTAAACAATTATCATTTTATATATTTATTGTATTATTGAAATTTAAAAATATGGAAAACAAGGTAATTTTAAACTAAAATTGGTTGAAAAGAATTTTCCTTCTAATTTTAGAAAGATAAAAAATGGTGGGCCTCTCATGTACACGGTAGTTAAAATTATAACAATATATTATTCCCTATGACAAAAAGTATAAGCATTGTGCTTATGTGGGGAGTTTTATTGGACATATTTACCCCTCAGTAGATCGGTTTTGGATCAACCCAGGTTTGTATTTGTTTTTGTTTTTATTTTTTTTGTTTTAATTAGGATTTAAATGATCTTATAGCTGTTACCGTATATTGTTTTAGTCAAACCCCTTTTTATAGGGATGAATAAATCAAATCAAACTATTAATTCCACAAATATTCGACTTTGTGGAAAAAATTCCATAAATATTCGTTAATATTTTTATACGTGTATTATTAAGTAACCCAGATTTTACACATATTCAAATTTTAATATTGCAATATAATGGGTCCCCAAATATTACGTCCTTAATTTAATTATCATATTCAATGCTACAATATATATGTATGAAATTTCAAAGTATTACACATATTCAATTTTGAATATCAACTATTAATTAATGAAATTACTCAAACTTTTATATTATGATATTTAAATTCTAATATTAAAATTCAAAATATATATAAAATATCTATAGGTTCACCAAAATGAGAACGAGAACACTTTAAATTTTATACTATGATATTCAAGTATGAATATTACATTTTTAAAAATTAATTCAATGTTAGATTGACTACTCGGGAAAAGAATTATATTATGATATTCAAATTCAAATATTATGTCTCCAGATTTCTAAATATGTAACACTATATTTGCAGACAGATTTAAAAGAATAAACTGTTTATATTGAAAATATTATCAAATTAGAAATATAAAACTGTACTCACACCAGTGTTTATCTCGATTATATTTTTCTTGCACACGGATGTTGATCTTGTCCGTCCACGCGTCGACATCGGCGTCGAAATGTTACCGTCGTCGTCGAAGTGAAGATGAATCGGCGGAGGGCGGCGATGAATAACGAAAAAAGGGGACGAAGGGCGGCGATGAAGAATGAAAGGGACGGAGCGCGGCGATGAAGAACGAAAAAAAGTGATGGAGGGCGGCGATGATGAACGGAATTAGGGGTTTGGGTCAAATTTTTTGATAGCCGTCGTCTATAGAGGGAATGGGAGAATGAGGTTTCTGTATTTTAGAGGCCCCCATGGCAATAGGGGTTTCTTTATTTTATTTTAAATTTTTATTTCAAAATAAAATCTCTAATTAATAGGCTGACTAGTTTTTTTTTTTATCTAGTTTTTTTATACGTGATTTCGGGTTTGAATATGGGTTTAGCCCTACAAAGGGTATTGTGGTACTATTAATATAGTGTTTGAACAGATTGAAGATATCATGTAAATCTTGAATTAATGTGTAATATCTTTTTATATGTTGAATATATATGTAAATAGCCCATTTTCCCGGGCTATTAACCTATATGTTCAAATTATAACGCAATATTGCATAATTGTTCAAGACTTATAATATATATCAAATCTATTCATTCTAAAATTTGTATGTCTATTATACCCTTAATTATATTATACCATATTTTTAACGGATCCCACAAAAATTATTTACGTTTCGTTATGCCAACTGTTATATATATATATATATATATATATATATATATATCCCCAAAATTTTAAACGTAGAGAATTTAAATTGCATTATAAATAGAGTGACATATTAAGAAAGAAATAGACTCCTAAATTCTCCTCTGAAAACTAATTTCAATAAATCTCACTAGAAATTTCAAAAAAAAAAATCATTCCATTCAAAAATGCAAAAATCTCAGCCCTATTCCAAAATGCAAAAACGCCTAAATCTGATGAAACCTCAAACTTGGATTTGGAACACTGCAGTCCGAACTCGGAAAAACTCCTACATATCGCTACTGAAACTACGCCGTGTAAACCCGCCCAAAAAACTACCGTCTCACGCAGCCATATCACAAACTCACTCGAGTTGGTTTCGACTCACCTTTGATGCTACGCTTAACTATCAACGGACAAGGTTGTCGGCAAATTATGAAAATTCGCCTACAATCGATATCAATACCAATGTGAGTCAATGTGATATTGTAAAATTAATATTTTAAAAATTATCTATGTATATTTTGGTGTTTGATAGTTTTTTGGTTTATTTTGATGTTGAAGGAATTGAAATTTTTTTAAAATTTTAATTTATGTTTCTGATTTGTGTTCAAATTCGTATGTATTTGAATTCGGTCACTAAAATATTTATTTATTGATCCTAATATGTTACGCACCACAAAAATCCATGTGGTAGTATTTGATGAATATTGTAGTTCTTTTAATTTAATATGTAAATTTAAATATATTATTACAAATATGAAATAAATTTGTTGTGATGTGATTATTTCAAAACAAAGTGCTATTCCACTTGCAAATGATACGAGAATGCATAATTTGATGTTAACAAGGAAGTTAAGAGATTATGAATGTTAAAATTACCCCCCAAGCAAGTAAAAATTAGCCCACAGATGAATGTGTTTGTTTTAATTCAATATATAAAAGCAAATATCGTATTATAAAATTGAATAATATTATTTTACACAAATTTGTGATGTCTTATTATTAAAAATCTAGTATCATAATACATTTTGCATATTAAAAATACGATATGATATTTAGTTTTCAACATTTATGGTACTATCATTTATATATATTTTTAGTACGTTTTTTTGTGAATTTTGTTTTAGATACAAATCTTTATTGGGTGAATATGTATTTGAATTTTGATTATTGAGATGTCAATATATCAATAACTAATCTTGTTTCTAAATGCAGGTGCCACCATTTTTTATTATAAGAAGTCAATGGCCATCATATCTAATTAGAATCAATAGCTACTAAAATACTCTAATGCAATCAAATCTGAAAAATTAAATTTGCAAAGAAAAGAGCATATTATGGACCGGGTGGGACCAAGATATTTCAAACATATACTCGACCTCTCATTGAGATATTTTCATTAGGCTTCTAAAGAAGCGCTTTGTACATTTGTTCGAGGTTTATAATATATATTAAAAATATTCAATGTAGAACTGAATATCATATTCAGTTTTATTAAATTAAATATGTAAAAATTGAATATCATATTCACTTTTAACCAGTATTAAAAATTGGACAAGATTTTTGTCCTCAGTTAAGTTTTTGACTCGTAGACTAATTGTACCCAAATAATGATTAAAAAAAATATTAGAAATTAAAAGGATTGAATAAAAAAAATTCAAAAAAAAATCTAAATTACACCTATTAATAGCTTCCAAAAAAGGGAAGAGTTCAACCTTAAAAACTGATAATTACACCATTAATTACACGATTTTTGCAAGAAGTAAAAAAGTTTGAATAAAAAAAACTAAGAAAAATATTCTATAATTTTGGTTGTGATAATTACACCTTCCATAATAACTAATTGATTCCCCAAATCAAGTGATTTCATCAGGAAAAAAACACTTGTATGTTTGTTGAAAAAAAAAAAATGCAATAGAAAAGGTAACAAAATCCATCTATTTGAAAATATGAATGAGTCAAACATGAATATACGTTACATTAGTTATGATTTTGTATGTGCTTAAATTAGTTAGCATATTAGTCAACACATCCCTCAATTTAAGGGGCTTATATTAAACAAAAAAAAAAAAAAAGAGGTATGAAAAAAATCAATGACAACCGTTACATTTAGGGATAGAATGGTCCTAAAAAAATTGCCACCTAAGCATAATGAACTGATATGATAATATTTATAATTATAGGACAAATATGAAATATGTGATTCCAAAATGACTAATTGCGTAAAAAGTTATTTTTTCCCTCCTCTTTTCCTTCCTTTCTTCTTTTCCTTTCTACCAAATAAGAGCATCTATTAAATTCTATCCAAATTTTCTTCCACCCACTTCTTTCTCTCCATCTTTCCATCTTTAGAGTATGTTTGGTAAGAGGGAGAGAAAAATAGAAAGAGGGGACATATATCACCTAAGTGTAAGAAAAGAGAGAGGATGAAGAGTTTTTTTCTTTCATGTTATTAGGTTTAAAAGAAAAGAAAAAAGTGTACAAATCCATCATCTTGTTTAATATAGAGATGAAAGGGAGAGGAAAGATAAAAATTATGCTAATAAGCTAATAATTTCAATATATTAAATTTATATGATATTTTAATAGATTAGTCCACTTTTTCTCCAATTCACTCTAATTTTGAAGTGATCCAAAATTTATTAGAACTAAGGATTTTGAATCCTCTCACAAATCCATTCCAAATTCTACTCATTCATCTCCATCCTTCCATTTCCCCATTCTACCAAACACATTGTTGAAGAGAAAATTATACCGAAAATCATTTTTGAAAAAAATGAAAATTCTAAAATAATTTCTGAATTTTACTCGAAATCTAGCTTTATCCTTGTATATTTTATAATTTTTAAAATGACCTTGTTTAAATCGGTATCTTAGACTTAATTTTGGTAAAAAATGATACGTAAAAAGACGATTTACCTAAATCTTTGATGAGGTTGGGTGGCGCGGTTGTGGAAAGGCTTGGTGGTGTGGATTAGGTGAGGTTTGGTGAGTCGCGATTAGGGATGGTTTAGATCGAGCAAGTGTGGTGGGATTGGGTGGTGATTATTGGTTCGCTGGCGACGGTATAGTGTAATAGGCTTTGGGGCTCCGGCGATTGAGCCGTTTTGCACAAGTTTGCATTTTGACGAGCTTTGGGTTTTGTGTCTGTGCTTAGCTGGGTGAGCGGAGCTTGAACTTCAACAACGATTAGAGAGGAGCGCGTCCCACTTAACATCGAGCCCGAGTGTGGACTTGCAGTGGAAGACGCCACAAGAGAGGCAGTAGCCAATGACAGACGGCATTCGTCCGGAGAAGGGGGAGGTGTTTATGTGTTTTCTTTTTTCTTTTTTAATTTTGTTCTATTTTTTATTTGTTTTATTTCAAGGGTAGTTTGGCTAGTTTTGAAAAGTTCTAAATGTTAGTCAACGGCAATTTCAGATCAAATATATATTTTGTGCCGAATTGAATAATTGAGAGATCATTTTAGAATTAGAAAAAACATAAGGACGACTAGTTTAGAATTATGCTTTTGTAAAATAAATGAAAAGGGCCTATTTGGTATTAGATCATTTTCTAGTTCATATTTTAAGAAAATGGCCAACATTTTCAAAAATAAAGAAATTAGTCATTAATCCATAAAAAATTAAGGGTATAAAAGTAATTTAAAATATCATATAAGCATCATGCAGTTAAAGAAATAATTATTTTTGTAATTAATAAAAAGGTTGGCTACTTTCTTAAAATACCATTCAAAAAATGACTAGTAGCTTAACAATCTCAAATAATTATACTTTTGCCTCTCATTTTAGCGAGATTCTCAAATGGGAACTAGGAAATGTTCACGATGCATAAATTAATTTGTAATTGTTTTTCACCGGTAAATATTAACTACTTTGAGGATTTAAAATATCTAAATATGCCACTAAATATTTTAAATTTTCACTATTAATTTAACTTAATATATTTTCACCACCTTTTTTTATTATAGAGCTGTAAATAAGAAAAGAATGCTGGTTTCAACCGTATTTATTAGGCAATAATCAAAAATTTTTATTTTAAAATTGAAACTATCCAAATTTTTCAGGTCAGTTATCGGCTTGTATTATGAAAGTTTCGATTAGTCAAAATCGAATTATTTTTAAGGAGAGTCATAGTGATATCCTAAATATAAGATTATCGAATAACAGAATATAAGAAAATATAGACGTGTTAGGGAGTTTTAATATTTTTAAGATCTTATTTAACTTAACCTCATAAAAACTAAAGAAATAAAGTATTGAAGTACCTCATGAATTGAACTTAGAAACTTCAAATCTCTCTTTTTAAAAAGAACCTTTAGTAGTATTGTTCTTTTTGAGTATCACCTTCAGTTCTTCTCGCTAGCCAAACCAGCATTTCACAGCCTGTAAGACCAATTTATTTATCACTTTTATCTTTTTAATTTATTTGTAACAAATGATGAAATATGAGGAAAATTTTTAAACTTTGCCAAATGCTGGGGTCAAAACTCAATTTCTTGAAACTTGGTCAGCCAATATTCAAACCCATACTCTCTCTCTTCTCACTTCCTCTTTTTCACCCTCTATCTCTCTCACTCTCCATATATATTTTTCTTTCAAACCCAAAATTTTGAACTACCATATCTTGGCCTGCCTAGCTTCATTTTTTTTGCAAATTGGTGTCCATGGAAAGCTTGTGAAAGAGGAATTCGGTAAAGCCAACCTTGTTTGTTGTGGTAGCAAGAGTTGGTCGAAATATCTCCGTAAAGGTGCAGACTTTAGACATCATATCTACGTTATCTAGGCTCCAATCGAGGTGATTCTTGCAACATTATACTCACAGTGACAAGAAGAGCTCAACGAGCAACTCGATCACCGTTAGAGTCGCCGAAAAATGCCACTTGAAAGTCGTTGCCGCCGCCACCTTCATTTTCTGATCTCCGATGTGAACTATTTTTCTTTCGAATTTCTTGTTCCATTCTGCTTAGAATCTTTTCGGTAGCAATAGCCCTCAATTAATTTGATGATTTAACTTGCCAGAAAGTTAGTTTTTGCATCATAAAGTTAGAAAGTAATGTGGTTGTAATCTGTGTGCTTCTTGGAAAAATTAAGATTAACAGACACTGGAATTGAGCTCGTGACGTTGCGAACTTTAAGTATGATTTTCCCCAATATCGTCACCGATACCACATTGCCATCGAGAACTCGTGGCAAAAGCAGGTCTTCTTTGAAACTTTTAGAGAGTATAATGGCGATAAGTGCAAAAAGAAGATGGGCAAGAAGAGGCAATAGCATGAGCATACGTCAAAGGGTAACACTACTGATACTAGTAGTGGGTAGTTTTTTGGACGTTATCAACCCTATAACTACTATTCATGCAGCAGCTGAGTCACCAGAAGCTAAACTATCCTCTTAGGCAATCGGACGCTCCAGGAGTCGTCGGGGCACAATAAGATAACCAGTTTGGTTCGGTATTATGGGGAAGAAATCAGGAAAATCAGTTGTAATAAATGGGTTATCTATATAAAAACTAGCCAACTTCTACTTTTTCGACCCAACATCCCCGAAGCTACCTCCTACTATATCCACCCTAACAATATCCTCAGGGATTAGGCTTCTAGTCGGGCCAAGAGACGCATTTTACTGCGAGACCACTTGATAGCCAAGAAAACTAACATACTAGAGGTGCTAGCTCTAGCAGTGGCCAAGGTGGACGCATTAGAGGTCGTAATGGTAGAGAGATGGCTTAAAGACAAGCTTATGCAGTTACTAGAGTATAGACTCGTAGAGAAAATATTATTGTGGATGATATGATACTTATCTTTAATTCTTGGACTCATGTGTTATTTGATACAAGTGTTATCCATTATTTTGTATCTATATCATTTGCTTTTTGTTTACAGTTAGAATTTAATTCATCTACATCTCCCTTGTTACTCACTATGTCAAGGGGCAGAGTTACTGAAATCTCTATGATTTGTGGGTCTTGTTGTTTAGTCATTGAGCATAACAGGTTGTTTGCAGATATTTGTGTGATAGCCATGGATGTGTTTGATATTATCTTGAGTAAAGATTGGTTAGCTAAATACCGATCTATGATAGATTACTTTAGAAGGTAGATTGCTCTTTTTACTGAAGATGGACAGGTTATCGAGTATTCTTTCAAGTCGGGAGTTGTGACACCTTATCCTTTACTCAAGGCATATGCAAGGGGTAGGAAGAATTTAAGGAATATGGGGATGACTTTTGCACTCGAGGGAGAATTGGGCACTGCGAGGCCCCCTCTTATTGACATGGCGGAAGAATTCTGGGATGTTTTTCGAGAGGAGTTGCCTAGTCTTCCATTGGATAGAGAGTTTTGCATCGACTTATTTTCGGGTACCTATCTTGGTTCTATCCCTCACTATTGCATGACTTCTTCAGAGCTAGATGAGTTGAGGAAGTAGTTAGATGAGTTATTAGAGAAAAGATTCATACACTATAATGTGTCTCCATACGGAGCACCAGTTTCGTTCACTAAGAAACATGATGGCTCATCATGATTATGCATGGATTATCGATAATTAAATTGAGTCACCATAAAAAACAAGTATCCTTCACCTCGTATCGATGAATTGTTTGACCAACTGGGCATAATTTGATACTTCTCTAAGATTGATCTACATATAGGCTATCATTAATTGAAGATTAGGGAAGATGATGTCCCGGAGACAAATTTTCGTACTTGGTATGAGCATTTTGACTTCTTAGTTATGCCTTTTGGGCTGACAAATGCTCCTACAGCGTTTATGGATCTTATGAATCGAGTTTTTCCGGCCTTATTTAGCTGGTTTATGATAGTCTTCCTCGATGACATCTTAATATATTCATGCACCATGGAAGAACACATTGAACACTTAACAATTACCTTACAAACCTTAAAGAAATAACCACTATATGCCAAGAGGGATAAATATGACTTTTGGATGACCAAAGTCAAATGTTTAGGACATATGGTATCACAAGGTGGCAAGTCAATGGATTCTACAAAAATGGACGATGTGTTCAAGTGGGAACATCTAAAGAATGTGTCTGAAATTGGAGCTTTTTTGTGTTAACATGATATTGCAAGAGATTTACAGAAAATGTTACTCGAATAGCCACTCCATTGTCGAGGCTAATTAAGAAAGTTGCCAAGTTTGGTGGGATGATGATTATGAGAGAGCTTTTGCAGAGATAAATCATCGACTCACTACTGTACTTGTTTTGGTAGTACCCAATAGCGACACAGCTTACACGGTCTACGTTGATCCTCTTAGAATCGGGTTAGGTTGCGTCTTAATGCAACATGGGCAAGTAATTGCTTATGCATCACGAAAACTCAGGCCACTTGATAAGAATTATCCCACTCACGACTTGGAGTTAGGTGCTGTGATATTTGCCTTAAAATTCTTGAGTGTTATCTTTATGGTTATAAATTCGAATTGTATCCTAATCACCAAAGTTTCAAATACTTGTTTACTCAACAAGACCTCAATATAAGACAACGATAGTGGTAGAGTATATGGAAACCTAAGTGATCAACCTCGAGTACCACCCCGACAAGGCAAATGCAGTTATAGATTTTCTCAATTATAAGAACTATAGTGTTGCTAGTAGCGCACTATGACAATCAGAGACTTTCACTTGCAACTTTTTGATGATGGTTATAGAGCATATGTTTATAATGTGGTAGCCACTCCTTTCTTTGTTCAGCAAGTAAAGTAGAGTCAGTAACAAGATGAAGAACTTCCTAGGATTTAAAATCACATTTAGAATGGAGAGTAGATAGACGGATGAAGAGTAGGGAATGATGGGTTTCTCAATTTCGAAGGGAGACTTGTAGTGCCTGAGGACTCTTATCTTCGGAAGAGTGTGTTTAGTGAAGCCAGTTGCTCCACGCTCTTGGTGCACTCAGGAAGCACTAAATTATATAGAGACCTAAAATGTTAGTATTGGTGGGCGAGATGAAATGAGATGCTTCCAAATTTATTTACAACTGTATGATTTATAAAAAAAGTTAAGGCAAACCATTATAAATCTAGCGGCACACTTAAGCCTTTATCTTTACATGAGTGGAAATGAGACTATGTGACTATGGACACGTCATTGGCTTACCACAAACACAAAGGAAGCATGATGCATCCCAATTATGTCCGATAGAGATCCGCTATTTACCTCAAAGTTTTACGAGCTTGCATAAACACTTGAGTACTAAGTTGAATTTTAGCACTGCTTTTCATCCCCAGACAGATGACCAATCTAAAAGAGTTATTCATATCCTTGAAGATTTGCTTCGTTGTTGTGCACTGAAATTTAGAGGTAGTTAGGGTGAGCATCTACCCTACTTCTTACAATAATTTGGATGGCTCCCTATGAGGCGTTATATGGCAGACCTTGTAGATCTTATATCTTGGGTAGAAACAGAAAATCATTTAGCCAAAGGACAAGAACTAGTATGCGAAACTACATATAAGATTAGAATTATTCGCGACTGACTTTGAGTAGCTCAAAGTCACCAAAAGAGTTAAGTTGATAGTAGAAGGTGATCCTTAGAATTCATAGTGTAAGATTACGCCTTTCTCAAAGTGACGCTAAAGCACGATGTATCTCATTTTGGCATTAAAGGAAAGCTAGCACCAAGGTACACATGGCCATTTGAGATTACACAGAGAGTAAGTTCTCTACCTTATCGCTCACAATGCATTCCATATGTCGATGTTGCGAATGTACAAACTAAGCCCTTCTCATGTCATCACGTGGATTGATATTCCTATTCAAGAAGACGTGACTCAAGAGGAAGTTTTTTTTTTATGATTTTAGAACATGAGGCATTACATAGGCGTGAGATTCTTACTGTGAAATTATTGTGGCAACATCATGGACATCAAGATTCTACATGGGAACATGAATTAGAAATTATGGAGCGTTTCCCACAATTATTCATGTAGTCCTTACTGTTGTAATTTCAGAGATAAAATTTCTTTATGATATGAACCTCGGTCGACTTGCTCTGAGACCCAATGCCTACCTAGCCTAATCACAGATCGTTCTATGATTTAGATTCAAATGGTGATTTGTAAATGCCTCAAATGGTTGCAAAAAGTCATTTAACAAGTCGATGAACACCACATAGTAAATCTTATTTAAGCTCAAATAGTTCTTTGAAGAACCAAAGACAAAAGATTAGACGCATAAAATTTTTGATAAAAAAAAATTCTAACTACTTCTTTCAATGATAATGGTGCTTATTTAAGGCTGGAAAAATAGCTTATTCATGTTCCTATAATAACCCTAATCCTAACTAAATAAAAGACTAATAGCAAAGGCTAATAACATAAATGACATAGGTCTAGCCCAATAAACATAAACTAATGAGCCTAAATAAACAAGTTTGGACCAATAAACAAAAGACATAAAATAAGTGCTCCAAAAACACTAAAATGGCGTCAATAAGTCTTCTCAAGAGAGCTTCCTTTAATGCTTTCAACATCGGCTACAAGCTTTGGTTGTTGGTTTTCTTGTATCACCTTCTTTGCAAACACGTCCATCTCCTCGTATTGAAGCTTTATGATTAGATTATGAAAGCTCATCCTTGAATAGTTTTGCTTGAGCTCTCGTGATCAGTCGAGTACTTTGTATCACCCCTCGTGAGCTTGCTTGGTCATGTCCTCGTCATTCCCCTCGTCTTGAGGTGGATTTGCACTTAAATCATCACCTGCATCAAAAAGAGATAAGTCAGCAACATTGAACGTAACACTAATATTATACTTACCTCGTAGATCTAATTTGTAGGCATTTTCATTAATGCGCTCAAGGACTTGAAAGATTCCATCGCCATGAGGAAGTAGCTTTGAGCACTTTTGCTCTAGGAATCATTCCTTTTGCATGTGCAACCATACCTAATCATCCAGTTCAAACAAATCTTTATTTTGTCCCAAGTTGGCATGTTTGGCATTTTGCATTGTTCTCCTCTTAATGTTGAGACGAGTCATCTCATGAATCTGTTTGATAAGTTCAGCCTTCTTTTGGCCATCTAAGTTCACACAGCCAAACATAGGTAAAGATGATAATCAAGAGGTTAATAGATCAAAACCATATACAAACTCAAATAGTGAATATTTAATAGATGGATGAATAACACGGTTTTAAGAAAACTCAATGTGAGGCAAGCATTCTTCACAAGTATTGATATTTTTCTTAATAATATGTCTCAACGAGATAGACAAAGATATATTCACTACTTCAATTTGACCATCAGTTTGTGGTGACAAGTTGTGGAAAACAAAAACTTGGTACCTAGTTTACTGGACAAGGTCTTCCACAAATAACTCAAGAACTTAGCATCTCTACACGAAACGACTGTCTTAGGCATACCGTATAGCCTAACAATCTCCTAAGAGAATAAATCTGCAACATGAGAAGCATCATCAGGTTTGTGACAATGAATGGAATGTGTCATTTATTAAAATATATCCACTACCACATAGACTGTATCTCGACCTCTCTTAGACCTAGGCAAACCTAAAAAAAAAAAATTCATTGAAACATCAACCCAAAGTATATAATAGTAATAGGTAGTGGTGCAAGCCATGTGATTGAACTCTCGATTTAGCTTGCCTACATATGGCACTTTTAGCACAAATCCTCTTTAGATATCTTTTTATGGAAGACTAATATAAATATTCTTGGATAAATTCTATGGTCTTAGCTATCTCAAAATGTCTCATTAGGCCTCCACCATGTGCTTCTCTCACAAACAACTCTCTTAGAGAACAACTAAGCACACAATTTATTCTTCCAAAACATAAAACTATCATGGTAAAATAGTCTCCAAAAGCAATTTTCTCACAAGTCGAATACAACTCACTAAAATCTTGGTCTAAAGGATATAAATATTCTCCTCCTTTGTAAAATTCTTCTTCCAACTTCATTGCTCTAGATAAAAGTTCAATCGAGTGCTTCACATCATCTTGAGTTGATTATGTATTTTGATTGCAACATGTAATATGTCCTCCATCTCTACATAATGTTGCAATTTCACTTGGTTTGTAAACTTGGTGCTCAAACCGGCCAAAATCTAGCCATTGTAGCCTCCTAGTCTTCATCTACATTGGCCCTAATCATGGCGACCACAATCTCGTAATGATACTTCTCCACACTTCGGCTACCCTGCTTATACTGTTATAGCTTCTTGTATAGCTCCTCGTAGTAGTGGCGAGGAACAAATCACTTCTTCATTAACACATTCATCTCATCTCAAGTATCCAACGGTCTCGTGTCGTTTCGTCTTCTACTTGTCGCCAACTGATCCCACCAAACTACAGCATAACATGTGAACTTAGTGGTTACAAGCTTCACTTTTTTATGGTTAGTGTAGTTGTGGCAATCACAAACAAATTGCATATTCGTCTCCCACTCAAAGTATACCCGTGTGTCACTCTTCCCTTGGATAGATGACACCTTCATTTTGATGCTTCCAACATTTCAATCTTCTCTATTTCTATCTTCTAGATTCCTATCTTCTCTATCATCTCCAAATATCCTAACATTCTCATCAATTCTCATATCATCCTCATTTTCATAATCATTCGCATCATAGTTTTCTAAGTCCTCCTAAACCTTCTTCGTTGATCTATTCCTCTTCTAGCTTTGTTGGGAGCCAATGTTTGAGGAGCTCAATTAGCATGCTCTAGTCTTTTCATCCTTTCTTTAAATTATTCCATCTTCATCAACCTCGTTCTTCTTTATCTCATTTCTGCTAGCAATGCTTCCATCATCAAATTTTGATCCGTCCCTCCTTGTATGTGTCCTTTTGGTTTGATATATTGACTGGAATGCACAAACAAGTTAGGTGAGAATAAAAAGGCTCTCACAGATTCACTCCCTTACGAGTATCACTCAAAATATTCAAATTTACCAAACACTCATGCTTAATAAACTCGGCCTTTTCCCTCTAATACTCTCCCCACTCTTTCCTTTTTTTGCTCGTACAATTCTATTTCGGATCTTATTGAGCTAAGCAACTCAGTAAGAATTTAACAAGTGACAATTCAACACAACTTACCAAAAGACTAGCGCAAGAATGAAAAATCGAATGAAAACGAAGAAATATCTAATCCAAGAAATTCAAATTCAATCATTGAACTTTTTTTTAATACAATTTGGCCGCTCTAATTCTATTTATGACGACCTTTTTTTAGACATTTTTTGGACCTGGGTGGTGGCGTTGCACTGCTAGATACGTGTGCTAGGGCACTGGGGCGTGCAAGTGCTAAGGTGTGTATGAGTATTAGGGCACACGCATGGAGCATCATCGGGGTGCTGCGACATTGAGGCGTAGCGTTGCGATGCTAGCTCTGGGGCACTGCGACGTCGGTGTGTGCACAAGCGGGGGCACGTCGAGGGGTCGCGATACTGTGAAATAGGCACTGCAATGCTATTCTTCTGGGCATATGGTTATAAACCATGTTCTTGTTGGCAAAGTTATGACCATCAAATACTGTCTTTGAACTCGTGACGTTGAGAACTTTAAGTATAGCTCTCCCCACAGTCGCCGCCACCATATTGTCTGGTGTTGACCACGCTATTGACCAATCAACTTTCAAATAAAATAGCGAGCTCTATTTTACAAGATTGCATTTGAATAAGATTTTTTTTTTCAAAGTGTGTTAGCAAAATGCGATTAAGGAGGAATTGCAGAAAAATTGGTGGTATGTAGATTTTGTAGACCTTATGTTGGTCCAAATAGGTGGGAATCTCAGTTACTACTTTTTATGGGACTTTTATTGAATAATTGGTGTTGAGAAAGAAAAATAAACTACATATGTTATTTTGTATAGGTATGTATGACTTTAGATGTGATGTTGTTTTTCTAATATTAAAATTGATGGTTTAGTTGTGATGAAATTATAGTATATCTCTGGATTGTTTAGTTATCACATGTGATTTTTGGTCACAATCTGCATGCCTTTCTAGTCTCTATGCAGGTCTAGGTTTTTGTAGGAAGTTCTATTCCCATGGTTTTCACCACATTAATAGGCTTGTGATGCTTGATTTTTCTTTTGTATTATTATGTATTATGTATGAAAACTAGATTTGTGAACGATAGTATTCCACATGAGATGTTCTCAGTTTTTGTTGTGGTTGTGTTTATTGAACCTAACCATGTTGGAAATTTACCACGATTATGATATAAAACCGAGAGGTGAGACATATTTTGTATTTCTACTGAGCCCGTTTAGCTCACCCCTATTTTTCCCTCCGAGACGAGGTGCAGAGCAATACGACGAGGAGTAGTAGAAGTCATTGTGCTACGGTAGATTTATCTTGGGACTACTACTCACATTTTGATAGTTTATTATTGTAAGATTTATTTATTTTTCTTCTTTTGGATGGCCGTACAATATTTGAATGGGTTCTAGTATTATCAAATGATGACAAGTCTTATATTTCATTTTATGTGTTGCTATAAGATAACTGTGGTTTTGATGGTTGATTTTTAATGAACGATCTCGTTGATTGTTGGATTTTAATAGGTTTAAGACCCTAGGGCATTTGTTCAAATTCATGTTTTATAAATTTAATTTTAAGTTGAATTTGAAATGTATTTCATGATTGATTTTGTTTGAATATTATTCTCTATTACCATCCTAATATAAAGGCGTTACACAACCTCATCTCGCTCTCAATATCATATCTCCTCTCTCTCAGTAAAGAAAGTCCGCAACATTCATTTTCTCTTCTCTTTGCTCAGTTGTTGTATTCTTGCTCTCTAAAATTGCTCTAAATTTTTACTCATTGTTGATTAGACTAGGGTTGATTTTTATTTGCCTAAACAGCATTATGGAGTTGAAATGTTTGTTGGTTACTTTGTTGGAGTAAAATAAATATGGGCTATCAGAAAATAGATATAATTTTATTTCTCACTCTTAATAATATTACAAAAGCAAACACCACTATTACAATTTTGATTTCCCACAATACTATTTTTCCAAGACCCTATTTAAAAATCCAACTCACAACACAAAGCTTTGCTTTGTCCTACTCTAAGAAGCTTTGCTTCTCAAAATAACTCTCACAATTCTCACTCTTCCTTCTTTTTTATCTCTTCGAATGGGTGTGTTTAAGATGCATATGTTGCATCTATTTATAGGGAGCAAAAGACTTCATCAAGAAGTTATTCATGAAGCTTTCTAAGAAGCTTCCTACTTGGTTGCTCTCCAAGTAACCACAACATGGTTACCAAGCAAAAAAAAAAAACTAGCTTGATTAATAAGCCACTTTGCTGGCTCTTCTTTTTCTTTTTTTTTTAAATTTTTCTTGCCGACTTAATTTTTAAAACAAATTTATATATAATATTAATATATATATATATATATATATATATATTAACTAGTTTTACAATACCAAGTGATTGTCTTAACATAACAAATTTTTCTGTCTTCAATGGCTTTGTGAAGATGTCGGCGATTTGATCTCGAGACAACTTGACAAACTTCAGTTGCACTTCACTACTTGCAATGCATTCTCTTATGTACTGATATCGGGTATCAATATGCTTGCTTCTATCATGAAAAACTGATTTTTTGCCAAAGCAATTGCTAACTTATTATCGACACAGATTTCCGTTAGATTAATCAGGACATGCTTAATTTTTTCAATAAATTTTCGAGCCAATTTGCATGACAGGTACATGCAGTAGCAGCCACATACCCAGCTTCACACGTTGATAGTGTAACAGTTGGTTACTTTTTTGATAACCAAGTGAATGCGGTGTCTCCCATGAAAAACACAAAACTAGTTGTGCTTTTCCTATCGTCAATGTTTCCAGCCCAATCACTGTCGCTGTAACCAACAAGCTTGTAGTCAGTAGAAATTGAATAGAAGAAGCCAAAGTCAATTGTACCGTTAAGATATTGAAAAATTCTTTTGGCAGACTTGAAATGAGTGGTCGTCGGAGCTTCCATGTAATGACTCACAAGTCCAATTGCATATAGAATATCAGTCCTTGTAGATGTCAAATATCGCAGACTTCCAACGAGACTCTTGAAGAGTGTTGGATCCACCTTTTCTGCTTCATCGACCATTGAAAGTTTGATTCTACAATCGATCGGTGTACTAATTGGCTTGCAGTCATCCATCTAGAACTTCTTCAGTATCTCCTTCGCATAGCTTTTTTGGGAGATAAAGATGCCTTCTTGTTTCTGCTTGACTTCGATGCCGAGATAATACGCCATAAGCCCAATATCGGCCATCTTGAATTCTCTCGTCATTGCATTCTTCAATTCTTTGAACATGCTGGGGTTGTTTCCTATGAAGATCGGATCATCAACATACAAACAAATGATCATGACACCTAAATCTTTGATCTTGATGTAGAGAGCGTGCTCGTAGGGACATTTCCAATAACTATTTTCTTCAAGGTACTTGTCAATCTGGCTATTCCAAGCTCGTTGTGCTTGTTTTAACCCCTAAAGAGCCTTCTTCAACTTTAAGACTTTGTTTTCTTGTCCCTTCACCACATAACTGATTGGTTGCTCAATGCAAACCTCTTCTTCAAGAACTCCATTCAGAAATGCAGATTTCACATCCATCTGATGAATTTTCCACTTGTTCTGAGCAGCTAAAGAGATAATTAGCGGTATAGTCTCTAATCGAGCAACGGGAGCAAAAACTTCATTATAATTGATCCCTATTTTCTGACTGTAGCCTTTTGCCACTAGTCTTACCTTGTACTTTTCGATCTCTCCTTTAGCATTTTTCTTCACCTTGTATACCCATTTTACGCCTATGGCTTTGTGTCATTTTGGAATTAATGTGAGTTCTCATGTGTCATTCTTTTTTATGTCCTCAATTTCTTCATCCATTGCAGTTCTCCATTTTTTTTTTCTTGAGCAATCTCTTGAAAGTTCACCGGTTCATAATCGATAAAAAGACAAAAAAATAGTTAGATTATCGAGCCTCTTGGTAACTTCATACAGATCTTGGAGACTCTTCATACATTTTTCATTTCTTTCTTTAAAGAAAGATGGCGGTTAGTTCGGTCTTCGATTGGCGTCGGTGAAGCAATTAGTGTAGTCGGCTCTTTTGTTGGTTGCTCTACAGTTGCTTGTTCTTCCTCAAAATCAGGGAAGAAGTTGAAGTCATTTTCTTGAGAGTTAAAATCCCATGCACCTTCTTCATCAAACTTTACATCGCGATTGATGATCGTCTTTCCGTTGCTTGGATCGTACAACTTGTTGCCTTTAGAGCTCATGTCTTAGCCAGTAAAAATGAGTTTCTTGCTTTTATCATGTAACTTGCTTCTTCTTTCATCTGGTACATGAACATAAGTAATGCTACCAAAAACTCTTAAGTAGGATATGCCTGGCCTTCTTCCATTCCAAGCTTCTTGCGGACTGTTTTTCTACACACTTCTTGTCGGTGCTCGGTTGGACAAGTAGACAGCAGTTGCTACAGCCCAAACTCTTTGGGCATTCTCTTACTCTTAAGCATGCTTCGTGCCATATCAAGAACAGTTATGTTCTTACTTTCTGCGATTCTATTTTGTTGAGGAGATCTTGGAACAGTCAAAGGTCGTCGAATGCCGTTGGCTTCACAAAATTCTTAAAATTTACTAGAAGTAAATTCTCCTCCTCAATCAGATCTCATGGCCTTGATCTCATAGCCGCTTTCTTTCTTGACAGCTGCTTTGAATTTCTTAAAGGCAGTGAAAGCTTTCAATTTTTGCTTCAAGAAATAAACCGAAGTCTTTCTTGAAAAATCATCAATGAAGAGTAAGAAATAGTTGCTACCTCTAAAAGTGCTTGGCTTGATCAGTCCACAATCATCAGTGTTGATGATTTCGAGTGGCTTTTGAGCTCTTGAGTGAGATTCCTGTGGAAAGTTTTTCTTGAATTGCTTTCCAAGAAGACAACCTTCATAAAGTTGATCGGAATGGTTAATTGATACGATCCTCGTAGCGATAACCGGGTTGACGATCGTTTTCTTATTGGACGACATGGACTGGATAGGAATCCTTGATTTGGCGCCACAACAGATGCGGAATAGCCGTTGATAAGTCGGGGATCGATGAACGATATGGTCGCGAAATTACCATTGGATAAGTCGGTTGAACGTCACAAGATTAACCAATCTTGATAAGTTCTATAGGTTGGTTCATGGAACCCAAGAGAAAACTCTCACAAAGGTGTTTGCAATTAACATAGTCTACTTTCCTTATTGATAATAGCCTTTAAATAGGCTTAATGTTTACAAGCCTAATTTAGAAAGTAAATAAATTAAAAATCTGGAAATAACCTAAATAATTCGGAATTGCTAAAAATAAACAAGAAAAATGCGTTAAAATTAAAACTAACGAAAACTGGGCTGAGGTGCGATCGGTCAGCCCACAAGTGGCGATCGGTCAGTAGGTTGCCCGGTCGATCAGCAGGAATTGGGTGCAATCGATTGGCTAAGGCACGCGATCGATCGGCGATAGATCGGTCTCCTTGAACACAAACTCTGCCAAAAAGACTGTAAAAGTTCCAAAATAATCCCAAAGTCTCTAATAACTACTTAGACAATATTTAACAAAAATTACAATAAAAATGACTCGAAGAAACACATAAAAACCTAAACAAACTCATAAAAACTCTAATTAACGTAGCTCAAATCTTGATCTCGGATTGGCTGACGGTTCATCGACTATGATTGTATCGTACTCCTCCTCTTCAAAAGGATTTGCCCTCAAATTCGAGCTATGGTAACCTGTAAAATATCAAGAACAAAGCACTTCTCCCTCACTCGCTTTCCGTTTCTTACTTTCTTTCTCTTCTTCTTTCTCATCAATTCCTTCACTCTTTTTCTTCTACGTTGTTCTATTTCCCTCTTTAATTTATCCCTTGCACTCTTGTTTTTCACTCTCTCTTGCTCTTTGTCTTCTCTCATGCTCCATGTTACAATTGTTGAAACTTCAAAGATACAAGAACAAGGGTGGGGCTAGTGTGCACAATAGGGATTACATCATTACAGGGAAAAGGAAAAACAACCTCATGTTCTTCGATTAAGGAATCATGATTATGCTTCATGGACTCCAATTCTTCATCTTTGATCACCTCTAAGGATTCTTCTACCTTATGAATCTCCATATGCTCTGTCTTCAACGATTCGTCTTTCGTTGTCGGAGTTTTCACGCTGTTGTTGCCAACTTTGTCTGGGTTAGGAGTTGACTCTTTCTACTGTGAGAAAAGAGACATGATCTTGTCCATTCCTGCACGAAGCACTTTGTTGATGTGCTAGCGGATTTTTTTCCTCAGCATCTCCGTCATCTCATGCCATTTATCGATAGGTCTATCACCTTAAAAACGCCTACATCCTCTCCCATCCCACCAATCTGTAGCGTCACAAACGAACGTACTAGCGGCGAGTTGTACCTTCTTTTGATCGGAGTAGAAGTTATGGTCAAACACCCACTCCATTGTATCCTCCCATTTTAGGTACTCCTTAAAGTCACGCATTCCATTGAATGACGGCAATTTCGTATTGATGGTGTTGTCGCCATAGCCACGACTTCGATCCTTGTGAAACATGATTCTGCAAAATTTGTAATAGATAAAAAGAATAAGACCTCACATGCACTCCCTTACGTGTTTTCACTCGATATTGGTGGTCACACTCATTGAACACTGTGGTTACACTCAATATTGGCTTTTCTTTCAAAAGATCTCACTATAATTGCCTTTTACCACTCAAACGCTCTTGTAGTTCTCGGTAATTTTGTGGCTATTCTTTTATATATATATATATATATATATATATATATATATGTATATATATATATATATATATAACAAGACTCCCAGATACACGAATTCATGAATATCAAGAACGAAATTCAAGAACTCAAGAACGACACAAAGACAATAATAAGAAACAAGAAAAACACTCAGGAATAATACTCGACAAAAGAACGACAAATGATTCTTTCAAGATTACGATCAAGAATCAAGAAATTAGACTCAAGAAACAAAACCCCCAAACTTCTGTAACTAGAAACCCTAAGAAATCAAGCAAGAACAATACGCCTCAATTGAAAACCTAGATTGACACAATTGACAAAAACACGAATCAACAAATCGAAAACCCAAGAACAAAACAAGAACACATTGAAAACTAATGATTTTTTTTTATTATGACGCCAATTTCAAGAGAGAAAACTGAGATGAAGACTAAGGACACAATTTAAGAACGAAGCACAAAAACTGAGATTGACAACAGAATTAAGAACGGTTCAAGAACACAATGACAAAAAATTCAAGAACCAACACAAAAGCAAAAACCCTAGACGAGAAAAAAAAAAGGATAAATCCAGACAAGAAAAGGCCGAAGCTCTGATACCACTTGATATGATCCTCATAACGAGAACTGGGTTGATGATCGTTTTCTTGTTGGACAGCACGGACTGGATAGGAATCCCATCAAAAGACTCGATTAGGATGCTTGAATTGACGCCACAACGGATGTGGTATAGTCATTGATAAGTCGGGGATCGATGGACGCCACAAACGGTCGCGGAATTACCGTTCCATTAGTCTGTTGAACGTCACAAGAATAACCAATCTTGATAAGTTTAATAGGTTGGTTCATGGTACCCAAGAGAAAACTCTCACAAAAGTGTTTGCAAATAACATAGTCTACTTTTCTTATTGATAATAGCCTTTAAATAGGCTAAATTTTTACAAACCTAATTCAGAAACTAAATAAATTAAAAAATCAGAAATAACTTAAATAATTCAAATTGCTAAAAATAAACAAGAAAAACACGTTAAAATTAAAACTGATGAAAACTGGGGTGAGGCGCGATCGGTCGGCCCACAAGTGGCAATCGGTCGGTAGGTTGCCCGGTCGATCAGCAGGAATTGGGTGCACGATGACTAAGGCGCGTGACCGATCCGTGATGGATCGATCTCCTTGAACATAAACTCTGCCAAAAAGACTCTAAAAGTTCCAAAACAATCCCAAAGTCTCTAAGAACTACTTAGACAATATTTAACAAAAATTACAATAAAAATGACTCGAAGAAACACATAAAAATTCTAAACAAACTCATAAAAACTCTAATTAACATAGCTCGAATCTTGATCTCGGATTGACTGACGGTTCGTCGACCATAATCGTATCATTAATGTAGGACAAGCCATTCACCATCTTCTTTTTCGAGAGAAACTCCAAACTTTTGAAATTGATACGACCTAATCATAAGTGCCAGAGCCAAGAGGAATCCTTATAACACATCTTGAGACATTTTGCCACATCACTCTGAATATTGATCAGAAACATTCTATTCTTCGACATGTGAATATCATAGCCTTTCTCTAAGAGTTGTCCCAAGCTTAAAATGTTGTTCTTCATGTCAGGCACATAGTAGACATTGGAAATAAATTAATGTCTTCCATCTCTCATGCAAATAAGTATGCTGCCCTTTCCCTTGATTGGAATTTTTGAATCATCTCCAAACGAGACATTTCTACTCACTGATTCATTAAGCTCCACAAACATGCTCTTTCTCCCCCACATATGATTGCTTGCACCAGTGTCAAGGTACCAAGTGTTTTCTTGGGCTCCATCATCAGCATTTCGAGCTACTAGCAAGGTACCATGCTCATCCGTTTTCTGTTCGGCATAATTGGCCTTCTTTTCGACCTTGTTATTTGGAGCTCTACACTCTCTAGAATAGTGACCAAATTTATAGCAATTGTAGCATTCAACTTGAGACTTATCATATCTCGAGTTATAATTGCCTCTTCCACGGCCTCATGTTGAGCTTTCTGCTCTCTCCTGAATGTTGCTTAAATTATTGAAGTTGTTGTTAGAACTCCAACATCGTCCACCACCACGGCCTCTTCCTCGTCTTCCGCCACGGCCTCTACCTCGATCATGCCCTCTACCATGACTGAAATGGCTTCTGTTATTGCCTTGACTGTCTATCTTGTCTTTGACTTCTGTCTTGAGAAGTTGAGAATTTGTTGATCCGTGGTGTTCTGCCTTCTCTTCTTCTTTTATTCGTATGCTTGCAATGACCCCATCAATTGTTCAATGGTCATTTCCTTCAAATCTTTGGGTTCTTCAATTGTTGTAACGATTGTCTTGAATTTTGAGTCGAGCGAGCGGAGTATCTTCTCAATGATTCTGACATCTTATAGTTTCTCACCATTCCTTTTTAACTAATTGGTAACTGCCAGAACTCTAGAGCAGTAGTCAAAAATTGGCTCATTTTCTTTCATGCTGAGTGACTCAAACTCCCCTCATAGAGTTTGAAGGCGCACCTGCTTCATTTTCTCCTCTCCCTTGTAAGAGGTCTGAAGCTTCTCTCATGCTTCCTAGGCAGATGCTGCATTGAGATTTTCTCAAAACCATCATCATCTAGTGCTTGATAGATGAGGAAAAGAGCCTTCTTGTCTTTCTTTCTTAAGTCTTTTAAATTATCCTTTTGTGTCGAGAAAATTGTCGACTCGTCTTTTACCTCGTCGTAGCCTTTTTTCTACGACCTCCCAAACATCGTGTGCTCCAAGGAGTGCCTTCATTTTGATACTCCAGTTGTCAAAATTATTGTTGTTGAGTGTTGGAACTTGAAATGATGCCACACCACCATTTGTCATGATTTTAGTGAGAATTTAAAAATTATGATTGCACGAATAAATTTGGCACACCCAAAAACCTTGGGGGGATTTACATCTCTAACTCACTGAGTTTATAAATCTCAAGAAAATTTTTTATGATGTGGAAGATCGGTCAAAACTGCAACCACATAGCATACTAAAAAATCAAGAGACCCAATAATCTCGTTCTGATACCACTTTGTTGGAGTAAAATAAATATGGGATACTAGAAAATAGATATAATTTTATTTTTCACTCTTAATAATACTACAAAAGCCAACACCACTATTACAACTTTAATTTTCCGCAATACTATTTTTTCATCACCCTATTTAAAAACCCAACTCACAACACAAAGCTTTGCTTTGTCCTACTCTAAAAAGCATTGCTTCTCAAAACAACTCTCACAATTCTTACTCTTCCTTCTTTTTTTTCTCTTTAGATGGGTGTGTTTAAGATGCATATGTTGCATCAATTTATAGGGAGCAAAAGACTTCATCAAGAAGTTATTCATGAAGCTTCCTGAGAAGCTTCCTACTTGGTTTCTCTCCAAGTAACCACAATGTGGTTACCAAGCAAAAAAACTAGCTTGATTAATAAGCCACTTCGGTGGCTCTTCTTTTTCTTTTTCTTTTTCTTTTTTTTTTAATTTTTCTTGCTGACTTAATTTTTAAAATAAGTTTATATATAATATATATTTATATATTACAACAATATTTAGTCATTTTCCTTTTTTAATTTCTTTTAGAATATGGCTTCTAAACACAGGCGGATCCACATGGGGCCTGTGGGGGCACAGGCCCCCCCTAAACTTTTTAAAATTTATATTTTAACCTTATATTTAAAGAAAAATTTCAAATTAATCCTTCATAAGGCCTCCCTTGAATTTTTTAAAATTTATATTTTACCTTTAAAATCAAAGAAAATTTTCAGATAAATCCTTATTGTGCCCCCATTTAATTTTTCATATTTATAATTTTACCTATAATTTTTATAAAAAAATTCAATTTCACCCAATATAATTTATAATTTTTTTTCTTTTTGCTTATTTATAATTTTAAATATTATTGTGCCCCCACTAGATTAGAATTCTGGATCCGTGCCTGCTTCTGAAGATGCTCCGTACCCACGTCCATGGCAAGTCCTAATCCTACAAATGCCGATTATGAAACAATATTGGCTTCATCTCATTAATCTGAAAAAGAAGATGGTGAAATTAATTCACAAGAAGATAAGGTCAATGTGAAAGAGAACAAGCACCAAATTGATGCATCAAAAGTATAAGAGCATTTCACAAGATTGAAGATGGTATATAAACTCCTTGCAATTATTTCTCTAATAATTATGCTTGTGATCCAAAAAGAACTGGAATGTCAACAATCTAAGAGCATATGATGAATTGCACAAAGGGTTCCTACTCGTAGAGCGAATAAGATGTTGGAAAAAATTTACAATAATACGTAAAAGTTCTATGTAAGGCGGAAACATGGTATTCTAAAATTTATAATCAAATACTTTGATCAAACCATCAAGAACATAGAACAAGGATCTTTTCATAATTTTATTAGAAAAGCAAACAAGCATACAAATATGCAGAAAATATATTTCATAAATAAATTATAGAGATCAAGAATTTTACCAATAAGATTCTAGTGATTGACTTCTTCTCTTCACGCCGTGCGTTTCGAGACCGCCAAGGTTGGGCTAAGAGAACGCTCGAAACGAACTTATCGGCCTTAGGGAATACTTGCTTTGCCGATACTACAATCTTCCAAACCGTGCCTCCGGATCGGGAAGAGACGAGAGTATGGGCTCACTCTAAATTTTTCTCACACACACTACTTTAGTGTATAATTAGGCTATAGTAATAGCTATAGGGGGATGGCAATTGAGGGAGCTTTTCTCTCTATAAATTATCTCAAAGTGACTTATGAGCTTGTGTGTTTAATCTAACAAAGTTAAGTTTTCTCTCTACAATAGGGACCTATTTATAGAGAGAATGAGGAGGTGTTTAATAGGCATACTCCAAGTCCTATTTGAATTCAAAATATACCTATTTATTCTAGATATATTAAATATCGTATATATCAATTATATATACATATATAAATATATATACTTACATATAATCGTATATATAAAGTGGCCGAACTTTTCAATATCTTAGAATTTCATAACAAATATTATATATATATATATATATTCTATATATATCTTATATATAATAATATATATCTATATATATGCGATATTTGAAAAATCGTAGGAAATAGTCAAAAAAATTTAGTTTTTAAAGTCCAGTCCATGTTTCAAAAAATAAAAAAAAAATTGCCATGTTATGAATTATATAACAGAAAATTTTTATACAAAATATAACGCATCTGTAAATATTTGTAAAATATTTTGTAACACTTCAAGCTTTACTCATTATTTTTTAAAGTATTAAATAATATCTTACAAATATCTATAAATCTGTTATATTTTGTGTGATACTTTTCTGTTATACAATTCGTAACATGGCTATTTTTTTAATTTTTTGAAATACAGACTATCATTTAAAACAAACATTTAATTTTGGCCTATTATTGCAACTCACCCTTTAATGAATTTGAAAAAGTTGCCGTCCTTTGAAAAAGAAAAAATACGATTTTAACTTTATATAATCATATACGTAGATATAAGTATATATATAAATATATATCGTATATATATAATTTTTCAAATCCAAATACGATTTTAACTTATATATTATATATATATATATAATTTTAAATCGAATCTTAAATAGAATCTAATTCTATTTTAATATCCAAAATAAATAATTATCTAACCCTTAGATAATTAATAAGGATGAGTTGTTTCAAATCATACTCCAAGTAGGATAACTATCCTTATTTAAATAAATTTGTACAAATCCTAATCTAATTAGGATTTCTACAAAATACCTCCTTTTTGATTTATTTATCCAACTCTTGGATAATTTAACAATTAAATAAAACTCTTTTACTTAAATTGCTTGCCTCCCAAATAATTCAATTTTGGCGGGAAACTATTTTAATAATTCCCTAATTAATTTTAATCATTATTTATTTAACAAGTAAATAAATAACTAAAATTAATTAATTATTATCGAATCAAACTATTAATCTGATAAATGTGAGAAAACATAATTAATCACCATTAATTATTAGAGTATCTCTATCAATCGAATGGAGTCGGTCTGGGGACTATGGACCCAATAATTGAGACTCCAATAAATACAAACAACTAACTAAAACTCTTTAGTTAGAACTTCGATTTATTAATTCCGAGGTTACTCCACTAAAAACCCAGAACTGCACTCCTGAAATTATTAGAATAATTTACTCGGTGAGTTGCCCATTGATATAATCATTTCATGAGATTCGACCCTCCAGATTGGTTCATGATTTGAGTTGGTGAATTTATCGTTTACCACTCAGATCATATCTTGTTCATTAAGTACCATTGATTCACTAGTGAATAATTCATTTACGATCTTGATCATAAATGTGCGCGCAATTGTTCGATTCCAGAATCAACACATTAAGGGAACCAATTTTAACTTCCTTTATATCAGAAGCTGGATTCCATATCTATGAAACCCCATTCCCCAATGATCATGTTTCGGACCTCCAAAATGCAAGTGTTTAGCCCAGATCAATCATGGACCGTAACGAACAAATCAAAAGACCCGTAAACATAACCTAGGGGTCTGTGGCCACTCAAGATTGAGATTGATTCTCATATGATCATCTTATGACTTCGAGACGAGTATCGTAACGGTACTTAAATGACACTTCGGAATCGAGTCGGTCCATGTCCTATATAATCTAATTATATAGAATGCTTCCACTTAATGTCACCACACCGACAACCCAGATAAGGTTATCGCATCCAATATGTCAGTGGACCACATATGTGATTTCGGATCAAGTCACCCACTCTTGATCAATCACGGACTCATTTAAACATATTAACCAAAATTCTAATCCTTTGTATATAACAAACTTATATACTAGAATTTTAGTTACATAATATATTACGGATATTGATGAATATTTATGAATAAAATAAAGTCTCAAACAATTCATGAAAAAACTCTACTTATTTTATTAATCGGCAAATTCAAAATAACAAAACTAGTCTCCTTTTTGGGCACTACTCTAACATAAGAAACAAAAGATCTTAGCTTTCAACAAGAGGCAAAATCTTAGTGAGGAAGAGCTTTGTTCAAGCGAAATAAATCCGAATTTTAGAATTTTGAATGGAATGTAATTGTGGTGTGGTTATCTATATAAGGAGTTACAAATTGGAATGAGTATAATCCAAGTTTTTATTAAAAAAAAAAAAGTGTCTTTGTGAGTTCTACACTCTTAATACTCAACAACTTATCAAGATTTTCCGAGCAAAGAATTCTTGTGGCATTCAAACTTGACTTATCAAGTAGCTTATCATCACCATTTATGACATCGTCCAATTCATCCTAACCAATGTTCAAATCAAATTTCTATCTATTTAATTACCATAATTAGACGACTCGAATCAAATCAAATCATGATCTTAGTTCCGACCCAAAAGTTGTTCCTCCTAAAAAATTGTGGCCAAGAATATTTTTTAAGTTATTCAATGTAGAGCAAAAGTTGAAGGTGGTTTTGAAGCTCTATACTCTAGGTATATATGAACCCAACAATTGTTCCTCCTAAAAAATTGTGGCCAAGAATATTTTTTAAGTTATTCAATGTAGAGCAAAAGTTGAAGAAGGTTTTGAAGCCCTATTGGATTAGAGACAGTACTGGCAACTGAACATCATTTCAAAATATCAATATATGTGTGCGAGTGCTTATTAAATCAGCGATACTTGAACGTTACAGAAGAGAATTATTGGTTTTCTCCAACTCCCTAATCACAAATAAAGGATCTTTGCATTTAAACGGTGACATGCACCACATGAGGTGTGGTTGTAATATTTTCCGATATTTCTCGAAACTTCGCATATACACAACACCCAATTTTTATTTGTGTACTTCAAGAAATCTGAATTTTTGATGCTCTGATGGAAGTTTCATCCATGGTGCAAACATGAATAAATTGACATCACTAAAACAAAAATGGGACGAATAATGATATTGGAGAAAGAAGGAAAGAAAAGATAAGTCCCAAGGAAAGTAGATTAGACATTATTGTCAATCTGAATTACCTTATTATACAAATGAATCCATAAGTTCATGGAAACTTGAAAAAAGAACATGCCTAATTGAACTAATACAAAAATTTGTATCATAATTTTAGAAACCAAAAAAGCCATTTGACATCCCCACCAGTAACACCAACTCCAAAAAGAATCAAGTTCCAAAGAGAAATCAAAGACTCACTTTAAAAAAAGACCCAGGAAGCAAATTCTGCCATGTATGAAGAACACAAGATTATTGCTCAACCCGAAAACCTAGTACAACAAGTATCTTTATTAAGTCAATCCTACTCGAACCGAGATCCCAAGTCATCTGCAATCTGCACCAACTGCTTCGAGGATGGACTTGAAGCCGTCCCTTTCTAAGCACTCTGCCAATTCAGCCTACGAAATATTAACAGAAAAACGACAGAACAAGATCAGCACAAACAAACTGCAGCATAAGATGCTATGCCTTACCATAAATATGATCTGTTATGGTTCAGGTTTTAATAAGTTATAAGAACTTGTCTTCTCTCCAGCTAAAATCTTGGACAAATAGTGAATACATAATCCATATTTACTCTCATGGTTCCTTATCAAACAAGAAAGAACAATTTGTGACATCCAAAAGATTTTAGTCGTCTTCCAAAAATGCATATTTTCGAATTCTTTCATTGGAAAATTCAACCAAACAAAATCAAAATTGGCTTCTTTCTACATATCCTAAACCCAAAGCCCATAATGAAAGCGAACACCCAATTCTCTAGCACAAAAAAATTTCATTCAGATATGAAACCTTTTTTTTTTTTTCATTTTGAAGCATGCATTAGAAAATACCTTGATCTGGGGAATGAGAGCGGGCCCGCCGTAGGCAAATGCTGTATATAGCTGAACAAGAGTAGCTCCAGCTCTTACTTTTTTATATGCATCCTCCCCGCTGAATGAAAAGTCAAGAAACCCGGATTAAGGAGACAATATCTTTTCAAAAATGCACAGCTTTAGGAGAGAAATTTAGACAGCATCAGTGATACTAATGATCAATGGTCTTCCAACTTTACCTGCTAACACCCCCGACGCCTATTAGAGGTATCTTTCCCTGGTAGCACAGACAATGAATGAAAAAAAGTATCAGCTTAACTAGCAAATTAGTGGAAACAAGTAAGAAAGTTAGCAATTAGAGAAAACAAACTGTACCTATGCATGTACATAACAGTATATGGTTGCCATGTTCATTAGATTAACTGCTACTATGAGCTACATTACATGGACTCTGTAGCATGAATATCGATGCTCATAGGTTAAGAATATTTATTTCCAACCCCACATTTTAAGAGTATAGACATGGTCCTGGGATAGACCAGAATTAGGTAATAACAACACTCACAAAATGAATGGTGTTGAAAACCGTCAGATTAAGAATCAGCCAATAGAGTATTTTGGAATCAACTTTGTCTCTCATCAAGTGGGCTTACAAATTAGCAAATTGTATTCGTTATAAAATAGGAAACTTACCCTCGTCAATTTATACATATCCTTCAACAAATCGGTAGACATATTGAAAAGTGGCTTCCCACTTAATCCACCGGCTTCTGCAGCCACTGGATTTTTATTGACGGGTTCCGGTCTTGAAACCGTTGTATTGGATATTATCTAGCAAACCAAAATTTAGGAGCAAAAACACAAATAAAGTTTAGTAGTAGTTAAAAGCTAGACATGTTCACATGACATCAGAAAAACTATTATATCTACAAAATTCATCAAATAGATTTTACCATAACAACACTGAAATATTTCACATTTCCCCTTTTACCCAAGCATCCATCTGGGCTATTTAATGACCTTGTTTGACACTGAATTTTGTATTTGCAGTTATTTCCAACAAAAACTAGAAGGTTTTTTGTTTTCTTTTTTGTTGATTTCAATCTTTTGCTCAGAAATATGAATGCAAAGTAACCAAGTGTGACCCATCTCAGTCTGCAAGGAATTGCAGAAAACTTATATCTCACATTACTAATGACATCTTTCTTTTGCTGACATTTTAAACCTTTTTTCTTTCTAATTTTGTCCCTCTTTTGCCCATTTAAATTTTTATAAGTATGACTTCACCTATAAAATTTGAAATTTTTAACCAAATGTTTCTTTTGCCCAACAATTTTTTTTAATACTTACTTTCACATACAATTTTATCTAAAGTTTTATTAGTTTTAAGTTTCATTTTTAGTTGCACTCCACTTAACAAAATTCCTAGATCTGTGCCTGCCAAGAGTGATTCACCTAGATCTGTGCCTGCCAAGAGTGATTCATTGGCTTTCAAAATGACTGAGCATGCTTATTATAGCAAAGTATGCATGTAAGCACTCCAGATATCCCTTATGACTCTACCATTTACATATTTAAGTCTCCTCATGGCTAATCAATTGATATTAATAAGTCCATTAAGAAAGTAAATGAAAAGAGCAAAAAAGCATGTGATACAAGGAGTACATACCAATCCATCCAAACGAAGGGCTATGGCAACCTAAAAGCATTAAAAAGGAAAAGCACATCAAGGAAAATTAACATGAAGTACGAAAGAAAGAAAAATGAAAAACAAAGAAAGCATAATGAGAATCATGTGTACATACTGCTGCGATATCTTCGAGGTCCTCTTTGGACAAGTCAGGAGCTATTTTCACAAGCAAAGGAGGCGGGCCCTCATCACCCCACTGCATTTCGTCACGAGCAGCTTGGACCTTGATGAATAGCAAATATTGAATTAGCACCTCATCAGGAACAATGTTCAACAACAATCGTTGGTGATACGTGTATGCATTACTGTCCATACCTTCTTCACTAGATCCTTCAACTGCTTTCTTCCTTGAAGCATGCGCAACCCAGGGGTGTTAGGTGATGAAACATTAATCACCTGAATAAGGTAATAAAGCATTGTCAGATTAATGCAATTAAATTTAACCTAAACATTGGGTGGTGAAGACAGGGGTTGCAGATCATGAATTAGTAGAAGAACCATTTCTTTTCCGAGAATAAAGGATCAATAGAAAATAACTAAAATGCAAATCAAAACCAGGCAAAAAAAAAATCTGTTCTTATAAAATTATAAACAAATTATCATACGTTTGTTAAACAATACCAAATTTGTTCTACCACCAAGTTTGCCTCAACTACCTCAAGTACAGTTTTCTAAGTTTGGCCAAACAATTTGATACACAATTTTACATGATTTACATATTCTTAGCAAGTAATCTATAATGAAATAAAGGGAAAAAATAATTGGAATGACTACTACGTGTGCCAATAACAAAAATTTACCAAGTAATCGGCATACTGGGACAACGTATGTACTCCTTGAACATAATCTGCAGCAGCATCTTCACTTGTCTTATTTTTCCCGAGATTCACACCCAAAATTCCAGGGCCAGCCTTGCCTCCCTGTTTGACTTCATCATTAGAGGAAGGTGAAGCGCTTGAAGTTTCATCCAACTTCCTCTTACCATGCTGAGCACCCAATCGCTTTGCGACAACAACAATTCCTTCGCTATTAAAGCCACACCGGTTGATGATAGCGCTGCCAAGATAAAGCAATTTTTCAGCAAGTATATCTAGAAGGGAAAAAAAAAATTTATCACGCCAAAGCAATCAGACTTCAGATCATAAGTTTCACAATTGAATGCACGTTTGCAAGAATTTAAAGGTGACAAGAAATTTGAAACAACTAGAGCATTTCTAATGCAAGGACATGATACAGAAAGAATAAGGATTAACTCTTACCCTTCCTTGCGCAATCTGAAGATTCGGGGCTTAGGATTACCCTCCTGTGGAACAGGGGTCACAGACCCGACTTCTACAAAGCCAAATCCTAAACCAAGTAAACCATCAATAGCCTCGGCATTTTTATCAAACCCAGCAGCAAGACCAATTGGGTTGGAGAATTTTCTTCCCCAAACTTCTAACCCTAAAATTGGCAGATCGGGCCTCTTCTCCCTCGGAACCCAACCACGAGCTGCAGCTGAGACGCCTAGTGTGTGTGCAAACTCTGGATCGAGTAGGGCAAAGAAAGGATTTACCAGTTTTGTAGCAGAAAATAGCCAGCCACTGGATAAGTTTGATACTCAAAAGTTAGCAATAAATGTCACTAACCTAAAAACTTTACAATCTACAAATACACAGATAAGTTTACAAACAGAGGTAATATTCCTACGAAGTGAGAGACGTCAAATTCAAAGCAAAAGGTCATAAAGCACATCAGTTTCAAATGAAGACAAACAAAATCATTTAGTAGTAGTTCATACTAGAGCGAAATTACAAAACCTCAATAGCTACGTAATAGTTTTGCACGCTTGAGTACCATCAGAGATGTTTTCAGGAGTTAAGAGAGTTGTTGAGTATCGAAGCCAAATTGAACACGCATTACTAACAAAGTACAACTATTATATATGTGCTCTCATTTTCTTAATCTTGTACATACTTGCAATCAGCGAGAATAATAGCCAATAGAATATGTAGAGCAACTATTTTGCTTGCCTACATGAATGCTCTAGAGAATCCCACAATAATAGGAGAACCAGTAAAACTACTTCTTCTTTTTATTTTTATTTTTTATTTTTATTTTTATTTTTTAAAAATTGATAATCTGGTAATAGAATAAGCAGAACTTTTAGATATAGAATTGATCAAATATTGTAAAGACTAGATGAAATAAGGTACCAGAAAGTTGCTTCGTCGACTGTACTAACATAAGCTCCACCGGCTATAACTAGGCCGATTGTGGCTCCTGTCAGTAGCCTCCCCTACAAGTTCAAATTACGACTCATTTAGAATCAGACACGAAATGTCCTTCAATAACAGATCATACACTTAAATTTCAGCAGAAATGCTCCATAACATGCATCAGGCAAGATATAGAGATATATGTGTCATCGTTGAGAAACGCCAAGGAAGACATATGCAACAATATTAGACGTTGAACTTTTCAAATTAGAGTAATAGATTTAAAAATAAATAATAAAAAGTACAAAGGTACTTTATTCAAGCTTGGTTGAAAATGAACCAGTAAGAGTTTGGATTTCCCTTCTCAAAGCAATGCCCTTTTTATTTTTTGGTTTGCTTTTTGCTGGAAAATGCAAGCACTTCCTTAACAATTCTTCTCAATTCCCCAAAGTTAGAAACTACCAATAATTTAAAACTTCTTTTAGAAAAAAAAAAAAAACAAAACAAAAAAAAAAGTCAAAAATGTGTTTCTTATATTTAGCTGCAAATAGAATACATTCCAAGTACAAGCAAAGTTTTAAACTTTACACTAACACTGTCCAAACAAAATGAACAACACTATGACTGGTTGAGTTTCAATGCCATAGAGTAAACGAAAATTTCCCTAAAAAATGCAAGTACTCAATATTACCCTATAGCCTATTACAAACATGAAAAAATACAAATCAAACAAACAAACTAACTAATTGAGATGAAGTTAGCCTATTTTCTTTATTGACCACCCAAAAAGCTTGGTTGAAATTGCACTAAAAATAGTCTGTACATGGGTTCTCAAAGGAATCTACTTTTAACAACAACATTTATGAGCTTCTCAATGTTATGAAGGGCCTTTTAATGGGAAACCAAAAAAAAAAAAAAAAAGAACTTGTCTCTATAACTTCAGAAAGTTCTCAACTTTACACTACCACCATTGGAACCCAATAGAAAGAAATCCTCCATTAATAACGCAAAAAATAAATAAATAAAACAGAAATGAAAAGAGAGAACATACTTTCTTGGAAAAATGAGGGATTTTTGGAACGGTTTCAGAGGCAGAAGAGCAATGCCTAGAGCTTCCAATGGGACTCGAAAACACCCTTTTCTGAGATAATAAATCCCTGTATAATCTCCTACAGGCCCTTGAGGCCATAATAACTTGCAAGATCGATTAACAAGCGAAAAAAACACACACCTCACTAAGGGGAAAAAAAATAAAAATAAAAAATAAAAAGGCCAAACCACAGAAAGCAACGCCCAAAAAGCACTTCCTAAATGAAAAGAATCAGAGAGAAAGGTTAAGGCGCTCTCTCGGCTTTGGTGAGTACTTGCGTTAAAGCTCAGCAAGGTCTCGGCTTTCAATGGCTTCGGTTTCAAAACGTGTTAGTGTGTTCAGTGTATATGGTTATGCTTATGGACTATGGTACTCTACTCTGGTGGCGGCGTGGCAAAATATTGATCCAAACCCACATAACCATCGGACCTAGTCGGGTAATTAGTTATTTCGACTTTTTGAGCTATTATTAGAGCTATGAGGTTTGTTGCGGTCAGACGCGATCTCGGCCGTGCATTATCGTGAGTCCCATTGTGCATCTTATGTGGGCCCACTATGATAGTTTGCTTATATTGATCAAACGCGTCTGATCATAGAGAAATTTTAAAAATATTGACTCATCACCATGACGATTAGATCATTCAATTTTTTTTTTTTTTTTTACTTTTTGAATCCTAAATTTTAAAGAGGAACGATTGGAAATATAGGTCAACTAGTACTCAGCGTTTAAAATTATAATTTGAATTTGTAAAAATTAAAAAAAAATAACTCTAGTCCAAATATTCAACCATAAAAAATGACAATAATGTCATTTTCAATTGTTTTATTTCTTATCTAGACTTAGCAAAATGCATAAGGATAATGAAGGTTACCCTACTTAGAACTCGCAAAACAAGAAAGAAGTGAGACCCCACCCATTTGCTCTTACCTTCATTTTAAAAGATAGGATCCATATAGAGAGTGTAAGGTTTTAGATTCACTTATTCTTTTTAAAGTAAAAGAGAGTATACCTTTTTATCCTCATCTACACTATTTAAGGAATTTTTTATTTTATTTTTCCCCATACCAGTAGGGTTTATCCACATAGGGTTAAGGCCTTATAGTAAGCCAAACCTACAAGTAAACATGCTTACCCTCCACTAGTTGCAACGACTAAATTTTTTTTTTTCTTGTCTCCAACCCTTGCTGGTAGGATTTATCCGCATAAGTCAGCGGGTAAGCCATGCCCGCTTATAACCATAAGGGTAACGCCTATCCTCTAACGGCTAAAAGGTGATTTTCAACTTTTTTTTAAACAATTCTCCTTTTTTCGTAGTTTCTCAAGTCAAAAAAATTTAAAACATTTTAGTGGGAAAAGTAAATAATTTTTGTAGGAAATGAAAAATTATTGTGGTTTTTAATTAATTGCAAAATTGATGCAATTTCAATGGTATTAAACAAATGAAATTCCACTACATTGCCATAAAATTTTGGCTTTTTCAATTGGTCTTTTTATTATAAAATTTTTTTTATTGTAAAGGATTAATTATGGCTGATAATTACAAATCCTATAAATATGATACTAGTAAAAAAAGATTAAAAAAAATTGGAAATAAAAACGAGTATAAATAAAGCACCATTCTTTTTTCATTATTGAATTTGTTGCCTAGTTAAAAACCCAACAAAGCAAAATCTATAAGGAAAAAATCATGGTTGGTTAAAAAGAGAGCGGCTTATAGTACAAAGAGAATTACACACATGAAGAGAATTACCCAACTATGAAATTTGTTTGCTAGCTCGGCGTTCATGGCGGCCATTGTGTTATGCATCTTCATGGGTGCGAGCTCTCAATCCTTTGCTAGTGTAAGGATTTCCACTATCTTCGGTGTTAGTAATCAACATCATTCATCGAAGATGCGGCCAATGTTGTTGAAAGTGGACTTAGAAGAAACGGTAGAGACACGCATCGTTAAAACGTCCTGGGATAGTATGGACAACATTGGGAATTGTGATTTATGTTTCATCCAACCCATCAGTTGGTCGAGGTTGTTTGACGTTGCATCCTTGAACTTCGTCTCTAAATACGACCGCAGCTCGTTGCAGCCCAAAGGAGTTGCGGGGCCCTTTGATGCTGATTGTTGCCGTGGTACCTCTATTCTACCTTAGTTGTACCTAATCTCATAATTCATGTATACATCATAAATTCTTTCTCTCTTGTCATTGAGAGTGTTAGTGTATTCAACTTTTACATTATCGGTGACAATTTCTAGGAATGTCTTTAACCCAGTTAATTCGACCTAGGATCTAACACAGTTACAAAACTGTAAATATATGAGATAGAGTAAAGATACTTCTTCAATTTCTCTAACATTACTGATACAGGATAACCTAAAGTCTCTTGTTACGCATATGCAGCGAAGAAGTTGCTCATTTCTTCCAAGGAATGTAAGCTAACTGAGAGGTAGACGTAGAAACATATGACAAGTTAATACTTGTATGGTAAAAACACTTAAGAAAATTTGTGCCAACAACAGGAAACCTCACAATGCTCGTCCATCAGTACAATGCCACGTATTTTTGTGTTGTACCACATACTAAAAATATCTTGATATTTTAGTAAGGAGTCCAAGATTATGTAAGTGGAATTCCACCTAACGAGCATGTATAGTTCAATTATCCTTTTAAATGGTTGAATCCTCTTGTTGTCCTCATTCATCCAAAGATTGAGTTGACACATTAATTGGATGTTTGTTGACAATCTCCCTTAGGCCATCATGCACAATTAAGTTGACGATGTAGATTGTGCAGTCTTGGTGTAGTAGTTGCCCGTCCGCTTGTTGGTACAAGCCTTCCTTCAATATAGGCACCACCCTATCGTTGGACGTTGTGGGGGGCAAAAGTTTTGAAAGACTTATTGTACGCAGATTCGTTCCAATTTCACAATTAAAGACTTCCCTAGTAAAGTCACCTTTAATGTAGAGGGCGAAAGTTTTGATGCGTACGGCAAAGAAGAAAAGTGACCCAAGTCCACACTCAAAGGCTTCTCGGGTAGAGTTGCCTTTTAATGTGGGGAGTTGTTCGTCAAATTGGGCTTCAATCTAGTACGACAGTGGTCTTGGATAAGGCACTGGTTTTAGATAAGGCATTGGATTTGTGGATCGTCAACCCGATTCAACAAGCTAGCAGTAGTATCCCCACAGTGAGATGCTAGGTGGTGAACTAGAGTGACAACCACGAAGAGAAGCACACATACCCTACGCTATGTGAGTCAGTATCTGCAAGAAATGAAAAGACAAATGGGTTGTAGAAAAGGGAAAATTGCAAAATCAAGCCAATCTGATGGCCAGCTATTAATTTATACCCCAAACTAGTTCAGCCCCGTTTACTTTTTAATTTTCCTATTGCATTGACGAAAATACCCTTGTATTTTGGGTTTCAGAAACCCTAACTCATTTAATTTCCTTCTTCTTCTCTCTAATCGGTTGTTCTCTCATCCAGCAAAAAAAAAATCAGTTGTTTCTCCCTCTAGCTCTCTCCGATCGTACCTTCATAACAACTCTCTCCGAGTTCCGATCACCGATCGTCGCGCAACCTCTCTCTTTGGCCACTCTCTGTCACAAACTAACTCTCCTTGGGCACGCTCTGCCATCTCGTGCTCTGCCAGAGATTTTCTTTCCGTTTCTGTGCTCTCATCTTTTCATTGTTCTCCAACAAAGTGTTCAAGGTTTTTATCTTCTCTTCATTGTTTTGCATTTTAGAAAAATTTGATTTTGTTGTGTTGGTTTTCACCTACGCTAATCCTTTCCATTCCGTGGCTTTTGAATACGAAGTTCTTGTAAGAAGTAGTGCTATATTATAGCCACGACTAACTATGCAAATTGATTATTAAGAGAAATTCAAAACCCAAAAATATAAATGTATATGTATAAAATCATAACAAAGAGAGACCACAAATTTGCACTTGTTGGACAAAGCTTAATTTCTTCCTATACAAGGTTGGGTTTTGTTTTTTGTTTTTTTTGTTTTTTGTTTTTTGTTTTCCAAGTAGTTTACTTTTCTCTGCATTTCATAGATTCTATTAGTTGATTTTTCAAGTACTCTTGCTGTAGAAGAACTAAAGTTAGAACAAATCCCTATACAAGAAAACAAAATGAAAACTAAGTCAATTCCACATTGAAAACAATGGCAGCTAATCGTAGTATATATGATCGTGGTAGCTTGTCTTAGTTGTATAGAATTCTAGCAATTTGCAGTTATATCTCTGCTATAATTTTGTTGGATATGTAAATTGTATATAGCGGTGAGTTAACCAAAGAACATATATCGATCTTGTCAAAACTAAAAAGGCATTCGGTCCCCTTATGATCACATGATATAAATTTTTATTCTTGTACAAGCTTGCTTTTTTTAGTGTAGTTTTTTCGAATATTTATTAACAAGCTTTGCCAATGCTTATATAGAAATTTCAGTTTAGATTATATCTAAATTGATTGTCAGAAATTTAAATCTAAGTTAATTGTCAGAAATTTAAGTCTTAGTCTAACATATATAAGGTGGTGTGAGTATCCGTGTATTCAATCTTTGTAGTGTTTGTATCTTTTGTAACAGAGCATGTAATGACCTAATTTTTATCTAGTTTAATTTTATAGACTTAATAATTGGATTATTTTATCCAATTCATTAAGTAAAGATTAAATAACAAAGTCGTATATAGGGTATAATACTATAATTATTGATAATATTCAATAATATTGTATTACCATGGAAACTAAAATTTCATGTAAAGTTAAGGTACATAATTAATAAATTGTGTACTTGAAAGTTTAATTAGATAATGTACATATGATAATTAATATATGTACATAATGATTATTTATATTTAGATTAATAGTAACATGAGATTAAATCTCATGGAAAACTTGATTTAGGTGGCACAAGACAGTATTTATGTACATAGAAAAATTTATGATTATGTACATATTTTCACCTAATTCTATGTAATGAAATAACACTATTATTTTTATGTACAACTTAAATTCTAAGTCAAACCTATTCAATGGGACATATGCCCCATGTCTATATTTTATAATATTGTTGCTAAAAAATATATATAATATTAAAAAAAACAGAAAAAATGGAGAATTCGGCAACAAATATTCATAAGTAATGATTTGATATATATATATATATATATATATAAGTGTGTGTTACGTGTGTGGGTGGAGGGAAGACTACATTTTTGTGCAAGAATATCATAATGAATTGAAGAGTTCTTTTACTAGAGACAAATTACAATGATGGCATATTATCCTCTTCTACACTCCACTTTAATCAATTGTAGCACCAAATAATGTTTTAGACTTGTGATAAAGGAATGGTCAAACTCAAACCTACTATTCACTATGTCTTAAAGCTATACTACATACATGAAAGACAAAGTATTCCTCTCTTTGTGTGTATGGCCGGACTAACCATTGCTTGAGTTTTGATTTTTGATTTTATTTTAAAAAAAAAACAAGAAGAAAAAAAAAAAAGAAACAAGTCACATGCACACTAATGTAGATGTGTAGTCATCATAAGAGCACAAGAGCACCATTTCTTCCTCTTAGTTCACTCATTCACGCCAACTCACTTCACCAACTCTCTTTTTATTTATCCAAAAGAGAGAAAGTACTAGCATTTGAGCTCTAATACTTTAGACTTGTAGAAGTAGATATTCATCATCTGAGATAATATTTCTCTCTTACTCTCTAATCTCTACTTCAAAATACAATACCTTTCTTCTCATTTCTCTCTTCACTTCCTCAAACGAAAATCTCATAAACTCTTCTATGAGACTTTTTAATCTAAGTGTATTCTTGAAATAAAATCAAGACAAGAAAAGAGCTTAATTTTTGGTAAGTTATGCTCTTGACATTCATGATTTTTGTCTTTATATTTTTTTTTAATGTAGTTCGACGACTAACTTTTACTCTCTTATTTGAGGTGTTTATCTTCATGTTAAGATGGAGATTGAGAGATAAAGGAAGAGCAAGATTAGAAAATAAAATAAACAATTTGGGAGGTGCTTTAGAGAGGTATAAAGTTTAGCATTTTTGCATGACTTTCTTTTAGTTGTCCTTTTATGAATCTCTAAAGAAAAATATTATCTTTATTTAATGTTAGCTTATTAGTATGTTTAATATTCTCATGTAGCTAAATTGTTGATTTGAATGAACAAATTAGTTTTAGTCATGTATAAGTATGAAAAATAACTAGGACTAAATGACTACATGCATGATAACTATGTGAAGCTTTTACTTAAAAAAAAAAAAAGGTGGTATGACATGCAATGAAAATATCTTATTATAATTATTTATATGTCTAAATCATATTTTAGACATATATGTGTGTAAATTTATTCAAGTACGGATGATTTAAAATAAAGAACATGACCAAAAGGAAAATAGTGTCTAAAAGACTCATTTTAGGTCATTTTTATAAAATCTATAAGTACCAACTAATTAGAAGCTAAATATAGCTTGGTCTACAAAATAGAATTTATAGATAATTATTATAAAACAAATTTTATGAAGAAGGTCTTCAAAAATAAAAGATAAGTAATGTTTAAGAAATGAGATTTTTCTATGCCCAAGTTTTAAGTGGACAAAAGAATATTTTTAGACCTTTGGTTACAAAATCTCTATTTCTGTTCTATTGGAGTCCGAATCTTGTCTTGGATATAAAACAAGAGATTTAGATCTCAGAAAGTGGAGCAAGTTTCATGTTTTGAGTTTTTCCATAACTCACCTAAAAATATACATTAAGATGAGAAATATTTAAGGTGTTATAAAATATAATTGATTCACTTAGAACTGAGTCTAGACTTGAACTACAAAGTTTTTGGAAATGAAAAATAAAGCACTTTTTATTGCGACCTTATATCCAGATTAGACCCCTATAAAAAGTTATAGAGTAATTACAAAAATACCCCTAACTTTAACTAAGAATTTGAAGGGGAAGATGGTTGAATTTGATTTCAACCTAGTAGAAAAAAATATTTATCTCAGTGAATAGAGTAATAGAGAAAAATATCTTCCAAAATTGATTTGGGGTAAAAATGTCAAATATTTTATATTTTGGGCCAAAAGTGTAAATTTCAGAAAATACAAGGACCAATCTGCAAAACGTCAGATTTTGACTGAAAAGGCAGAATTTAATTCTTATTTGTGATTGTCAAGTCTTCAAAAATTATCATTTGTGAAAGTCTATTATTTTTCCCTTAAGGGTATTTTGATCACTTTGATATTTTTATGACAAAGTATCCAAAAATCAAATTGATGCTTTAGATGAACCAAATGAAAAATTAGTTAAATGTTAGCAATACTATAATGTATTTAGAGTTCATCAAAGTTACAAATGAACATTTTAAGTTCAAAGAGTTTAAAAAAATAAACTTTTCTACATACATGAATGTTTGGGTCATCTAAGTCCCAAATATATAAAATGGACTATGTTGGACTAATACCCAACTAAAAATAGTTAGTGGGCTGAAAATTAAGATTTGTAAACTTTATGAGCATAAACTTTTTCAAAGGTAGTTAGCTAAATGTGCAAATTAGCTTAAAGGTCAAACCTATTACTTTTAAAAGTAAAGTGATTTAAGCAATGCTATATGATCAAGTAGTTATCACATTTATATAACTTGGTAATTAAATTATATAAATAAATTAACTTAATGCCTAGATAAAGAATTATTTATTATAAGAATAATTATTAATTAATTATTCTTGTGATTAGTTTCAATGATCAAATGTGATAAATATGAGAAATCAATCATATTCAGATAAATTAACAAGACCAAGTTTATTTAGTAAATTAATTAATTATTTGATAATTAATTAATTAATTAATTAACCACTCTAGAGTTAGTAAGAGATTAGTTATTAACTAATCTAAAGAGATTAAGTATAGTTTATGAAATATATTGATTGATAATTAATTTCAATTAATAAGTTCTACGATGCAATTAATTGATTTCTTGATAATCAATTAATTTAGACTTAAAAAGTTATTTTAGAGATTAATTGAATAAATTAATCTATTGATATGAGACCATGTTAATTGATTAATTTAAAAGTGATTAATCAATTTTGAGTGTATTATTGAATGCTAAGAATAGCAATAGCTCAATTAAAAAGAAAGCTAAATAGTTAGTTAATGCGTGATTAATATAGTTTCTAATCAGACATTGTTCACGTAATGTAAGCAGGAGATATATACGATCTGAGCATTAAGCAAATACATTACATTTATTGCAAGGATACTAGGTGAGTACAAATCTCACCTACAGCAACGAATAGTTTTCAAAAGATAAAACTATGTCATGATGATGTGTTATGTTTCCCAATTTGTTATGCTTTGAAGTTATGTGATTTATGTGTTATATATTTATAAGTTAAGCATAGTTTAATGAGTTTTATTTATGGAATGATAATATTATACGTGCTAAGTTTTAAAATGGATTGGCACATATTTCAAGTGATGATGATGTTTAAAGAAATAGAAATCAGTGCATCTATCATGTTGCTTTATTATTTAAGCATATTCATGAGCATTACAATTTACCATGCTCACTAAATATAAAGATGAGGCTAATATGTTTTTAAAGATTAAGGTGTCGTACCACCCTCCACTCAGGTGAGGTTTAATGAACGAAAGTTTTATGACTGTGGTAGTTGAGGACTTCGCGAACCTCAGCTTTCCACTGGTCGCGCGCACTCGGTACGTACACAAAAGGGGATCCCACTAGAAGAAAATGTTTTCAGTAAAGTATTCATAATGAAGCATAATTGGGCATTCATTCATGGCATATATTTTGTGAGAATTATATTTGTACTTACTGAGCGTCAAGCTCATTCAAGTTGTTCGTGCTGTAGGTACGAAACCTGCACCATGATTTAATGATGGATTGGATGGGCAGCAGTGATGAGTGCGCAGGTGAGGGAAGTTTGGGCATACCGCACAAAAGTCTTCCGCTAATGTTTGAAAGATAATTTTCTATGATCTTTGAATATTTTCTATGATCTTTAAAGAAGTTTTGATTATTTTGCTAATAGTCTTTAAAGCTCTTTTGAAGCTTGATAATTACCTTCAATTTAAATGATTATAATATTGGTATGTACCAAATAAATACTACGTATAGGATTTTTCGTCGTTTTAGAACTTTCATATACAAGCTACTTTCTTATAAGTGTTTTTCAAAAGCTTTACTATTGCTTAATATTCTAAATAATTAATACTAAGATAAAGTCTTGCAAAAGTAGGAAAAAAAAAAGATGTGGCTTTAAATTAAGTATTACTATTAGCAAACACATTTGTATATTGTTTTAAGAAGCAAGTTTTCAAAAAAAACTTTATCTGAAATTTTGAGAACTAGGTTTTAAAGATAAAAGTTCATGAAAAGTAACGGTCCGAAAAGTCGGGTCGCTACAGTTGGTATCAGAGCGGTTATCCTGCCATCCTACTTCGCATCATCACAAGGCTGCCACGTCTCAATCCAAGCAAGTTACTTTTATTTTAGCGCGATAGTTAGATTATAAATTTTTAAAACTCTAACCACAATCGTGATGCATTGCTGATGAAGACTAAAGTACCTGGGTAATCTGCCTCAATTGATCAACAAAGATCGTCACATCGACAATTAAGGGAAGAAGGCCATCAATAAAGCCTAATTATTAAACCATTTACAACAAGTCACGCTTAATGGTCACACTTACAAATCTCCAAATCAGGAAGGATCAACTTGACTAAATATCGCAAGAAGAAGCCTATTACAATAAACAAGAAGGATCGACTGTAACAACAACCTACGGAAGATTGTTCAATCACCTACTCACCAATCCTTAGGATCAACGAGTCTCAAGATGACAACAACAAAGGTGTAAATGGAACCTCATTCATCTCAGCACATGTGGCAACTGCGAAGAAAGATCAACGAGTCTCAAGATGACAACAACAAAGGTGTAAGTGTTTTTCAAAAGCTTTACTATTGCTTAATATTCTAAATAATTAATACTAAGATAAAGTCTTGCAAAAGTAGAAAAAAAAAAGATGTGGCTTTAAATTAAGTATTACTATTAGCAAACACATTTGTATATTGTTTTAAGAAGCAAGTTTTCAAAAAAAAAATTTATCTGAAATTTTGAGAACTAGGTTTTAAAGATAAAAGTTCATAAAAAGTAACGGTCCGAAAAGTCGGGTCGCTACAGAGCAAGCTGTGTGATTTATGAGAAGCTAAAAGATACTTGCACAAGTGATCGTAAGGCTCCACAAAGGAGGGAGAAGAAGAAGGGACAAACGGCCATTTTTCGTATCTTTTGTACTTTTTGTATGAACTGTATTAATAGGAAGTGTTATAAGAAATTTCTTTTGTAAATTGATCAAGTAGCTGTGAAGTTGAAGTATAAATAAAACTCGAACTTTCTATTGTTATTACAAATGAACACAGCAATGCTTTTTATATTTTTTAGTTTTATGTATCCAAAGCTAATTGTTTTTATAATGATTAAAATGAATATGACAATTCTTTTTGTATGCATGTTTGGTTTCATTAACAAACTGATTTGGTAACCTGAGTTACCATTTGGTAATCCACCGAGTTACTATTTGATAATCTATTAGATTATTTATTTCGGTTGATTTTTTCTATATTATTTCTAAATACATTATATTTTATGACAATTAAAATGAACATAGCAATTCTTTTACACTTGTTTGATTTTATTAATAACTTGATTTAGCAATCCATTGAGTTGCCATTTGGTAACTCACGAAATTATCATTTGATAATGCTCGAGGTTATTGTCTAACTTTTTGCAACTTATTTCTAAGTACAGTATTTTTTTATGATAATTGAATAAATAAATACTCACGGAATATTTTTTTTTATTCTTGTATAGTAATTCTACTTTGGTGACCCACTGGGTTACCATTTGGTAACTCATAGAGTTACTACATGATATTTCGTTAGGTTATTAGATTTGTCTGTCTTTTTGTAGATTATTTGTAGGCATGTTGTTTTTCTATTACAATTGGAATTAATATATCAATATCTTTTTATTCTTATATGGCTTTATTAATAATTTACCAAATGGTAACCCAATGGGTTACCATATAATAACCTAGTGGGTTACCACCATCAAGTAATTCAGTAGGTTGCCATTCATATCCCAGTGGATTACCACCATCACGTAACTCAGTAGATTATTTAATGGGAACTCATTGGGTCACTATCTAGTAATTCAGTGGATTATCATTTTGTAACTTACGAGATTTCTTTGATAATCAACATATCTAAAGTACTTTATTTTTTTTATAACAACTGAAATGAATATAGCAATATTATTATATGTTTCTACTAACAATATGATTTGGTAAACCATTGGGTTACTATTTGGTAACCCACTGAGTTACCATTTGATAATCCACTAGGTTATTCATTTTGTTTGACTTTTTTACAGATTATTTCTAAGTACATTGTTTTCTATAACAATTGAAATGAATAGTATCAATATATTTTTTTGTCTCAAATGGTTTTATTCACAATCTAATTTGGTAGTTACTATTTGGTAACCCGTTGAGTTACCGTTTGGTAACTTATTGGGTTATTATTTAGTAACTTAATGGGTTACCATCATATAGTAACTCAGTGTGTTATTCATTAGTTACACGGTATTATTCTTACATACGTTAGAAAAGCTACTCTACCAAGCCAAGCAATTAGGCAATAGATATAATTATCATGTATGTATACACACACACACGTATGTGTGATTACTTACATATAAGAAAAAATATTTGATATTAAATACACATATATTCTCTTGATTTAAATACTTCAGTGATGATTCTTTTGGCAAAAAATAATTATAAAATATTAATTATTTAGTTTATTTTGATTAATTAACATCATAATAATTTATCTTTATTTAATAGTTAAGACTGACAACTTGTCTAGTCATTTTACTTCACTGTTCAGACTGATAATTTGCGTAGTCATTTTAATTTACTATTCAGACGGACAAATTGTCTAGTAATTTTACTTTACTGCTCAGACTGACAACTTGTCTAGTCATTTTACTTTCTGCTCATACTGGTAGCTTGTCTAGTTATTTGGAAAATTGCCTTGTCATTTAAATTTACTGTTCAGACTGACATATTGCCTAATCATTTTAATTTACTGTTCAGACTGACAACTTGCCTAGTCATTTTAATTTGCTGTTCAGACTGACAACTTGCCTAATCATTTTAATTTATTGTTCATACTGACAATTTGCTTAGTCATTTCTAATTCGTCGCGCAGATTGGCATCCTGCCTAGTCATTTTAGACTGACAATCTTTCTAGTCACGTTTATATTATTTTAGATTGACAACTTATCCAGTCAGTTTTACATTATTATTAGACTAATAATTCTACTTTTTACATAATTACTTTACTACTTTACCCAATAAAGCCATTTATATTGTCATTTTGGATAATCCTTTCTTAAGGTATAATTTAAATTACACGATTCTCTTTAATAAGCAACTTAGCGATTATATATACGCTATTAATTTCTTGTGTGATTATCATATTATTATTTAGAGTATTTTGCACTAGTGCCCCTTGAACTTTACGAGGTATGACAATCTGCACTCTAACCTTTTATTTTTGTTATTTTGCATCATATTTTCAAAAATCTTGGCAAATTACTATAAATTGATAATTTCTGTAAAAAATTTTGACGGAATGTGACACGTGCAACTCACATGATTAATTATTAAGGGTATTTGAGTCAAGTTACAATATATTCTCTCTCTTCTTCTTCTTTCTTCTCTTTTTATTCTTCTTCAAATAATCAAAATTTAAAGCTGTTAAGTTGAATGCTAATAATCACAGTATATTGATACTAATGATAAACATGACTCACACTGACTTGACTCATTAAATCTGATTTATTGTTATTCTTTTATAAATAATGCTGCAAATCCAGTTTGATTATTGATATTTGATACAAACAATCCACCACCGACACCTATCTGTCATCACCATCTTTACTTCTTTTTACTGCCAAAAATCATCTCCCTATCTCAAATTCCACTCATTTTCAAGTCTTTTAACTGTTTTCTTTGATACCCTAACACACATCAAATAGTTAGGTGTGTTTTTTCTCTTCTTCTTCCTCTTCATCTTATTGTGTTTTTTTTTTTTTCTTTCAATTATAAAAATATGTCATTTTGAGCACACCCAACAGGAAAAAATAAAATAAAATAAAAAATCAAAATCAAAACCTTTCTTTGTTTCTTTGTTTCTTTCTTTCTCAAAGACACCTTTTTTTTCTTTCTTTCTCGAATAGACATTTTTTGGGTACGTTTTGGCCCCTGTGGTTCTATGGCTTTTAGCCTCAAAATAAGAGATCTGAGTTTGTTATGAAATTCTCTAGAAATCTAAAGTGGGCGTTTCTGATTTTTCATATACAACCAAAAGGGGATTCTTTCTCAGACGGCCTTGCTTTCGCTTCTCCAAAGCGGAACCTATGACAACGCCGAGGGGAGGCCGTGTGAATGCCTGAGATTGGCCAGGGAATCGACGGTGGTGATGGAGTCGAGGGCATCAGGACCAAAGAATAGCTCGAGGAGCGCAGTAAAGTTCTCTTCTTTTTCTTTCTCTAAGTCTCAATTCGCTGCAGAGAGAGAGAGGAGCGACAATGGTGGCCAGAGGAAGCAGATCGAAGAAGGTGAAGACGCTTTTCCAGCAATTCGATGCAAACCACTACGGAGGTCCGAATAGAAAGAAAATGGTGGCGCTCGTGGTGGCGGTGAACCCTAGGGTTAAGTTAACCGATGAGCAGATCAATGCCATTCTCGACGAGATCTTTTGGACCTATGGCGAGAAAGGGCTAACCTATGATGGCCTGTTGTGGACCTACGACCACGGCGCGGACGACGTCGACCTCGATTTCAATGCGCTAAGATTGGAGCTAAGTTTTGACGAGGCCAAGGGCGTGTCAGTCTCCTCTGCGGCGTCGTTGTTGTCGATCACCGATGAGCGCGCTGTCAAGTCACAGAAGAAGCAGAGCACCGCCGCGTGGGCGGTGTTCGTGATGGACTTGGGCATTTTGCAGGAACGATTACGCGCTGTTCGTGAAGGAATTGGGTGTTTTACGGACCAGAGCTTCCGGTGAGGTTGGGTCGCCGGAGGTTGGGTGCGAATTTGTGAATTTTTTTTTTAAAGAAGAAAAATAAATAAGGTTTCAAAAAAAAAAAAGAAAAATAAATAAAGGTAAGATAGGAAGGAAGAAGAGTAAAATGACCTAAATGTCCTTCATAATAGGCCATGTGATACGCACATGGCAGATTCCGTCCAAAATTTTAACGGCAGTTATCAATTTGTATTGATTTGCCAAAATTTTTGAAGTCATGGTGCAATTTTCCAAAAATTAAAGAATAGGGATAAGTTGCCAAACACATGAAATTGAGGGGGCACGTGTGCAAAATACTCAATAAATTATCTCACAATTAAATTCACGTTATCTTATACACTGACGTATCATGACTAATATTCATGCATTTTATTCTACGAGTAAATAATCAATTCTAGTAACATCTCTAGTGATTAATAAATAAAAAACGACAAGTAGTGTTCTCCAACGAACCCGGGAACAAGCTTGTTTAGCATAATGTTAAATAAAATATACATGTTATAGCTAGTTGATTTATTAATTTTTATTCCTAAACGATTAAAGAGAATAACAATGGCATATATGTAGGAGTGTGTCTCTTATTTTCATCTGAGAGTGAGTTTCTTTTTGGATGATGACACGTAGAGTGTCAGGGCTAGCTACCCCACGAGTGAGTTATCGAGCTTTGACGTTACGAATAGCTCACATGCTTATACTCGGATGCACGCATTGGTACAGTGCCACATGGCCCAAAAGAAAAAATAAATAAATTTGAGTTGAGATAAGTTTTGAATTATTTTTAGAATCAGCTAAAATGAGAAATATGATGAGTATATTGTTGAGTTATGTTTTCAAAAAATCAAAAACTATTTGAGTTATGAGTGATATTGTTATTAATTATCACATTTTGCTTGTGATGAGTTTTGCAATAAAGATAAAGTGTCTTACTATAAGTTTCTTACATGTGCAGATTCGAGGGGTAAGGCCCATGCGTGACGTGGAGACTTGTTGCCGCGATGAGCGTGGCAGATGGTGTTGCCGATATAGTTTTGGATGTTTTGTGAAAAATTTAGAAATATTGCTTTAGTATTAAAAAATGCTATTATTTTATTAAGTCTAGATCTAGCAATTAAAAAATTATGTTTGTAAACTTTTGAAACCAAAGATAATTTTATACGAGAATTTCTATTTAATAATTTGTTATAAATATTTTCTGCATATATAGTAAAGTACTGTAATATTCCTATAATAAGTAAGGGGTCGTTACAAAAATCCTAAAGCCAAAGAATAATACATTTACCAAAAAGCCCCTAAAGACTTAATGACTGATTTATAACACAGATAGTAGAAATGTTGTTGGTGTAAATTTTAACCAACGTCATGATCCGCACCTCTAGGGTGTGATGCGGTAATGAAAAGTAAAATTTGGACGGAATATTAATCGGAAAAATAAAAAGACAGTTTTTTAAGTGGTTCGGCCCTCATACGGAGTAATAACCTATGTCCACTGTAAATTGTATTCTCATAATAATTTTCAACTAACCCCTTCTCTGTTATCCCATTCCCTTCTTATAGTTGAGGGGTTAAGGTTCGGAGAAGGAAACGCATAACGCACGATCCCTTAAATCTCGAGATTAATTAATGAATTAAATACACAGTAATGGTGCGGTTATTTTTCCCTAAAGACTCGGACATTTAATACTTAAACGGTTATATCAATCCCGAGTCTTATGGACTGAATTACAAAATATCCCACGACCGAGGCTGGAATATCAGAACAAAAAGAAAGACCTAACTACCATGGGTGGACTTCATCTTTGATCAGGGATCACCAGCTTCGCGGGTCGAGCTCTTTGCCTTGAATAAAATCCTTGCTTCCTCTCCGAGGCTAGCTTCGCGGGAGTGGATCATCTTTGATGATCCGCGACTTTTTTATCTGTAGTTCCCTCTTCGAGGGTCTTGCCTTAAAATCAACACTACCTTCGGTGATGTTTATCCTGCTTATCATCGTGAGTATAAGATCGAGGATCATCTTCGACGATCCTCGTCCCGTCTTCGGGGGAAGCTATCGTGATGATGTGGCATCCATTTCAGTTGGGATCGAGGGCTTGTGCTCGCATTAAATGTTCATCGGGGACTCCGTCCTCGAGGTTACGTTCGCTGACGAAAAATCACTTATAACATCTGCCCCCAATCCTGAAGATACGGGACATGCCCTTTGGGATTCTTTCCTTGGGAAGTTTCCCTTTTGAAAAGTTGCGTCTCTTGATTGACGAGCATTAAATGCTCTGACACCTTTTGAGAGACTCCTGCCGCTTCAATAGGATTTGTAGACGTCGGGTCATTATGAGATTTTCTTCGAAAATCCCTGACTGTTAGATGATAAGGAAGAGATTCGAATTGGACGGTCCAGATTCAAGCTCGAGGAAAGAGGTTAAAAGACACGAATGAGGAAGTCAGTTCGTACGCGATCCTTCGCCTTCCTCGAAGTCTATAAATTCCCTCTTTCATCTTTTATTTCGAACTTTTGAAATTTCGAGCATTCGATACTCTCTGAAATTCCAAAAACTCTCTGACTTCTTTAAGCGTTCAAGGTCTTCGTCTGATTTCTCCGGAATCTTCACAAGAAAACCAATTCGACTCAAGACTGTTCTACCTTTCCTATTTTCTGGTAAGTCCTCCGGACCCCTTTCCAACCCACATTCTTTGAATAATTTAGGGTTTTGAGTAGGGTTTTTGAGTCATAAGATTCTAACTTCCTCGTTTTGTTTCTTTTCAGAAAATATGTCCGACGAATCTGCTTCATCTTCTTCCGGGGCTCAATTTGGGTCTGAACCCTCGTCTGAGCGCTCGGAGCCGTCACCAAGGGCTTAACCGTTGGCTTCTCCGACGCCTTCGGAGGCAAAATTAGAGTCTTCTTTGGCACCTCTACCACCTTCGACAGTGGAGCAGAAGAAGAAGAAGAGGCCGAGGAAGGCCTCTGTCACCCTGCCGACTCCCTCAATTAACCCTGAGGGCAGTCACACTTCGCGGCTCTCCTGGGTCACCGCCTCGCAGCCATATTCCTCAGTTCCCGCTTTGCGGGTCACCGAGGCCAATCCCGTGCAAACTCCCCAGGAGTCGGCTGCTCCGCAACCTCCACTGGGCTCGACGACCATAGTGGCAGATGAGTAGATACTTGTTGTGCCCTCGCCAACTATCATCGCAGAGGGCAGGGTTTTCACGTGCACAGTGAACGATGTAGAACACCTGCGAGAACAATTCCACCTGCCCGTGGACATTATAACCAGGGCAATGACCGTGGAAGAGCGCTCAAATCACCCTCCATATCCGCTGGTGGCCTTCAACAAGGCCATCATGAAGCATAGGCTCAGCTGCCGCTCCATCCATTGGTCCGGAGGGTGCTTGCGCACTTCGGACTTTCCCTAAGCCAACTGAATCTGAATGCCTACCAACTCTTGGCGGGGATGCACATTCTCTAGAGGCAGCTGTTTGAAGTTGACCTCTCTGTGGAGGAGGTTTGCCACCTCTACATGCCATCTTCGAAGAAATTCGAGGTTGGCTACTTCTTTTTGGCTCTCTGGGAGAAGAAGAAGATCATGATGATGAACTTGTCTTCCTCCTGCGAATGATGGAAAGACAAGAACTTGTGGGTCGGGGGTAACTTCGACCCATTCAGTTCCGTCACGGGAGCTCGGAGTGTCCAGAGGAACTATACTATCCCTGGTGAGTCTACCAAAGTAATTTCATTCTTTTCTGTTTCCGTTGTTTTTTCTCGACTAACCTCTTCGCAATTATATGCAGAGTCGTTTGTACGATCTCAAGTGTCCGGGGATCAGCGACAGAGGATTTTGGAGGCCCTCGCCTATCCGGACGAATATAGAGACGTCCGGGTCCTCGTCAACGAGGACAATCTAGTCACCTATGGATGGATCTCCACTCGTATGGAATTGGACCTGGACCAACTCCGCACATACAAGTTGCCCCAAAGAAGTCCAAATCCGCGGCTGGAGCGTCCTCTGCTGCGGTCAAAGGGGGGTAACTTCTTCTCCAAAGAAGTCTGCTTCCTCTGGGGCACTAAAAAGAAAGAAAGCTGCATCTTCTTCGAAGAGGCCAGCTTCATCACAGCCCGCGGCCACAACAGTTTTGTCTATGACTGAGGAGGTCGAGGATGAGCCTTCTTCGGAACCTCTGAGGAGGAAGAAAGCAAAGACAAAAGAGTCGGAGCCGGCTCCTTCGAAGACGGCATCATCCGTTCCTCCCCTCTCCGAGAGTAAGGATATTCTGGTTCCCCAGGCTCAGATCGTTCCCAGGTTTGATAAATCTCAGGTGCCCTGGGAAGCTCCCTCGACGACGGCTCCCAGGGGAGTGTCCTTTGACGAAGTTGCCCGGGATGCACTGAAGACTGCGGAGGAGTTATTCAGCAAAGAAAATCTATCAGCTACTCCGAATCCTCATGAGGCCTTGGTGGAAGATCCTCACTTGAGCGGTGAGGACTTCCTTGAGTAGATCCGACTCTTTCGGAGTCAGACGCTCTGTCGAAGCTGGCTTCGCCCGCTTCGGCATCGATTCAAGCTATGCCTGGGTCGGCACGCTCAACACCTATCATCCTCGATGACGATAAGTAGATGTTTCATGCAAAACAAACACAATACATTTTATACGTAGAAAAATTTCAAATACTAACCGGTTTTGTTGCGATGTCGTTGCAGATGATTTTTTTAGCCACCTTGGGCCCTCGAGTACTTCGAGGCCTGCGACACAGACCACTTCTGTCCTCGAACCTTCCACCAGGGACAAGACTAAGGGAAAAAATCCTATGGAATGTGCTCCTCCTTTGGGAACTCTGCTCCCGAGGGAGAGTAATATTCCGCGCGAAGAGACGGCTTCTTCGTCCTCGAAGACACCGACTGGAGAAACCTCGAGGAAGGATTCCACAAAAGTCCCCAAGAATCCTTTGGACGACTTCACGGTTCCTTCAGCCGGGACTTCCTATGGCGAAGGGTCTTTCCATCCCTCGGGGTCGTTCCCCTAGATCACCGGTCTCGGTCCTATGCTGGACGAGATCTGGTCCGAGGAGATCTTCAAGATATTGTCTGAGGAGCCACTCCAAGTCAGCAATCGAGAAGGCATGCGGATGCTCTCGATGGTAAGATTTTTCAAGTTTTCTTTGAAAACTTCCAAATTTTGAATTCTCGATTTTAACATTCTTAACTGTTGCAGGCTTTTCTTACAAACTTCGTTTATTCCGAAGAACGGAGGCCATCTTCGCCAAGGTCAAGAAGCCCTACTCCACCTCTGCGAGGAAAATTAAAGCTGATCGCGGTGCTCTCCGAGGCTAATATCACTATTGAGAAAGCGACCAACATGATGGGTATGGTGAAGGACAACCTCGAGTAAGTGGAGAGTTATAAAAAGACCCGCGATGAGGAGGCAGCCAAACTCCAGGAGGAGTTTCATAAGGAGAGAGCATCACGCGAAGAGGCATGGAAGACCCTCGAGGAGGAGCACCGTGCTCACGAAGAGGACCTTCAATCTGAGAAGGCTGCTTTCAATGCGGCGCTCGAGGAAGAAAGATGGTTGAGAGGGGCGACCGAGACTAGAATTCAGGCGCTAGAGGGTGAGATCAAAGACGCAAACACCGAGCTCAGAAAGACTGAAGCCGATCTCAACGAGGCAAGGGTAAAGATCTGCACGACTGTAGCAGACTTCAAGAAGAGCGCTGCCTTTGAGAACTATGTTGACTCATGAAGGCAGCAATGGCTCTCAGACTTTCACGAAATCCCCGGCTTCTAAGTCGAGATACGGGAAGCTACCCTCGCGGGCGCAAACAGGGTGTTAGAAAAGCTAGACGCTCTCCACCCCCGACTGGAAAGTTTTCGACGAAGTCAAGCGTCTGCGCCGCTAATTGCCCATCTGCCTCTTTCTATTTCTCTCTCTGTCTCGGGGTCTTTTAGATGCCTATCTTTTGTAATCTCCCAAAGTTAATAAAAATTTTTGCCTTTTACAAAATTGTCTAAGTATTTTGTTTCCCTTGGCTAACACTATCACGTCCCTTCAGGATCAATAAGGTAAATGTCCTCTTCGAGGATCACAACTGATCTGTCTTACGCTCTCCAAGGGTCATAATTAAAGAAAATTAAGCGATTAATTAGACCGTAACTCGAACATACTTTGCTTCGAAAGATGCTCTAAGTCACTTTAGTTTCTTCCTTGAAAAAATGATTATCCCGAACCAAGCCCCTTTTCCGAAGGAAGATCTTGGTCAAATCTAACAACCGACGAAATTTATGAGCACTTTATTACTCGCATCGGTCCCCGATGCTTCTGAATAAAGCGTGGCCTCTTTACTTTTATGCTTCAATAATCAGGCTTAGTCCAAATTTTTTAAAATTTTCCTAAGGCTTTCATACCTCGGGGTTCCCCCTTTAAGTATACCTAGGTTTTCTATCTTTATCGAAGTATAGGATGGTTCTATGAGAAAATCAGCCAAATGTTTCTCAAGTTAATCTCTGAACAGGTTTAGGCCTGGCAAGAAAAACCTTTGTGCGGTAGGAAGCTTCAACAATTAAAGCCTATGTAAGCCCTCCGGACTCACGCGTTCTAGCATTTCACATCTTCGAAGTACCTATAAGGCGCACCTATTTCTTTATGGTACCCCGGGTGCCCCCGTCTTCTTGGGCGCTTCTTCGCACGCAAGAAGGCAGTCGAGTGTAGTGTTTCTCAGAATCATCCGCTTCGCGGTTCATTCCTTTATACACCGTGTTTATAGTCTACTACGCAGACTTTTTGAGTTTATAGTCTATTACACAGACATTTTTATTTTTTTATTTTAAGAAAAGAATAAATAGTCGAGAACAAAATTTTTGGTGCCAAACTTGCTGAACTTTCATTAATAAATGCTGAATTACAAATTGAATCATACAAGAGGAAAAATAATTAATAAGCGAGGGGAGCCTACTGATAATACTTATGAGATGCTCCGCATTCCAAGGATGTTTTATCGGGACCCCAACAAGATCTACGAGTCGATATGCCCCCGATCGCAAAACCTCGGTGATCTGGTAGGGCCCTTCCTAAGAATATCCGAGTGCTCCAGCTCCGAGCTCCTTGGTGTTTTGAAATACTTGTCTAAGGACGGTATCCTCGACCTTAAACTTTCTCTCTTTGACCTTGGAGTCGTAATACCTCGTCATGCGCTGCTTCAGGGCTTCCATCCGGATCTTCGCGACTTCTCTTCGCTCCTCGATCATATCTCTTTCCACGGCAAAAAGTGAAGTGTTTGTTTCTTCATCGAAGTTTTCATATCGAAACGAATGAACTTTTACTTTAGTGGGAATCATCACTTCGGTGCCATAAGCCATGGAAAATAGAGTTTCTCCAATGGCTGTTCTGGCCGTGGTGCGATAACTCCAAAGGACTCAAGGCAGCTCCACAGTCCATCTTCCTTTGAGAGTGTCGAGACGTCTCTTCAAGGTAACCTTGATGATCTTGTTGACGGCCTCGACTTGACCATTACTTTGCGGATGGTATGGTGCTGATAAGTCTTTGTTGATGCCGAACTGATCACATAGATTTCTCATAACTTGATTGCCGAACTGAAGTGCATTGTCCGAAATCAAGGAGTGAGGGATCTCGAGCCTGTAAATGATATATTCGCGGATGGACTTCGTTAGGTTCTTCTCAGTAATAGTTGATAAAGAAATTGCCTCGGCCCATTTAGTGAAGTAGTCAACTGCCACGACGACAAATTTGACCCCTCCGGGTGCCGTTAGCAATGGACCGATGATGTCGATTCCTTACTTCGCGACGAACCACAGACAGAAAATAACCATGAGCCGCTCTGGATGAACCCTAATAAGAGCAGAGTACCTCTGGCTTGCTTCATCGTGGGCCAATAGAATCCCTGCAGCAAGGCCTTCTGTGCGAGGGACTGCCCCCCTGTGTGATTTCCACAGACTCTGTTGTGAATCTCGCTTAGGACTTCTTTGGCTTCCTTGTCGTCGAGACATCGAAGCATCGGTGTTGAAACTCCTCTCTTGTATAATTTTTCATTCAACAGCAAATAATATTCAGTATAGTACCTGACCCTCCGAGCCTGTTCTCGATCTTCTGGCAGCTTATCCTCCTTCAAGTAAATGACGATTTCGTCCATCGACGAAGGTTCTGAATTGATCGCTTCCACCAAGTGTCGCTTCGCTCGGGGATGATTTTGACCGGGACAAGGCGAAGAAGCTCAGCGTCTTTACTGGTTGCTAGCTTTGCCAAAACGTCCGCGTTTGAATTATCCTCACAATCGATGTGCTTTACTTCATATCTGGAAAAGTTTTGAAGCTTCGCTTTTACCTTCTCTAGGAAAGCTGCCATTCTATCATCTCGGGCTTGGAACCAGCTTGAAATTTGACTTAGAACTAATTTTGAATCACTAAAAATTATAAGTGAGTCTATCTGAAATTCTTTGGCGAATCTAAGGCCGGCCAGCAGTACTTCGTACTCCGTCTCATTGTTCGAGGCTTTGAACGTAAACCGCAAGGCGCTGCTGATGTGATGATTCTCGGGGCTGATCAGCATGAGTCCCGCTTCTAAACCAGTCACGTTCGAAGATCCATCCACGAAAAGCTTCCACTTGGGGAGTTTCATTTGTCGATCCCGATCCTTCTTCGAAGGAAAGGTGAATTCGGTAATGAAATCTGCTAGGGCTTGTCCCTTGATTTTTATTCATGGCCTGTAGAGCATGTCGAACTGTGTCAATTCGACTGCGTATTTCACAAGTCTGGCTGAGGCCTCCGGTCTGCGCATCACTTGTTTCATCGGGTGATTAGTGAAAACAATCACCGGATGAGCCAGGAAATAATGACGAAGTTTCCTAGCAAGATGATAAGAGCGAGGGCGAGTCGTTCTAGCTCAGGATATCTAAGTTCATCGTCGAGGAGGCACTTGCTCCCGTAATAAACCGGCGCTTGTACTCCAGCAACCTTCTTCACGAGCACTGAACTGACTGCATGTTCCGAAACTGCGAGGTAAGTGAAGAGCTTCTTCCCTGATAATGGCTTCGCCAAAATTAGGGCATGCCCGAGATAGACTTTGAGCTCTTGGAAGGCTCGTTCACATTCCTTGGTCCAAACGAACTCCTTACAACCACGGAGTACGTTGAAGAAGGGGAGATACTCTTCTGTTGACCGAGAGACAAACCTGTTCAATGCTGCGATGGACTTCTTTCCCTCTCCGAGGGCACTCCATATCGAGGATGGCTTGGATTTTCTCCGGGTTAGCCTCGATTCCCCGCTGACTTACCATGAAACCTAAGAATTTTCCAGCTCTGACTGCGAAGGTGCAATTGTTCGGATTGAGCATCATGTTGGTTTGTGGAAGGATGGAGAAGGTCTGATCTAAGTGCGTAACATGTTCGTGAATCTTCACACTTTTGACAAACATGTCATCGATGTAGACTTCCATCGAGATTCCCAGTAGCTTCGCGAAAATCTTGTTCACCAACCTTTGGTAAGTTACCCCTGCATTCTTCAAATCGAAGGGCATGATTTTATAGCAATAAAGCCCACGATTGGAGACGAAGGCAATATGTTCCTCGTCTTGGTAGAACATGGGGATCTAGTTGTAACCCGAATATGCATCCATGAAGCTAAAAATTCATGACCCGCAGTTGCGTCATTCGGGGTACCGTGAGGCTATCCTTCGGACCAGCTTCGTTGATGGTGAAATCCACGCAGCATCTCTATCTTCCATCTGGCTTTGGGACTAGCACAGGATTTGAAACCCAAACCGCGTACTTCACTTCACGAATGAACCCGGCCTTGATTAGCTTATCGACTTCGTCTTTAAGCGCTTGGGCTCTCTTGGGATCGAGTGGTCTCTTTATCTATCATCAGGTCGGGACCCGAGGATCAATATTGAGACGGTGGAACATTAGCTCGGGTTCTATCCCGTTCATGTCACTGTGACTCCATGCAAACACGTCTCGATTGCGCCGTAGGCAGGCGACAATAGCCTCGTGCACTTTTAGACTTAGACAAGTCTCAATCTTGACGTTGTCAGTCGGGTCGAGGTTGTCTATGCCCATCTCTTCCGTGTCTTCGGCGGGGCCCATTGATTGCTATTGGGCCGACAGTTGGGGGTCCAATTCGTATTAGATCTCAGGAACCCCGATGATGAAAGCCTCATCGGCCAAATTTGCTACCCCAGCTGTCTGCTTTCCCTTCGAGTCAGCGAGAGCTGATCTAATACTCGTTGTGTAACACATCCGAGCTTCGTACTGATTCCTCCCGATGACTTCGATGCCGCGGGATGTGAGAAACTTTAGGCAGAGATGGTAGATCGAAGTTATTACCTTCATGGCCACGAGGGTAGGATGCCCAATGATGGCATTATAGGAAGATCAACCATTGACCACCATGAAGCTGAACATAGTGGTCGATCTCATTGGCTCTTCGCCTAATGATACGGCCAAATCTATACTTCCCTCTAAGAAGATAAAATCTCCTGTGAAGCTGTGGAGCGGGCTTGCGACCGCTCGCAGGCTTTAGGGACTGATCCTTATCTTCTCAACGATGTCCAATTACAAGATGTTCACGGAACTGCCATCGTCGACCAAGCAGCGGTGGACCAGATGGTTCCCGATCATTACTGATATGACCACGGGATCATGATGCGGGAACCGGACGCCTTCGGCATCTGCATCTGTGAAGGACAGTTCGTTCACGGTACTTCGTGAGAGTCGTGAAGTTTTCTTCGCGACCTGAAAGACTCCTCCGGAAGGCTTGTGCTGCACCTCCCGGGAATAATTTTTCATCGATCGCTGAGAATGCCCCCCAGGATATGGGCCTTCTGCGATCGTGTGGATCTCGCCCTCGATCTCTCAGTTGGACGGGTTCCTTGTTCCGTAGTTCACATCCTTGCGGCAACCTGCGAGCTTACCACGGCGGATGAGATATTCTATCTCATCCTTCAGGTCGAAGCATGTCGTGGTCGTGTAACCGTTAGCGTTGTGGAACAAGCAAAACTTGTCCTTATGCTTCTCTAGGATCTTCCCCTTTAATGGCATTGGGGGTCGAAAGTCAACCTCGCTTCGTGAGTTGACGAATATTTTCTCAATCAAGGCGGTAAGCTCGTGGTACTTGCCATACCGTTGCTTATAAGCTCGGGCCATCTCGTATCCCGAACCTGAATCGCGAGGCTTCTTATCCTCGTGAGGCTGTTGGCTTCCACCTACGGGAGTCTCCGCAGGTCTCTTCTTTTTCTTCCTTCGGTCCCCTTCGGGGTTTCCTCTGGAAGTCTTCGTGGCCCCGGACTTCTTCGAAGTTAAGGCCTCGACATTGATGTAATTCTTAACCCGATCCAGGAAATCAGAATACGTCCGCAGAGGATTCTTATTGATAGAAAACGCGAAGGCGTATCCTCGCAAATCGCGGAGCTCACGGCCAGCAGCAGGGCATCGTCAAACAAATGCCCTACTTCTACTGTGGCCTTGGTGAATCTCTTCAACCAGGCCTGGAGGGTCTCGCCATTCCTCTGTTTAACGCTGGTGAGGTATGCCAGATTCTTGAGGTGTCTCCGACTACCCAAGAATTGTGAAGCAAACTTCGCTCTCAAATCTTGCCAACTCGCGATTGAGTCGGCAGAAAGTCGATACCACTACCGTCGTGCTTCACCCGATAAGGTGGCATTGAACAATTTGCACTTGATGGCGTCAGAATAGCCAGAAACGCCGGCCCATGAGGAGAAATCCCCAAGTGATCAGAAGGATCCCCGGTTCCGTCAAACAGTCTTACCTTCGGCAGCCTGAGTCGATCAGGGACAGTGGTAGAGAGAATATCCTTAGTAAGGGGAGTGAAGTCCCCGTCTAGAATGCCGTCGCGGGCGGTCCCGTCAAGGAGCTCCCAGAGACGTTCGATTTCCACGGGTGAAAAATCCTGGGATACCAGGGTCTGCCTACTGGTGGCAGTGGTGGCCGATCCATCGTGGAGTCGGTCAACCACCGGGGGTTGTGCACCCGGGATGTGGACCGTGGTCTGCGCGGGAGCTTTCCTCGCTGGCTCCCACAGAAGTGGGCCCAATCTGTCAAAGACAGATCTAGACAGGGCCGAATCCTCTTCTACTTCTGCGGCAGGTCGCGAGCCTCCGGGTCGGACCACCGACGGCCGCACACCTCTGGTGTAGGCTGCGAGCTTGCGCGCTGACGTGTTCCTTCGGCTGCGGGGGTTGCGGGTCTCAGCGTCTGACCCGTCTGTAGAATCGTCCTCCCGGTCAGTCGTGTTGCCACCTCAGGTAGCCAACTCGACCGCAGCCTTATTCCGCTCTGCTTGGAGCCGCACCCGGAGCACATCTTCCTGCTCCGCGCTAATAAGAAGCAGCGGCTGACTTTGGTTTTGCACCGAAGTCTCCACCAGGCCGCTCATCCGCGCCATGGACTCCTCCATACGCCGCAACCTTTCCTCTAGCAGCTCTTGCTCGGAGGTCATCGGGTTTTTCTTGTTACGCCTTGTTGCCGGTGCCATTGATCTCCGATCGCCTAACACAGTTGACTTTTGGTAATTTTTTTTTTAAAGAAATAACTAGAAAGAAAGGCAGTGACCTTCCTTCTAGCACCAACCTGTTGTGTAAATTTTAACCAACGTCGTGATCTGCACCTCTAGAGTATGAAGCGTCAATAAAAAGTAAAATTTGGTCGGAATATTAATCGGAAAATAAAAACACAGTTTTTTAAGTTGTTCGACCCTCCTACGGAGTAATAACCTATCTCCATTGTAAATCGTATTCTCCGAATAATTTCCAACCAACCCCTTCTTCGTTATTCCCTTCCCCTCTTATAGTCGGGGGTTAAGGTTCGGAGAAGGTAATGCATAACGCACGATCACTTAAATCTTGGGATTAATTAATGAATTAAATGCATAGTAATGGTGCTGTTATTTCTTCCTAAATACTCGGACATTTAATACTTAAATGGCTATATCAATTCCGAGTCTTACGGACTGAATTACAAAATATCCCACGACCGGGGCTAGAATATCGGAACAAAAAGAAAGACCTAACTACCACGCGTGGACTTCATCTTTGATCAAGGATCACCAGCTTCGCGGGTCGAGCTCTCTGCCTTGAATGAAATGCTTGCTTCCTCTCCGAGGCTAGCTTCGCGGGAGTTGATCATCTTCGATGATCCCCGGCTTTCTTATCCGTCATTCCCTCTCCGAGGATCTTGCCTTAAAATCAACATTACCTTCGATGATGTTTATCCTGTTTATCGTCGTGGGTATAAGATCGAGGATCATCTTCGACGATCCTTGTCCCGTCTTCGGGGGAAGCTATCGTGATGACGTGGCATTCATTTCAATTGGGATCGAGGACTTGTACTCGCATAAAATGCTCCTCGAGGACTCCGCCCCCGAGGCTACGTTCGCTGACGAAAAATCACTTATAACAAATGTAATCTCACTAAATAAACTGTAAATTAACCAAAAAAGCCCCCAATGCTTTTTAGCTAAGGCAAATTAACAGAGGCATAATAGTAATTGGATAGTGCACTCTAGAGTGTATAGTGTTTTCTCCCTTTTTTTTAGTATATTAGGATAAAGTATTTCAAGATCATGAGACATGTAATATTTTTTAATGTTTATTTTCATTAGGATATGATTTTTTAATTTAGTAAATGAGTTTTTTTCACTAGTGACCCCTCACTTTATAGCACGTTTGCAATGTGACCCTAAATCTTTTTTTTTTTTTGACAATCGAGGCCCCCAACCTCCTAAAAACGTCTTAGCCCTTTCGTCGTCTAAAATTAAATAGAAATTACCATGTGACTTATCCGTAAGCCATTCTAAGAGGATATTTTAGTCTTTTTGACAATCAAAGTTAAAAAAATTAAAAATAATAATAATTTAAAAGAAAAAAATATCTCGCTCCCTCTATTTCTCTCTCTCCTTTTCTCTTTATCTGTATTTTCTCTATGAAAAATTAGCCCACTTTGGAGAGCGGCGTGCTCGAGGCGGAGGCGAGCAGTAGAGAGCGGCGAGCACGAGGCGAAGGCAAGCAGCTGCAGAGGCGATGACGTCGTAACCCAGATCTGCGGCGCTGATTTGAACGGCAGCTGCGACTTTGCGGTGTTGGTGTTGGAGACGAAAGCCCCTGCTAGACGGGTCCAAATAGATCTTAGCGATGGTTGACGTGCTTTTGACCGGCAAGCGGTGCCTTGCTCCAATGACCCCAATCTCCTCAACTGCTATTTTTGTCGCCTCTCCCTCCTCCTCCACCTTGATCATAACCGTCTTTAGGGAGTGGAAAAAAGAAAAGAAAAAAAAAAAAAGAGTGCTTCCTGATCAAATACCCAGATAACAAATTCTCCTGATCAAATGAAGAATGAAGAGTGCTTCCTCGTCACAATCACTACCAATTTAACGATAAAACAAATCTGTCAATTAATTTCTAGGCTAATGCCATTTGTTGTGTATTTGTGGTTGTTTTTAGGTTTTCAAATGGAAGTTGTTATCGTATTTGGTAATCTGTTGAGAACAAATTTTTTTAAATAAAGACAGAATCAGTTGGTCAAAGAAGTTGGTTCTACAAATGTGTTCGTCAAAGAAAAGATTTTATTATCAAAGATTGGAAGAGAACAAATTATTTCTTAGTTAAATCTTGGAATTGATCTAGATTTACTTGTTATTAGTGAAGATAATCTGTTTTTTTAATATTTTATTTATTGGGCATAAAATGACCAAAATACCCTTAAACAAAGGATTATGTGCTGGTCATGTGCGAATTTCGTCTAAACGGAAATTTTGTTGAAAGGACCTAATTGCAACGATTTTGTAAGGATAACGAGCTAATTGCCCAAAAATAAAAATAATTAAAGGCCACATTGCAACCGTGCTATAAAGTGAAGGGTCATCGGTGCTAAAAACCCTTAGTAAATTTGTATCTTGGATGTTTTATTTTATAAGATTTGAACTTAAAAAAATATGGCACTCATATCTTACAATTAAAATTATTTTATTTAAAAATTAATGTGAACATGATATAACAAAAGAAATATATCGTATTAAAAAAGACATGTTGAATTGCATTAATAAACAACTAAAAAAGAGACGCACCACCAATAATAATTAATATAATTAACGTTGTTGATGGTCAAAATTTAACAAAGTGTAAAACTGAACCCAGGCCCAAATAAAACTACATCGACCCTGAAAGCCTATAAAAAAGCCCAACAAGCCAAGGTAAGTACCAAATTCATATCTCTCTAAAGGTTAAATAATTATGTGTCAATTTTAAGAAAAATCATGAACATTTTATCAAAATCACAGATTTTTTAACAATGATATTTTTACCAAAAAAAAAAAATTATCGAAAGGCACATAATTATTTAATATGAGGACCCAAGCCTCTCAAGGGGTGCTATATTGGATTTTAGAGTAGAAGACACAAAATAATAAATAGGGCCAACAAATAAAATCATAATTAAAAGTTTGTGAATTTACTTGGGAAAATTCATGAACATATTTTTAATTGTGGTGTTATTTGGATGGAATAAGAATAAATAACCTAATTTTATAAAATATTTGGACATCATTTATCAAGCTCAATTTATACTATTTTGAGCACATTTACTCATTTTTACTAAAAAGGTCCATAATTAGTCCAAAAATTGATTAAGACCAAGTGGGCCAACCATAAACCCAAGTCTGCCTACCCTTCATACATGTCAAATATGTGTTAAAAATGAGTTAATGTGGTCAAAATATCAAGTCACCAAAGTAGGAGAAGCTTACACTTTTTTGTTCTTTTTTATCAATGACCAATCGGCTGTTTAATTTTTTTTTATTATTTGAGAGCTTTCTTGCTGAAAAGTCTGATTATGCTAGCCTCAAAACTCCCTTTCATAAACTTCACCATGGTTTAGAGCATGATTTAGGTGGTCTAGTCACTTGACCTTATCTATAAGATGAGAATTATTTGGTCACTAAGCATAACCATGGGTGAAATGATAATTTGGCTTTGTTTTACAACAACCCTCACCTTATTTTACTAATAAAATGACCTTAGTTAGATTACTCCTTAACTATGAGTAAAAAAGAGCCATTTTGCTGAACCGCCGACAAGTTTCTTGAGAAAAACCTTACCAATATTTATCCAATTAGTAAGCTTTTTCCCTATAAATAGAGGCACTTCTTCACATGGTGGGACATCACAATTCACATCAATAACCCCTCCCAAACCATCACTCTCTCTAAAAAATCTAAAATCTCTCTCTCTCTCTCTCTCTTTCTAGCCTTAAAGCTTCCAAAATCCTTCTTGTCCCAAAAATTTCCAGCAACATTCTCTCATCCTTTTCAGCCCACAATCATTAGTCTATTCTTCCATATGGTCTCCACTACCCAAAACCACTCTTATACTTCCACCTATGTCATTTATGCCACTTATTTCACCATGATGACGTTCAAATGCATATTTTTCACTACAAGGAAGGTTATTTCTATTTTTATACCATATTTCTTATTTACTCCCACCATTTAGTTTAATATTTTTGCTCATTCATGATTTATTATGCTTGTCTATTTCATAGTTCTATTATTGCATTGTCTTTGATCTATTTATGCCATATTATACGTAAGTTGTTTTTATTCCATATTTTGGGCATTTTTTCATGCCTTTATAATGCCCAAATTTTCCTAGAGTATTTATGGCCAAAAGTCACTGTTTTCAAATTTTTCGAGCCATACCCAAAACATGTCATTTCTCTGCTGAATTTTCCCGAAAAATCTCTAATACCCTATTGTTACTCTGCCGAAATTAGTATCATTAATGTTACTATTATGTCCCCATCTTGTCAAAATATTATTTTGCACTAGTTTTATCCATACCTTAGGTTCGGTTTTTCGAGTCCATTTAGTCTATTTAGAGGTTTCATAATCCAAACCTAATTACATATTTACATTACCCATAGTCTATATGTTCCATATTACCCGTTATCTTATTTTTCCAAGCATTTTAGGCACCGATTCCACCAAAAAAAAAAAAAAAAAGTTTCTGCATGTAATCCTATTTTTCCAGCTTCAAAGAGATTCTCCTACACCCAAATGGTCTCAAAACATGAAATAAACATCTAAAAGTGATAGCCTAATATATTACCCACAAAGCCGAATAGTTGTTTAGCCCAAATAACTCCATTTAGGCCCCCAAACAAGCCCAAAACCGAGGTTTGCCCATTGTTCCGAATTTTATTAATTTTGTGATGTTTTCAACATATTTTAACCTTAGTAACATGAGTATAAGTGTGTCCTAAAATTACTTATGTTGTAGTATACTTTAGAAACATTATATTACATGCATAATACTCATCATACTCATCATTTATATACTTAAACAATATTTTGGGCCCACATGTTATAATTAGTTTAGGGCCACTTACTTAAGTAGTCCATATTATTATTAGACCATGCTATAACTTATATTATGCAATACTTAGCTCATTCATCATATTCGTATAGTACTATGTATTATATTATACTATATATATATTTACATTCTCGTAAGTCAGGCCCTCGTCCTGCAAATTTATTTTATTTTATTTCTTTTCCAAGACAAGCCCTTGACATGCACTTAATTTTTTTTTTTATTTCTTCTGCAAATTAGGCCATCTAATCTCATCACTTTATTTTCTTTATTTCAGTCGCACTTTAAATTCCCGCAAATCAGGCCATGTATTGTGTTTTTATTTTTTTTATTTCTTCTGCACTTCAAATTTCCGCAAATCAGGCCACGTCTTGTTCTATATTTTCATTATTTTTTCCGCAATTTACATTCCAGTACTTTTTCTCCTTATTGTGTATTCAAGTATATGGACATACTATTTTACTTGATCGCATGTTACGAATGTGGAGCGATGCGCCTAGCTAGTCCATGTATCGTACTGCGTTCTAAAACTGTTATTTGTGAATTTGACATCGAGTTGTCTCAGTGATGTGACTTCGGTCGGTGTATGTAGATTTGACCTATGTGTTGTCCTAAAATCATGACAATTCTCTCCCGGCCGTTACCTAAGATCGTGGTGGTTACCATTATTCGATCCTATAGTATTTTAGTATAGTGTCCATATTAACATAGTGCATCGTGATATGATTTCGGCCCGTTACATTATGATGCAAACGACTGCTTGGTGGAATGTTCCTATGCGTTTCAACAAAGCCAACAGGAATAAGTCGTTGTATGACGTGGTTATTTTGTTATGACATTATGCGACGTAAATAATCAAACCATTTGGTGAAGCGTCTCTATACACTTGCTCGTTATACATGTTTACGTGCTATATTCCTAGTTGCATTAAATATGTCTTATTTGATCACGTGTTTATTTGTCTTAATCAGATGCTTATTTGCTTACATTACTTGAAATAACATGATTATGTGACTATCCGTTTTATTAGTTCATGATATCTCATATTCGCATGTTATAGTTAGATTGTAGAAATACTATATAGTTCATGTGAAGATATGCTTCGTATGTTATTTTCGTGTTCATATAGTATAATCATGCTAGGTCCCACCTTACATGCTTATGTGACATTGTTTGATTACGTGCATAGCCCTAGACTTAGAAGCCATCCCGAGTATATATATCTTTTCATGTAAACTGAGGAATATATTGTCAATGATGTCTTTTGAATAATCCTCCGTTAGTTTTCTTCTTTCTCATTTTACTCGTCCACTCATACGCTACTATCCTCCGGGATCATATTACCATCCGTTGGGACCACTCGTATCATTATCGTCATCTGAGACCATCTATCTTATCTTCCTTCGGAACCGCTTATTGTGAGTGGATTACTATGTTCCCCACACATACGTCTGTCCTCTGAAACCGCTTCGTGTGTGGCTTTCTACGGTTATCAAAAGGATGTTTTGATGAAAAGATCATCGGTAAACCTACTTTGACACATAAATAAAGGATAATTCCTATCATAATGACTATATGAAATTATATCCTTCTCTACTTACTATTATGGCTCCAATCCCGGCCATAAGCCATTATCTCATTATATAATGGCTTCAGCCTTAGCTAAATGCCTTCACTTTATCATATTATGGCTACTACGACTACCACCGATTCCGGTCGCTACCGCCATACAATATCCAATCATTCTATTAACCATTAATGCTATGTTTCTCTATATTATGTATTGATTACACATTTTTGGTTGATTGATTGCATGATTACATGCATTTTACAGATCACTGATTCTGATTATTACCAACGATAGGCGTTATGATTGCTTTCTTGATATGCTAGTATATTATTTATTTGCCTAATTACTTATTCATGCATGTCCATACATTGATTATGTGTTTCATACATTAAAAATAATTGTCGATTGTGTTTATTGCCGATTATATGCTTATGCCCGAATTATTGCATATTTTTCAGTATCATTACTATTCTGCATTCCAAGTATGAGTTTGACCTATCTTTGCCATAAATCATGGATGTTATACTCTAACTTTTTAACTTTGATATCTTATGTTGCAATCATCGTCGGGTTTTCTACAATCAGTTTGTCTTTTCATTTCTTGTAGATATTGACTCACATAGCATATGATAGGGGTGTTTTCCTTCGTGGTTCTCACTCCAAATCACCATCCAACATCTCATTGTAGGGATACTACTAGTGGTTCGTCGAAGTGGGTTGACGGTCCAAAAATCCAGTGCTTTATCCAAAATTCAGTGCCTTATCCAAAATCAGTGTCGTACTTGATCGAAGCCCAATTTGACGAGCCGGGCTTAAGCAATTGCTCACATTAGAAGCTGACTCTATTTGGGTCAGAAGTCTTTAATTGTGGAATTAGGTCAAATCTACAAGTAGTACGTTTATAAATCATCCAACACAAAAAAAATACCTCCCCACAAGCGTCAACAACAAAATTTAATGATAAAGTGAAAAAAAAATTGAATTACATTATATATATATATAAACATATTATATATATATATGTATATAAAGAATTGTAACAATAGAAAATCAATTTATATAATTTAAAAAAGTAATTAACATTTATTTGATAAAAACAAAGATGAGTGAATTAAGTTTATATGATTGTATAAATATTAAAAAAAAGAAAAAGAAAAAGAAAAAATCCCTAGAGAGGAGGGAATGGATAATGGATGTGGAGTGGGGTAAGAAAGAGCAAAATGAGGGAAAAAAAAAGAGGAGAAAGAAGATTGTTTTTTTTTTTTTTGTTTTTTGTTTTTATCACCTTACTCAAGCAAAAACAACAAGTTAAAAAGACGGTACAATACATGGATGCCAAATGATTCAAGAAAAAAAAATCAATGGTATTGCATAAAATATTTTTGAAACAAAAATAATAAAAAATGGCTTTAAAATATTAAGGAATAATAACAAAAAAAAAAAAAGAGAATAAGAACTAACAAAAAGTAAAAATAAATAAATAAATAAATAAAAGCTCGGCACGTTAATTAACGCGTGTGTGGACATGCGGTATAAAAAGCTATCCCACGCTGGTATAAAAAGCTCTCAAAAGAAAAGAGAAAAAATTTATGCACGGTAGATCCTAGGGAAATTGTAAGAAATAATAATTTTTTTATATATATTTTTGAAATACACTACATGTTTTTAAATATTAAAAAAAGTCACTGTCAAAAATTTTATAACAAAAAATAACAAAGTAAATATTTACATATATATTTGTACGAAATTTTTTAAAATTTCAACTTTTACTCATTAATTTTGAAGAGTTAAAAATTTTCTTACAAATATGTAAATATTTTTGTTATTTTTAGTCATAAAATTCTTGACAATGGCTATTTTTAATATTTTAAAACATGTGCTATTTTTTAAAATATCAATTTAATTTTGGCTTATTTTTACAACTAACCCTAGATTCTACAGTGAGATGTCACTTCTTTTTATTAATATAGGATAATATCAGAATTAAACAATATTTTATCTCCAACCTAATTAAAAAAAAAATTTATCACTTTATTCTTTAGGGTCAGTTAGGTAAATAGCCATTTTGGACTGTATATTTTTAAAAAATAGCCACAGTTTCAAAAAATTTTAAAACTAACTATCACACATGTCAGAAATTTCTAACAATAACCAAAATTACACTGAAAAAATGCTATCATAATTTTTTTTTTTACACGTGTCAGAAATTTCTGAAATGACTAATTTTTAATATATGTGAAACTATGACCATTTTTTAAAATTATTTTCTAAAAAGTGACTATTTTCTTAAAATTCCCTACTCTTTATACACTTTTCAGTTATTTTTATTAATTAAAAAAATCGTAAGGACCAGTTGTAAATAATAAAAATATTTAAAAAGCTTTTAAAAAAGAAATAGATGAATAATTGTACTCTACATAGTATAAATGTTTACAACTCTTAAATAGTTTGGGATGGAGTTATTGTTTGGGGTGGTCATTTCACCCATTTCATCTCATTCATTGGGATGGAAAAAATGGTTTGAAAATAATTTGAAATGGTTTAAAAATAGTTTGGAAAAATGATGTAGAATGGTTTGACTTTACAAATTTAGAGGTGGTATAAATGGTTGAGATTTAAAGATATTGCATAGGGATTTGAAAAGTTGAAAAATTGTTGAAAAAAAATGAAATGAAATGGGATGGATTGTAGGATTAGAAAAGTTGAAAAAAATGAAAAAGTTGAATGGAATGGAATGAGTAAAATGGGTGAACCAAACAAGTAAGTCGAAGTACATCAATCAGAAAATTAATTATGAGTATAGTCAAACAAAAGAGACACGAGAAATACAAATAAAGTCACAAGTAGTAATATCCTAGTAGTTTCAAATCTTCAAGCTAAGAATGAAATACATACAAAAAGTAAGTCCAAATTTAAGAGAATCATAAGTAGCAAGCATCTCGATTTGAATCCAACTCTGTGATGAAACTCGGACTGAGGCCATGATACGGCCTGCATTTTCGCAGTCTCTCGAAATACGAAGTTTTCAATCTGCTTTCTCTAGCAATCTTAGACCTCACCCGACCTGGAGAAGATCCAACCTCACCAGTGACAATGACAGCCGTGTTTTTGTCAGCGAAATTCGCCAAAGGCATTATTGCCTCTGGCTCGATAGCAAATGAAGAATCCACCATGAATATGTGAGTGAAGTGTCCAACAGACAGACCTTCGCTGTGCAGGCGAAAACTGCTCACAAAGGTGGAGAAAATCACCCTGAATGAGCTAAGTACTTCTACTGGCGGACAAGAAAAGTACTCCTTTTCGTATAGACACGAGGAGAGGATGTCTTCTGGAACGTCCTCTCTCTCTCTGAATGCAGCATTGGCTCGAAACATTTGTGAGTCGGGAATTGCTTTCTTTAGGCCTCTCATCAAGACATCACAAGCGCTGTTGGAAGGCGAACATATAAGGATCCGGCAATGCGGGTTGGTTTTGTATATTTGGATTACTGCTTCATTGATGATCAGTCCGGTTCTTGATGGTTCTCTCAAGTGAGCTGCAGTTTTGACTTCAGAGGCACACCTTGGACCTGCTATGAGGTAAGGTGGGGAGCTCTGAATGCTTGAAATCTTGGAAACTATGATTCTATTAGAACTCGAAGCAAGAGCTGGGTTGGAAGTGTTGCTGTCCCGGGTTACAGTAGTAGGGAAGAGGAAATTCTCGAACAAAGAATCTGATACGGAGTTGAGCGCTTGGTGGGCTCTTTTCAGAGAAACTCTGTTGAATGAGAAACTGATGTCGTATTTGCGGCTGGGATAATGTTGAGAATGGAAATCGTCTTTGAACTCAACAAGTACAAGATTACTCTTCAGTACTCGATAGATTATGCCCTGCGTGTCATTTATTAACATTACAAAACACAGCATATGACAAGATGATACATGTAAAATGCACGAAAAATTTGATTCTAGATTGTGAAATAACATCGTCCCATGAAATTAAAATGTGACGACAATATCAGATAATCCTACAACTAAAGAACTATAATTCTAGCAGTAGTCGGACACATATAACATAGCCTTATCAACACTGTAGAAAAGCATATAGCACTGTAATCCCAAATGGATTCCACATGATCACGTTGTAAAATTGGAATATTTGTGCAAATATTTGGTTAATTGTTGTATACTTTAATTAGTGTTCCCTGAAATTTAAAAGAGAAAAAGTAAACATTTATTGGACTCTCAAATTCCCAGTTTGAGTTGCTCGCTAGACTGGTATTTGCATTGGTAATAAACATCTATGGTTGGGCACAACCTGAGAAAACTTAGTTCATCATACAACATCTTGAACCTCATGACTTAACGTACAAAGCTAAGAAAAATTGTTCAACAGACAATATACTTTAACGATTATTCGTATTTTATGAACAAATAAAACAAAAGAAGCCAAAATATTGATAAGGCAACCAACAAAGTACATGGAAGCTAAAGTTGAAGATTACTACCTGAAAAGGTTCAACTTCACAACCTGAAGGTCGCGCGTAGGCCAAATCCCTCGACAAAAGATATGGTCGTCTCTCTGGAATATTATCAACCTTGAATGCCACGAAGATCTTATCCTCCGTTTCTTCGTTTTCATGGAATTTTTTTTGCTGGTCTGGTTTCATATAAACTGCTGCATCATGCAACTCTACTGTCACATTCAGGAGTTTATAATCACTCCATTTCTGATGCAAACAAGAAAAAATTAAATAAATCAGAAATTGTGCCAATGTTGGTACCAAAATTTTCATCAGGTGACCATGAGAGAAAGTAAAAAGGAAATGGCAATAAGTACTAAAAAAAATTGATTAAAAAAAAAAAACAAAGGGAATATCTCTTTCCCATTTCTTGATCAGTGTCCCAATCTGATTGTATCTTAAAGGTTTATCACCATCCAGCAACATGCCAATTTCAGATTGGAATAAGGAAGCCTCTGATTGCAAATTAACCAAAATCTTTTACATAATTATGGACCAAACGGAAAGGAAAAAACAAAGGGTCAATTCACCTTCAAAATGTATGAACACAAAGTCAGTGAAAATCCTCTTGAGGGGGCAAAAACAAGCATACCTCATAGTAGTAGTCTTCGGCATATAACAGAACCGAAAAGTATTCCTTGTATGTGACAGCAGACAAAGGCTTCTTCAGAACATCCGGCGTAATGTCATTTTTAATCAAGTCCTTGACACGCTCGGGAATTATGTATAGAGGTAAAGCGTCGTTCCCGACCAATGCATAAGCCGCCTTCCCTTGCTTTCTCGACGCCGCCCTCTCAAGAGCAGGCTTCACGGTTTGATCATGCTTCTGGGAGGAAGGGTTCGACCCTGAGAAAGACAATGGGCTTGGCAAGTCGTGTGGTGACTTATACGAAGAATGAGATTGAGATTTGGCATCTGCAGGCTTTGGAGAGCTTGGAGACGGTGCGAAAACAGACGGTCGTGTTGATTTAGACGAAGACGTCGAGGCTCTCTCGGACGAGGACGATGACGATGACGATAACAGAGATTGAGCTGGCCTAGGAGGCGATTCTGATGATATTCTAGACCTTTGCAAAAATGCAACAATCAACTTGGTTTCCAAGTCCTCACTCACTTCGCTATGATTCCAAGCCGAGCTATGCGCATAGGAAGATCTTTGATGGTTGGAATTACGTTGAACTTGGGTGGGAATTATCCTAACCGAAGCTTCATCATTGGGTTGAGAAATAAAAGGCCGTTTCAAAAGGTTTTTGATGCTATAAAGAGCTCTTCTAATGTAATATAGATCAACATCGAGAAAGTCATCGAACTCGTCTTGGCAACAGAGAAGGCACCGCAACAAGTTGAAGCATGGAGATTCCATATTATTGTCCTTTTTAACTCTGTTTGGATGCCAAGAAAATAAGTGAGAACTAACATATCAAAGCTTCTTCTCAAACCCTTTTGCTATATTCAAGTCAGGATGATTAAAGTGAGAGAAAACATCTTTCATACATTTATTTTATTTTATTTATTTTACTTATTTTTACAATTCTGGGATTTTTGCTCACCAACCAAGCACAGTTTTTTCTGCAAAATATATATATTATCAAATTTTCTATTTTTATCTTTTTGGAGGAAAACGAATACGATGATCATGAAAAAGTGTATTACATGGAAAAATGGATAGGAGAAATTATCTTTACTAGTGAATATGATTGCAAGTTGTCCAACAAATGAAAGAAAGAAACAAAGAACAAGGCTATAAAACAATTAAATCTAAGGGGGAAAAAAAAAAAAAGGGAAGAAGATGAGAATGCACAGAGCACTCACCACAAACAGTTTGGAGTGTGTGGATCGTCCAATGAGAGATGAGTTGGAGGAAGGGAGTGGGAAATAGTGTGGAGGACTCACTTTTTATAACACCAAAAGTACATGGGTTCCAAGTAGAATATCATATTTTAGTTGGAACAAGGCCTAGAATTTTTCCCTCTTTTTAGGAAACATATCAATGGTTATTGAAGTTGAAGTCTACCACATTACCATAAGCGAACCCAAACTCCCACTGTTCATTGTTCATATGAAATTATGACAATAGGATTTCATTTTCATCTGTGATCGGACTCATCCTTAGAGTTCTCGTTTACAATGTGGAAGAAAAATTATATAAGTTTTGATTGTGGTGTTGATTATTTGGATAGTGAAGGGTGGGCAATTTAGGGGTGTGCACGGGTTGGGTTGGACGGGTTGGAGCCTCTAATCCAACCCAACCCGAACACATCGGGTTGCAAAAAAATGAACCCAACCCAACCCTACATTGTAATCAACCCAACCCAACCTAACCCGATCATGATCGGATTGGGTTGGGTTGGGTTAATCGGGTTAGATATTTTTTTAAAACAATTTTGATGATATTTTTTCTAATTAATTTAAGTCAAAATTTTCATTTTAATTGAAACTTTTACAAAAATAAATATAAGGGTTAATATCATAACACAAAAACTTGGACTACATGGTTTAACTTTGACATTTGAAGAATAAGTTAGTTGGTTAAAACATTTTCAACCCCAAAAATCTATATATATTTTTTTTTTATATAATTTAAGGATCGGGTTGGGTTGGGTCAACCCGATCCTTAGAAATCACAACCCATAACCCGATCCTAAGATGTCGGGTTGGGTTGGGTTGGTCAAAATTTCGCATCGGGTTGGATTGGGTTAGGGTTATTCAGGTTGGATTCGGATTGGGTTAGGCGGGTTGTTCGGGTTGGCGGGTTATTTGCACACCCCTAGTGGGCATGCGTTGATTAGCACCATTTGTTTTCAATAATCGGAGCCAAGGACGAAGATGCTAGGACAGATTTTTTTACCCAAACAGTGGGACCCATAAAAATGTTATTTTTTTTTCTATTTGATTAGCCTAATTTTGTAGTGTTCTATAACCTTCGGCGTTTCATCTGAACATATAAGAAATATAAAAAATTATTTTTATATGTTTTAATATTAAAGTCAATTAGGTAAATAGTCATTTTAGATTATGTGTTTTTTAAAAATAGTCACAGTTTAAAAAAATTTAAAAATTAGCCAAAATTACTGTAAGAAATTTTTGACAATATCAAAACTATACATAAAATTACTGTCAGAAATTTCTGACACATGTTAGAAATTTATCAAAAATTCCTAATAGTGCTAGTTTTAAAAATTTTTGAAACTGTGGCTATTTTTTAAAATTATTTTATAAATAGTGCCTATTTTCTTAAAATTTCCTTAATTACATATTATATTATACGTTTACGACTAAATCTTTAATTTCATGAAACTATGGCTAAATCCTAAAAAATTAGTTAAACGTTTAGTTAAATCCTTAAAAATCTCTAAAAAATACATCCCAAAACAAATTTCTTTATATTATAACGAAATTCTATGTTTGTCCCACAATTTTTATAATTTTAAAATTGTCTTCTAGTTTCTCCTAATTGATATTTGGAATAGCGATTTAAATCCAAAAATTACAATTTATATATCATTGTTACAGTATTAACGTTTTTGAACGCAAATGAAAAAAAAAATGGAATAACCTTAATTCAAATTCACAATCAAACTCCTATTTTAAACATTAATTTGAAGCAAAATTTTGCTAAACAGTAAAAGCAATAATTCATATCGAAATTACTCAATTTTTATAGAGATAATTGAGTAAATGGCCATGTTTTGGATGATGTTTTAACAAAATAGCAACGATTCGATAAATTAAAAAATTAGTCATTTTCTTAACTACATGACGATATGCTTTTACCCTTATGCCCTTGATTCTGTTATGTATTAGTGGTTAATAATTTAAATTTTAGAAACATTGGCTATTTTTTTAAACAATGCCTAAGAAATAGTTAAATAGCAAATGTTCCTAATTTTATATTTGAGATTGATATTCAAATGACCATACCATATTTTTCTTGATTACATGGGATACAAGAATATCATATACTAGCATGTAATAAAAAATCCCTAAAAAATTCTTATGATAATAACAAAATTCTAGGTTTGTCTCTCATTTTTTTTATAATTTTAAAAATACCTTTTAGTTTCTTATAATTGATATCTGGATAGCAATTTGAATCCAAAAATCACTATTTATACACCTTTTTTACAATACTAATGTTTTTTAACTCATATAAAAAATTAATTTCATATATTATTGCTACAGTAAAAAGTAATTTTGCCAATTTTTAACACAAATTTTATGATCTATTACTCATTTTAAATATTAAATAATCAAACTCCTATCTAAATATTAATTTGAACTTGAAATTTTGGCAAATAATAACTCATGTCAAAATTACTCAAATTTTATATCTGAGATTACTATCGAAACGACCATGTTATATTTTGCCTTGATTGGAATGTACTAACTTTGCTTATATGGTCAAATTATCCTTTGAATGAATTCAAAAAAAAAAAAAAAAAGAAAAATAGAAACATAGCAAAAAATAATGAAAAAACCTCTATTCCTATGTTTTTTTTTTTCTCTACCATTTTTCTCAAGCACCTTTTTATCTACACTAGTTGTGTTAACGCGCTTCGTGAGTTTAAAATTTGTGATGATTGATCGTGATAAGAATTTTTTTTTTCTAAGTTCTATACGAAACAAAATAGTTATTAAAATAAAAATAAAAATGAAAAGCAAAAAACATAAGGCACACGTTTCTTAGAGGAAAAAAAATTAAAAGGGAAAACAAAAGCCAAAACATAAAACAACAAGTAAATACAAAATGATTCAATTTTTATTTTTACTATTAAAATAGTAAAAACAAATAAAGAAATTAAAAGAAAAAAATTAAAAATCTAAAACAAAGAAAAAAATAAAAAAATGAATTAATCATTTTTAGCGAAAATACAAATAAATTAATAACAACACACCAAGAAAAATCAATAAATTTAGATAAAACAACAAAATATTTTTTTAAGTCCAATATGAAACAAAATAGTTGTTAAAATAAAAAAAATTAGAAACACAAAAAAAAAAAAATTGAAAAAAGAAGACACACGTTTCTTACAAGAAAAAAGAAAAAATTAGAAAAAAAAAGAAAACAGAAAGAAAAAGGACGAATAAATAAAAAAAGGTGGGAAGTATTGAATGTTTTTATCAGTGATCCAATTCTTTTTTAAATTTTAAAAAATATATTAAAAAGGATTATTTTTTGGACTAAAAAAGTAAGTAATTACAAAAAGATTCATTTTTTATTTTTACTATTAAAATAGCAAAGCAAATAAACAAATAAAAAGAAAAAAATTAAAAATCTAAAACAAATTAAAAAATAAATTAATCATTTTTAGTGAAAATACAAACAAATTAATAACAACACATAAAAAAAAGAATAAATTTAGATCAAACAACAAGTAAATACAAACTGATTCATTTTTTATTTTTACTATTAAAATAATAAAAACAAATAAAGAAATTAAAAGAAAAAAATTAAAATCCTAAAACAAAGAAAAAATTAAAAAATGAATCAATCATTTTTAGCGAAAATACAAATAAATTAATAACAACACACAAAAAAAAAAGATAAAACAATAAAACAATTTTTTAAAGTCCAATACAAAACAAAATAGTTGTTAAAATAAATTAAAAAAAATAGAAACAAAAAAAAAAAAAGAAGACACACGTTTCCTACAAGAAAAAGAAAAAATTAGAAACAAAAAAGAAAAAGAAAAGAGAACGAAAAAGGAATAAATTAAAAAAAAAGGTGGCGAAATATTGAATGTTTTTATCAGTGATCCAATTCTTTTTTAATTTAATTTTTTAAATTTTAAAAAATTATATTGAAATACATTATTTTTTGGACTAAAAAATTAAGTAATTACAAAAAGATTCATTTTTTATTTTTGCTATTAAAATAGCATAGAAAATAAACAAATTAAAAGAAAAAAATTAAAAATCTAAAAAATTAAAAATTAAAAAAATAAATTAATCATTTTTTGTGAAAATACAAACAAATTAATAACAACACATCAAAAAAATAAGAATAAATTTAAAAAGTAAATACAAAATGATTCATTTTTTATTTTTACTATTAAAACAAATAAAGAAATTAAAAAAAATTAAAAATCTAAAAAAAAAATTAAAAAATGAATAAATCATTTTGAGCAAAAATACAAATAAAGTAATAATAACACACAAAAAAATTAGATAAAACAATAAAATAATTTTTTTTAAGTTCAATACGAAACACAAAAGTTGTTAAAAAAATAGAAACAAAAAAAAAAGAAAGGAAAAGAAAAAAGAAGGCACACGTTTCTTACAAGAAAAAAAAAAATTAGAAACAAAAAAGAAAAAGAAAAGAGAAAGAAAAAGGACAAATAAATAAAAAAAGGTGGGGAAATATTGTATGTTTTTATCAGTGATCCAATTATTTTTTATTTAATTTTTAAAATTTTAAAAATTATACTAAAGGATTATTTTTTGGACTAAAAAAGTAAGTAATTACAAAAATATTTATTTTTTATTTTTAATATTAATATAGCAAAGCAAATAAACAAATTAAAAGAAACAAATATAAAAATCTAAAACAAATAAAAAATAAATAAAATAAATTAATCCTTTTTAGTGAAAATACAAACAAATTAATAACAACACATCAAAAAAATAAGAATAAATTTAGATAAAACAACAAAATATTTTTTTTAATTAAAATGAACACAGCACAATGGGCACTAAAAGAATAAGAAAATATAACAGAATGAAATTGTATTTAAAATAAATTGGTTGATAGATTATAATAATAAAAAAAAGAAAAAGAAAAAAAGAAAAAAAATAAATTAAAACGAAAAGAAAACTTGGTAGCAGGTGCGTGCGTGTGTAACAGGCGCCCCTTATGGCATGTGAAAAGGGCCCACGCGTCAGCGTCAGGCCCTTTTCGCTAATTGCATATGGGTCCCTTTTTATTTGCTTTTGTACCCTATTAATTTATTTTTTAGTCCCTAAAATTTTCATTATTTTTACTTGGGCCAATTTTTTAAATTTATTTCATTTTTGCCCCCTAAAAACGCGGTTTTTTTTCCTCAAAAAACGCCACGAAAACCGTTTTGAAAAAAGTGACGAAACCTAATAACGAAACGTGTTTGGCAAATTATATATAGTTAGATTAGATATGGAGTAGTAAGCTCAACAGATATTCTCACCCTACGACATAAAATGTGATGACGGATCCCGTACATTCTTTATATTTCAATAAATATATATTTCTTTTATATATTGAAAAATATTTCTTGTTATGAGAATTATTGTTATGGTTTATGAAAAGGTATTAATTATGTATTATTGACGAACTACAATATTTTTTACGTAGTCTGATTGAAAAACTATAACAAAATAACTATATTTAATGATTGCAAATACTACCCGTAGTTTTGCAAAAAATAGCAAAACTATATTTAGTTTTAAATGATGTCACACGGTGCCAAAAATAACATGAATTATAGCTATAATAGGCGCCATTTTGGTGAGGAATTAAGGATAATTATTTTTATAATTCATAAAAATTAAGAATGAGAAGGTTTGAGAAGGTTTTCACCAAGAAATGAATGTGAATTTCTCTCTTAGCAAAACCTATCAAATTGGGGATTATGGGAAGCAATTTTTGGGAAGAAAATATTGGGTAATAGGGCTGCATTAGTGGCACATTTTTTGAGGTTGAATTAAGCTAAAAATGTGTCCAAATTCATTAGTAGGATAGTCAAAAAAGAATTATCCAGAAAAGGAAACTAACCCAGTTTTTAGTAAGGGATCAATTTGGCCATTAAAAAGTAAATAATGGAAAATATTTTCATCCCTATTTCAGCCATATTGGTCGACCACCCTAGGTAGAATAAGACCAAATTTTACTCCTCAAAAGTTAAAAAAAAAAAGAAAAGAACACCAAAATTTTAGAGAGAGAAAGAGAAGAAAATTTGAGAGGAAAAGGAGCAAGGAGGCTGAGCACTTTAGGGGACTTTGGAGCGAGGCTTATTTCTCTAAAAAATAAAGTAAGGAAAATATCTCTTGTGATTTAAAATAGTTATTTCCAAACCCGAACTTGATCGGTGCACGATCGCGCAGGAAATCATGCATCGAAAGGATTCTACGAAGTGTTTGAATATCAATGAGGAAAAATTTCAATCCTAGACTGTTATAGATTAGTTTCTTTTTGGTCTGTGTTTAATTCAAATTTACAAGCTAGAATAGATGCCGACATTGATTTGACTTCTAAATGTTAGAACATCTACATTTACAGTCCTATTCATTCTTGGCTCATCCAAATAAAGTTCCAACTGCGTCTTTCATGCAAAAAATTAAAACTCGAAGGCAAATGACTCCTTCTGATTCATAGATATGTGGCTCGTTTTCCTGAAATGATAAGGAATTGAGGGTTGTTGATTGTTCGTCAATAACATAGGCTCAGGATGCCAATTATGAGAATGAGACACCTTCAAAGACAGTTAAGAAGGGAGATAAAAGGAACAGTAAAGGACAATATGCTCGTGTTAATGGTACTACCTTCCTTTAGGACCTCGACTCCATGCAAGACTCCAACTAGGCCGGGAGCAACGAGAGTCCTTCTAAACTAACTCAAAAGACTCTTAGCAGCTGGTGCAGAGTAGAGTATATTGGCAATGGGATGCTCCAATAGGAGAAGTTGGCCCACTTCCGGCTGGCACGCCTATTGGAAAGAAAGAAAGTTTAGAAAGTACCATTAGTAGATCCCAGACACAGATATCGTAAAAAAAAAAAAATCTAGTTATGAATGATAAAGTTCATCTATGCATATTGTACTTGGACCACGACTATTTTTTTAATTTTTGGAAACAATGCTATAATTTAAAAAATATTTTCTAGAATGACCTATTTTGCTAATTCACCAGAAAAAAAAGAAGATAACTTTAATAAAATTATGTGACGCCCCTACTTGGGGGTCAGTAGAATTAATGAAATAATAAATAAAGTCTTGTAAATAAAATAAAAAAATAAAAATAACGACTTAAAATTCACCCATGAGAGTTAACATTAAACTAAAAACAGTTATAAAATCCACAATTTAATACATCACCATAAGAAAATAAAGTTAAAAGTCCTCATCGGTCACAAACGCTCAAATTAATTAATTATACAGTCATCCAATTTTTAAAGTCTGAACTGAAAATCGAAAGAGAACCTACTCTTGAAAACGAACTAACGGAGAAAACGCCTTCCGAAACTCGAAGAAGAAACTTTTACTCCTCGTCAGATAAGTAGCACTGTACACCTCTTGGAAGGGGGAGGAAAAAGGGGGATGAGCTCATCGAGCCCGTAGGAAATCCTATTACCAAATCTCTTTAGTCAAACCTTTAATTAGTCCAGTTATTCATTTCGTTATTTTTCTAACCAATTTTATTCCTTTTTTTCGGATATAATTACTGTCAAATTATTCATCAACTCTCATGAGTACAATCCATCGCTCTCAGCTGTCAAAAGAAAGTTCAAAACTAGAGCACGGCCAGTAGTACGCAACAGGTACCGAGAACAAGCCCTAAGTCCTTAAGGAAATGCCATAGGACCGACTATAGGTAGACCAAACGTCCCTGTCCATAACCCGGTCTGGCGTGGACGTCGAGACGACCGGTATGTTGCAGGCTCTCAAACCGTTCCCCTATACTATTCCAGTACCTCGAGTACTGTGGTCATCCCGATGCATACTGCGCAGCAGCCAGCCACTCGTAAGCGGCAATCACGATCAAAGTTAACAGGTCACATCACGCGTCGGGGGCCCGCATTCAGATCCATAAAGTCATAATGCATACAATAAATGGGGATATCACGCTCACGACCTCACAATCACAATCTCAGTTGATCATAATCAGATAATCATTTGCTACATTTTTCATTAACCGTCTGTAATTGATTAGTCCAATTAGGTATATTTTATTTATTCCAGTAATAACCCCTAATACTAATCAATTATATATATTTCAACTGCCCTAGATGTCAGTTTCTAACATTCATAAAACCTATCAGATAAAAGGACGAGATCTGATAACAGAACCCCTACCTCGATATACGTGTAAGAGCGGTCAAACAGTTGACTTTTTCATCGGAGCCGAATCTCGCGTAACAGAAGTCACTGGTGGGTTTGTCTCGTCGAATTGAGTCCGATGACTGTCCTCACTCGACAATCGGAGACTGGGCCTGTCGGGCGACTCGATAGATTCGCACGCCGAAGTCGGCACCCAAATCGAAGCAGCTCCTGGAGTAGAATCTGCACAAACGGAGACCACCGCTGCGATTAGTGCCACGAATCGAGACAAACGACAGTGTCGGTTCGCAAAACGGAGATCCGAAAATATAGGTCAATTTTAGACATAATCGATATTTTAGCACGCAAAACGAGGCGGCCAACCGGATATTTTTCAGACCTGCGAAAAGTTATCCAACCTATTTCGACCCTTCGAATTCAATGGTGAGGTCAGTTTCATCAAACAACAACCACAACATGTCCAATTTCATCAATAGAGTTCTAAACTTCAAACTGAAATTAGACACTCACCGAGCGTCGGATCGGAGAAATTCTTGTGGACTTTTGCTGCCCACGACTCCCTCTACAAAACCCCTCTAGAATTTTTAGAATTATATGTAATAATTCGACCTTGTCTGTGATCATATAATTAATCACATTAATTATAATTTGCTTTCTTTATCAATTTGTTCGGAGTCGGTCCGGGGACCATGGACCCGATAATTCAAGCTCTAATAAATTATGAAATTCAACTAAAGCTCTTTAGTTAAAAATCTAATTTATTAATCCCGAGGTTACTCCACTATAAACCGAGATTGAACTCTTGAGATTATCAGAATAATTTACTCGATGAGTACGTCTACTGATTTAGTCATTACATGACGTTCAACCCTCCAGATTGGTTCATGTCTTGAGCAGGCGAAATTACCGTCATACCTCTCGAGTCACATTTATTCCTTAAGTATCGTTATTTCACTATTGAATGATTCATTTACAATCTTATTGTAAATGTGCGCGCAACCATTCAATTCCAGAAACAACACTGAAGGGAACCAATGTTAACTTCTTTAAATTAGAAGCTGGATTCCGTATCTGCAAATCTCATTCCTCAGTGATCTCGCTTCGAGCTCCCAAAACGCAAGTATTCGTCCCATTGCGATAATGGTACTTAACGAACGAATCAAAGAACTTGTAAACGAGACCTAGAGGTCTGTGATCGCTTAGGATTGAGATCGATTCTCATATGACCATCTTTTGACAACGAAACGAAATGTCGTAACGGTTCTTAACGACATTTTGTAGCGAGTCGGTCCTAGCCGTGTACAGTCCAACTATACATAACGCTCCCACTATGTGTCACTACACGATTAGTGTTCTGCGTATATGATTTCCAATCAAGTAATCCAATCTTGATTAATCACCTACTTAATTTTAAACGTGTCAATTTTAAGTCGATATTTCATAGGACACTTATAAATATCGAAATAAAACTTTTTAGAACACGTTAAGGATTTAGATGAATGTTCGTATAAAATAATATTTCAAACAAAATAATAAAAATGTCTTCTCATTTTATTAATTTAAGCAAATAATAATATTACAAATAATATTACAAAAACCCTTTTCTAGGGCAACATCCAACAATCTCTCACTTTGCCCTATAGCAGATGAGATATTTCTCTCATACACATTCCCTCTAAGTGTTTGTTGAATTGCTTATCAGTTAGAGTCTTGGTGAAGGGATCTGCTAGGTTTTCCAATGTCGGGATCTTCGTCACGGTGACATCTCCACGGTTGACGATCTCTTTGATGAGGTGGTACTTCTTTCTATATGTTTTCCTCTCTTGTGGCTGCGAGGTTCTTTTGAATTAGCCACAGTACCACAATTATCATAATAAAGTGTGATGGGCTTATCCATATCTGGAACAACTTCCAGATCACTCAAGAAATTCTTGAGTCATACTGCCTCTTTAGCTGCTTCTGAAGCTGCTATGTATTCAGCCTCTATAGTAGAATCAGCAATAATGGATTGTTTGATACTTTTCCAGACTACCGATCCACCACCAAGAGTGAACACTGATCCTGAAGTTGACTTTCGGGAATCTTTATCCCTTAAAAGTCAGAATCAGGGTATCCTAGTAAATTCAAGTCCCCACTCGAATATACTAGCATATAGTCCCTCGTTCTTCTTAGGTACTTGAGGATGTGTTTAACTGCTATCCAATGTTCTGGACCAGGGTTTGACTGGAACCGACTAACCACTCTTACTGCATAGCAGATGTCTGGTCTAGTGCATAACATATCGTACATTAGACTTCCAACTGCAGATACATATGGAATCCGTCTCATGTCCTTCTCTTCTTGCGCTGTCTTCGGACACTGCTGTTTAGAGAGAGAAACTCCATGTCGGGTCAGGCAAGAGACCTTTCTTGAAGTTTTGCATCGAAAAACGAGCGAGCACCTTATCAACATAAGCTGCTTGAGACAGTGCTTGTAGCTTGTTCTTCCTATCCCTAAGGATTTGGATTCCTAGAATATAGCTCGCATTTCCCAAATCTTTCATTTGGAATTGCTCGGCCAACCAATTCTTCACATCTGACAGCTTTGCTACATTATTCCCAACAAGTAGAATGTCGTCAACATAAAGAACTAAAAATACCACAGTTTGATCCTTGATGAGTTTGTAAACACAAGGCTCATCAGGGTTGTTTTCGAAACCATAGGCTTTGATGTTTTCATCAAACCTTAAGTTCCAAGACCTAGAGGCTTGCTTAAGCCCATAAATGGATTTAAGCAGCTTGCAGACTTTCTGCTTTTGGCCTTCCTTTATAAACCCGTCTGGTTGAGACATATAAATCTACTCTTCAAGATAGCCATTCAAAAACGCCGTCTTGACGTCCATTTGCCATATCTCGTAGTCAAGACTGGCAGCTATAGACAGAAGTATGCGAATGGATTTAAGCATGGCAACAGGAGAAAAAGTTTCTTCATAGTCAATCCCTTCCTTCTAGGTATAACCTTTTGCCACCAGTCTAGCCTTATATGTTTCGACCTCTCCATCGGCACCTCTCTTTTTCTTATAGATCCATTTACATTCAATGGGCCTGACATACTCAGGTGGGCCTACAACTTCTCAGACAGAATTGGAGTACATTGACTCCATCTCTTGGTTCATGGCTGCTTGCCATTTCTCCTTGTCAGAATTGATCATAGCCTCTTCTAGGGGTGTACGTGGGTTGGGTTAGGCTGGGTTTAAAGATTTATGAACCCAACCCGTAGAGCTCGGGTTGAATATTTTCGAACCCAAGTATAGAAAAAAATCAAGTCAACCCATTGTAAAATGGGTTGGGTTGGGTTGGGTTGGGTTGTTGAGTTATTAGTAATAAAACAAAGCAGTTCAACAAGAGTCAAGTCTATCACAAAACAAAGCAGTTCAAAAACAATAAGAAGTCTGTCACAAGCACAACAACAAAGTAGTTCAAAAACATAACATTAAACATTTAACAAACAAACAAAATATTAAACTTTCAACAAGCCAAAAATCTTCAAACAACAACTACAAGCCAAAAGTCTTCCAATTTCCAAAACAGCTTCAATCCCATCCAAAAAGTCTCCTATATCTTCAAACCTATTAAGAAAAAACAACCATGTCAATAGATGTAATATGAGCAAACTGAAAAATGAAAAGGATGCAAAATTGAAAACCATCACCATTTGTTAGTCTATTGTCGTAGACTCTTCAGATTCTTTAGCTACTTTGATTCCAGAAGATGAGAAATCTACATATCAAGTTCAAAATCAAAAGTTAATAAATTGTAAAATGTAAATAAAAAGATTAAGTAATTATGCCATTTTATTATCAGATTAAACAGTAAACTGATAATAAGAAGTGCAATTTATTTAAGCTCTCAGGGGAGTTATTGAAAAAAAAAATTCAAAGACAGCCTAAACTATTTAAGCTACTGTATCGATTCTACAAGATCACAGTAAACTAATAATGGTCTTCCTTTGTGTCAAAATTTTTCACATGAATTCATCGCAAACGCTTTTTTTTTTTTTTTACCATTTTATAACAGAAACCAGACTTTTACCTCAGATTCAGAGGACTCGGGGCTGGTCGGGATGCTCGGAAATCGAGAGGCTCGGACTCGGAGTTTGGGACGGCCACAGTCGAGCGGCTTCGGTGGGGCTCGGCGACGCTTGAGGGGCTTCGAGCTTAGCACAGCAGCCGACGGTGTCGAGCGACGCTGGAGAGGCTTCGGTGGTGCTCGGCGACGCCGGAGGGGCTTTGGGCTCAGCACAGCAGCCGACGGTGTCGAGCGACGCTGGAGGGGCTTCGGTGGGGGTCAGTTACGGAGCCTGGGACGGCGACCCACGAGGGTGAGAACTGAGAACTGAGAAGTAGGGGTTGAGGAGATGTTGTATTTGTCAGAGTGACGAGTGGGAGTCTGGATAGATGAGAAGAATGTAGGGCTAAATTAAATAATAATATTTACAGGGCTAAACAGTGAAGAGTTCGGGTTGGGTTGGGTTTAACGGGCCCAAACTAAATTATTTGTAACCCAGCCCATTATATTCGGGTCCACATAAATTGAAATCGAAATTTTTTTTTTTCCGTCGGGCCCAGTTTTTCGGGTTGGGTTGGGGTGGGTTGGGTTGGGCCAGCGGGTTCAACGGGTCCATGTACACCCCTAGCCTCTTCATAGGAGACTAGGTCATCGTTATTCGCATCAGATACATCAACATTTGCCTCATTTTCCTTTCGATAGCGAATGGGTAATTGTATTTCCCTCTCACTATGTCTAGGTTCCGAGGGATCCTGACTAGGAACTGTGGTTTCTCCTTCTTCTCTCAAATCAACAACCCTTGTTGATCTAGACGAAGAAGGTTCTGCTTCTTCACCTCCCAATCCAACAACTCTTGATGGTTGAGGAGAAGACGTGGTCTCTAACATTTCTTCGAGTATTACTTTGCTTCGAAGTTTGAAGTTATTCATATAGCCATTCTCAAAAAAAGTGGCGTGCGTCGACACGAACACCTTCTTCTCTTTTGGACTATAGAATATACCTCCTCTTGTCCCTTTCGAGTATCCAACGAACAGAGACACTTCTGTCCTTGATTCCAACTTTCCTCCCTTTTTCTTCAGCACGTGTGCTGGGCAACCTCATATGCGATAATGGCACAAACTGGGTTTACGACCATTCCATAATTCCAGGGGTGTTTTGGGAATAGACTTAGATGGCATGACATTCAAAATGTCAACAGCCGTCTTTATTGCATAGCCTCAGAAAGACACTGGCAGCGAAGAATAGCTTATCATGGATCTAACCATGTCCAACAATGTTCGATTCCTTCTTTCTGCAACTCCATTGAGTTAAGGGTCACCAGGTGTCGACAATTCTGACACAATTCCTGATGTAGGAAATTAGTGTCATTTTATTAGTTTTATTATCGTTTTTAGTTTATTAATTTACTTGTTAATTTACTTGTTTTCTTTGTCATTTGACTTGTCATTTGGCCTTAGTATAAAAGGCTAGTTTAGTGTGTTTTTGAGGAGCTTTTGAAATCAAACATTGAGTATTGTGGAGCAAAAGCTCACTTTATCCCCTTAGCCATGGATTTGGCTTGATTTTATCCTATTCCGCTGGGTCATGTGGTATCAGAGCTGCGGTTACGATCCGTTGGCCGCCGCTGACGGCAGATTACTCGCCGACGATGATCGGGAGTACTATCGGGTTCGACGTGGTGTTAGATTCGATGTTCTGAGTCGAGCCCACGGCGATTTCGCTACGGATACAGTCCGACCTAGACCTCATAGTCGCCGGAGTTTTTCGTCCGGAACCGCTGGTCGAAGGTTCCAGCGAAGGGCGCCATCGATTACAGAGTTGGACTACCCAACCACAAATTGAACGGCGTCGGCGAGATCGGCCTGAAGACCACCACCATTACCCACCCCTGACAACGAGATCTGCTCGCGATCGTACAAGTCGCGCACCTCTGAGCCACAGCGCCGAACCGCCATTATGCAACTTTCGGCGACCCCACTACAACGACTCCGTGCTCAACCATAAAAGTCCCGACCAGATCTACTCCATCCCGACGACGACAACCACCAGATCCACACGTCACGAACCAGCTCCGCCAATCTTCACGGAGCTATATTCACACCAAGACGAGCATCGATCTGTGAAGGCCAGGGACAAATTGCAGCAACCCAGCTGTAAAATGCTCCAAGTCGCACTGAAAGTTCGATGTTCCACTCGCGATTTATGCGACCCACAACCAGATCTGCAGATTCGCTGCTGCTCCAGCCCAGATTTCGACGAACTGAGATCCTCCAATGGCGACACATGCCATTCCGCGTTCGAACTCCAAAACCCAGGCCACGCCACCACCATTTTTGCTCGAGATCGAAGCGAGAAGCCTTGCAAGTTCATCCGTGAAAATCGCAAATCCTTATGCCTCAACACCTTCGTCGAACATCGCAAATCCAACCGCGACCTTCATGACTTATCTCGCTCCGTTCGTGACCCTCACGATTTTGCTCTGACCCCGATATCGTCTTCGCACGATTCGTCAGCTTCACGCTCAGTCCTACCACATTGCAAATTCGCCCAGTCCAAGCGAGTCTCAGCCCGGCGATACCTTGCTCGGCAACCTCATATTGCTACACGAGGACGAGAAGAACAACCTGGGCACCAAGACCACTTCAATTCCAGCCTCACCAACAATGACGATTCTTGGACTTTGGAAGCGTCACGGTATGCTCAAGCCCATTATAATGACATTCCAAGTTTTGATGGATATTTTGAAGGTGATGATTTATTAGAATGGATTGGTATAGGTGATGATTTCTTTGAGTTTGTGGAAGTTGAACGTGATAAACAAGCTAAACTTGTTGCAAAAAGTTTCACAAGCTATGCTTTGTATTGGTGGAAGAGACTTCAATATCAAAAACTTTATCATGGAAAAGAGAAAATCAGAACTTGGTCTAAGATGAGGAAAGAATTAAGGAAACAGTTCTTGCCAGCTTGGTTTGCCAATGAAGATTATTATCATTATCGAAACCTCGGTCCAGTTGTTGACCTTAATCCATTGGCAAGTTCCACTGCAAATAACACGAGTACTTGCTTAAGACATTCAGCACTATATACACCTGCTGTCTCCTTGGATTTGTCGCAGACCCCTCATACTCAATCTCCAAGTCATCAACTTCATGCTCAGTATGACAAAATTGGTAACAATACTATGACTTCTTTCACTTTAGAATCTGATAATGTGGCTAAGAGTATGCTTAATGAAGAGAAGAGGAATGGTGCTAGTTCATTTTCCAAAACGTCACATGTGTTGGTTGAAGATCAGCTTGATTCCAAAATTTCCAATGTCAAACCATATGAAACTAATGACTCTATAACAGTATTGGACACTAAGTATTATGGTAATGACAAGGAGATTGACTGCATTAATGAGTTTGCTGATTCAAGCGAAGTTCATGAGATGATATCAACCCAATCTGTAGTGCAAAATTCTGGCCTTAATGACAAAATAGTAAAGGTTGAGTTTGTTGACATGTTAGTAGATGAAATACTTCAAAGTTTACTTCCCTTTGTTGATGAATATACTGTTGTAATGGAGAAGAAAGATGACGTTCCTGATTATTTTGGCAATGCTCAAGGTCGCTCAAGGGTTATGTCTTATTGCCCCGGGCTTATGTTCACCATGTTCAACGCCTTCAATTCGTGTTTCATGCTCGAAAAGATCAAGAGAAGTTCGGTTGATGAGGGAAACAAGCTAGGTGATATTGAGGTTATGAGCAGTTCTCGACATGAAGCTTTTATGGATTTCATTGCGAGTTGTGGATTCATCTTGAAGCTTTCATGGGACTTTGATGCGGTGAAGAAAGAGTTTTCCGTTGGAGTTAAACAAAATCACACAAAAAAAAAAAAAGGTTCTATCTTCTCCACTGATCGACATTTACACTTTTTTTTAAAAGATTCGGGACGAATCTTTTTGTTAGTCGGGGAGAACTGATGTAGGAAATTAATGTCATTTTATTAGTTTTATGGTCGTTTTTAGTTTATTAATTTACTTGTTATTTTACTTGTTTTCTTTGTCATTTGACTTGTCATTTGGCCTTAGTATAAAAGGCTAGTTTAGTGTGTTTTTGAGGCGCTTTTGAAATCAAACATTGAGTATTGTGGAGCAAAACCTCACTTTATCCCCTTAGCCATGGATTTGGCTTAATTTTATCCTATTCTGCTGCGTCAATTTCATTCTCAATGAGATGGTCAGTAAACTCAGTATCTAGTTATTCACCTCCCCGATCCGATCTGAAAATTTTTAAAGTCTTACCTAATTGCTTTTCATCTTCTGCACGAAATTCTTTCAACTTCTCGTAAGTTTCAGATTTTCGTTGCATTAGGTAAATATATCCATATCTTGAGAAGTCATCAATGAAATTGATGAAATACTCATAGCCACCTCTAGCTTGAACATTCAAAGGTCTGTAGACATCTGAATGAACGAGCTCCAAAGGTTCTTTGGCTCTTTCCCCTTTACCCGAGAAGGTTCTCTTGGTCATTTTGCCCTCTAGACAGGACTCACAGACGGATAGAGAACTAACCCTTAGTTCTCTCAAAGGACCATCCTTTGTTAACCTGTTTATCTTATCTAGACTTATATGTCCAAGTCTAAGATGCCATATATATATATTTGATCATCATTAGATACTTTTTGTTTCTTATTAGAAATTGGATTAGCTATTCTAAACATTTCAGTGTTAAAAGAATAAGATTCAAAAGGTCTTACAACATAAAGCCCATATTCTAAGTGTGCAGAACAAATATTCAAACCGTTGCGAGAAATAACAATCGCATTATTATTTAACGAAACTGAAAATAATTGTTCACATAATCCAGAAACTGAAATCACATTTCGTCTGAAACAAGGAATGAAATAAACTGAATTTAAAAACAAATATTTATTCTAGAATACGAGCCGAGCTTCTCCCGCTGCTTTTGCTGAAACAAACTCTCCATTTCCTACGGTCAGTATAAGGTCTCATTCTTTAAGCTCTCTCCATGAGCTAAGTAGCTGAAAAGAAGAACAAACATGATTAGTCGCTCCTGAATCAACTATCCAGGACGAGGACAAATCCTCAACTACATTAACCTCTAAAACATGTAAGTTTGATAGTGGTACATTACCAGCGTTTTTCTTCGCTGCTAGCTCTGAAAGATAAAGAGGACAGTTCCTCTTCCATTGACCTTCCCCATCACAATGGAAATACTTTCCCTTTGCAGTAGGTTGAGATTGAGGTGGTGGGTTTGAATTCACGGGCTTTTTGCCTTTCTTATCCCTTTTGTTGATTTTCTTCTGGACGTCCAGTGCGGGACCCTTCCCCTTAGACGATCTGGCTTGCCCTTGTCCTTTACCTCTTTGGGCAAGCCCTTTCCTCTTTTGAGGATTGGCTCTTGAGGTGGAGGCCTTGTCAGCAATGTTTACTGACCCAAGCTTCTTCCCTAGCCTTTGGATCGACTCAAAGGTTTGCAGCTCATTCAGAAGCTGTGTTAACCCATATTTCAGTTTATTCATTATGTAGTTTGAAGTAAACAATGAAGTCAGATGAAAGGGAATTCAGAATAATTCCCACTTGTGTGACCTTGCCTCTGTGAAGTAGTTTGTCATCATCATGACGTGGTCCCTCACAGGCGTGCCCTGAACGCATCTTGGCACCAGAGTACTTGTGCGTAAGCTCAATCCGAGCTTGTTCACTCTGCTTCCCGAACATTTCTTTCAGAGTATCTAGCGTTTCTACAGCAGTCTCCTTGCCCTCCAACTTGGCCCGCAACGCATCATATATGCTTACTAACATATAGCCTATGGCCTTGTTGTTAGAGGTGACCCATCGGTCATATTCATCCTTAGCCGATCGCGAACTATTCACGGTTGGCATAGGTGGACGTACCTCGGTAAGCACAAATCTAATGCTTTTTGAGACTAGGACTACGTTGAGGTTAGACTTCTATTTCTGGAAGTTTTCACCCGTAAGTACGTCCCTAGACAAGAGGGCGGTGATTGTATTTCCCATAGACATTGGTTTTACTGATAAAATAAGAAACATAATTAAAATTTGCTTGAAATAAAACATTCATCATGATTTCGGGAATTTAAACGTGAATGCATAAATGCAACGGAAAAAATGCTTAGAAAAAATCTTTGTTTAAAAATCCCTCGATAATTCGATTAACCATAAATGCAGTGCCGCCGTAGGGTAGATCACCACACTTACTTAACCAAACCGAGACGTTCTCGATTAATAGATACGACCGAAATAACTCTTATTTCCATATCTACTAAAAACCGATACAGGATTTGGCTAGACGACTCAACACTTGATTGTCTTGTGAATCGACCCATCGTTTTGATTCATTCGGCTGAACTCAAATATGCCGTCGTAGGATAGGTCATACTTAAAATACACCAAATTAATCTATCATGTGAATCGAGCCTTGGTATTGGGCAAAGAGACCCCTCTCAACCCTCACGGTGCTCGATAACGATGGAGACCTAAGATTCACTATTCAAATAGTATTTTTATTACTAGTTCAATTAACTAGGTTAAATTTATTTTTAAGTTAACTAATCTCATTAATAACTTAAATTTGAATTTAGGTGATTCTAAGCTACCCATTTTAAACTTGCTTAGAAAGAGTACTTTTCGTGATATACTAATTAGAAAATTAATCATCTCATGTTTAATTAACCTAATTAGTACTAAGTGATTTTACTTAGAGTCTAACTTCACGAAAAGAACTTCCAGATTAAAGGAGGGACCATCGTCTGCTTAAAACCCCCAAAACCTTAGACCTCTTATCGGTCTTTGTGTCAAAGTCTTTCCGATCCGTTCAACTTATTCATTAAAAACTATCCTAACAACTTAGATAATTTTCACAAGAATAAGCCCACAATAAAAGTTTGTTAATTCAAAATATATTAAATTAATCAAACTATTATTTAATCATATTCCAAAAATATCTCATAAAATTGAATATGAAAAATAAACATGTGAATGCGGTATTTGATTGAATGACACTAACTATACTATATGACATGTGATTATGAATGACATGTTATAAAGCATAAATAAAATAAACAAATAATATAATTGGTTGGCCGGATCTCCATGATTTATTTAAATTACAACCCATGAAAAATATTTTAACTTAAACTAAATAAGCAAAATATAAAAAAAATAATTGGGCACATCCTGGACCAAAACCATCACGTGGGATAAAAAAAAAAAGGGAGAATTTCAAAATAAAGCCATTCTTGATAGCTCTTAGTAATCTATGCCCCATGTGATGTGCTCCCTTTATTTCCACTCTATATTTGTAGTGTAAATTTTAGGGTATAAATTAAAAGTGCAACACATATGGGGTATAGATTATCATTGTGTCAAAAATGGGGTATTCCTCAAAATTCCCAAAAAAAAAAAAATTCATCAAAAGCCCAAGTCAATGCATCACGTGGGCTTTCTGTTGCATGGGTTTTTTTTTTCTTTTTTTAATTTTAAACCCACGTGGTCATCTTCTTCGTTGTGCATGCCGTGAAGTTCGAAGAAGAGCCGCCATTCTCGCTCGAAGAACCGGGTGATCTCAACTGCCCCTTGATTGCCTCCACACTTCTCGGCCACAATCTCTTTGCCGAGTGAAGACCGCATGGAGTCCGAAGAAACAACACCACGTTCGCCGACTTCTTCGCACGAAGACCAAGCCGTGCACTGCCACGTCGCCGGAGATCTCGCATCTCAACTTCTCAGCCGATCGCCATCGCTGAAACGCCGCCGTCAACCCGTGAAGTGTCCGACGGTCACATCGCTGTCAAGCCGCTTCGGTGCCACCGTGCATCGAAAAGAAGCCGACTCCGCCACAAGGTCGCCGCTGCCGTCGAACCTCTTCAACTATGCGGCGGCTTCCACTGCGATATCGAGACCTCTCGCGGATGTTCCTACGGCCACGCCATGATCCCGGAGCAATAACGGAGTTACCGACATATCAGCCGGTCACCACCGCTGACACGCAGCACGGGCCGTATGCTCGCTTCTACGGTTGCTGCGACATCTTCGCAAAGGTACGATCGCCACCGCTGTCACACCACCGTGAACACGCAGTTGTTCTCGCGCCCCTTGCGAATTCCGACGTCGCCGAGCCGAAACTCCTTATGAAGCGTAGTTGAAGCTACCATGCACGTGCTCCGAAAACGGCCAAGCCGAGGCAGTTCAGAGGTGGTTTTTGCTGCCGCTCCTCAGTGGCGATGCAGTCACTGCCACGTCTCTGCCGCCGACCCAAACTCGCTACCGGATCCGCACCCCGTCGCCGTCGTCGTCGGATCCATAAATTCGTAAAACTCAAAGAGCCAACGCTGAAAAAATTGTTCGAGGCAGAGTACTTATTTTACAGAATTTTGCATAAAAAAATAAAATAAAATAATGCAAAAATTATAGAAAATTCCTAACCCAATTGAGGACGAACAAAATTCTAAAATCATGGAAACCATATATTTAACGACCAACCAAGATCCATTCATCAAACATGAATAAAAATAAATTCACATAAAATGCATTTCATTTACAGTGCCATTCAGTCATGCAAAACGGATCAAAAAATTATTTTACATGCGAATATGAAAAATTCGAGAACCTAAAGCTCTGATACCAATTGTTGGAATTTGATGCAAAGCGGAAGCGTGGATTTAAAAAAAAAAAAATTGCTTAAACACGAAGATCATATCACATATGAACATATAGCATATAATTCACAACAAAGCATAGGATCGAAAATTCATATTTATATATAAAATAAAAGAATTAAAATGATGAGATTTATACCAAGACGATTGGTCTAAATATGACTCCTTCAAAAAAATCCAAACGATTCTAAATCCTTCCAAGCTCCTTGATTCAGAATCGAATTACAGGATGTTGGTGTAGATCGAAACTACAATCTTCCAAACCGATCTCCAAATTGATAAAGAACAAAGGGTGGGCTTTGTATTTCAAACACACACGAGGAAAATAATTTTCTGGCCCTTGTGGGAGGGGATAGGCAAATTTTTTGTGTGAAGTTTTCTCTGAGAAAAACTCTTTCTCTGATAGCTCTCTCTCTGGAAAAAATCTTACGTCTGATTGAAAACCAAGACTAGGGCCTTTTAAATCAATCTGAGAGGAGTGGGTTGTGGGCTAATATTTAGCTCACTGACCCATGTAAATGGCACCATTTAGGAGAGACCCTTTTTTTTTAATTTCGAAAATTAATTTATTTCAAAAATAAATTAATTTGATAATTATCCAATAATTATCTTTAATAGAAATTAAAAAGAAAATACAATATTTAAATCAAATTTAAATATTTATATGATTTAATCAATCTCATTAATTAAATCATGTGCACCATTTATAATAATTATTTAACACTTAAATAATTAAAATAAAATAAAATAAAACTCCTTTTATTTTATATGTAATAATTCGACCTTGTGTGTGATCATATAATTAATCACATTAATTATAATTTGATTTCTTTATCAATTTGTTCAGAGTCGGTCCAGGGACCATGGACCCTATAATTCAAGCTCCAATAAATTAAGAAATTCAACTAAAGCTCTTTAGTTAAAAATCTAATTTATTAATCCCGAGGTTACTCCACTATAAACCCGAGATTGAACTCTTGAGATTATCAGAATAATTTACTCGATGAGTACGTCCACTGATTTAGTCATTACATGAGATTCAACCCTCCAAATTGGTTCATTTCTTGAGTAGGCGAAATTACCGTCATACCCCTCAAGTCACATTTATTCCTTAAGTACCGTTATTTCACTATTGAACGATTCATTTACAATCTTATTGTAAATGTGCGCGCAACCATTCAATTTCAGAAACAACACTTAAGTAAACCAATGTTAACTTCTTTCAATTAGAAGCTGAATTCCGTATCTGCAAATCTCATTCCTCAGTGATCTCGCCTCGGGCTCCCAAACCGCAAGTATTCGTCCCATTGCGATAATGGTACTTAACGAACGAATCAAAGAACTTGTAAACGAGACCTAGAGGTCTGTGATCGCTCAGGATTGAGATCGATTCTCATATGACCATCTTTTGACAACGAAACGAAATGTCGTAACAGTTCTTAACGACACTTTGTAACGAGTCGGTCCTAGCCATGTACAGTCCAACTATACATAACGCTCCCACTATGTGTCGCTACACGATTAGTGTTCTGTGTATATGATTTCCAATCAAGTAATCCAATCTTGATTAATCACCAACTTAATTTTAAACGTGTCGATTTTATAAGTCAATATTTCATAGGACACTTATAAATATCGAAATAAAACTTTTTAGAACACGTTAAGGATTTAGATGAATGTTCGTATAAAATAATATTTCAAATAAAATAATAAAAATATCTTCTCATTTTATTAATTTAAGCAAAATAATAATATTACAAATAATATTAGAAAAACCCTTTTCTAGGGCAACATCCAGCAATGGCTAAGATGATCATCGCCGAAGAAGTTACGAAACTGCTAACAGAAACAGTTTTCAGATACGTCAATCGGAATTTCCGACTTCAGTTCCAAGATACTTTGAGTATTATCCGAATTGGAATCCACAAACAACATTATTGAAGAAAGGAAGTGAAGTGTCTCACGAGTCAAACACTCCAAACCCTCTTCCTTGGCTTAATAGCTCAGTTAGTCCATCACGTTCATATAAACCCCAATGTTCTTCGTCCCTTAGAACGCCAAAAGCATCGCCTAAGCTGCCCAATCTTCCTCTACTAAACCGCCTTCGACATCTCTTGAGCCTCCAAAATCTTCATCAAAGCCATCCCAATCAAGTTCTTCTCCATTATTAGCAAACCCTAGCTTAGTAACAACTTCAACTAAGCCATCTACTTCGTTAAAAACCTCAATTTCACAATCAGCAACTTTACCGAAAGCACCCAAGTGTTTCTCAGCTAATCAATCTTCAACATCTCTTGATCCTACAATATCTTCATCCAATCAATCGTATTCAAATTTATCTTCATATAGGCCATCGACATTGTCAACAAACCGCCTAGCACCATCATCTAAACTACTCCAATCTTCTTCATCTATATCATCCCAACCAAGCCCATCTCCCAAGAAACTGCTTCCAATGTTTAAGCCTTCTCTGTCAAGAGTTACCGCAAAAGGACCAAATTCACAAGGGAAGGAGAGTTATGTGTGGGTTGAGAGAGATTCATTGCCCCTGTATTTAATTCCCGAGGATATTAGAGGTTTGATTGAAAATGACACTCTGCCTAAGGTTCTTGAGAAGCCTTTGTCTTGCCTAACATATAAGGATTACTTTGCTGCTTTGCTTTATGCAGAACAACACTATAACGAGGTATATACGATGGATATAATTCAATCATTGTTAAGTTATCAGCATTGTTTGATTGTGGTGAACTATGCCATGTAAAATTATCAGAAATGGAGCAAATTTGAATTGGAGGATATCTCGTTGGAGATTCATGATGCAACAATTTATAAGAAACCAAATAGGCATTATAGTTTCAGTGCGAGTAAAGAGAAGAATGACAAAAAGTTCGTTGTGTTTGACATCAAAATGGAGTCTCATGAACGACCATTTCTTTTGTCGAGGGACTTGGTATTTGCGCGACCATCAGGTTGCAAAATTGAGCCCTTTCAGGTATCTTTCTTCAAGTTCTCATTCTTGCCGTATACTACAAGTAATAACTAAAGAAAATTAAGACATTTCTTAAACTTATATAAGATAAAACATCAACAATTTGCATCATGTTTACCTCAAAATTATATTCAATGCTCAGTGTAGATGTTTAAGTATTTCTTTTATGTCATTATACAAATATATCATGAAATCCAATTACAATAGATGAATTTAGGAATTTGGGATTTTTCATTTCTTTAATTGTAGTAAACTGGAAAGTTGTATTGGGTCCTTAGTTTGTAGCCTGTGGGGTATTTGTGTTAAGGAGTTGGTATGCTCTCTGATACTTCTGATATAGAGAATCCTCTACCTCAATATTTTTGTATTTTTAATGCCCCAGTATGCAATAAAAGTGTTTTGCTTGTAAAAAAAAAAAATTTGTGGTTATAAAGGATGAAAAAGAAAACAATGCAAACACAAAAAGAACACCAACAATTTTCACTTCTAATAACATTTTTATGGAATTCAATTCAACATGTTCTTTTAAAATTTAGTTTTGCAACAGAGAGGTTAGTATGATTACATACATATTTTTAGATAGCAATCTAGGATAAGAGATTAATAATAGAAACAGAGTTTTAACTAAATAGATCCTAAATAACTTGACACTCATCTAAGACTTTTATTAGTAGCAAAAAATGCAATTTTCTTGTCTCACTAATTGTTTCTTTCTCAATCTTTCTATTTTACTATTTGTGAACAAATCTTGTGTTTTCTTTCACACTAATGATAAATCAGGGATTTGTCTACGGTGTGGTGAGAAGTAGCATTGTATTAGTTGAGTTTAAAGATGAATTCCACTCTCAGCACAAACCGACTCGCAAATACAACATTAGTTTCTCATTCAACCGAGTCTGTTTGAAAAGAGCTCATCAAGCTGTTAATGATCTATCAGACTCTTCATTAAAAAAGTTTGTGTTTCGGAATTATTATCCAGCCCGGAAGATCATTCCTAAACCAGATATGGGCTCGTCAATCCAGTATTATCTCGATCCAGACATGTCACTCGCAGTTCGCCACATTCTGAGCATTCAGGGCCCACCGCCATACCTCATCTCTGGCCCGAGATGTGTTTGCCAACGGAAAACTTCCTTGCACGAGCCGAGACCATCAAGAACTGGATTAGTCATTCAAGAAGCAGTGATTCAAATATACAAAGCCTCTCTAGCCTCTCGAATACTTATCTGCGCGCCCAATAACAGCGCCTGTGACGTGCTAATGAGAGGGCTCTTGGAAGTGATTCCTGAGTCAGACATGTTCCAATGCTGCATTTCGTGAGAAAGAAGACGTGCCTGACGACATCCTTCCCTCGTGTCTCCATGTCGATGAAACCGAGTGCTTCTCGTGTCCTTCGTACATTGAACTAGCGAGTTTCAGGGTGATTTTCTCCACATTTATGAGCAGCTTTCGCCTACAGAATGAAGGCCTTCTTACCGGCCATTTCAGCCACATTTTCATGGTGGACGCCTCCTTCGCCACTGAACCAGAGGCCATGGTCCCGTTGGCTAACTTTGCCATCGACAATACGGCCATTGTTGTAAGCGGCCAGCCTAGACACTCTCCAAGTTTTGTCCGTTCTGAAATTGCCCGAAAACATGGGTTGAAGATTTCGTATTTCGAGAGACTGTTGGACTACTTTGCGCCTTTGAAAAGTACCAGTCTAAGTTTCATCACAGAGCTGAGCTCAGATGCTGAAGAAAACTTTGGCTACTATTGATTGTTGAAAAGAATTTTTTTTGTTTGCTTTTCTTGCTTTAAATCAACTTGTTTATGTTTGATCAGTCTATCTTGGTTTATATATATATATAACGTTTGTATACGTAGTTAAACAATATCATCAAAACAAGCTCAAAAAGTTTCTTCGCAACGTAAAGGGTTGGATATAGACTTTCGTTATCTAGAATTGGACACAATACTTTTTTATTTATCTCTGTTGTATTGCTCAAAATTTTTGGCATTCAAAACGGACCTTCTTTGCTTTGGCAAAGAGTACCAATGCACGTTGCTAAACTAGTGTTTTTAAGCAAATATAAAACCAGAGTGCTTTTAGTTATCTAATTGTCTGATCATTTCCACTAGAATTCAAATTTGACATTAATATTTATGCCTCAATAAATGAACGTATGCTATGGCACCTTATGTGTACCAAAATTGCCCAGTCATTTTAGTTTATAAAACTTTAGCTTAAATTTCTTGGACCACTTCATTTGTAAAAGAGAAGATAAGCTTGGTTCATATGAATATGACGTCTTACTTGTTAGAATAGTGCCCAAAAAGGAGTTTTTTTTTTATGATTTTGAATTTGCTGGTTAATAAAATAAAAGAAATCTTTCATGAATTGTTTGAGAATTTATTTTATTTATGAATATTCATCAATATCCATAACATATTATGTAACTAAAATTCTAGTATATAAGTTTGTTATATACGAAGGATTAAAATTTTGGTTAATATGTTTAAACGAGTCTGTGATTGATCAAGAGTGGGTGACTTGATCTAAAATCACATATGCGGTCCACTGACATATGGGATATGATAACCTTATCCGAGTTGTCGGTGTGGTGACACTAACTAGAAGCATTCTATATAATTAGATTATAGAGGACATGGACCGACTCGATTCCGAAGTATCAATTAAGTACCGTTACGATATTCGTCTCGAAGTCATAAGATGATCATATGAGAATCGATCTTAATCCTGAGTGGCCACAGACCCTTAGGTTATGTTTACGGGCCTTTTAATTTGTTCGTTACGGTCCATGATTATTCTGGGCTAACTACTTGCATTTTGGAGGTTCGAAACATGATCACTGGGGAATGGGGTTTCATAGATATGGAATCCAGCTTCTGATAAAAAAGAAGTTAAAATTGGTTCCCTTAATGTGTTGATCTTGGAACCGAACAATTGCGCGCACATTTATGATCAAGATCGTAAATGAATTATTCGCTAGTGAATCAATGGTACTTAAGGAACAAGATATGATACGGTAAATTCACCAACTCAAATCATGAACCAATCTGGAGGATCGAATCTCATGAAATAATTATATCAATGGACAACTCACTGAGTAAATTATTCTAATAATTTCAGGAGTACAGTTCCGGGTTTTTAGTGGAGTAACCTCGGAATTAATAAATCAAATTTTTAACTAAAGAGTTTTAGTTAATTGTTTGTATTTATTGGAGCCTGAATTACTGGGTCCATGGTCCCCGAACCGACTCATCAGATCGATAGAGATACTATAATAATTAATGGTGATTAATTATATTTTTATCACATTTATCGGATTAATAATTTAATTTGATAATAAATAATTAATTTTAGTTATTTATTTACTTGTTAAATAAATAATGGCTAAAATTAATTTAAATTAATTTTGGAAGGAATTAGGAAAATAGTTTCTCGCCAAAATTAGTTTATTTGGGAGGCAATCAATTTAAATAAAAGAGTTTTATTTAATTGTTAAATTATCCAAGAGTTGGATAAATCAAAAAAAGGAGGTATTTTATAGAAATCCTAATTAGATTAGGATTTGTACAAATTTATTTAAATAGAGATTGTTATCCTACTTGGAGTAGGATTAGAAATAACTAATCCTAATTAATTATCTAAGAGTTAGATAATTATTTATTTAGATAACTAAAGTAGAATTAGATTCTATTTGCAATTTGGTTAAACATACTGACAGGATTTACGTTTATAATATATGTATATATACATTTAAAATCGCAAATTGGTTTTTGAAAAGTTTGCCGACTTTTGTTTTCAATTTTGTATATATACGAATATATATATATATATATATATATATAATTGTATTAATATATAATCCTATTTACAAAAGGATTTGAGAAGTTGCCGAATTGATTTTTGAATTTGCTTTCAGATTCGTTGATATATATATATATTATAATTATATTAATATAAATCCTAAACATCATTTGATTTGAAAGAAAAAGCTTCCGAACTTTATCTAACCGGTTATATGCATACGAATATATATATATATATATATATATATATATATATTATTAAAAATGTATGATATTTTAATATATTCAAAATAAATAATAATATGTATTATTTTGAATCCGAGTAGGACTTGGAGTGTGCCTATTAAATACCTCCTTACTCTCTCTATAAATAAGACCATGTTGTAGAGAGAAAACCTAACTTTGTGAGATTAAACACACAAGCTCATAAGTCACTTTGAGAGAATTTCTAGAGAGAGAAGTTCCCTCAATTCCCATCCCCCTATAGCTATTATTATAGCCTAATTATACACTAAAGTAGTGTGTGTGAGAAAAATTTAGAGTGAGCCACACTCTCGTCTCTTCCCGATCCGGAGGCACGGTTTGGAAGATTGTGGTATCGGCAAAGCGAGGATTCTCTAAGACCGATAAGTTCGTTTCGAGCATTCTCTTAGCCCAACCTTGGCGGTCTCGAAACGCACGGCGTAAAGAGAAGAAGTCTATCACTAGAATCTTCTTGGTAAAATTCTTGATCTCTATAATTTATTTATGAAATAAATTTTGTGCATATTTGTATGCTTGTTTGTTTTTCTAATAAATTATGAAAAGAACCTTGTTCTATGTTCTTGATGGTTTGATAAAAGTGTTTGATTATAAATTTTAGAATATCATGTTCCGCCTTACATAGAACTTTTGCGTATTATTACATATTTTTTCCAACAACTGGTATCAGAACGGTCTTAATTTTATTAGAAAATCAATTTAGAATGTGATTCTAATTAATTGCATTATTGAATGGCACAATAATTATTGATACATGAGATGTATGTTTTGTTTGATTGTCATGTCGATGAATGAATCTTCTATTGGAGTTGGTCGTTAATTAAATGGTTCTTTTGGTTCAATAAGATTTGATGTTCGCCCTTAATTTGGGTTAGGAATTTTGTAAGTTTTATTTTATTTTACATTATGTAAATTTATAAAATTATGTAAATTTCACAATGATCATCAAATCAAATTCAAGAAGACTTTGAAGGACAAAAACTTAGAGATTATTAAGTAAATGGCCTGTTTTAACTTTAGTTTTAAGGAATTGACCTGAGTTTATTATAATTAAGTTATTAGCCTTTAGACAATATGTATTAACTTTTTTGCCCTTTGTTACATGAGGTAACAAATAAGTGATGAGGGGTAAGAACGAGATTTCAAAGTGGTGTGAATGAGATTTGAGGCTAATAACTTAATATTTGAATTCTTAGGCCATTTCTTTAAAACATAGGCTTCCAAGTGGGTATTTAACAAATGAGCCCCAAAAACTTAGGGTTTGGTGAAACTCTAAGTGGTGAATTTTGGTGGCTAAAATTCTAGGGTTTTGACTCTAGGATAACCGCCACCATGAGAGGCCGAAACCCTAGGGTAAGACTCTAGGGTTGATTGACCAATGATGGGCCCTAAACCTAGGGTTTTCAAACCATAGGTTGCCCGGCCCATTATAGTAGGCCCATAGATTTGTGAAACCCATGTTAGCCCGACCGAAAGTTAAAAGTGTTTTAATTTTAGGTCAAATCCACAATGATTGACCCGAAGATGGACTTGGAGATGAAGCCCATGAAGAGGAGGCCGATTAGATTAGTTTTATTTTATTTTATTTTTATTTATTTATAAACCAAAGGAAATCGGTCAATTCCAATGTTTTATTTTTATACTATGTATTTATATTATGTCATGCACGTCACATGTCATATAGTATAGGAGTGCCATTCAATATTATGTTCCGCTTGCATCATTTATTCATATTGTTAATGTGATTAATATGTAAAATGATTAAATGATGGATTGATTGTTTTTAAAGTGTTTAAATTTTGACCAATACAATTTGGGGCTTATTCAATTAAAATTACCTAAGTTGTTAGGAGAAGATTTTAATGAATAAGTTGAGCGCAGCGAAAAGACTTTGTAAAAAAGACCGATAAGAGGTCTAAGGTTTGGAGGGACTTAAGCGGTCCATTGTGAACCCCCTTCTTACTTGGAAGTTCTTTTCGTGAAGTGAAACTATAGGTTATAATTACATGTAGTACTAATTAGCTTTAATGAAACATGAGATACTTTATAAATCAAAGATTAGTATATCACGAAAAAGACATATTCTAAGCATATTTAAAAGGGTTTTAAATGGGTAGTTTAGAATCACATAGAATTTAGTTCTACACTTTTTAGGTTAATAATTAGATTATAAACCTAAAATTAATTTTACCTAGTTAAATGTTAACTTAGGTTTAGTAAAATACTACATTAAAAGTGAGTTTATGGTCTCCATCGTTGATTTAGCACCGTGAGGGTCAAGCGGCGCCTCGAGGTGCTTCGATTTCATCCCCCTACGGGTGGCGTCTACTTGGCTCAATACCAAGGAAAAGTCTCGTATGATAGATTTTTTGGATGTATTTCAAGTGTGACCTACCCTACGACGGCACCTCTTGAGTTAAGTCTGAGAAGTCGAAAAGATGGGTCAACTCATAAGACAAATTAAATGTTGACTTGTTTGGCCAAACTTTCCCACTTCGGCATTTAATAGGCATGGAAATAAGACTTATTTTGGTCGTGCTTATTAATCGAGAAAAGTCTTGGTTTGGTTAAGTGAATAATTGACCTACCCTACGACAGCACTTTATTCATGGATAACCAAACTGTCGAGGGAATAATAACTTAAAGGTTTTAGTATTTTTCTTGTTGCATTTATGCATACACGTTTATTATTCCCGAAATCATGATGAATATTTTGTCTCAAATTTTTCTAATTTCTATTTATTTTTATTATCAGCATTTTCAATATGTCTTTTGGAAACCTTATTACCGCTTTATTGTCCAAAGATGTGCTAACTAGGGATAACTTTTCCGAGTGGAAAAGTAACCTCAACATCGTGTTGGTTAGTGAGAGCATAAGGTGTGTTCTTACTGAACCACGTCCACCTGTTCCTACCGCAAATGCTGCGTGGGCGCTCAAAGAAGATTTTGAGCTTTGGAACTCCTCCAACAACAAGGCTAAGGCCTACATGCTCGCAAGTATGTCTGATGCTCTGCGAACAAAGTTGGAGAACAAGGAGCCTGCTGTTGAGATCCTAGACACTCTTCAAGAGATGTTTGGGATGCAAAACGAGCAAGCTCGAATGGAAGCCACTCGCAAGTACATGAATGCGAAGATGTCTCCTGGCACCTATGTGAGAGACCACGTCATGATGATAACGAACTATTTCACAGAGGCTGAGCTGCATGGCGCCACTATCGATGAGGTGACGCAAGTGGGAATCATTCTAAACTCACTTTCGTCTGATTTTGTCCAATTTACGTCCAACTATATTATGAAAAGTTGAACTATGGACTTACTCAACTCCTCAACGAGCTCCAGACTTTTGAGTCTATAAGTGGGATAGCCAAGAAGAAAGGCGCGACAAATGTTGCTGAAAGGGCCTCATCTTCTAAGGCCCAATCTAAAAAGAGAAAGGCCTCTGGCTCAAGTGGCACCAAAGGTGGACAAGAAAGCAAGTCGAAATAGAAGAGTTCCAATAAAGACACAAGCCAGCCCAAAGGAAAAGATTCCAAAAAGTCCAAGAATGCAAAAGAGAAAAAGCAAAACAACAATAGCAAAGGAAGGTGTTTCCATTGCGACGGTGAAGGACATTGGAAGAGAAATTGTCCAGGCTACCTCGCTGAATTAGTCGAGAAAAAGAAGAACGGTATGACCGATTTACATGTATTAGAGGCATTTTATGCTGGGGATACTTCCTCAACCTGGATAGTTGATTCAAGCGCAACTAATCATGTTTGTTCTTCTTTGCAGCTGCTTAGCTCTTAAAGGGAACTTAAAGATGGAGATCTTACACTGAAAGTTGACAATGGAGAGTCCGTTACAGCTAAAGCAGTGGGAGAAGCTCGCCCCACATTCAAAAATAAATTTTTAGTTTTAGAATTAGTTTATTCTATTCCATGTTTTAGGAGAAATTTGATTTCAGTTTCAGAACTATGTAAACATTCCTTTTCAGTTTCATTTAATAATAATTCGATTATTATTTCGCGAAATGGTTTGGAAATTTGTTCTGCAAATATGGAATATGGGCTTTAATGTTTTAAGACCAATGGAATCTTTTATCTTAAATACTAAAATTTTTAGAGTAACAAATCCTAAACCTAACAAGAAACCTAAAGTATCAATTGATAGAGAAACATATCTATGGCATCTTAGACTTGGTCATATTAGTCTAGATAGGATTAATAGACTAACAAATGATTGTCCTTTGAGAGAACTAAGAGTTGGTTCTCTACCTGCCTGTGAATCTTGTTTAGAGGGCAAAATGACTAAAAGGACCTTTTCGGCTAAAGGAGAAAGAGCCAAAGAACCACTTGATCTTGTACATACAGATGTCTATAGGTGGTTATGAGTACTTCGTCAATTTTATTGACGATTGCTCTAGATATAGTTACATTTATCTAATGCAACAAAAATCTGAAACTTTTCATAAGTTTCAGGAATTTCGTGGTGAGGCTGAAATGCAATTGGGTAAATCACTTAAGACTCTTCGATCAGATCGAGAAGCTGAGTATCTTGATACTGAGTTTGCTGACCATCTCATTGAGAATGGGATCTTGTCGCAACTTTTGGCTCCTGGTGATCCGCAATAAAATGGTGTTGCAGAAAGAAGAAACCGAACCTTGTTAGACATGGTGAGATCCATGATAAGCTACTCTTCACTTCCAGTATCTTTCTGTGGCTATGCTATCAAGACGACTGTCAACATTCTAAATGTCGTTCCATCAAAGTCTGTTTCTAAAACGCCTTTAGAGTTGTGGAATGGTCGTAAACCTAGTTTACGTCATTATCGCATATGGGGGTGTCTGGCACACGTGCTGAAAAAGAAAATATGCAAATTGGAGTCAAGAACAGAAGTGTATCTGTTCATTGGTTATCCAAAAGGCACGAGAGGAGGTTTGTTTTATAGTCCTAAAGAAAAGAAGGTATTCGTGTTGACGCATGCCACTTTTCTTGAAAACGATTATATGTCAAATTATAAACCTCGAAGTAAGGTTGTACTCGAGAAAATATTAGCACCCGCTTCTACTTTTCAACCAACAAGAGTTGTTGAGTTGAAAGAAGAAGAAGAAACCACAGTTCCTAATCAGGACGCTATAGTACCTAGACGTAGTGGGAGGAAAATAAGATTACCCATCCACTACTATACTGAGGCGAATATCATTGTTTCTGACACATATGATGACGATCCAATGTCTTTTAGGGAGGCAATAGATAATCCTGATAAAGAGAACAAGAGACTATGTGCTAGTTTATTAAGCTGGTGACCTAAATTTACTAGGATACACTGATTTTGATTTCAAATCGGATAAGGACACTTGAAAGTCGACGTCTACTTCAGTGTGTACTCTTTGAGAAATAGGTCTGAAAGGAATGTCTCATCTCCTTTAGAGCAAGTGGGAGATTGTTAGAATAGTGCCCAAAAAGGAGATTTTTTTTTTATGATTTTGAATTTGTTGGTTAATAAAATAAAAGAAATCTTTCATGAATTGTTTGAGACTTTATTTTATTTATGAATATTCATCAATATCCATAACATATTATGTAACTAAAATTCTAGTATATAAGTTTGTTATATACGAAGGATTAGAATTTTGGTTAATATGTTTAAACGAGTCCGTGATTGATCAAGAGTAGATGATTAATCCGAAATCACATATGCGGTCAACTGACATATTAGATGCGATAACCTTATCTGAGTGTGTGGTGACACTAAGTGGAAGCATTCTATATAATTAGATTATATAGGACATAGACCGACTCGATTCCGAAGTATCGTTTAAGTACCGTTACGATACTCGTCTCGAAGTCATAAGATGATCATATGAGAATCGATCTTAATCCTAAGTGGCCACAGACCCCTAAGTTATGTTTACGGGCCTTTTGATTTGTTCGTTACGGTCCATGATTGATCTGGGCTAACTACTTGCATTTTGAAAGTTTGAAACATGATCACTGGGGAATGGGGTTTCATAGATATAGAATCCAGCTTCTGATAAAAAGGAAGTTAAAATTGGTTCCCTTAATGTGTTGATTCTGGAACCGAACAATTGCGCGCGCATTTATGATCAAGATCGTAAATGAATTATTCGTTAGTGAATCAATGGTACTTAAGGAACAAGATATGATATGAGTGGTAAAACGATAAATTCACCAACTCAGATCATGAACAAATCTGGAGGATCGAATCTCATGAAATGATTATATCAATGGACAACTCACCGAGTAAATTATTCTAATAATTTCAGGAGTGCAGTTCTGGGTTTTTAGTGGAGTAACCTCGGAATTAATAAATCAAATTTTTAACTAAAGAGTTTTATTTAATTGTTTGTATTTATCGGAGCCTGAATTATTGAGTCCATGGTCCCCGAACCGACTCCATCAGATCGATAGAGATACTCTAATATTTAATGGTGATTAATTATATTTTTCTCATATTTATCGGATTAATAGTTTAATTCGATAATAAATAATTAATTTTAGTTATTTATTTACTTGTTAAATAAATAATGATTAAAATAATTTAAATTAATTTTGGAGGGAATTATGAAAATAGTTTCTCGTCAAAATTAGTTTATTTGGGAGGCAATCAATTTAAATAAAAGAGTTTTATTTAATTGTTAAATTATCCAAGAGTTGGATAAATCAAAAAAGGAGGTGTTTTGTAGAAATCCTAATCGTACAAATTTATTTAAATAGAGATAGTTATCCTACTTGCATACGAATATATATATATATACACACATATATATTTTATTAAAAATACATGATATTTTAATGTATACAAAATAAATTATAATAGGTATTATTTTGAATCCACGTAGGACTTGGAGTATGCCTATTAAACACCACCTTACTCTCTCTATAAATAGGACCCTATTGTAGAGAGAAAACTTAACTTTGTGAGATTAAATACACATGCTCATAAGTTAGTTTGAGAGAATTTCTAGAAAAAAAAGCTCCCTCAATTGCCATCCTCCCATAGCTATTACTATAGCCTAATTATATACTAAAGTAGTGTGTGTGAGAAAAATTTAGAGTGAGCCCATACTCTCGTCTCTTTCCGATCCGGAGGCACAGTTTGGAAGATTGTGGTATCGGCAAAGCGAGGATTCCCTAAGGCCGATAAGTTCGTTTCGAGCGTTCTCTTAGCCCAACCTTTGCGGTCTCGAAACGCACGGAGTGAAGAGAAGAAGTCTATCACTAGAATCTTTTTGGTAAAATTCTTGATCTCTATAATTTATTTATTAAATAAATTTTGTACATATTTGTATGCTTGTTTGTTTTTCTAATAAAATTATGAAAAGATCCTTGTTCTATGTTCTTGATGGTTTGATAAAAGTGTTTGATTATAAATTTTAGAATACCATGTTTCCGCCTTACATAGAATTTTTGCGTATTATTGTATATTTTTTCCAACATTACTAGCCTAAGAAAATGATAGGGAAACATCAAACAAGGCAATACTAGAATAAATACCAATTGAGTTGCTAATAACGTCTCATTGTTGTCGTCTTGCTAAAATTTACAAATTATAGAATTGAACAATGGTCACAAGACACTTCTTCACAAGGCAACAGATGCACAATTTGTTTTAAAAAATATTTCAGTTCATGATACCTTTTAACAATGAATTTGACCGACTTGTTTTGTTTGTTTGTTTTTTTTTTTTTTTTTGTTTGTTTTTTTTTTTTACAAATGAGGAGGACAAGAGGGGAGAATGGGGCAATATGGTAATTTTGTGATAAAAAAAATGATATGACATGTAATAGTAGCATAAATTGCAAACTTGAATGTAAAATGTGCGATGAGATAAAAAATTCTATATAAAAAAAAATATTGATTCATGATGAGTGAATAAGACAGGGGAGATTTATGCCCATATAATATGAATTGCACTTTTTAAAGCGAGAATTTCAAAATAAAGTCATTCTTGATATTAGCTTAATAATTTATACCCTAAATGATGTGCTCATTTTGTTCCACTCTATGTTTGTAGTGTAAATTTTATAATATAAATTAAAAGTACAACACACATGAGACATAGATTATCATTGTGCTTAGAATGGCTTTAAAAATTATTTGGTGTTCTTTTGTTAATTCTACTCATTTGTCAATAAAAGGCGTTTCTTTTATGGTGACTCTCTTATCCTAATAATAATTTACCACATAATTTATGTATCTTTTTAGCAACTTGTTCTCCCTCTTTCTCTTCTTTCTAAACATCATTTTAATCTAACTCAACCACTCTCTCTCTAAGCAACTTGGATGAGGTTTCTTTAGAGAAATTGCTATGCTAATTTCACAAGGACATCAAATCTAATACTCTTATTAGGGATTTTTTTAGAAATATAGCCACTTTTTAAAGAGTGATTTTAAAAAATAATCAGTGTTCTAAAATTTTATAAAAATAGCCATTTATAAATTTTCTTACCTCGACAAGAAATTATATGTATAATTTATTATGATAAGAAATTTCTTACCTTAATAATAATTATTTATGACTATATTTTTAAGTTTTTAAAATTATGACTATTTTTTTAAAAAACACATCTTTTAGAATGATTATTTACCTAACTAACTCTACTTATTATTAAATTTAGAATTAAACAGTATTCTTTAGGTCCATTGTAATGTCATAGCCATACACACGGTCAAACTTTTCTCTACTCTATGAATAATTTGCATTGCCAAATTAAACTAATATTTGTTACTTTTTAGTTATCGCTTGCCTAAAAAGAAAAGATAGAGTTGGTGGAGATAATAATGGTGACAGTGCTGCTATTATTTATATTTTAAAAAGTGGTAATAGACTAATAATGGTTGCATATTTTCATGAAAGACTTTGACAATTTCGATTACATCGCGAAGAAAATTAACTTTTAATAATTGTTAACAACAATAAATAGTTACGTGACCGTAGTTTAGCATATTAGTATTTAGTGGAATTGTTGTATGAGGTGTACTTGAAAAATTATGGATATGATAATTAATATAATTTGTCCTAACAATGCGTGTCTCCCACACACGAAACATGTACCGATATGATTTTCTCTTCTAGTTACATAATTATACTGTCAATTATGAAGAAACGGGGAAAATGATTATTTATTTATTTATTTATTTATTGTTTCAATATAAACTTTCCTAAAAGAGAACTTCAAACCATAACAACTTCGTTTCTTTATAAATATGTATAAACGACGATCTGCATTATTTGTTACAAATAGGTAATACTAGTTACAGTTTGAGATTATTGAGCAAATGGCCGGATCTCAAAAGATGTTTTAGGCAATTGGCTCGTGTTTTATACTTTATTAGCTATTTCTGCAATTAACTCATGTCTTAATTTGAAAGTACAAATATGCTCCTCTGTCATTTCTTCAATTAACTCTTTTTTTTTTTTTTGTTACTTGTCAGAATCGTGCATATGATACATTGTTGAAAGCTCTTTCAAAAATCTTGAATTGTATATGCAATATGCTATATGAAAGTTCCAGAAATAGTTATGTAATCTACTACAAAGTGACGGTTGTTTTAACCTCAACTCAAATAGCTCCAAAGTTTTTCGTTTTTATTCTACATATCAAAGAAATTACCAATAAAGATAATATCAAAGTGTTTTGACATCCAACACCCTTGAAGGACAATGAGAAAGTCTTTGAGTTTTATGTAAACCCCGAGTCCCTTAGGAGACTTGATACTTGCTTTAAAGTACCTACTTATAGCAAAATTTGAATAGACACATACTGAGTTTCAACTCATTAGTGTGCTCGTATTGTAGGTAAGATAAGGAGAAGCTTAGGAGCTAGAAGACAACGACGGGAGGATGACGAGTGCATATAGGCCCGAGCTCGAGTGAGTTAGCAAACCATCGGTTAAGCTTTTGATGAGTCATAAGTTTCAAAATCTTCCACATTTTTTTAAACATGATGTAACTTTTATTTCCCTCAAACAATTCAATCGATGTTTATTATTTCTATTGACTTGTAGAGCCATTCAAACTAAAATGTTTTAATTTTTTCAAATTTTTGCACAGAAGCTCTAAATTAATTGAGTATATATATATATATATATATATATTTACTCATGTTTAAGTCTCAAGGTGGGTCGTTATAGTGAGGTGTTTGATGATTGTACAATGTTGATTGAGCCGAAAATCGATCTCTATAATGGACAAAGACTTAGAGCTTGGTAATAATGAACGTAGATCTTCTTTATATCGAACCTGTATAAATAAATAGTTTGCTCTCTTCTTCTCACTTTATTATATTACTTTATGAATTTTAGCACTCAACAACACGCTTTCTGTTAATTTTGACACTAAAAAAATTATTGTCATAAATGGGTTTGACATAAAATTTTTCGCTTTGTACCGGAACTAGAAATGGAGCAAGTACAAAATGCTTGGCATGGTACTGGAGTTTCATGACGCGACCATCCACACGTGGTGGAAACAGCGGAAGAAGGACAAAATATTTGTAGTATTCGAAATTGACTCTATTAAAGAGAAACGCCCGTTTCTCTTATCAAGGGACATAGTCTATGTGCGACCTTCGGGTGTGGAAGTTCAGCCATTTGAGGTTAGCTTCCTGAAAATCCACTTAAGAAACATGGTATAGTAATTTCCTATTAAGGAACAAATAATATCGCTGCTAAATTCGGATCTATTGTCTTTAGGTGAGCTCTTCAGTGTTCCATAGCTATGATCAAGAACAATCCATTTCTAAGATTTGGACTACTAACCTACGTTGCCCACCAAGTTTTTTCTTTCATTATCAAATATTTCATCATTGTGAATAGGATTCCTGGTTCAAAATGGAGAATGTGAGAAAGGGAAAATCTTCAAATTCATTTTGCAATCAACTTTACATGCACTACTAAAGAAAGCCGTTGCCAAGTTATAGTCTTCATATATATCCTTAACTTTCTCCATTTTAGTCACATTGAGTTCCAAAACTATAAAAGGCTTAAATGCGACGTTGTCCTACATTCTTATATAAACATTTGCATATCAGCTTGAATGTGAATGTTTATTTCCCATTTATGAATCATGTAAGCAATAGTTTAAGTTCTCAAACACTCGACAGGGGATTGTCTACCGTGTGGTCGCCAGCACTCATGTCTTGGTTGATTTCGAGGATGACTTTCACTTCCAACACCGTCCTGGCCGGAGATACGACATCAACTTCTCATTCAACAGAATATGCTTCAGAAGGGCTCACCAAGCAATCGGAGCTACATTGGATCCTTCTTTTCCTAAGCTCACCTACCTCTTCCCCAAATATCTCTCGGGTACAAGCCTCCTCTCAAAATCAGGTGTGCCTCGTATGGTGAATGCGCTCGACTCAAATCAACTTTCTGCAGTTGAAGACATTCTAATTATTAAATGCCCTCCGCCTTACATTATCGAGGGGCAACTTTGTGTAACCTTGTCTAGAAATAATGGGAAAAAATTATCAAGAACTGGTGAGGTTGTTCGAGAAGCTGTATCCCAAATATACCAAAGCTCTCTTGAGCATCAGATTCTCGTATGCTCACCCTTAAATTCCACGTGTGATGAGATGATGATAAATCTGAAGAAAGTGATTCCGGAATCTGAAATGTTCCGAGCGAATGCTGCATTCCGTGAGGTGAACGTGGTTCCAACCGACATCCTTCCCTATTGTCCTTATGATGAATCAAAGGAGTGTTTTACTTGTCCTTCATTTGATGAACTCAGGGAGTTCAAGGTCATTCTTTCAACCTTTGTGTCCTGCTTTAGGCTTCATAAGAAGGCTTGGTTGCAGGGCATTTCAGCCACATTTTTTTAGTAGACGCATCAGCAGGTACAGAGCCAGAAGCCATGGTTGCCCTTGCTAATTTCGCCAATGAGGATACAGTTGTCGTCATCACTGGCTCACCCACAAGCTCAACATATCTACTGCGCTCGGATATGGCAAGAAGGAAAGGGTTGGCAATCTCTTACTATGAAAGGCTGTGGAAGGAGTTTTCATCTTCCATCAGCATCAATGAAGAGACATGAGCTTCTTTTCTGCAAACAAGACCACTACTTTTTACCATATCCTTTAATGGCTTTGGTGCATAGTGTATTGTTTTTAGTGTTGCTATGCAGTTGTGGATGAGTGTGTCGCTGTCATGAGAAGAAGGATTTAAAGCCTTTACAAAGGTCTTAAGTCATGATAGTTTTTCAAACTTCTATACATTGAAATGTTACTTTTCTTTTCCCCCTTCTTCCAGCAAATAACTTTAGGTTTATGTTCGGTAGCAAAAAATGGATCAACTTTAGCTTGGTAAGTTATTCTGCCATATTGGTGACTGACAACCTAACGCAGGAAATTTTTGGAGGAAAAAAAAGGCCGTTAATTCACAAGTTCCACACAGCATTAGCCTTGCAAGAAAAGCTTGGATTAGCATTCGAATCGGATCATTTAGATACTTTGATTAGCTCGACGAGGCAGTAAATCAATCCCAAAAAGTACAAACATATCTTTCTATAACACTTCCAAAACATCACTATGATGTTTGGCACTCAGAAGTATCACAAGACAAAAGACCATTGACTCATTGTGAACTCGGAGATAACTGCTTCAGTTTTGCTTGCAAAAGTGCCCCAGCTTCATCGGCTATGCTTTTCTTTTTAGAAGCAACCTGAATTACAAAATTTGGAAGCTTTTAAGTGAATTCATAGCAGCAGAATATTTAGACTGATGCATAAGAGTGTGTTATGACAGCAAAAATTCAACGTTAAACGTTCCAAAAGCAATAGTAGAAGAAATCAATGAACGTTGAACAATCTAAACAATAATGTTTTGGTTTTTATCATTAGCATCACAAGTAATGCAAGTGGAATAAACACAACCACCCTGTAACACACGCCAAAAAAAAAAAAAAAAAACCACTTGCAATTAACATGTTCTAGTAAGATCAAGCATATACATCCAGTTTACTTATTTGTTTGGCGTTGCTACCAAACAAGCATGAGTAAAGAACATCACTGCAATAGCTATGCATCAAACTACTCTTTACTCTGTATATATGAAAATCATGTCTAGTTGAACAAATTCCGACCGACATAAAAATTAGATATATAATGCATAAAGAATAAAGGATATGCGGCAATTACGATGCAGCAACACTTGGGAACAAACTTAGCTTTCCTAAGGCTTGCAAAGACTTGGAAAGTAAGTTTTCTAAATAGGTCATGAAGATTATCATCAAGGTCCTTAATATGGTGCTCCGAAAATGTCCATCCAAGAGAGGAAAAGTAGCAACTAAACAGGTTCTTAGATGAAAAATTGTCATTTTTATTCTCCAACTAGAAGTCTATAGAACCTATTTATTCTCATTACCAATATGGAAGGCTTCCAAGTAGTTTAGATAGATTATGAGCTTATGAGCTTTTCAAAGGAGACTGAAATATATGTCGAATTAAAAGAACGAATCACACTGAACGAGCATTAAGCCAAGCACATGGCCTCAACACATGAAAAATTAAAGTGCAGACTTATTAAATGGAAGAACACATAAATACAGCTAACAGCACAAGAAGACCAAAGTTTTACTTGTCATGAAACCCAAGTTATATAAACACTCATGCAACTTTTCCCAGGAAAATTGAAGAGAAAGCATTATGTATTCAGACCTTTTACCTCTCTAAGAAACATAAGTTTCCAGGCATTGGACATATCTTTACATGATGACAAAGGTACGAATGGACCATAATCTTGAAATTAGATTAAAAAAGTAAAAAACTAAAAACATATTCTAAAGGCACGTGAACTTTATAAGCTCATCGTATTGTATTAGAGAACACAATACAGTGTTTGACATGTTCAAACTACCTTATTGTATAATACGAAAAACACAATACAAATTGCGTTGTTTATTACAAAAGAAATCTTCCGTATTATAGACCGTATTACCTACTCTAATGCCTAAGATCATTTTTTCACTGTTTTATATAATATTTTCAGACAAAACACGAATTGTTTAAGCTTATATTGCATAAGACGATACAATACAGTACGATACAATTTGGTAAACCTAACATGTCCTAAGTCTCTTATTAATGTCACATAAACACCAAAATGTTTCTATTACTGTATTAAGCAGGTCTAATCTTGCTAACTTGAAGCTCTAACTGGGGCACTGTACTTCTTCGAGCATCACGCGGAAGAATAAACAATCAGTCTTTTATACATTAGGAGATTGTAGCATCAAAGATTTAGGAAAAGTTACCTCAAAAAGTTGATCAAAATTGGATTTCAACAGGTTGATCTTCCTATCACAATAATCTTTGCCTTCGACCATTGTTTTCTGAAGTACATACAAAAAGCAGCAACGATATCAAAGCTTGCTTCCAGCAAATATATAAATATCAAAACTTGCTTCCAGCAATTATAGGATTCATAACAAAACTATGATCGTTATCAATACAAATTTGTATAAAAAAAAATAAAAAAAAAAATCAAAATTCAAATACAACCCATAAGAACATCGAAAAACAAAATCTACAGCTTAACAAATCCTCATATTACCCTTCTAAGAATTATTTCATAATTTATACATACATAAATACATACATAGAACTCAACTTACCATAGCACAACTGTATTGCCAATATTTTTTATTTTTTTATTTATTTTTTTTTTTTTTACTGCAAAAACGCTAAAAAGAAAAAAAAAATCCTAATACAGACAAATTTCAAAATTTTCAATTCAGTTGCTCTCTTTATATAATAAAAATAAAATAAAATAATTATTCATCAGTAATTATTAGGCTTAACCTAGCACAACTACGAGCACAGTACATATTCCACAACAAAACCCCAAAAATTGAATCTTTACTTCGCATAGACAACAGACAAAATCCCTAATTTGTGCAATCCATTTGCTATATTTATCAAAAAAAAATTAACAGTTAAAAAAAATGAGAAGAATAAAGAACGAAGGAAGTGGCGACCTCGATGAAGTAGCCAGTGCCGACGTCGACGAGGACCCGATCGGCGTCGTGGAGAGTGCCGGAGACGTAGAGAGAGGCGGTGAGAGGGACGAGGAGAGGCTTTCCGTGGGGGCGGAGAGAGAGATCGTGGAGTGCGGCGGAGGCGAGGTCGAGGCGCGATGTGGCAGTGCGAATGTTGCTGAGACTGTCCTGAAGAAGGTTGACTTCGAGATCCGTCTGCTCTTTCAGCGCCTTCAGCTGCTCCATGCTCAGCTTCTCCATTCCTCCTCCGCTGCTGCTCGACGACGACGACGCCGAAGCCATTTCGCCGCTACTCCTGTTGCTGCTTCTACTTTTTTCTTTTTTCTTTTTCTTGTGTTTTGAATTAATAAGTTGGGGAATTTGGGTGGGCTTCGCCCGGCCCACCCCGCTTGGCTTGAACTAGCCTATCAGAAAATTTGATATCGTACCACATTTGACCTTCAAGTTTCCGATCTATGTCACTTGTGTCACTTTTTTCATTATCAAATTATTATTTATTTTAGGGTGAAGTAGGCAAATACCCAGAATTTATATAACAATAAAAATAAATACCCAAACTTTTGAAGTAATTGAGTTTCTAGTCAATTTGTGAATTACTTGCACATGCTTTTGGTAACAAAGTGAATTACCACCACTTACCATTGTGTAAGTAATTGCATTTTTGGGTAGTTGGTTACATTTTTCAAAAGATTGGGTAATAATTTACATTAAGTTTTAAAAATTGGGTATTCACTATAATTTCTCTTTATTTTATTTTTTCTCTTCTTTTGTCTTTCTTATTTGTTAAAAAAGAAAAAAAAAAGGCAATTTGGTAAAATCGACTACTAAAAAATGGTATAGACTGCAAACTTTATTTTAAAGTGGAATTTTTCAAAACAAGTTATTCAGAAGTGATATTTTAAAAATTTTCCTGCCCTATGTGTATTTTTGCTTGGGAGATTTTAAAGAATGCCCTTTTTTGACATACTAATAATCTATGTCTCATGTTTGTTGCACTTTTAATTTATGTATTAAATTTTACAATATAAACATATAGAGTGTAAACAAAGAGAGCACATCACTTGGAGCATAATTTATTAAATGATACTAAAAATGATCGTATTTTGCAATTTTTTTAAGTCCAAAATAGAAAGAAAAGAAAAAAAGTTTATATTCTATCAACTTTGAACATAACATGAAAAGAATTTTAAATGAAGAATGAAATGTATATTCGTGACACTTCTTATTCTTTCGAAAAAATTATTATTATTTTTTTATTTTTAAAAATTTATTTGGGTGCCATTACATATATATGTTACGTAACTATATATTAAATTAAAAAAATAACAAAAAGAAAACATTGAAATGAACAAACAAAACATTCATGCTCCAAGCAAAATAACCGCTATTCTGGCACTTATTCTTAATTATCATCATTTTGAAATCACTAACATAAAATTGTCTTATAACTCGAATACGGAGATTTCATAATTAAGAGATGAAAACGGAAGAGAGATGAAAAAATGCAGAGAACATTCAACCAACAGAAAATCCGGCATGGAATATTTCATATTTTCCTCTTTATGGTCTCATTACATGCTTACTGAAAGCAAACGACATTACAATGGAAATAAACGACAAGGGAATTATCTAATATAGTGACGATGGTAGACGTGTCGTATGAGCACACTTCTAAATGCGGTATCGGGTGGGGACCCGGGTGACGCGCTTTGGGCGATCCATCAAAGTGCTCATATGGCTGTCGTTTGCCAAAACCTCCTCCAGAGATGGGAGATCTGACATGTCGTCCTCACTAGGTGCTTAAAACAGTGTTGTGTCTTTAGGTGTATCAATACCCCCCTATTCGAATGAAACCTTGTCCGCAAGGTCAAATTGGGGAAAAAAAAGGCAAGTAAAGAGTCTTCGTCTTCCCAAGTCGCGTCATCAGCGTTGAAGTGGTGCCAAGAAATCTAGACCTGTGGAACGGGTAGACCGTCACGGACGATGGAATGGCGATCTAGGATTGAAGAGGGCTCTAGGGCAGGGGAAAATCTTTGAAAGACCATGGTAAAGGTGCGATCTTGGGTGGAAGAGGACCAATAAATTGCTTGAGGAGGGAGATGTGGAAGACCTTGTGGATTTAGGTACCCAATGAAAGGTCCAACTGGTATGCAACTTCACTTACACGATGGATAATCTGAAAGAGCCAAAGTAAACCCAATCACCAACGAAAAGTGTGGCATCTTGATGGTGACGATCGGCATATTTCTTCATGCGGTGCTGAGCCTTTTCAAGGTTGCGCCAAAGTTGACTCAAAATGTGTTGGCGATCTACTAGTTCAAGATGTTACGAGTCGGTGACAGCCTTAGAGGCGAGATAGTCAATGAAAGTTGGAGGGTCACGGCCATAAATGCTAAGAGTATGCCCTTGAAATAAGATGCAATGAACATTTTCTGAATATTAATAAAAGAAGTAGTCATTTGTATATTTTGTTTGTTTTATTTTATAAATGAATTATTTATTAACATCCGAAATATGTTAGTAAGATTATAATTTTAGTACGTAAAAAGTTTTACGTGTAAGAGAATTAAAATTATAAATTAACATATATAAACTCATCTGTGATAGATTAAAGAGTACAAATCTCTTTGATCAATATTCACTAATAATGTCCATGATGTTATGAATGTGACAGTCTGATCCGGATGATCAGTGTGTATGACACTAGAATGGATGTATTTTATATAATCTTGATTAAATAGGACTTAGACTGACCTAATTATAGAAATTCCATTTAAGTGCTGTTAGAAAGATTCTAATCTTGGTCAAACGATGATCATATGATGGTTGATCTTAATCCTAAGTAATCAATAGGCTCCTTATATGGATTGACGGGTTATTTAGTTTGCTCGTTAAAGCCCAAAAGTAATTGGGCCCAATACTTGTATTTAAGGAACTCGCAATTCGAATACACTGAGAATGTGAATTACAGATATAGAATTCACAACTGAAAAGTTATAATGGTTCACTTATGGATTGACTTTTGGAACTAAATGGTTTGAGTGCTCTAATTAGTAAGTAATTACGAATTAACCGTTTATTAGTGAACTCAATGATATCTAAGGTAATTTCACCAGGCTTAGACTATGAACTATTTTTTGAAGGATCGACAATCATGTAATGATTATATCAATAGACAATTCGTTAAGCTAATCGAATAAATAATATTTGTGTAATTCGAGAGTTTAGTCCCAGATTTTCAGTGGAGTAATCTTGGGATTAATAAATAGAAAATTATATTAAAGAAATTTAATTTAACTTTACAAGTTTATTAGAGGTCGAATTCACGGGTCCACAATCCCCGCTTTGTCTCAATAAATCGAGTTAGGATTCTCGTAAATATATAAAGAGTCTTGTAAAAATTATCTAATTAGTAGATAATTGTAAATTTGAATAAGATATAAGATATAAGATTTTTTTTTATTTATTTAAATCCTAACTGATTTAGGATTTGGAAAATCAAATCCTTGCTACATGGCATTGGAGCATTTTACAAGCTAAGAGAGAGAATGTGATATTTCTCATTATCTCAATTTAAGTGTATTATGATATGCTTAAATAAAATAGAAAAATAGAGATTTATTTTTGAGAAAAATATTTCTCTTATTTTTTCTATTATTGCCGACCAACATAGGTAAAAATTGGAAGGAATTGTTAATTTCTAATCTACTTATGATAAATATTAGATAACTATTAAATTAAATATTATTTTTTTTGAAAATAATTAAAATGGATATTTCACGTTTTTTAAATTAAGAAACTTCCTAAACGTAATCATAATGGTTGCCGAATTTTACCCTAGCCATGGCCCTATAAATATATTCTTTTGTAGTATGAAAGCTAAGCTAAGCCAGTATAATTTTTGGTTTTGCAAAAACTCTGTCAGTTTCTCTCTAAACTTAAGAAAAGAAAAAATTTCTTCCCTCTCTTCTAACCTAAAATCGCCGACCACCATAAATTAAGAGAGAATATTTTTCTTCTCTTGTTTTGTGTGAGAAAAATAAGAGAGAGCCCAAACTTATGTTCTAGCAAGATATATCTGAGAATTAGAGTGGAAGACTGTGGTGACGAAAAGTGACCAGTAAACTCGTAGTGAGCTTAGAACAACGCAAGCCCAACCTTGATAGTCTCACAACGTAAGATGCCTGATCAACACAATCAAAAATTTCAAGAAAAGCTAATGATATAATTTCTTGATCACCTTCTATTTAATTATGTTATAATTAGTTTAGAAAAAATTTTATAACCCAATATGTTCATGAGATCCACTTTGTTAATTTCAATTAATCATTAGTTGAATTACCATATTAATTTATTCTGTTGCGCATACTCAGATTTGATCAAACTTTCAAATTTTATCGGGTTATTGTAATCCGACAACTAATAACTGGTATCAGAGCGGTCATGTTACATATTATTTTTACAATTCTTTGATGCTTGATATGTTTAAGATGAGCACAATTTAATTATATGAGATTGATTATCAATATGTTGTTATTTTTCATATGATGAATTTTTGAATGTATGGCTGAGGTTGATCGTTAATTTTATGGTTCCTTTGGAATTTTATTTTTTGGCTTTAGAGCAATTGTTTGTCCAATTTTAACTGGTTAGGATTTTATGTAATTTTATCTTTTGAATCAAACTATGGAAAATAGTTCAGAAGACATTATGTACAAAATATAGGGTTTTGAAACTATGGTTTTAAGTCGGAACCCACGGTGGGAGAAATCGGTTGTTGCCGGTGCCGTGAAGGATGCGTACGGTGGCAGAGCAACGGGCACAACCCCTACCGAGCCTCCCAACATGCCCAGCGCCACTGCCTAGCCTTCTCGGGAGTTCCCGTAGGCCTCTACCGCTACTGCTAATCTCCCCACGCGCCCCACCACCTTTGCTGAGTCGCCTGCCTGCCCTGCGCCCCTTCTGCGTTCCGCCCGTCCCCCTGTTCGCGTGCTTAGTAGCACGGGTTTGATGCTAGAATCGTTCTGACAACGCCCGAGAACCCGGACAACGCACCACTGAATTTTTGGCAGTCTCAGGCAGCGCTTACGTTTCTACTTTGACGGCGTCATCGCAGTCCCGCACCCGTTGGGATCGCCATCGGTGTCATTTTATGAAAAGACATCGTTTGGTGACGTTAGGTTTCAAAATCAGGGTTTTGAACCCGAAATTAGACCTAAGCCCAAATTTATGCAAGAATTAGAGCCAGTGAGATGGCATTGAAGTTTTGAAGCCCAAGCCCAAGTGCAGACCTTAGATATATATTTTTTTAAATTGTATTTTATGTTTTCTTGGGCTATAGTATTTCCAAAGGGACCCGGCCAATTCTCTATTTTATATTTCTTGATGTTATTTATATTTATGTGATGAATGTTTATAATATGACCATGCATTGTAACATGTCATATAGATTAGGTGTATCCATCCTTGCATTATAACATGTCGCATTTACATTGGTTATTTAATTTTAATTAGGTAATAATCAATAGAAAACTCATGATCTATTTTTTTAAATAAATTATTTAATTATGAAAATTAGAATATGAGATTAGAAATATGAATTCTATTTAATCCTAGGTTTATTAACATGAGATAATAAATAATAATAATTTGATTATTATGTTCTTAGAATTAAAATATTGTTATTTAGATAATTATTATCTATAAAAATTAAACTAATGGTCGACACTGTTAGTCTAGCAATCGTGAGAGTTAGACGACACCTCACGGCGCTTCATCCCCCTACGGATGGTGTTCGTCTAATTTAAAACCAAGGCTAGGCTTCTAGTTATTATATAGATAGAGCCTTTAGACGTATTTCTAGATTGATTGACCCTACGACGGTACTCTAGAGTTAAGTCTAGAGATTCAAAACGGTAAATTTTATAAAATTAAGAAAATTATTTTTTACCGATCAAATTCTAGTTACGATAGTTAGTTAGTATAAAACAAGTTGTTGTTAATTACTAAATGATCAAGAAGAATTCTTGTTTTGGCTAAGCGTCTAAACTGACATACCCTACGGCGACAGTTTGTCGCCGAATTATCGTTGGAATAGCAGGTTTCATGATTTATTTTCCTGATATTGTTCACTCATGGATCTTTATTCCTAAATTGCATTTATTTGCACTATAGACATTCAACGTAAAATTTACTTATTTATGCTTTTGTTTAAATTAAGAAAATATTGTCTAATCCAATTATTTCTCTTCTAATTGATAAAATTCTAATTGAGGAAAACTTTCCTAAATAGAAAAACAATATTAAGATCATTCTTATCACCAAGAACATAAGATTTATTCTCATTGAGGAACGTCCTCAAGAACCTGTTGCCAATGCTACCCAAAAGACCCGCGAAATCTATAATCGACAGATCGCCGCAAACAACAAGGCAAAATGATACATGCTCGCTAATACGTCTGATACTATTTGCAACAATTGGAAGACACGTATACAGATTTTAAAAGTCATGGATGCGCTACAACAAATGTTTGAACAACAGTTCGAACAAGCGCGCCATTAAATCACTAAGAAGTATATGAATGCCAAGATGAGTTCCGGTACTCATGTTAAAGATCATGTGATGACTATGGAAAATTACTTCAACGAAGCTGAGATATATGGCTCCACACTAGATGAACCAACTCAGATCAGCATAATTTTGAACTCACTGTCCAAGGAGTTCAACCATTTAATTAGCAATTATGTTATGCACCATCTGAATTATGGGATGAGTCAGCTTATGAATGAACTCCATACTTATGAGTTAATCTGTGGGATTGGAAAGGTAGAAGGTGAGGCAACTCCAAGTCCAAGAAGAGAAATAAGAGTTCTAGTAGAAAAGGTAGACGTAAAGCCCAAAACCCAAGCAAGATCTAAAAGACAAGAACCCAAATAACAAGAAGAAGGGTACTAAACATCCTAAAGAAAAATGTTTCCACTGCCCAATAACATGAGATCCACTTTGTTAATTTCAAGTAATCATGAATTGAATTACCACGTTAACTTATTCCGATAGGCATAATTTGATTTGATCAAACTTGCAAATTTTATCGGGTTATTATATTCCGATTACCAATAACAAACCACGTGGAAAGGCATTGTACCTGCCGAGATATGGAACACCATATTGAAGTAGAGTTTTTCCCAATGAATGATGGTGGACCAGCGGCGCAGATTATCAGAGCAAAAAGCACAGAGTTTAGGATGCGATTGGTCACCACAGTTTGGCCGTCAGTTTGGGGATGGTAGGTGGTGAAATTTTTCAACGTAGTGCCACTGAGGTTGTGTAGATCAAACCAAAATTGGCTCATAAAGATAGGATCTTGGTCAGAGACGATGGATTTAGGAAATCCATATAAGCGACAATAATCCTTGGCAAAAATAACAACCACATTAGATGCTGAATATGATGCCAGTAAGGGAAGGAAATGTCCATATTTAGAGAGCCGATGAACCGTGTGACAGAGGAAGGTTAGTAATAAAGTCCACAGAAATATATTCTCAAATAGTGGTTGGGAGGGACAGTGGCTGAAGAAGGCCTAGAGGCAGTTGAGTCGAGTACTTCGTCGTTTGACAGGTGTGATAGTGTTGCACAAAAGCGGTGATGTCGCAGGGGATTGTTGGCCAGTGAAATTAGCATTGGACACGGGCTAAAGTTTGGTAAATCCCAGCATGACCACCATGAATGATGGAATGTAGCTTTGTGATGATGGGTATGCGCAAAGGAGGGAGTGGAGGAAACAACGAGGGAGTGGTAGGCAAGATGAGTGGGGTGACGGGACAGGGCGTCGGCCACGGCGTTTTCACGATCAGGCTTGTAGGAAATTGTGTTGTCAAAGCCAATGAGTTTGGCAAGGTAGAGCTGTTGCTTCGGGTTTCGCACGGCCTAGCTAAGGAGGTGATAGAAGCTCTTTTGGTCAGTGCGAATAGTGAAATGTTTTCCCAATTGGTAGTGTCTCCAATTTTTGAAAGCTTCGGTGATAGTGTATAGTTTAAGGACCTAAACGGAGACGGCACGCATATGGGGGCACATCTTTTTACTAAAGAAGGCGATCAAATGGTCCTGTTGGATCAAAACCGTACCGATAGTGATGCCGGAAGCTTCGGTTTCAACAATAAACTAAGAGGTAAGATACGAAATAGCCAAGACATGGGCTCATGTGATGGCATCCTTGAGGGTGTTGAAAGCGACAGCTGTTCGAGGAGGCCAATTGAAATTCTCTGTACAAAGTAAGTCGCTGAGAAGGGCGGCGAGGGATGCGAAGCCCTTGATGAAATACTGATAATAGCCGTCGAGTCCGAGAAAGGCACATATATCACGAACGAATTGGGGTTCGGGCCAAGACAAGATTGCTTGGACTTTGGCTGGATCCATGGCGACACCGGCTATGGAAATGATGTGCCCCAAACAGTCGATGGATGGCCGTGCAAAGGTGTATTTGAAGCATTTGGTAAAGAGTTTGTAGTCCCAGAATAGTCAGAAAACGGCACGCAAATGGTGGATGTGATCGTCCATGGTAGAACTATAAACCAAAATGTCGTCGAAGAAGACGGCCACACACGTGCAGACTTAAGCTTGGATTGCTATTCTCTAACTGTGTTAACTGTTTTGTGTAAGAATATTATGAGTTTTGGATGACTAAACGAGTTTATTTTCGAATCATTGCACTTCCAATGATGACTGGTCATGTTATTTTTATTTACTCACTAGGTGCTACACTAAACAGTGGAATTTATGTTGTCTATTTTTAAGTACTTCAATGTTTTAAATGATTATTATGATTGTTTTACTCTTAAATGTTAACCCCCGTATAGGAGTGTTACAGGGAGGATGTTATGCTAGTTCTTGAAAAATATCATTGAAGTTGTGGGGAAGGTGGGAAATAGGGGGCGAGAACATTTGTGGGTGTGTTAGATGCAGCGCTAGGTGCAGCAGCAGATGGTGAAATCAAGAAAGCACAAAGAATGGAGTTCAGATGGGATAGCCAACAGAGGTGGGAAAAGGAGACATGAACTGGTTGAAAGGGCTGGTGACCATGAAGTGTTATGGTTATGGTTGGGGTGGAAAATGTCATTGTAAGGGTGTTATAGTCAAAGAAAATCGGGCCGAGACTAAGAATCTAATCAACGCCAAGTACGAGTTCGGCACCACAGATGGGGAGTACATAAAAGTCGGGAATTAATTGATGTTTTTAGATGTGAAGAGGTAGTGCAACATTGACCCTCACAGGTGATAGTTGCCTACCGTTACGTCGAAAGACGTCGCTGGGGAAACGGGCAAGGAAGAAGGTCTACTATGCGCGATTGGACAAAGTTATGTGTGCTACCCGAGTCCATCAAAATGGTAATTTGCTTGCATAGATGTACCCGGTGAGCCAAAAAGTGTGGGAGTCAATAGAGCCGAATAGAGCATGAAGGCTAATCCCGGAATGAAAATCCAAGTTCGGTATGTCGGGACATTATGATGGTGGCTGGTCGAGTGGGAGGGTATTGGTAGAGAAGTCATCTTTAACGAGAAGAATGTTAAATAAGGGTTTGCATTGTTGCTCAAAGGTATATTTGTCGTTGCAATAATAACACATGTCCTTAAGACATTTTTCTTGCAGTTGGCTTTGGGATAGTCGTTGAAGGGGACGGGACGGTTGTGAGTGATATGGTGGGGGATGGGTAAGTGATTGTTTTGCAGGGGCAGTTGATGGTTTTGTATAGGTGGTAGCGGAGGGTTTAGGGTGTAGGAAAGTAGGGGTCGACAGTAAAAGTGGTAAGGAAGAATATAGGTAAGGTTTCTGACTAAGTTAGAGTTTCTGTTCTTGAAGGTGAGCCAGACGAAAAGCCATGGTAAGGGAGGTGGGTTGGAGAGATTCAACTTCATAGAAATGTGGGGGAGAAATACGTTACCCAATAGGATAATGACTGAAATTGTTCTTAGTACTCGAGTAAGGTGCTTGTTTGAATAAGCTTGGATAGAAGACCCTTGGCGTTATCGATCAGAGAGGAACCGAAACGGACAGAGAGTTTAGCAAGAAACGAGTGCCGATGGCTGATCAGAATGTGATGTTCCATCTACTAGAACCATTAATAGGCCTTGCCATCGAAGTGGAAGCTGTCAAGTTTTCTACGTTGGTCCTCAGGTATATTGTGGTACTCAAAATATTAGTTCATTTTCGAAATCCATTCGGTGGGGACACAGACATTGAATTGAGGAACCTCATGGCGGTGGCCGCAGAATTAAGTAGGCAGTGGAGAGGTAAGATTTGGTCAAGATGTGGTAGATCTAGTGGTTTTGGTTGTTGGTGGGTAGTGGAGGATGATAGAAAGGCCATTATAGTGTGAGATGTGTTGTGGAAGGCTGCGATTTGGAAAGACAAAGCCTTGAGCTCCCGAGAGATAAACTTAGTTTTGGGTGTGCAAGTCTCGAAGTGCCATGAAGTGGGTATCAAAGTTGGGTTGGAACTGGGAGTGGTAGGATTTGAGAGGATTGAGGCAATCATCGGTCTTGCCACGGGTGTTGCCTGCCATGGGAGGGAAATGAAAGCACCAAATGATAAGGACATTTCAGAGTTAAGAGATTAGAATGGAAGAGAGATGAGAAAATACAGAGAGCATTCAAACAGCAGAAAATCCTGCCATGGAGTATTTCATGTTTTCCTCTTTATAGTCTTATTACCTGCTTACTAAAAGTAAACGACATTACGATGGAAAGAAAAAATAAGGGAAATATCTAAGATAGTGATGACAATAGACGTGTCGTATAAGCAGGCTTCTAAACATTGTATCGGGTAGGGATCTGGGTGACGCGCTTCGCGCGATCCATCGAAGTGCTTGCGTAGTTATCATTTGCCAAAACCTCCTCCAAAGCTGGGAGATCTAACGTGTCGTCCTCACGGGGTGCTTGAAACGATATCGCGTCTTTGGGCATGTCAAAATCCCAATACACTTTCATTTCTACTTTTTATATTTTTCTAGATATTCCTCCAAAAATTCCAAGTACTTTTATTTCCCCTCAATTGAAACATAAAAACTTCAATTTCATTATAAATAAAAAAAATCTCATATTTATGGCCTATATTACTTTATGTTTCATAGAACATTAATTGGACAAGGAAGCCAAGAGCCTGCCTTGGACCATATACCATTCGGGTCACTGTCACAAGCTCAGCTTGGTCTCCAATAGCAGTGGCGGTGGACCTTTCATATCTTATGACTGTGATGAGCAAGGCTTAGCTTGGACTTACCTTTGTCTTGAGTGTGGCTACGAGGATCACCTAAAATATGTGAGGATTAATACTAAGAGGTAGGTACACAACTTGTTGGTATATAATGCAGAAGAAAAGGTCATACTATTGGCACTTGTTATTTTGTTTAGTTGGTTGGGTGTTACTATTTACCTTAGTAGATAGTTTGGTTATTTTATGGTTATGGTATGTAAGAATGAATTCCTGAACTTGGAATATATGATATGTTGTTAATCATTACAGATTAAACTTTAGTTCTATTAAGATTTGTCTTTGACTAGTGAGAATAAGGAAGCTCTCATACATACATATATATATATATATATATATATATATGGTATAATATGAAATCGACTGGAGATGAAATCTCGTATAGAATATGAATCAATACATTTTATTACTTTTGAAATAAATAATACAAAAGTATCCACGTCTCCATAAATCGAGATATTTGACAAATTTTTCAATTTAGGAATTGCTTATAAAATAGGTGATTGAATGTTTATTTTGTTTGATTAATTCTCTACTGCGTTATTGTCAACTTTGGTATATCGTCGATGTAGGATAATCAATGAAATTTATATTCGTTGCTTTTAATTGAAATAAATTTTGCATAATGAAATATATTTGTTTAATTTTAGATTATAATGTCATATTTTTCGGTTGCTTATTTGGGATGTGAAACTTGCACTTGAGTTGTAAATTGGAATCGAAATTAGTGTCAGTGAAGCGAAGTAATTAAGTGACTTCCGAAGCCTTGTTAATTTTTCTTATTGATTGTCTATTTAATTTTTACTTTCTTTCCTTGATTCAAATCCACATAAGTTTCAATCTTTCATTTTTAAATTTTAATTTTGCCTCTTAACGTTTCTTTTAAGTATATTGGTTTATCCTTTTATTTTTCTCTCCTCGTAGATACGACTTCGCTTCTGTTGTACTACTACGACCGCTTTAGGTATTGCATAATTTGGGCGTGATCAGTGCTTCAACTATAGTTACATTCAAGAGGTCTTTTCTTTTCTTTTTTTCGTGAGTTTTATATTTTTTTTAGAACTATTATAACATTCCACGTTCTATTAATAAAGTTCGATGCCTTAGTATGCAATACCATCTCATCGTCCATTTTTTTTAACATCCCACCTCACATTATTTAAAGCGACGTTGTATTAAATAATGGTGAAATTGTATAACGTTGTACATTGCTTGCTCGATGCTAAAAACATATCCACGTGGCCCCAAAGTTCGATGTTGTTTAGGTGTACAACATGGTGTTCATCATGTTGTTACGTCTTAATTTGGGTAACATGGAAAAGACTCATGTTACAACATCATGATGTTTTATGATGCATTTTTAGGCAGTGTAAGACTTTCTAATGCCGCATTTTATGCGATGTTTTATAGTATTCGTTTTGCTGTATAAATACATAGTTAGTGTCTAGCTCCCTTTAGGTTTAGCGAAGGACTCAACCTTTGAAGAATATACTCGCGAAGCAAATAATCCACAATTTAATGCAATAACTAGAAACACAACTCGTTTGGATTACATTAAAGTTTCATAGAGATGAGAAATAATTTGATAAATAAGTTTAACACTTTCCACGCCTCTATAGCATGCACGTTTGACATTTATACTGGTCGCATATAGCGTGATTATATTTGTATCATTATGCATTATGTCGATAGGACTTAACAATTTCAAGATAGTTTAATAGTATTTCGCCAAATTTCTTATTCACATGATGGGCAAGTCTTTTACAACACTATTATGAAGGTTTTTGACAATATTTGATCTAACAATGCTGCCATTAGCCTTTTCAAGCAAAGTCTCAGCCCCCTTCGCCCTCCATAGCAGTTTGTTGTTTCACCAATGGTGTACTAGCCACATCATTAACTTAGTGGTCCAAGATGGAATGAAGGAGTTCAAGTTTTATATAGACAACATTCAAATTAATTTAGACTTCATTTCAAGTTTTGGGGTATGTTATACGAGTTCGCACAACATTACCAGTGGTTAGGAATGCCACCAAAGAAATTGCCACTGATGTACCCCATAGGTACCTGTACATGGTTTGGGTGGGGCTGGGTTGAGATATTTACAATCTAACCCAAAGAGTTCGGTTAAAGATTTTTGAATTGTCAGATTAGCGCTAATAATTTTAATTTCTTTTTTTTATACATTTGAACATTACTTAGCTTTTTAAAAAAAATTAATGAAAAGAATAATCTAACAATAAAGATAAGAAAGCCATGTTTTTACATCTATATAACCAAATATAGAAAATTAAAATGAAAGATAGATATGCGATTTTAGTAGAAGGAATGAAAAAAAAGTTTTATAAAAAAGAGTAAGTAAATGGACGAGTAGTGACATCAATCAAATTATGACTTCTTTTAAGCTTAAATATAAACATAAAATGTATTCATATATATTTTGATTTTATATTAACATATATAGAAATTTTAGATAAATATTTTAAAATGTTTGGGATGGGTTGGGTTACTCGGGTTTAAAAGGCAATAACTTCAACCTAACTCATCATCCATAGGTTCAAACTAAATGAACCCGGAATGGACTTTTTTCACTTTTGAACCCATATTTTCGTGTTGGAATGGTTTGGGTTGGGTGTGGTCTTTGGGTTGCTCAGATTTTTGCACACACCTATCTACACGTGGAATGCCACCTACGTGATGTTGGAGGCATGTCTGTTGTACTCCAAGGTGGTCACGACATTTTACAACACTCGTAACACGAAGGTGATTGGCAGACTTATCTTTGCTTCCCCATGTAGGCATAGACTCCTGCCTATGTATTATGTGGCAGATGTGTTGGTCCCAAAAATGAACTTCATGATGTGGATTCGCTAATGCAAGGGATTTCAGACAAACTCTAGGTTGACAAAGTCTTTATCATTCAAGATGTTAAAATTGGATGTCAAGAATGTTATATTCTTACAATCAAAAGTATGGAGGTTTCTCTGCAACATCCTCAACACTTGCTTGGGCACACATTATCCCACCCTCTCCTGCGTCATCGTAAACTATCATGGGCATCACTGGTTTCGGTTGTTCCAGTTCGTTATACAAGAAAAAATTTTAAAATTTTTACATCATAAGATGGTCTGATCGATTTCACAAACTTTGACCTTATAGCATTTTGGAGAGGTGAATCGATAACGTTTTTCGTTCTTAGATGAATGGCTCGTTATGTTCTTACAACTCTAGTTTCACAATGACAAGTGAACAAGTCTTCTACTACAGTATAAGAGTGACTGAAAAACAAAGGACTCGACTGAATGAAGACATCTTTGAGGCCTTGATGTTTATGAAGATGTGGGAGGGTGCTAGCCATAAAGGTCAATAATTTTCTGGCGACATGCTGACAAGATTTTTCTAACTTGAATATTTCTTATTGTTCCAGTACGAGTGACAGTAATACTATATGATGTTGAAGTACTTATTATTTTTAATTTCTTGTTTGATTTTCTTTTTTTCTTTTTAATTTCGCATGTGTAGTGTAATGTTGAATTTATTTTTCTTTAATTATGTTGTGACTTTATTTTTTTCCTCTTAGTTTGTACTAATCCTCATTTCACCACTCTTAATAAATAATATTTTTATTCTCATCTAATTATGTTAGCTATTTTATTTTATAATTACATTTTATTATATTAAATCATCCTTCACAAATAAAAAACCTTCACCCAACAAGCCCACCAACTTGTTCATTACCCCCTTCCCCTTCCCTCTAGAGCCCTAGGCCGGCTGGCCCAGCCCGCATGTGCCTTAATGGCTGGACAAACATTGATGAATGGACCTTTCCAGCTCTAATTGTCATGACTACTTTGTGGTGATTTGCCAAGATTTTCAAGCTCAAGGTATCAATCGCTGCTGGGAAAAAAAAAAAGTAACTTGTCAAAGCTGATAATTTCAGGAGCCATTAGTGCCAATTACTCTAAATGTTGTCATGTCTATAAATTTAGCCCCTTATTTGATAATAAAATATTTTATATCATAATACTCATATATTACTCGTTTTAGCCTCTTATCACTTTGAGGTCATTATTTACATACTTTCACCTTAAATACTATGGGCCACATGTCTTAATTAGTTTAGGCTTATCTATATGCTTACATATGATTGCATATAAGTCCATGTCATATTACATCTTGATCCATTTGTCATACTTATACTATCATCATCTATTTATATGTCATGATCATTATGTTAATATTATCCTTACTATACTAATTTGGAGTGTTATATCTTTATATAATTTATAGTGCTTTATGTAATTACCAATGTGCCTTCATTTTAAAACTAAATCTAATTGGGTTTATGAAGTTTAAGTGAAAATTTGGCACTTTTATTGTTTTCACTTTTTCACTCGAACCATTATAAAAGCTGCTCTTTTTCTTTTTCTTTGTCGCTGTATTCTCTAAAAAAATAAATTATCTGCTCTCTGTCTCTTCGAGAGAGCTTTCTCTCTCTCTTTTCAACCAGTTCATTACCTAAGGTCTTTTTTCCTCTCTCTGTTTGCAAAGGTTATCTTCTCCTCGGTCGGTGGTACGCGAGGGTTTTTTTTTTTCATTCGACAAGTTCGACTATTTTTCGTTCTTCACCCTTGGTCCCCATCTTCTTTCATGGTTGAGTGATTTTGTTTTCTCCATATTTTCTTTTGTCACATGGATTTTTTTAAGGTTTATAAAAATGAGATCACTTTCGTTCTTCGTTTTTTCTATAATAAATATGTAGAAGAAAGTTTTTTATTTTTTATATAGAGAAGAATATTTGACTAGTACAAATTATTTTATGTGCCAGATCAACTCTGGATTACTTGGATGAAGGGGATTGTGGAAACCTCTATCATTACAAATCATTCTCTCACTTTATATTTAATCATTTTCACTCTATTTTGCGTAAAGTATGAATGATGATTACAACACTAATACTTCATGATTGACTGCAGATAAAATTCCCGTTCTGATAATAAAACTTCATAAGGGATGAGCAAGGGTTTTCCAAACCAATAATAAATCTTCAAGTTAGACTATTAAAATGCTTGATCTGATAATGAACTTTAGATCGTATGAGCAAGGATAATTCCAAACCTGATAATAAATCTTTAGTTTGGAAGACTAAAACTCCTAATACGATAAATAAAACTTCAGAACTATGATCAAGGAGAATTCCCAACCTAATAATAAATCTTCAGGTTTGATGATTAAAATTTTTAATCTGATAATAAGACTTCAAATCGAATGAGCAAAGAGAAACTCCCAACCCGATAACAGATCTTTAAGTTGGATAACCATGATTCCCGATCTAATAATAAGACTTCACATCAGATGAGCAAGGAGGAATTCCCACGTGAGAATAAATCTTCAAGTTTGATGAGCAATGATGAATTTATAGCGTGATAATATATGTTCAGGTTGGATGACTGAATTCCTTATCTAATAATCAAACTTCGAATCGGATAAGAAAGGAGGAATTCCCAACCTGGTAATAAATTTTCAGGTTGGATGACCCAAAATGATATGAGCAAGAAGGAGTTCTCAACCTGATAATAAATGTTCAAGTTTGATGACCAATATTCCTGATCTAATAATAAAACTTCAAATCGGATGAGCGATCGATGGGAATACCCAACTTGATAATAAATCTTAAGGTTGGACTAATAAAATAAATTTTTCGTCTAATAATAAAATTTCATATCGGGTGAGCTCCGAGTTCACATATATAAGATAATGATAAATGTGCTAAGAGCTCACATAAATGGATAGTGGATAAATTGGTAGATGACTTGAGAGATTTGAGGACTAGAACTACAATTCCAAATTGTTCATGTCAGAACTATAGTTTCAAATCAGTAATGCCAGATCTATAGTTCCAAATGGTCAATGTAATTCCCAGTAGATCATAAAGTGTGAACAAAATGCAAATAGTTGCTTTTCTCAAAATCAGGAAGCGAGTGATGAGATACGATTTTAGTCTTTGGTATCATGATCGTTATGAATTAATTTTACTTTCTCCCGAAAAGTTACTCCAACTAAGAGTTCAAACTTTTCGTGACTATTCAAGAAAAAATGGGGCTTATGTGTGGGATAGGAATTTGAGGATCAGAACATTGTCGTTTAATCCTCAAATTCTCTTTGAGTAAATGACATTTAAGTAAATACAATAGAATTGAGATACTAAATGCAAATAGGTCACATGCCACCACATGACAATAAATGAGGAAAGTAAGGAAATCCAGATCACTCACATCAGATCATTAAGATCACATTACTTATTAAATGCCTATAAAAAGGAGAGACTACTAGAGAGATTATTAGAGAAGTCCAATTTTTTACTTCTCAATAAATCCTAATTACTAATTAGAGTTCTAGATAGAAGATCTAGAGAGGAATTCTCTCGTCTAGTTCAAAAATTAGGATCTAGCAATCGAGATCTTAAAAGTGAATCAAGCCGAGTACTTGTAACTATTTAGCCGAATTTTAGGAAAAATAGTATTCATTGTATTTACATTCTTATTCTAATTACATTCTCATTCTACCAAACAAAACATATTCTAAATTTATTTGTCCATCGAAGTTCTTTTTGTGCTAAAAAATGTATGAGTAAAATATAAATAATATTGCAGTAAATCACTAAAAGCAAAAAGTGTTCCATATTTAATTGCTAAATCGATATATGTACAAATAGCTTCATTCGGAGAACTTAGAATAAATTTTGTCATAACAAGTCTTATACGTATTACGATAGAAGGAGGGTGGGTCTTTTGTATCTTTAGGGTAGTGAAGTTTTTCATTTTTGAGTTTTCAAAATGAGGTATTAGAGGAATAGATCATGTAATACTTTTCTTTGCTTTTTTTTTTGCCCAAAGGTTTGTTAGTGTTGGACATAGAGTGGGCACAAAAGAAAGAGAGAGAAGGATAAGTAGATGAAGAAGAAGGTGAAATTTACTAAATTGGGATATTAGTGGCATTTTAAAAAATGTACTTTGGTTCTGAAGGACCATGAACTTGTCGAATCGTTATGATTAGGTATCCCATCTTTTTCTTCTTGGCAAGCACCTCCCTGAACTTGCAAATACTTTGTAATGTTGGATTTTCGAGTTATGGCAATCCCAAATTGAAGGGAAATTAAGTTAGCAGTAACCAGTCACATGAGTCTGTTGCAAGGATTTTTGGTCATTTGACAACAAGAATAATCAAAATTACAAAAAAAAAAAAAAAAAAACCATCCTCCTTCCTCTCTTCTTCTTAACAACCCGGGAGCAAAAACCCTAGGCTAACTGAGCCTTCCTCTTCTTCTTCCTCTCTTTCACCGACCATGAGGAGAAGCCCTAGATGACCTAAGCGTACGCGGTGGAGAGGACTCGGCGTAGCGGTAGATCATGGTGGTTTTTATCGACGATATAGGATAAGTTGGAGTCACATGGCTCCATCAATCTAGCCAAAGAAAGCAACTAGAGTTCCTTACCTACGTAAGCCAAAGCGAAGCTGTGCTGCCGGACGAGTTCAATGTCTCACAATTGCAGGTCGAATCTCTATGCCTCTCCTTGCCATGTCGATTCCACCGGCCATGATCATCATATTAATTGTTGGAAAATCGCTTTTCACTCTCAAACTCTAACCCCCATATCGGGGCGTTACAATACGTCTTTCTTAGTATAAGGTGTGGGTATTTCTTATATGGCTTTGATGTATTTCGGACAGATTTTGATTCCTCTTTAGGTTATCAAATAGCCTGGGAATTTTTTAGCCTCTATAATTGAATAAAATTTTCCGTTGTTTTTTGTAATTTTTGTTTTGGCTTCTTAATGCAATTCATTGCATTATTTTTGGCTTGTTCATTCGGTTTCTTGACAACCATCATTATAATGCATGAGTGCATTTTACCTTTAATGCATATCATTTGATTGGCTTTTGTGATGTATCAATTGCCAATCTACGTTATTGGCTTTGAATTCAATTGCATAGCCATCAATGGCTATATATGTATTCTCCGTTTGGGATTCTTGAAACTGTTGCTAATTATATAATGGTGCAACGTTTGAGTTTGTATTATATGTAATTGATTAAGTAAACTGTTTTTTGCATTGGGTTGTCTATATAATAGACAAATAGAGAGATATACATGATGAGAAGATACCGAGAAGGATAAATAATATAGAGAAAAAGAGTTTTCTATTTGTTGTTTTTCTTTTTTCTTTTTCTTTGTTGGTTTTTATTTGGTGATAGAGTTTTGGTTACAATTCAAGTTCGCCGAAAGTGGTGTTTTTATCATGCTCAAATTCACCACTGTTAGTCGTTGTATCATGGGAAACGGAAACCGGGAAAACCTCGAGCACCGGCAGTGAGAGAGCGAATCTGTTTTAAAAAAAGCGTGTGATACACGTGCTTCGACTAGTCGCTAAACCATTCTACTGTCGTCGTCATCGTACCGTATTGTGGTTTGATATCTAATTTTATTATTTTATTTTCACTGTAATTTTATTCATGTATAATATTGAATATATCAATTCCAGTTTTCTGTTCTTGTCTCTATGATTATTACCCCAATATTTTATCTAACACATGCCTCCACGAGCCGTCATGAGCTGAGCCATGTATGACCAATTGCACCCAAGTAACACGATACTCTAGTAATGCCACTAGATTCCACGCCCGCAGCCAAGCTTGTCTTCATGAGAAAACCCAAGCCCAAAAGAGACATTATTAGTAATCAAAAGCACATTGATTGATTGAGCATGGTGGTGATACTTGTTGAGTTGTTGTTTCGTTCATCAAGAAGGTAAAAAAGTTTATCCAGATCTGTTGTTCATAAATTGGTGTTTATATTGCTTTACCCGTATCAAGAATTTGTCATGTATTATTTTTGTAATCATATTTCAATTTTTCACATTCTTTTTTTTTTAATACTAGGCTTATGTGTCAGATTTCAATTTTAGTTATAACAATGAGAATGCCAATTTAAAAATAGTAAATCTTGATTGAAAAGAGTAGTCCATACACTCGTTGGAGAGTCTTTTATTCTTTCATCTAAAGTATTTTTATTTGATGAGTTTTCTGGATGTCTATGAAATGAATTGATCACTTTTGACAATACCACTTGAATAAAACGAACGATTATTTACTCTAGTTTATCAAGTTAATATTTTACAAATAATTGACCTTAATATTGAGATAATAATTTGGAAGTTTTTGAACAAAAAATGTCTAAATAATCACTCTCTAATAATACTCAAATAAAATGTGTTTATCAACAATAAATAGTAAATATACCTACGTTTTTTTTTATAATACTTAAAAAAAAAAACCAAACATTTTTTTTAAATGGGTCATAAATATATCTTCTGTAGAATTTTTAAAGGAAAAAAAAATGTATAATCGTATATAAAAATGATAATATATTTTTAGTCAGGCTACAAATAAATTGATTTTCGTTAATTCTGTATAAAAATATAATCGAAATAAAATGGTTTAAATTGAAACATTGTACTTTTTTACTCATTTTTTTGACTGCTTTATTTTAGAAGGATCCATTTGGTATTATAAAAAAAACACATCGTTTAATTTGGTATTTAAAAAAAAAAAACATAGGGACTTTTTTGGTATTTTATCGTATGAACATCCACAAATAAGTATCATATTTAAACAGAATTCTTATTTAGTCTCTAATAATTCAAAATATTGTTCAAAATTGATGCATAATAAATATTATACTAGTGCTTTATATTAAGGGGTCGTTTGGTAAGTAATTTAAAAAAAATTAATCATTTTCATTTGAGTGAAAAAAATCCAAAATATTGCATTTAGATTGTAGTTTAAATCAATTTTTAGATAGGAGTTTAATTTGTACTATTTAACATTACAAGAAAAGGAGTTATCAGCGACCATTTTTAAGGGAGAATATTATAACTAGTCCCCTTAAATTAGATATTTACAAATCTAATTTCTATATTAGGGTTTTTACATTAATATTTTATAAGGTGTGGAATTACTAAAGAGGACTCTAGATCCAGTTTTTATAAAAAAAAAAAAAAACCCAATTTTAGAAATGGATATTACCCAAAAGTATTCAAAACAAAATTTCTATTATTGTGAGATTTAAAAATAAAAAAGGTATGATGATTAATAAATAATAGGAATTGATTAATTTCATAGTTACAGTATATTATCTCGAAATTGATTAATATTATCTCAGAAAAATATTATAGTTACGGTATATGTAATATTTCTTGGTTAATATAATATTTACAGTATTGCCGATATGATATTGTATTTCAAAAAACTATTGACTTTGTTGTTTGGAAATAATATATATACTAGTCAATATATTATTTATTGAATATCTCGTTTGCATTGGGATGGAAACTTCACCTAATAGGTATTTTTCATTAAATTTGTTGAGTTTAATGTGTGATTTATAGTAGTTTTAGTTTATATAATATTACCTGATTAATATAATATTTACTATATTGATATTGTTTATATGTGAAATGTATTTCTTATATTTACAGTATTTACAACATGTACATTATAACATTGACAATATTATATTTACAGCATAATATCTTATTGACGTTAAAAACAGATTAAGAGAAAACTTTGCGTCAAAGTCGTTCAATGAGATCTAAAACGATTTTCACAAAACTAGTGCCATTTATAATTAGAAAGAAAAAAAAAATGCAAACTATATATGGAAAATCCAAATTAAAGCATTAGGATATCCAATTGGAGGGTAAATGGGTAATACAAAAATATGCATAAACTAAATAAGGAAAGTTTGAATATTGATGTAAATATCTAATTTTGTCGAATATTTTTGTAAATATTGTACTGACAGGGTATAAATCTGTAATTAGTCCCATTTTTAATGGTCTCTCATAATAAAAAATGGTCGCTGATATATATATTTTTTGTAATATAAATTAATATTTGACAGAGAAAATTCGAATTGAGAATTTGCAAAAGTGTTTTTAACAATGTGTTTGGTAGGAGGGAGAAGTGGAAGGAGGGAGATGAATGAGTAAATTTTAAAAATTTGAGATAAATTTTTACATGTTAGGTTGTTTGGTATTATGAATTTTGGGAGAGAGTGAATTTGTGAAAGGATTCAAAATCTTTAGTTCTAACAAACTTTGGATCACTCCAAAATTAGAGTGATTTGGAGAGAGAGTTGACTAATCCTTCAAAATATCATATAAATTTACTATATTGCCATTAAAGTAGTTAAATTATTAGAATAATTTTTCTATTTCCTCCTCCTTCCATCTCTATACCAAACAAAATGATATATTTGTACACTCATTCATTTCCTTTATACCAAATAACATGAAAGAAAAAAATTTATCCATCCTGTCTACTTTCTTCCACTTCGGTGGTATATGTCTCCCTACTTCTATTTTTCTCTCTCTCCTAAAAAAAACACTCAAAGTGTCGCAAAAAGATTTAAAACACGAAAAAAGAATACTAAGTTTTTCTTTTAACAAGATTTTGCCAAATAAAAATTTATATTGTTGTAAGAATATTTTAGTTAAATATTTGTGATCAAAATCGCGACCCCAAGGAAATAAATTCGGAGTAGAATTTTGGTCTAATTTCCAATATCTTTTCAACAACGGGAGTAACGTAATTGTGAACATATTCAATGGCTGCTAGTGTAACTTCCTCATGCATGTACTTTTAATTTTTACAACTTTTTTCATGTATCTATTTTAATATAACAAACTTCGTCAAGATAAAAATCAGTTTGCAGGTTTCGGCGAAAGCCCCTATAGCTCAGTGGTAGAGCGTCAGTCTTGTAAACTGAAGGTCTGTAGTTCGATCCTGCATGGGGGCAATATTTTGATTTTCGTTTATTTTTTATTATGTATGAAAGCCACCCTCCATTACCATCAATTCAATGGTGAGTTAGGAAAATACTTAAAATTTGTACAATAAAAATAAAAAGATAGTTATCTATATAAATATCTCCTCATATTGTGTTATTTATGTAAGTTGCAGCATAATCTTTTAAAATTAACACTCGTGCCCTTGATGTTTGAAAATGTTACAACTTTACCCCCTATGTTTTAATTTATCTCCTTATTCCGTGGGGTGAACTTGTGACGTTTTCAAACATCAAGGCATATGAATACAAAGATTTTAAAGATTAATGTGCAACTTGAAAAAAAAAAAAAAACAATATAAGGGATGTTTGTAAAAATAGCTATAAGACTAATTATTATGATTTTTGTAGTTTTAAGACATTTGATCTAATAAAATTATGCAAGTGTCACTTAATTATTATTACTTTATTAATTTCATCAATTTTTTTTACGAATTGTGACAGATGGGTATACCTATAAGTTTTTAAAGCATCAATGGGTAACAAAGTCAATTTTGAAACATTAGGGTATAACTTGCAAGAATAGCACAATATCGGAGGGGCATTTGTATAGATAACCGTAATAAAAATAAGTATCTAAATTTTTAAATAATTGAATAATTAATCATTTCATTAATTACTTCCATATCTATTTTTAATCACTAGTTAATTATCATTAATTATCATTATTTAAGCAATTGAATAATTTGAGTATTTTTTTATATTTTTAAAAAGATTTAATATATATTTAAATTAAGGATTAAAAATTAAGCATTCACTATAATTTATATTAATTAATTAAAATAGTAATTTTTATTATTAATTAGGTTAATCATTATATGGTTTCAAAATTTTTCATTATTAAAATCATCCTACATTCGCACGTGCAATAAAACGCGACATTTAATCTTTCACAAATATAATAAACATACAGGAATTATAAGAAATAAATGATAGCTATGAAACGTATTCAAAATTTTTTTTTTTTTTTACAAATTAAATGACTGCTCTTGACGGTAAGATAAAGTAAAATTTCTACAAATTAATACCTTTAAAAAATAAGACAAATAAATTTATTAAGCAAATTAATTATAAAAATATTATGTATTTTTTTCAAAATAACGTCTCTGATATCCTATTATAATCAAATTGCATATTTTATTTTTTGGTCAGTTAGGTAAATACCTATTTTGGACAGTATTTTTAAAAATAATCATAATATTAAAAAATTTAAAAATAAGCCATAATTTTTTTGGTACACAAGTAAGAAATTTCTTACAATGACAAAATTATACATAAAAATTGGTGTAAGAAATTTCTTACATGTGTAAGTATTTTCTGAAATGACTATTTTCTTAAAATTTTCAAACTGTTGCTATTTTCAAAAATTATTTTCTAAAAAGCGACTATTTTCTTAAAATATAAAATTTAAAGAAAATAGCCAATTTTAAGAAAATAGTTATTTTTTTAAAAATAATTTTAAAAAATAGTCACAGTTTAAAAAAATAGTCATTTCAGAAATTTATTACACATATAAGAAATTTTTTACAATAATTTTTATGTGTACTTCGTTATTGTAAGAAATTTCTTATATGTGTAAGAAATTTTTTATGGCTAATTTTTAGATTATTTGAAACTGTGGCTATTTTTTAAAAATACACTGTCCAAAATGACTATTTACTTAACTGACCATTTTAACAAATCAACATGAATTCTATTTAAATTATTTTGATAAGTAAAGCCTTTACTTATGTAAAGGGAAAAATTTTATCAAATACTCTTGACATTTGACACTCGTTCCGTTTTTCCCTCCGCTATTTAAAACTTATAAAATATGCTCCTTAATATTTCGTTAGGGTCTTTTTGGTATTTCGTCATTTTCTAATCTATGTTACAAAAAATGACTAAAGTTTCAAAAAAAATAAGAAATTAGTCATTAACCAATATAAAATTAAGGGTATAAAAGTAAAATCAATGCATCATGTAGTTAAGAAAATAATTATTTTCTTAATTGATTGAAACGTTGGTTATTTTCTTAAAACAACCTTCAAAAAATGATTATTTACTTAATAATCTCTACGTGTCATCAGTTTATGCCCCTCTGTTAAATTTTGAACAAAAATTGCTCGCATGGCAATTTAAGAGCGTTGTACCGGTTGAGTCCAAGTAAGATAGAAGGCGTGTAACGACCCAAAACTCAAAAGGATGTTTTAGTTTCGAAAAATACGAAAAAATTTGAACTTTTAAAATTAAGTTACATAATTGATCTTTTAATAATAAACATAAGGTTCATCAATCCTCACCATGATCAAAATTGATTTAATTTTAACATTTATAAAATATTGCGGAATTTAAAACTTTTCTTTGCCAACGATTAGTCGATAATCCACGAGATCTTATAGGTCGGTCCTATATACACTCGCTATCCCCGTCGTTGTTGCCTCGCCTTTTAATTTTCTTTCATCTTACCTGCGACACGAGCACACTAGTGAGCTATTAGCACAGTAAGTAGATTAGATAAATAGATTGCTAAGTCTACAGGTAACAATCAACCAAGGGATATCACAATTCAATAATGTAATAAAACGAAAGACTCGACGGTCAAGTCATTATAATCCGAAGAGTAAATGCCACTCTTAAACAATCTTGCCCGCGGAGTAAATTTCAGAAATAGGGTGCTAAACCTGCGCAAGATAAAATACCTGCAAAGAAGTTGTGACGTGGAATGGGGTCAGACTTAACGACCCGTTAATTTCAACTCAAAAGTCAATCCCATATTTGGTTCTAATCTCACTCAAGTTTACGACTCTCTGACTTAGCTTATAAAGATATGTGTGCACATAATTTACTATTTAAGAATTCTTGATTCTGTAATATTGGGAAGGTCTCGTTAGCCTCACCCATTCTCTGTACCTCTTGCGGGTCGTTTTAGAACTCGTACATATATCCAAACCCCTTCGCGGGTTGTTCTAGAATTTAATACACATTTAGACCCATTGCGGGTCGTTCTAGAACTTATACACAATCTAGAACTCTTATGGATCGTTCTAGAATTCAATATATATCTAAACCCATTCGCAAGTTGTTCTAGAACTTATAAACATTCTAAACCTCTTACGATTCGTTATAGAATTTAATACACATCTTGACCCCTTTCGCGGGTCATTCTGAAACCACATACAGACAATGGCCCCGTCGGGCGATCCCGAAACCGATCATAATCGCGGCACACAGCATATAGAGAGGAAGGTCATGTACTGACCTCCTCGACACCACTCGGGTCGTTCTGAAACCTCACACAGACAAAGGCCCAGTCGGACAATCTCGGAACCGATCATAATCGCGGCACACAACATATGGAGAGGAAGGTCATCTACCGACCTCCTCGAGACCCCTCGGGTCGTTCCAAAATCTCACACAGACAATGGCCCCGTCGGGCAATCTCGGAACCAATCATGATCGTGGCCCCCTTCCGGGCCCTTCAGAAACATACGGTGCTTTCACTCCCTTTGGCTTGTCTTAGAGTTTCTCTTTAACCTGCAATAAAGTCTCAACAATAACAGAAACAGTTTTATGTCTATAGTCCCATACCCACCGACAGATAAGTCATATCAATATATATATACGCAAGCGAACATAAGCCCTACACAAGAACTTGAAACACGAAAGTTGTGTAGTTTTATGTGTGTGGTCCCATACCCACCGACAGATAAACATATAATTGAATACACACACTAGTACACACCTAGATTACAAAACATATCATAAACAAACCTACAGTCGCATACCTGCAGGCTTGTTGCATAAACAAGACAAACATGATCAAAAGCCTGTATTCACGACCTTAATGAGAATGGAGATCTACATAGTTTAACAGCCACAATTTTAGAAGCATCGTATGCTTAACATAATCTCAGCAGGCGCACAATTAATTCAGGCAGAGCAAAGTCTACTCGTGTCAGAGTGGAGATCCACTTACCTGAGGTCCTAAGCTCACTTGGTCCTTGCGGTTTTCCTCTCCCGACGTCCCTCTTTGGAGTATGTTGTGTGCTACTTCTGTCCAACACGAGAATTAGAGGATAAACGTCGAAGTCCACTAATTATTCGGGAGGAAAGAAACTTTAAGAGTTGATGGACTCAAAGAATTGAACACTATACGGTGGGATGACTATTGGTTCGTATAGAAACCGCTCTAGGGGTGTTCTCGCCCCGAGTGTCGTCACTTTATCATTGACCGTCAATCCCGACTATTGGTTACGCCGCTTGACTAGTTTAGGTGAGAAAGAAATTCTTGGACCTAAATGGCCCTAGACTTAGTCATGAAAAGTGTCTAAACTTCGATCCGAAAATCTGACAGAGTTTCTCCTATTTTTCGGATATCCCGGCCGAAGCCTTCATCTAATTTTCAACCCAGCATCGAACTAATTTCGATTACAATTTGTTATCAACAACCACACAGACGATCTCATAATTATCACAATTAATTTCAAAACATAATCATACTTCAACACCGAGCCTCAATGGCTCGGATTCTATACAAAGAAAGCGATAATAATAATGATACATTTGAAATTAAATCAATTTCTAAGTCGTCATTGGTTCTCTAAACCGAAAATCGCGTTGAGCTGCCCGCTTATACCTTTGGTAAAAGATAGTGAATGGTCGAGCATTCAAACTTGTGTTGTTGACATTCCTGCACAATTCGCGAGGATAAAAGGAATCGAATCAAGTTTCGAACTTAAGCAAAAGCATGATGCGAAATGCTCGGACCCGTGACTCGATACTCGTTTTAAGCTCAAACGGCAGGTTTACAAGAAATACAATTTAATACAACCAAGGTTCGAACAAAAACCAAATCGTCAAGATCACACAATTTTCTTTTTATTAATTTTCTTAATTTAAGAAAATTTCAAACTCTTGCTAATTAAGATAATAATTCAAATGTACTCGAATTTTTACAAAATATTCACAAAATAGAAAAATTGTGTTACTTTGCTACATGCTCAGGTCATAATTTATTAAAAACTCTTCTTGGTGGATTTTATAGATTTCCAAAACGACGCAAATTAAAGAAGTTTCATAATGCCTAAACACTCGAATTACCAAGTTCAACACGACTATGAAACATAATAAAACACCAAGCTCAAACAAACATGTAAACTCAAATTAGTTCGTTTGCCGCGATATTTTAATTCAATAATAATCAAAGTTTTTCAAGCCTTTGCATAATTTCATCCAATCAAACATTATTCCAAAACACATACAAATACACTTTTAAAGTCACCATAAACAAATCATCAAAAATATGCCAGCGGGCACAATTTTAACCTTGGCGTTATATGTTTACAAAATATAATTCCAATAAAAATTAGATTATAAGGTTTGCGCAAAACCTGATCCTCAAGGTCACAAAATCTTCCTTTCAAAAGTTTCTTAGTTTGAAAGTTCCAAACTTAACGCTAACTCACACATTAATAAAAGCGTCCTCTAAATTTTACAAAGATAACACTACGAAAAGGTAACTCTCCTCAATTTGCTAAATTCTCGAATTGTAATCTCAAATAACACGACTCCAAGACTTTAGATTTTCAAACGACAATAAGCCACAATAATTTACAATACCAAAACAATCGATATAGCAAGCTCAAAGCGATTGCAAAACACAACAAAATTTCATACTCGCATATAATTTCTCCATTAAGAAATTTACTAAGTTTTGCACATTCACAAACCCAAAAATCAGATTCTCCAACCATAATATCATCATCGACACTAATTTCTACCACGAGGAAAAAGTAGTCAATCGAGGCTCAAATCGATAATGGCAACAAGCTTAAACGAGAGACCCACTGCAATTAATAAATTTAAACTAGAACACGTGACGATAATGCGACGGGCACGGAGTTTACCTCAGTGTCAGCTCAGAGCTCGAGGACTCAGACAATGACAGCGCGAGAGAAGCATCGATTATTCCAGCGACGGGCAAGAAGAGTTCCGCACGAGGGAGGGGCACGGCTGTTGTCTGTAGGAGGCTGTGACGTGGCAAGCATACTCGGGGCTCAGCAAGGGCGAGCAGGGCTCGTCGAGGTTGCGCGGCTGCACGGAGGCGAAGCGTCGCCAGGGTCGCGTGCTGTGCGCGAGAAGGGAAGGGGCGTGGATGCTCAGCGCGTGGGGGACTCGCGTAAAGGTAGAGGCGCGCACGGAGGGGTAGCGCGGAAGTGGGGCATCATGCGGGGCTATGCACCGCTGTGTGCAGAGAGCTAGCGCGGAGGAGTTAGGCCTAGCGGCTGGGGCTGAGGCGTGTGGCTGTCGGACGGAGACACTACAGCGGAAGGGGTACAGCACGTCGCGAATCTGAGGTGGCAACGGCGCGGGGTCTCGCGCTAACGTTGGAGGGGCTGAGCTCGCGCGGAGGATCGAGCAACGCTGGGACTAGTGGAGGTGCCGGAGTGAGGAAATGCGAGGGCCCCGCAGGAGACTGGGAGAGGCACGCGGGGTTAGGCTTGCGCGTGAGAGCAGCGCGCTAGGGAGGCAACGCGACTGTGCGAAGCGCGCAGAAGGCGGCGCTGGGCTGGGCTTGCGGCTCTCGGGAGGCAGTGATGGCGGGGCTCGGACTAGCGGCTGGGCGTAGGAGAAACGGCAGGGATGGAGAGAGAAGAAAATTTTGAGAGGGAGAGGGCGCTTTGGTCGGCTGATAAGGAGGAGGGGAGAAAGAGATGAAGCCTTAGTGGGCTTAGGCTCAATTTGGGCCAAAATGGCCAAAACAAATTTACAAACAGTAATGACAAAATTTCTCCGTGAATATTAAAATCACACACGTAATTTGGACATAGAAACTTAGGAATTTTAATATCATTCCAGAATTAAATATAAATTCCTTACATGTCCAAGAATTCAAGAATGCAAAAATAACTATACCAATTTCATAATTTTACTCATAATTTTAAATTGATCAGATTTGATGAAACTGTCCAATTTTATAAAAATAGTCATAACCCAGGCAAAAATACAAACTGATTGGCTAGTACAATGATTGTAATTTTAGGCCATATCAAGGCGCTTTCTTCCCCAGAGGTACATTAACCAATATAACCTCTAAATTCAAACCCAGCAAGTATCAAGTCACGGACTAAGACTCATGTCATCTCGGGGGAAATTCAGAGAACAAGGCTAAAAAATAATATTAGAATATTTATTTACTAAAATGCTCATGTCTCATGCCTCACATGACTTTATTGTGTGTATTTTCCTCTAAAGTGTCACGGAGGGGCCTAAACTAATCAAAATCGTAATGTTAGGGAGTATATTTTATAAGTTTTGAATGTCAGGGCGAAACAGAATAAGTGTTAAATATCAGGAGTATTCAGTAAAATTTTTCTAAACATATTTATGATGGATATTTTAGTTTGAAGAACGGGAGATTGTAAAATAAAGTCATTCTTGATGACACTTAATAATCTATACCCAAAATGATGTACTCCCTTTATTTACACTCTATGGTTGTAGTGTAAATTTTGAGGTATAAATTAAAAGTGCAACACACATGTGGTATAAATTATTAATGTGTCAAAAATAAGGCATTCCTCAAAATCCCCCTAAGAAGAAGTACTTATTTTTGCGAGGGGGGGGAAAAAAAAAAAAGTACTTGGTTTTGCAAAATTATATAGCGTTACCTTATTTATTATACTACATCATTCTACCTCGGGAACATTTGACCACAAAAAAATTTATATTTAAGTAAACAAAAAACATATCAAAAAGTAAAATTATTAATTTATATAGTGGTTGTATCCTATCTAAAATTATATTAATTTTTTTTCTAGAGATAATTAAGCAAATAATCATTTTTTGAAAGATGTTTTAAGAAAATAATCAACGTTTTGATTCATTAGGAAATTAGTCATTTTCTTCACTATATGATAATGTGCATTTACCTCCATGCCTTAGTTCTCTTATGTATTAGCGGGTAATAACTTAATTTTTGTAAACTTTGGTTATTTTCTTAAAATATAAACCAAGAAATGGAAAAATATTAAATATAACCTTTTTTATATATCGATACAAATATATTACATAATGATGGTTATCATTTTATTTTGGAAGAACAAAAGAGATTGAGGCTATCATTTTGTGGCTTATTATTTTATAGGGCCATACTTTAGCTAATAAATAACTATTATAGACTTTGTAATCTTATAAAGTCAATTATAAAAATAAAAAAAACAATAGTAATTTGGAAGGGGTAACGTTACCCGTTCCATATCCAGAACAATAAACTGGGTATTACCCGGATTTTTTCCAAAAAATTATTCCCCGGCTTTTACCCCGTATATATTCCACGCTTCACTTTCTTTGGTCATGGGCAAGGGGTGTAGTGAGTGCGCAGTGGGTGTAGTGAGTGCGCAGTGGTGTATTTGGTGGCAATTGGTATCATTACCTTTGTAGTATAAAGTTTAGTTACACTCACCTTCAAAACACATAATAAAAAAAGAACAAAACACAAAAGTGGAAACCGGGTAATTTCTTTGTAATTACCCGAGAATTACCCGATCAAATAAAAAATTCTCGGGGATTACTCGAAAATGTTTCCCAGGTAATTACCTGGAAATTACCTGGGAAATATTTTCGGGTAATACCCGGTATTCTATATTTCCATGCTTAGGTAATTGTAATATTTTACCTTTAATTCGCTCATCATCTTACATGACATGAATAACCGGTTGCTTGCTAAATGGTATACACGATATTATTTATAAGGTTGACATGTAAATATGGGCAAAGCCGGCCCGCAGTCCAATTCTACGGCTCGTAGGATAACCTGTCCTTGATTGAATTATGCCTGGAAAGGCCCGTCTTGAAGCCTCGGGCGGGTCATGCTAAGGTCTAGACCCGTACGACACAAACACGAAGGCACGATTAAGAACCATTAGACGTGATTAATAAATGAGTGTTTAAGACATGTTTATATATATATATATATATATATATATATATATATATATATATATGTTCGACATTGAGAATGCTCCATGGACTCTAGAGGGGCTGGCCATCACGAATAGAGAGTTGTTACTCTTTAGACGGCGCTAAACACAACACGTGCAGAGTTTGATGCTGTTTAAGCCAAATTGACCACCATGACCCATTCTGAGGCCGTCCTTGGCGAGCAGCTGGAATCTGAGAAAGCGGCTCTCAAATGTTAAAATGCCGCACTGGCGGCAGAATAGAAACAGGTGAATGAGAGATATGCAGAGTTCCTGCGAAATCGCCTGGCACAGAAGTGTCTGGGCTTCCGGTTGGGATTTGAGACGGGAAGCATGGATCCTTCTATCCGTCCACGCCCTCATCCGGACTCACTGGTCGAGGTTTTCAAGGTTGACCCCTCTAGGTTCGGCGAGCATGCTAAACCTCGGCCTATCATGGAGTCTGAAGAGGAGGAAGAAGAGGCAGACGTAGATCTTCCTCCCTAGGGCTTGCTTCCTTGTATTTTGTATTTTTCTTTTATATTTTGTAAGAACTTTTTCTTTTGTTAGTGTAATAATTTTATTTGATGGTGTTGCATATTTTACGTTCCTTTATTCAATTGTTATCTTGCTAGTTTTGTTCCGTATTTTCTTCTTGCTCCTTGGCCGTTTGAGTTCTTTTCTGTGTTCAAGCTTTATAGTTTTGCTCCATATTAGGGATTTCCCACCTGCACATTTCTTGCCAGTTCGCCCTTTGTATTTTGTCGTTTGTTGTTTCAGTCTCTTCTTGCCCCTCCCCCCGCTTGATTTGGATCGGGCTTTCTTTTATTTTATTAATGTCGAATGTCTTTCCTGTGAGCGTTAGCATACACAAAACGACGTCATTCAATCGATAAGTTAATGAACTAAAACGTCAGCGTTTACCATTAGTTGCGAATTCGAGAAAATTTGCAAGGAAGGAATAGTGAATTCCTTTCTAGGCCTCGGGGATTTCAAGGCCCACTTCTGTTGTAGGGGCCCATTTCCCCGTGCGGCCCAGAGTGATTTTCCCTTAAAAAGTTACCATTTTTAAGGAAAAGTGTCTGGTATAAATTCTTTCTTCTCCAAGCTCCCATTATTACCCTTTCTTCGCTGTTTATACTAAAAAAGAAACCTCTCGTCTTCTTGCTCTACGTTTCCTTCGGCTATTGCTTGTCATTCCGCATTGTTATGGCTCCAAAAACTCCCAAAGTTCCCATGCCTGCCGGACCCGCCATATCCCCTAAATTTTACCCTACCTCCGCTCCCTCTATGTCAGATGTGGCCTTGGATTATCTGTTCCCTGAGGATATCCCCATCCACACTGTCTAAAAAATTCGCGCCAATCTTCCATCTAATACTCTTCGCCTTTTACTACCTCAAATCGCCGTCGTTCGGCTCCCATTAAACCCTTTTTACAGTTCGTTCTTTTGGCTTTTAATGACGTGGCCTTTCACCATTCATCCGAGTGTCTTTCATATTCTTTCTTATACGATTTTTATGCGCGCTGTTGAAGGCATTGACATTAGGCCCGAGGATCTTCTATATCTTCATCGAGTCATGCATCGCAAAGGTGGTTGCTTTAACTTCTTGACAAAGTATTTTTCTGTGAACCCTCCAGTTGAACCCATGGAACATCGCGACACATTTGACATTGCGGCCTACTCTTTAGAGAATAAGTGGGCCCATCACATCTTCGACGTGTCCGGTAACTTCTATCTCGAGGATGGTTTTTGAATCCCGATTTCGGATCGCGATCTTTACGATCCTGACAAGCTCATTCCTGCCTTCCATCATCATGCGGAATGTCCTTACGCCGCTATCGCCGCCTCTCGTCTAACCAAGGTTTCCACAATCTATACTCTCGGTGTGCTTGACTTCCTTCAACGGATCCAAGTGCGAGGTCCGTTGGATTTTTCTATATCCGACGCAAACAAAGAATCTTTTGGCGTGCCTTCCAGCTCGCCGAGGCAGACTTGACGGTCCACCGCTTATCAGAGCACGTCCTGAGTGGCATGCTGCTTCAACCTTCTCGCCCTTTGCAATACCTTCATTCCCTCACACGATCGGTCCCCGTCGAAACCTCTTCGGTTCTGAAAACGGAGGAAGATGCCCCTCATCTGGCTCTTCTAGTCGTTCCTCAGGACAAGGATACTTTCGCTGCAGTGGAGGCGGCTTTGGCTAGCGGCGTACAAGAAGAAAAGAAAAAGAAAGTCTACTGCCATCAAGCCTGCTATCTCTTCTGTTCCTTCTGCGTCGCCAGCTAGGAAAGAGACTTCCGACTCTGAGGATGAGGTACCCCTTTTCGGCCGCACAAAACGTCGCCATGACCCGACTCCTACTGGCGGGATCTCTTCTCGGGTAGGTCTTCGCTTAAAACGTCCCACAGGGAAGGCGAAGACCCCTCTTGATGATTCGTCATGTTCTCTTCAGTTCACGATCGACTTGGAGAGGACTCTATCGCCTCCTCCTCTACAACTTCACACGTCTCCCACCATTCCTTTACCACCAGTGGAAGGTGATCCTTCTCTTGCTTGCCCGCAGGAGAAGCCTCCGGCTGGAAATCCTGAGTCGGAGGTTCAAATAAAGGATGATGGTGAGGTTCCGACTGCTGGCGGAGATGTGCAGGCAAGTTTCCTAGTTCTTTGATTTTGGTTTCGTTGTTTGAGGTTGAATACATTGTTATTTTTGTATGTTGTATGTTGTAGGCTAAGACTTCACATGGTCTTCGTAGTGAAAGAGTTCGCAAGGTAGAAGCGCCCGATGTTCCTGTTCCTGCAGCTGCGGATCAAGTGGTATGTATGTCTTTTAAAGTTTGAACTATGTGGTTGTGTATTGTATCGTATGTTGTTGTTAATAATGTTCGTCTTAGGTGGAGGGAACTCCTTAGGAGGGTATTGCTCCGGCTGTTATAGATCATTTGCCTGTTACTGGCGCCATTGGCCCGTCAGAGAAGGAACCGGCATTATAGATGGCACCGGTGCCAGAGAAAGAATTGTCGTTGGAGAATGAATCGGTGCCGGAAAAGGAGCCGATTTCGGCCGTTCCTGCTGCTCCGCTTGGTAAGGTGCCAACTGCTTGTGTTGCCCATTCCTCTGGTACAGAACCATTGGTATGCCTGTTATGTGAATTACTAATGTGTTGTATATACCTTTGTCTGGTTGTCGTGTGTTGGTGATTTTGTCTTTTGGTACTCTTGTCTTCTTTTAGGCTTCTATTTTTTACGATGCTGGGACTTCGGTTCCTGCTCAGCCTATCGATCAAGCTGCTAGTTCCGCCTCATCCCCTCCTGTCCTTGATATAGCCTCTCCACTCATTGAGCTAGCTGCACAGGTGTGATGTTATGTGTATTTTTTTTTTTTGACTTTCATGTTATTTTCTGTAGTTATGAGTGTTGTTTGTTCTGTGTAGCTGGCTTCGAAGGGAGATGAATTTATTGAAGGTTTGCCATCATTTGGTGCTGGAATTACGGTTCGCGAAGCTGAGCTGAAGAAAATAATGGATGAAAATGATGCCATGATTGCAGAGAAAGACGCTCTGTTAGCATAGAAAGATGCCCTTATAATTCAGAAGACAGTGCTTGTGGAAGAGAGGGATGACATGATTGGGAAATTGGATAACGTTATTGCTTATTCTGCGGGGCCGAAGGAGATCCATGAGTTGAAGGTATGTCTAGCTTTGGCAGAAGCAGAGAATGAGTTGAAGCGCCAGAAAGCACGCCACTTTCGACTGTAGGTTGCTGCTGCTCATGCTGCTAAATAAGCCCTTCAACTTCAGGTTGATTCTAGTGTTGAATACGCCAAAGAGTTGCAGGCACTGCTTGATATTGCTCGCAACTCTTTCGATTCTGCTTTGGGCAGGAGAGAGCAACAATGGATCAAAACCTTAAAGTGCATAAAGCTAATGCATTCTACCTCGGATTCGAAGAGGGTTCTTGCCCACGCGCTGAGAGAAGTATCAAGTCCCCAGAAGAATATGAGAAGCAAATCGATCTTTTCGAAATCGTTGATCGCTTCGTGAGCACTCCGAAAAATCTGCGCCTTCTTGAATCTTCTTTTGTCGCGTCACCCAGCTTCAATCCGAATAACTTTTTTGCTTCCTCTGATCCTGTAATGGCCTGAAACTAGACCACATTAAAAAGTATTTAATTTTTATTTCCAAGACAAAAATTTCTTGAGATATTATCTTGATTACAATTATTTTGAGAGAAGTGACTAGTTTCGTCAAATCTGGCCAACTTGGACGATATAAGAATGACAGTGCAAATAATGTTAATTTGATGTGTTGGAATTTTAAAGCTTGTTAGGAATTCAATTTCAATCTGAAATTGATTTTAAAATTCCTATTTTCACTAATTGAGCCAAGTTGTGTATTTTCATAATTTTTGAAAATATGTCTTTTACTTAAAGAATTTATGCTAATAAATAATAAATAAACCAATTTTCTATTGAGTAGGGGTTTTTTTTTATCCCATTTCTCTTTCTTCTCATTCTCTCCCACGCCGTCACCCCCCTTCCTCCTCCGCCCCTCACTCAAGCAGCCGCCGCTGCCCTCCGGCGCCTAGCCCTCCCCAGCTCCGGCCAGCCTCATCCGCCCCAGCAAGCCGCATACCGTCTGCGCGCCCCTCTCTCCGTGCCAGTGCGCGACCTCCTCGCGCGAGCCCAGCTCCGGCACCGTTCCGCCTCGTCTCTGCGCGCCTGCTACCGCGAGCCCCGCTCGCCCTTGTCTCGCCTCGCTCTTCCTCGCCGACCCAAACCTCCGCGCGCCTGCAGCCGCGAGCCCCACTCGGCCTTGTCGCGCCTCGCGCAGCCTCCGGCGCCAGCCCCTCGTCGCAAGCGCCTCTCCGTTGCCCTTATGGTCACGGCCCGAGCGAGCCCAGACTTTTGAGCACCTCCATGCGCCTTTCTCCTCGCTGCAATACCCATAACGCGAGGCCCCGTGTGCGCGCGCCACTCCGCTTGACTCCGGTGACCCCGCGCGCAGTCGGCCTCGTCGACGTCCCCTCGCGCCGCCCCGAGAGACCCCGGCGAGCCCAGCGCTCCCCTCCGCCGCGAGCACGACCCAGCGCCGCTCTCCTATGCACAGCCCCGAGCTCCCTTTGCACGCCTCCTCTACGCGCGATGCCGGCGGGCTTAGCCCGAGCTTCGCTGGGCCTCCTCCGCCCCTCGCCCAGCCGCGCGGCGCCCCGATCCGCGCAGTCGCGCCGCTCTGCTCACGAGCGTCACCCAAGCTCGCGCAGCCCCGCGCGAGCAGCTCTGCGCCAGTCCTCGCCACTCCGCTTCCGCGCGAGACCAGCGAGCTTGTGAGCTCGCGCCTCTTCGCTGCCCGTCGTTGATTCGTGCTGTCGAGCGAGCTCGTCACTAAAGTCATCTTGTCAACGTTGTCGCTGTCGCTGCGAGCCGTCACTGCTCGCGCTAGGTGAGCCGCTTTTATCGAACTTGTCTTGTTGCGAGTATTTGTTATTTTGGTTTCATTGCTAACATTATTTTTGGTTGGTTTGACTTTTGGTGGTATTGAGTTTGCTCGGTGTTTAAATTTACACCGTTGTGTATATTTGAGTTAACTTGTTTATAGGGGTTGGTATTTTACCGTATTTATGACCACGCTGGACTTGGTATTTCATGTGATTCGGCATATTGGGATTTTATGAATTTGTGTCGTTTTTGTAATGACTCGAGAAGTAAGTGAGACTAGTTGGTTTAGAAATCAATCGAATCGTCGTGATCAAACCAAACCTTTTAGTGTATTAATTATGTTCTACTTAAAATTGAAGTTGAGTTTTGTTCTATTTCAACGAGTCGGCCCTAGCCTATTTAAGTTACTAAAAGGTCATCATCTCTTTGAGCTTGGCAGGATCGTCATCGGGGCAAGCCCAACCGTGCAATACCACGCCGTTATACGCCAAAGGTATACGCGAGCGGTCGAAATATGAATGCTTGAACAGATTTCCTTGTAATGTTAATGCTATTATCGGTTTTCTTCAACTTGGATGTTGTTGCTCTTATGCGAAATCCCAGCCGTCGAAGCTCGGTCTTGAACCATGTTAACGTCTTGAACAATTTATATTATTATTGTAAAAAATTATTATACGTGGTTGTTATGATGGACTGTGACCGAAATTAGTTCGGTGCTGGGTTGAATTAGGTGAAGGCTTCGGCCGGGATATCCGAAAAACAGAGAAAATTCTGCTGGATTTCCGGCTCGAATATTTAATACGTAATAAAATAAAGTCAGAAACCGATTAGTTTAAGGGACTCATTTCTCACCTAATCTAGTCAAACAAAAGACCCGATAGTCCGGATTGATTGTTAACGTTAAGTCAACGATACTCGGGACGAGAATAGGAATACCCATAGAGGGATTTCTCGAAGAACCATTGGTCGTCCCACCGTCTAGAGTCTCATTCTTATAGTCCATCATCTCTTAAAGTTTCCTTCCTCTCGAATATTTAGTGGACTTCGACGTTGACCCTCTAATTCTCGTGCTCGACAGAAGTGTCACACCACATACTCCCAAGAGGGACGTCAAGAGAGGAAAACCGTGAGGACCAAGTCAGGGAGGCTTAGGACCTCAGGTAAGTGGATCTCCACTGTGGCACGAGTAGACTTACCATGCTTGAATTGCTTGTGCATGTGTTGAGATTATGTTAAGCATTCGATGCTTCTAAAATTGTGGCTGTTAAACTGTGTGGACCTCTATTCTTGCTAGGACCGTGAATACGGGCTCTTGATCATGTTCTTCTTGTTTTGTGCAACAAGCCTGCAGGTATGGGACTGTAGGTTCGTTTATGATAGGTTGTGTTTTCTAGGTGTGTGTACTGGTGCGTGTATTTATTTAAATGCTTATCTGTCGGTGGGTATGGGACCACAGACATAAAACTATAGAACTTTCTGGTTCAGGTTCTAGTTCAGGGCGTGTGTCTGCTTGCGCGTGTTTATGTTAGTATGACTTATTTGTCGGTGGGTATGGGACCACTGGTATAAAACTACTCAACGTTTGTTATTGAGATCTTATTGCAGGATGAGCTAAATTCCAAAGAGACGCAAGGGGATTGAGGGGTCGAGTCGAACGATTCATCTTCGTCGCTGTGAACGTTCCAGATAGGCTTAAAGAGTTCGAGGAGTTGAATCGAATGATTCTTCCTTGTTGCTGTGAACGTTCTAGCTAGGCTCACGGAGTCCGAAGAGTCGAGTCGAACGATATCTCCTCGTCACTGTGAGCGTTCTAGATAGACTCAAGAACGGTCTGAAATAAGGCCTAACCTGAGCGGAGACACTCATAAGTTCGGGAAGGATCAGATGTAAAGTAAAGTCAAGGGTTGCAGGAGCACCGTATGTTTCTGAAGGGCCGGAAGTGGGCCGCGATCATGATTGATTCCGGGATCGTCCGACGGGGCCATTGTCTGTGTGAGGTTTCGGAACGACCTGATGGGTCTCGAGGAGGTCGGTAGGCGACCTTCCTTTTCATATGCTGTGTGCCGCGATCATGATCGATTCCGAGATCGCCCGACGGGGCCATTGTCTGTGTGAGGTTTCGCAACGACCCGATGGGTCTCGAGGAGGTTGGTAGGCGACCTTCCTTTTCATATGCTATGTGTCGCGATTGTGATCGATTCCGAGATCGCCCGACGGGGCCATTGTCTGTGTGAGGTTTCGGAACGACCCGATGGGTCTGGAGGAGGTCGATAGGCGACCTTCCTCTTCATATGCTGTGTGCTGCGATTGTGATCGATTCCGAGATCGCCCGACGGGGCCATTGTCTATGTGAGGTTTCGGAACGACCCATAGAGGGTCCAGAGTTGTATTAGCTCTAGAATAACATCTAGAGAGATCAGAGTCACATGAAATTTTGAACGACCCACAGAGGATCTAGAGTCGTATTATTTCTAGAACAGCCCTTAATAGGTCTAAATGTATCTTAAGTTCTAGAACAACCCGTAATGGGTCTAAATGTGTATTGAATTCTAGAACGACCCATGAGAGGTATAGATTGTGTATAAGTTCTAGAACGACCCGTAAGGGGTCTGGATGTGAATCGTGTGCACAAGTATTTTTATAAGCTAAGTCAGAGAGTTGTGAACTTGAGTGAGATTAGAACAAGTTATGAGATTGACTTTTGAGTCGAGATTAATGGGTCGTTAAGCCCGACCTCGTTCCAAGTCACAATTCTTTTACAGGTATTGTATCCCGCGTAGGTTCAGCATCTTATCTTTGAAATCTACTTCGCGGGCAAGGTTACTTAAGAGTGACGTTTACTCTTCGGACTATAACGACTCGATCGTCGAGTCCGTCCTTTTGTTAGATTATTGTGCTATGATATCTATTGGTTGTATGTTACCTGCAGACTTAGCAACTTATTTATTTAATCTACTTACTGGGCTATTGGCACACTCGTGTGCTCGTGTCGCAGGTAAGATGAAAGAAACGAAAGGGCGAGGCGACAACGACGGGAATAACAAGTGTATACGGGACCGACCTGTAAGATCTTACGTGGACTACCGGCTAATCGTTGGCAAAAAAAATATTTTAAATTCCGCAATAATTGTAAAGTATAAAATTAAACCCACTTTAGTTATAGTGAGGATTGATAAACCTCATGCTCGGTATTAGAAATTGGATTATGTAACTCAAATTAAAAAGTTCAAATTTATCCGTTTTTTTTTTCGGAACTAAAACTCCGTTTTGGGTTTTGGGTCGTTACAGATCCATCTCAGTGACGTTGTCTTTGCTTCTTTTATGCCTAGAAGTCTTGTAAATAATTTTATTGCGTTGGCCGAAGATATTTTGTGCTAAGACATTTATTATATGTATACATTTTTTTGTAATAAAATAGAATGAATCTGCTACTTATTCGTTGTGTTGTTGGTTGTCAGGATGGCACGTCTTCTGCTTGTGCCAAACCTTGATGTTGATTTTTGTTGGAAGAAGATAGAAGTTTCCTCCCTTGCACTACTTTTCCTATCCGCCTCTCCTACTAGTTCTGTTTTTTTTAAATAATGTTTGTGAAACGTGTTTATTATGTGATCATGGTGTAATGAATAATTGTCTGTACTACTACTGTAATTTGTCGATATTTGTTTCTGAGTAATGTTCTCCGGCAGGATAAGTTGTTGTAAAATGCAAGTGCGATATGAATCATGTGTTTATCTTCTTCGTGTTTTGTTTCATCGTACTCCTTTGTAGATGCTTTATGGTGTTGCTTTCATTGTGCCTTTCCCGTTAGCATGGTTGTGCTGAATATATAATTTATTTCATTATATATTTTTGTGCCGTTGTTGCCCTACCATTAACAGGGTTCTAGGGTGGCTTTTTTTTTTTTAATTCTCATGCTGTTGTTGCCCTACCATTAATAGGGTTCTGGAGCGGCTTTTTCTTTTATTTTCCATACCCATTAATAGGCTTCCGCAATATTTATGCCGTTGGTGCCCTACTATTAACAGGGTTCTGGGGCGGCTTTTTCTTTTGCCATACCCATTAATAGGGTTCCGCAATATTTTGCGCCGTTGGTGCTCTACCCATTAACAGGGTCATCGGACGGCTATTTCTTTTGCCATACCCATAAATAGGGTTCCGCAATATTTTATTGATTTTCCTTGTTGTTGTACGATTTCTTCATTTATTGCTGATTGCATGTTGTGTTCTAGTTTTATTCCTTTAGCTTGTCGGAGTATTTTGTAAGTCTTTTCCTGTTCGTACAGATATTACGATCAGAAAGTAATATGCAATAAAAGTAAATGGAACAGTTAATTTATAGTAGTTCGGCAAAGTGCCTACGTCCACTCTTAGCCTTGTTATTTGGCAGTATTTTACTATTGGGGAGCTGGATATATTTCTACATCGTTTGGGTCATTCATTCATTTTTTTAATGAATAGAAGGCCTTTATACATAATATTTCTTTAGGTGCATTATGTTCTAAGAGCTTGTGATCTTTCTTTTCGGATATGTTGCGCTCTTGAGTCCATATGCTCCGTTTTCGTATCCTCTGATCACTTCGTAAGGCCCTTCCCAGGTTTGTCCAAGCTTACCATCAGTAGCATTCTTGGTGTTTAATGTGACTTTCCATAGTACCAGATCTCCCACTTTGAATGATCTTTCCCGGATCTGTTTGTTGTATAGTTCGGCCACCTTTTATTGATAGGCTAACAATTTTATGGCAGCCATTTCTTTTCTTTCTTCAATCAAATTCAGATCCAACATCCGCGCGTCTTCATTGTTTTCGAATTTCGTCAAGGCCATCCGGGCTGTAGGAAATGAAAGCTCGACTGGTATTACCGCCTATGTTCTGTATACCATTGAAAAAGGAATTTCTCCAATGGCCGTCTGTTTTATTGTGCGGTAAGCCCAAAGGACATTTTGTAATTCGTCTGCCCATCTTCATTTCTGATCCTCCATTTTCTTCTTGATACATTTGAAGATGATTTTGTTAGAAGATTCGGTTTGCTCATTTCCTTGTGGGTAGATTCTTGATGAGAAGCTTAATTGAATTCTGTGACCTGAACAGAATTTTTCCACCGCTCTTTCGATGAATTGCGTTCCGTTGTTAGCCTGCAGACGATGTGTTTCCAGATGAATTTGATTACCTCAATTTGTGTTATGTTGGCATACGCCTCGGCTTCCATCCATTTTGTGAAGTAGTCCACTGTGATGGTTGCGTATTTTCTTCTTCCAGGTGCCAATGACAAAGCTCCCACAATGTCAATCCCCCAGTGGAGGAACGGCCACGCGCTGACTACGTAGTGCAACTTGTTCGCTGGGATGTGCGTCTAGTGAGAGAATCTTTGGCATCTGTCGCATCTTTTCACGAACAGATCGTATCTCTCAACATCTTTGGCCAGAAGTAACCTAGCGTTATTGCATTATGAGCTAGGCTTCCGCCAGTGTGGTTGCTGCATACCCCTTCATGGATTTGCTTCATCACTACCAGGCCATTATTTATTCGTCAAGCATCTCTTTAGCATCGAGCCATCCCATGACTTTCAGTAGAGATTGCCATCTATCATCATGTACCGAGTAGCTTTGACTTGGACTCTTCTGGCTTCTTTTTTATCTTCCGAAAGTTTCCGTGTGATTAGAAAATTCTTGATTTCTGTTTGACAGCTGTCTTCTTCCTGCTCGATATTGCTCACTGTTACAGTTGCCCACATTTGCTCTTCTTCCTCATAGCTAGGTTGGCTTAGCTCTAGGATTGGCGCTAGGCGGTACAGACCTTCTTGTGGGTCTCTGGATGCCATCCTTGCTATGTAGTCTGCTTCTTCATTTGCTTCCATCGGTATCTGCTCCACCTGCACTTTGTGGAACCTTGCGGACCACTTTTTTACTTCCGCAAAGTATTTTTTTAAGGTGGGCTCTTTTACCTCATATATCTCGGTAAATTGATGCACTACAAGTTGAGAATCGTTCTTTATGTTCAGTACTTTTGCTCCAATAGCTTTTGCTAGCTTTAGGCCCTTAAGCAAGGCTTCGCACTCCGTCATGTTGTTGGTGGCGTTGAAATTCAGTCGGAAGGAATACTCAAGAGTTACTCCTTCGCTGTTGTCGAGTACTATCTCGACTCCAGCTCCGTTTTAGTTTCTTGCTTCGTCTATGTACATCTGCAATTCCGATTTGACTTTCGCCACTTCTTTTTTCGGAGTTCTCGATGCCTATCGCTGTGTACTCGTTCAGGAAAGCAGCTAGTACCTAACCTTTTCTCGCTATCCTGGTTCGAATCTCCAAGTTGTACCTGGCTATTTCCATTGCCCACTTCATGACCTATCTCGTGATATCAGGTTTTGTTAGGATCGATTTTAAGGGTTGATCCATGAAAATCATGATTGGATGGGTCTCGAAGTAATGTTTTAGCGTTCGCGAAACATTCAGTAACGATAACACAAGTCGTTCCAACGGTCCATATCTTTGTTCCGCGTCTTCAAGTATTCTACTAACATAGAATACTGGTTTCTGCTTTCCATTCTCCTCACGGAATAGTACTCCGCTTATTGAGGCCTCAGATTGACCCACGTATGCATAGAGTTCCTCTCCTTTCCCCAGGACCGATAGCTCTACAATTGTGTTCAGATATTCCCTAATTTGCTCAAGAGCTTTCTTTTGTTCCTCTACCCAGTCGATCTTCTTTGTGCCTTTTATTGCTTTATAGAGGGGCCTGTACTTTTCCGACACACGAGGAATAAAACGGTTTAGGCCATTATTTTACCGACAAGGGATTGTACGTCCTTGATCGCTTTGGGCTCCTGTTCTGTCATCAGGTTCTTGTTCAGTGTTAGGCTTGGCTTTATTCCTAGTTTGCTGACCACATGCCCTAAGAATTGTCCGGATAATACTCTAAATACACATTTCACTGGGTTGAGCTTCATCCGGAACTTGCGTAGGATTGCGAAGACTCTGGTAAGGTGTTCGTAGGACTCCTTCTTCTTGCTTTTGATGCACATGTCGTCAATGTATACTTCCATTATGTTTCCGATAAGGTCTTTGAATATCTTGTCGTGAATCTTTGGTACGTCGCACCTGCATTTTTCAATCCAAGGGGCATTACCTTATAGCAATAAATGCCTTGTTATGTTATGAAGGCGGTTTTTCCTTATCCTCCTCTACTAGAAGGATTTGGTTATATCCTATAATCCCAGCCCCTAGGGTTATCCTTTACGGTACTTTTCCGACAAACGAGTTAGTCGTTTTTGTATTCAACGACCCTCCGTTAAATTTATTATACCTTGTCTCGCAATTAGAACTCACTCCCATTATTGCATTATCCAATTTATAATTGGAATACATGTGCTTAATGTTTTAGTGGCCAATGAATTTGAAATCGACTCCTTAAAAGTGCAAAATTACACCGTGAGTCCCTGAACTTTTGAGAAATTGCAAAATTAGCCTAATTTAGAAAAATGACTATTTTTGGATTATAATCTGTTTTGAAGGGTAAAATATGATTTATAATCATATTATTAACCCTAGTTTCAAATTTGAAACCATTCTGATTTAAAACGAAGCCCAAACGGCTTAAACTCGAAAAATCGAGATAAACCGTGTAAACACGGTTAGAGAAGGGAACGAGCTCAGAAAGAGCACTTATAATTTAAATATTTGACTTCTAAACAGTATTTTAGAAGTTTCTAGTGACATAAGAAAGTCTCGTTAAGTCTTGGGTTAGACGGAAAATGAATTAGGTCAAAACTCCGACCAATGGATCGGAATAGGGGCGTTTAGGCCTCTTCGAGAGAAACAGGCCTCGGGAAAGGTTTCCGACCCCTCGGGCCAGCCCAAAACCGTCCTCATTTGACTCTTAGTGGGCTTGGTGTGTTAAAAAATAATTTTTAGGCCCAATATCAAAGTGAAAACCGTGGGCCCCAAGTGAGAGAAGTGGTTGAGTGTCTTAATGGCTTAAGTGGTGTAAAGTGATGAACCAATAAAATAAATCCAAGGATTTTTTCATTGATGGCACATTTAACCCAACCAATCAAATAATGGGCCATCATGGGTGCCATTTTTGAAGAAAGAGAAGGGAAATGAAAAGTTTTCTTAGTCTATTACTCATATTATATCCTAGCCATTGGATTTGAATCACTTAACCACTAAGTTTGAATCAATGGCCAAGATTTATTAGAATTATCAATTAATTAGCAATATTGGAATTAAAATCTTGGAGAATATACATGAATGATATTCGGCCATTGAGGAAAGGAGAGAGAGAGAGAATGTCACATTAAGTTGTTGGTCTTGAGCTCCAGCTTGCTCTTCCATCGCCTTCTGATTCATTCTCGACATCGCGTCTTCTTCCTACTTCTTAGATATTTCTGGATTGGACCTGTAAAATTAGATCTTCGATATGAAGAAAAAGAAAATTTAGGAAACAAAAGGTTTAGTTTCCCATAGACGGCACCAAACTATTCGTGCCAATTTTCGGCAAAACAGTGATTATACTCAACTTAATTTGCTTGTCATTCGAGAATCTTAGATGATTAGATATAGGGAGAAAAGATCAATCCCGAAATTCGTTCCGGAATTCTCTCTTGAGTCTTACTAAATCTAAATGAATACTCTGTATTTCTCAAGTGGGAAAAAAGTTACAATTCATTACAAGTCTATTTATAGAGTCTCAATTACATTGGGATCTAGAACTTTCTTAGGGTCTAGTTTTTTCGCTCTTTTCTTTTCACGCCTTGGACATGATTCTTTGGGATTGGCTGATGTAGATGATGCTTTTCCATCCTTCTCATGTTTCAAGCGCGCGTCGCTTGGCTTCCACATGTGGAACGGTGATCTTCGGTTCCACACGTTTGAATCGTGCTGACGCACGCTTGTTTGTTCATGCTTTTCGCTTTCTCTAGGATTGAACGACGACGTTTTCAGTACTAAGTGAAACGACGACAGTTAGCCTTTGGGAAGTGAAACGATGGCGTTTCGTGGTTGGAAACACCTTTCCCATACAATATATATATCAAAAATTTTAATTAAAAATCTATTTGAAATATAAATCATCTATAATTATCAAGACAACTTAATAATGTATTTTTCTTATAATATAACTTATTATTGTTTACATTTCTTTTGCATCAGAAAACTTGAACTTTTTTATTTTGTTTTATTTTTCATTTATTTTTTTAAGGGTTTACTTTTAAACTTTTGGAATTAGGCCACTGATACGTGAAATTAATATGTTTGTTTGTAATGTTGGATCAGCTTACATAGGGTCTAATTGGGAACTAGACCTATAAAGACCTATTTATGACGCTTAATGTCTAAATAGGTTGTTAGGCCTGATAAGATTTATATTTCAAAAGATCGTAAGTGAGTTGACACGACCCATTTAGACTCATTTATGATGCTTGAATGAATTTAAGTAATGCTTAAATGAATCTAAGTAGGCCATAAAGCCCGCTAATACCTATATATCAAATGTGTCGTAAGGTATTTGATACAACTCATTTAGACACGATTGTTAAATGAGTCGCGTCTGGGTAACATGAAAAATGAATGGGTCGTGTTTGGTTTCAAATTATATACATGATTATTACATGGGTCGTGTGGTGTTACACGAATTGCCACTCCTACCCACGAGACAGAAGGACTGTCCCATTGTAAGACATTAATGTTCCTTTTTTTCTCCCCAAAGTTTTATCTAATGAATTTTACTTGATAATATTTTAGATGAAGTAATCAGTTTTTAATAAATAAAATTTAGTATGTTACTCTTTTTTACTTAATTTTGTTTCATTTACTCTTTTCTATCCCCTAATTCGACAATTTATCATTCATTATTGTTGGTTAAAATATATCATTACAACTTTTTTTAAATTTATTTAAAAGTGTTATCATTTTTTTTAACTTATTTTTAGAGTTGGGTTGACTTGTCCTGATTTTTGCCTGTATTAGGGCCTCATAACATAATGGGATGAAACATTAAAAAGAAGACAAAGAATAATTGTAAATTTACCTAATTGGTGCACCATTTTATAATTTATGTATTAAATGACATTTTTTTTTAATTTTTACTCTATATTTATAATGTAAAAGTTGGGATATAATTTATAAGTGCAAAACAAAAAGTGTCATACATTAATAAAGTTAAAAAAAAAAAAGAACATTTATCAAAATCCCCCTTCTAGACAACGGAACGGGCCGATTGGCCGTAGTTTTGAGCAGGACAAACCAACATATCCCGTTCTTTTATACGAGGCAAAGAAGTATGGAACATGACCAAAGTTATAGCTCTAGTTGAAGGGAGTTTTTTCCCCTCACTCACTAATACGCAATACAATAAATATGTATACAATACAATCTCATTTCATAACCTCAAGCATGTACACCAATTTTGACAAGTACTATAAATGAAATGACGAACATGCCAATAAAAGACTACACATTCTCTTCATCATAGTATGGTTTAAAACTATATAATAAATATGCAGAACAACTTACATTAAATTGTTCGTTTTCTTAAGGAAGTGCTTGTCGTTTATATTTAGTCTTATGCTTCATTCAATTAACAACTAGGACCTTGTTTTCTGCCCCCAAAAAAAAAAAATTATTAATATTACTAGTACCACTACAACAACTAGGGCCAATTAGTGGGCACATGGACAATTACATAATAAAGTCATTACTGATGTCACTTAATAATCTATATCCAAGTAGTGTACTTTGTTTGTTTTAACTCTATTTTTGTAGTGTAAATTTTACGGTATAAATTAAAAGTGTAATACACAAGGGTATAAATTATTATTATACTAAAAATATAGCATTCCTCAAAATTCCCTATTACCATTTGGTACCGACCAAAAAAGGAGAAAAGCAAAAAGAAAGCTATGATTAACATATTTTTAAGTATAGAACTCTCATAAAAGTTAGCAATAAGCTTGTACAGCTTTTCATATTTGATGCTAGTAATAAGTATTTTACTATCCATTAGTTAAAACGGTAAAACCTTCTTATGTTCTCTTTTATTTCTTTTATATGAATACGAATAATAAATAAAGCGACAAATGAAGACTTTTTTTTTCGCCCCCTTCTTTTTGATAATTGGGGGAACTAAGCACCTTTTGGTGGATACAAGTGTCTAATTACCGCTAAACCAAGTTCGAAACCACAATTGAGAAACCAAAAGTTGTATGATAGGCTTTTTTTGTTTTTTGTTTTTGTTTTTTTTCAACCCACTCAAACCTCACCGATTACAAGATTATATTGTTTCTGCTAAAAAACTGAGATGATATGAAAAATGTCCTCACTTAATGCACCATATAGTATCCTTTTTCTATTTTTATTTTATACATGTAGTGTAAAAGTAAGAGTTGAAATTGAAATGACTAAAAAATAGATAATATTGTGTCAAGAAAAAGGGTCATCCTTCAACATCTCTATTAAAAAAAAAAATTGTGCTCTTCAAACCCAATAGGTTATTGTTGCAAATGCCAAATTATTTATACTTGGAATATTATAGAATTAAGTGCAACTCATATTTAGTAATATTTTCAAAACAAAATTTACTTTGTGGTTGAAACCAATTCATTTATGTATAAAAAGAACTATAGTTGAAATATTAAGTGAAATTAGTAGATATTTTTACACTGCATGATATGATTTTTGAGTTATTAAGTCTAATAAAAACACACTCATCGATTAAGAATGGTTTGTTTTCATGATTTAAACTGAAATGTTCATTTTGATTTGAGTTGAAATAAGCCAAAATTTTGTATTTAGATTGTAAGTTTATATTGTTGTTTGATTGCATAATTTGAATTGAGATTTAAGAGTGAAAATTTAAATTTAAAATTTGAAAAAGTATTTTTTTTAATTGTAAGAAGAGTATCTAAATTTGAGTTTGAGTTATTTCAAAATGAGAAATCCAAAAATAAACTTTTACTACGACAAATGATTTGAATTAAAAATCAATTATTTAATTCCATTATCAAACATTCAAACTAACCCTAAATTTATAATATCTCATTTGATATAAAATATTTAGTAAATCACTTACATTGCAATATGCATATCATTTCAATTTTTATATATATAAAAAAACAATCCCATATAATATCCCTTAACCGACCCCACTCCTTCCATCTCTCTCTGTCTCTTTCTAGTCTCTACACTAACTAAACTTCACAACACATTTCCTAGCCATTAAGTTTTAACCATTAACGACCAACAAGTAGGTGCATTGTACAGCCTGACCAATGGGAAACCAAGGTTGCAAGTGTTTAATGGCAGAGTGCCCACAAAGACTCTGGGTTGAAACTCTATGGCCCATTTACAATGGCCCAATTCCATGACAAAACAAGGTCCCCTACTAGGAAAATTTTAATGTGGGTTCATCAAGAATCAGTTTCCATTTCTGAGTTTCAACCTGTCCAATGTGATCGAGTCTCTTCTTCTTTTTTTTTTTTCTTTTTTTTTAATTATATATATATATATATATATATATATATATATATAACATTAAGAATGGTCCCCAAAGGTCAATAAACCATCCTAACTCTTCACCATGGCAATTAATTTGTGGGGACCCCTCAATTATTGGGTCCAGTCCTGACCTTTCTTTCTGCAATAATTTAATATCATAAAGAAGTACACTTATGCATGTTTAAAAAATAAATAAATAAAAAAAGGCTGGGAGTTTTACAGGTGTGCGCATTTTTCCACCCTTTATAGCAAGAAATTAACCATCACCTCCTTTTGGACAAAGCCGAGACAAGAAAAGTTTTAACACATACAGACAAGAGAGTGTGCAGATTCTAAGCTAAAAAACATAGCTCTCTTCTCACTTTGGGTGTAAATTGAAAACAGTGTGATATTTTCACTGTGCCCATATAGTTCTTTTCTACCCAATTTCTCAAGAATCCTCACAAGAAAATATATGCAGATGATGTGTTTGTTTGTACATCAACTTTGCAGTTCTACTAATTTCGTAAACGTAACATGAAACTCATCACATGATATTGAGTGAAATGACCAGTGTCACAAGCCATAGAAGACAAAAAGTACCCTCAAAATTATATACCGAAAATACTGAGAAGAGAGAATTTAAAAGGAAATTGGTATAAACCATATCTACTAGTTCTCTATTGAATCAAGCTATTTGAGAATGGAACAGACTGATATTATTCTAATTTCCAAGTTCCTAAGAGAAAAAAAAAATCTCAATTTCCAACTATCATTGACTCATTTGTTGGTAACATGGACTTTCGTGCTGAATTAGAAAAACCTAAAATCTCAAACTGCATTAAATTCAACGAAGACTCTAATAAAGACACATTGCAAGTCCAACTACGTTGGCCGTACTTAAATGGCAAAGATAACTTTCTCAAAGAGAAGTGATCTACATTCAAAAGCCAAAAATTCTTTCCATTATTCAGACATAGTCAACAATATAAATTACAAACAACAATAAACTCCAATTACGAATTTGCAGATTATCAACGAAACGGTTTTAGCTACTAGTCAGTTTGTATATACACAATGAGCAACATGAAAATGGCACAATTAAGGGGAGATACATAAACAACAAGAAGAAAAAAACAGATGGTTCTACTTTTTTTTTTCTTTTTGTTTTTTTAATTTTTTTTCTTATTCACACCACATTGCACCCAAAAACAAATCCACTCACATACATGAAGAAACACATTATTTTCTCACGCTGATAAATCTAAAGGAATGGCTAAAGAAATAAGGACCAAATATTCCCCCCCAAAAAAAAAAAAAAAAAACAGCGGTCTTACATTGAGGAGCAAGAAATTTTTTCTTTCTTATCTTCTATCTTTCACACACAAGTCACTCTTTTCTTCTATACCATTAAAACCAACAACATAGACCATGATATCAGAGAAGAGGTTGTGAGAGCAAGAATCGACCCGGTACCGCGATGTGCTGAGCTAATCAGGAATCTTGTCCGGGGACTGCTGATTGTTGCAGCGACGGGACACTTTGATCTTCTCTTAATTCGCCACTGCAATTTGCATTGATGGGCATGTTTCAGCAGCAAAAATCTGGGGTTTGTTGGAACATTGTTGCTTTTGAGCATAATAAGACTCAAGCACAGCCCACATAGATGGAAAACTCCATTTTTTCCAACATGTGGGTTATTGGTGCATTAACACCAAAAGCTTGCACACCCATTTGTGGAAGTAACGTTTCCACAAACAACTCATCTTAAAAAAAAAAAAAAAAAAAAAAAAAAAAAAAAAAAAAAAAAACCACAACTCCAAGCGTTGGACTTACTTCAAACACCTAATTACAATCTTTCCAAAACCTCCAGAGCTCAACCTAAGAGCTTGCAATGAAACAATTCATTTGCCCACACAATCTGTTGCTGCTTTTTTTTATCAGAGTACTTTAGTCCAACTTGATCAATTCTCAAGAACCACCCAAATTCTGGGAAAGAACAGAGAAGGAAATAGAATACCCAAAAAAAAAAAAAAAAAATTAAACAAACCCTTCCAATTCTGGAATCCTAAAATATCTTTCAAACAAAAACCCCATCAAAATAAAACCTAAAATAATTTGAAACCCCTAAAAACCCTAAATCGAATCATAACTTCTTAGATTCCCCACTAACGTCTTCCAACTCTAACCCTACAACAAAAAACCTCAAAACCCCCCATGAGCACACGGCAAAGAAAATTAAGCAAATACACATATTTATAGATAGATAGATAGATAGACATATATATACTGATGAGAGGAATTAACACACCACCATGACCATACACAAACCGCCAAGCTTTACCTCACTGAAAACCCTAATATAATTAAGGACATTGACTTCACTCATCAGCGAGGGTCGTCGTCCCTCCGGCCCGAACTCCCGGGCCCACCGGACAACGACGCCAGCAAATTCAGATGCCCCGGAAGGTAATTCCCCACCCTCGCCGCCGACGCCTCTCCGATCGCCTGCTGTTGCTGGTGGTGGTGGTGATGGTGCTGCTGCTGCTGCTGCACGAACAGCGACGCCGCCTGGTGCGTCACCTGCGGCTGCGCAGCCCCCACCATGTCCGGCGACGCCGCCGCCGCCGCAGCCGCGAAGCTCCACACCTGCCCGAAGTGCGGGGAAGCCCAGAACCCTCCCTGCGCCGCCGCCCCGACCATCGACCCCATGGCGGCGCCAACCACCGACACGCCGGAGTCGCCGCCGGCCCCGTCGCTGCCGTCCTTGACTCCGCCGCCGTCGTCGGGCCGCACGCGCTTCCCGAGGATGAACGGCGTGGGGCCCAGGAGCGGCTTGTGGTCGAGCGGCGACACCGTGGCGGAGGCCGCCAGAGAAGCCGAGATTCCACCCCCGCCGCCTCCGCCGAGGCCGTTCGCTCCGCCGCGGAGCGAGACGGAGACGGTGGAGAAGCTGGCGGGGGTGGTGCCGGTCCCGGTGGCGGCGATGATGGAGGGCTCGGCCTGGCGGAGAAGCCACTCGATGGTCTGGCCGTCCGACTTGTGGCCGAGCTCGCGCGTGAGCTGGAACACGCGCGCCGCGCAGATGATCGGCATCCTGATGCGGCGCCCTCTCCCGTCCACCTTGCTGTGCCTGTCCTTCGACGGCGGCTTCTTCACCGCCAACGCCCCGTTGGCCCCTCCGCCGCCGCCGCCGCCGCTGCCCGCGTTCGACGCCGCCACTATCTGCCTCGCCGACGCGTCCATCATCGCTCCTCCGCCTCCGCCGTTACTACTGACGCCGTTATTCCCACCGACGTCGGAATTCGACATGTCTCTTTAGGAAACAACCAAACCCCTCTTTCGCTCTTTCCCTATCAAAATTTAGATTTTTTTGAATTGGTGTGGCTTTTTTTTTTACTTTTTTTTTTTTTTTTCTTATTTCCCCTTCAGAGAGTGAGAGAGAGAGGTCGTGTTGTGTTGTGTTGTGGAGTGGGTTTTTCTCTTCCTTCTCTATCTCTCTCTTTGCTTTTCGTTCCTCTGTGTTTGTGTGTGTTGTGTTGTGCAAATCTCGGGGGGGTTTTGGTTGGAGTTAATTCTATATTTGACCCTTCAAGTATATCTAAATTTCATTTTAGTCTTTTTATTTTAAAATACTCTTAAATAAGTCCAAATGTATAAAATTAATTTAGAAATAATTGACTTAAATTGTTATTTTTTAAATGATGTTTTAAGAAAATATCAAATGTTCTTATTCTAGTTTCTATTGCAATACGTTTATGAGTCCACTTGGTAGTTATATTAAAAAAAAAAATATTCATCAACTGATGTCGGTCTAAATTTTAACAAATTCATGATATATAGACTAAAATTGGACGGTTTTGCAATGGCGGACTAGTTTATGGACGTTTACAAAAGACAGGTGCTAAAACGGGACATGGCACAAAATTCTGGGGTGAAAAATGAAATTAATCATTTTGGTTTCAGAGAGAGAGAGAGAGAGAGGGGAGCAGAGCTCTAATCATTGAGCGGCAGGAGCTGGTGGAGACAGGAAGAGGGCACATGGGCGGTGGGGCCCACTACTCCCACCCCCCACAGCTCACACTCTCATATACTTGCCATGCTACGCACGCACCCCACGCTCACCATCGTCCGACCACATAGCGTCTGACCACCACGCGCTCTCTCTTTCTCAACAATTGGGAGTGGGACCCAAAGGTTTGTTTGTTTGGTTTTTTTCTCTTTTTTTTTTTCTTGAAGGATTTAGCGCGTCACACTGGGCCCCATATTTTGCGTACTGCTTATTGGATTTTTATTTTATTTTATTTTTTTTCGATGGTAAAATGGGTTATTAACTGACCTGAGATTATTACCCTATATTTGAGGTAAACATCCACATTCTTCTGCATTTTATTCTATTTTTTTTTTAATTTTTAATCCTAATGTAATATTTTTAAATCTTAATTATTTATAACACATTGAAATTCGTAAAGTCAAATCATTGCAAAATAAAATGATTAAGATGTTTATCACAGATAACCCATTAATTATAAAAATATAGCGGAGAATTACAAAATAAGATCGTCTTAAGCATCAATTAATAATATGTGTTTAGTGGTGTGCTGTTTTTTATTTTTTTCTTTATGCTTATAGTATAAAATTTAGAATATAAACTAAAAATGCAATATACAAGGAACATAGATTTCCATAAGAGAGGTAATCTTGAAAATCTCTTAAATATAAAACTGGCTGAATCACCGCTTCAAAAACAAAAATTTAAATTATTATTCAATAAATTAAAAACTTTAAGTAAATAGTTTTTTTTAAACATTATGAAATGACTTTCTTGTCTTTATTACATACTGTTGTGAGTAGATTTTCGTCCGAGGTATTAGCGTCGGGTGCGATGCCCCCGGAGAGCTGCAACCACGAGAGAGAGCGCTCGAGTGACAGTGCAGTACCGCCACGTCATCAAGGAAGCTATCATCGAGGGAGTCAGGGGCTAGGGTTGTCGGAGATCACCCTCGCTCTAACACCTACGAGTGTAGTCAATGGGGGCACTACCGAAGGTAGATCCCGTCTTGTAATGAGATCCTCGGAGAAGGACAATTAACCCAGAGACCACAGGAGCCCGAGGATAAACTAGACCTGCGATGATGTCCGCTGAGAAGAGAGAGGATCAGTCGAGACGGAGGGTTCCCCGCGAAGCTGGAGATCCCCGATCGAAGATGGAGTCCGCGTGATAGTCTAGATCTTTCCCTGTAGTGATTGATTAACCCCGATGGTAGGGATATTTGACAGGTACTATAGACGTCCCGTTTCCAATGTACGTCGGTAATTAGTTGGTAATCCACTCCCGTAATTCAGGGATGGTATGGTCGACTGTGTGTTTAGGTCACCTAATCCCGGAAATTAGGGGACGGTTTGTCAGGTTTCATTAATGTAGCTTTCCCCTCTCTCCTCCGGTTAGCCTATAAAAGGAAGAGAAGAAGAAAGGGGAAGAGATTGGGAGAAAAGTGGGAAAAACTCTGCAAAACATTAACGAGTAATTCCATAAACAGTGGATGTAGGCTGTTACTCCTCAGGAGGGCTGAACCACTTGAAAATCTCCCCGGCGTCTTACCGTTCTCCATCGTAATCTTTTGTTCATTGCCGTGTCCCAAGCAAGGGATACGGATCACGGCATTGGTTCAAATTTTATACTAACACATACCATGACAAAAATTACGATATGTGTCAAATTTATTATATGTAATAAATTTTGTGTTTGGGTTATACATTTGTAACAAATTTACCATACATTGTAATAAATTTGTTATTGATTTGTAATATTTTGGTTACAGTTTGTTATATTTGAAATTTTTTTAGGAAATGTTACAGTTCATAACATTTTTGTTATAATTTGTTATGTTTAAAATTTTCAACCAAACGGTCATGGTGGCTATTCTCTTAATTTCATAATTCCTTGGTCAAATTCTTCAAAAGTGGGCTTCAAAGTGGCTAACTAGTTATTGGGTTGTAAAAAAAAAATAATAATAATGGTGCACCATTTAATAATGGTAAAATTGACTTAATTGGTGCACCATTTAATAACTTAGCATCAAGTGGTATGCTCAATTGTTTTCTATTCTTAATTCTATAATAAAAAAATAGAGGTAAAATTTAAAAATACAACACATAAGAAACGATATTTAATAGTGTCTGAGAAAATAGACATTCCTTAAAATCTCCCTTTAAAATATTACACATTTGTTCTTAATTTGAAAAATAAGATAAACATAGGATGAAGTACAGAAATACTCAATTATGCTACAATAAAAATCAATACCCTATATTTTAAAGCAATTCAATAAATAGTCAATTCACCTTACACATATTTCTGATGACTCAATTAGTTACCATCAATTATAATTAAGTAATTGAATCACTTAAATATTTTATTATAATTTTTAAAAAATTAAGTAATTATTCAAATTATGTATTAAAATATAAAATTTATTATAATTTCTCTTTAAAAATATTCTTCTTTAACATTTGAAAAGACTATGATATACTCTTATCAGTCTGGGTCGTCCAACCTGTTTTGTTTCTTTTTAAAATACACACAATTAATAAAGAGGTAAACCAATATAAACAACCAAATAGACTAAATTTTAATTACATTTGAATGTCAATTAAAAAAAGGGAATGACCTTTAGCACTTATTTTATTGTACCCCTGAAATTTAAAACGTGTCATTCACCCCCTAATGTTACACATTTGGGCAATTATTCCCCATAATATTACACATTTGTTGCAATTATTCCGAGTCTCTGTTAAATATTTAACGGAAATTTACCGCATGTCAATGAAATAAGGTGTTTGATGGTTCTTATGGAAAAGAAATACCATTTTACCCATAAGTAGTGATAAAAATAAGGTGTTAATTTGCTAATTTTATCCCTGTATAATTCAAATTAAAAGTGCATACTTAATGTATTTTTTTAGACTTTAATTTTGATATTTAACAATACTCAGAAGTAAAATGGTATTTCTCTACCATAAAAACAAACATGCGCGTTATTTGATTGACACGTGACATATTTCTGCCAAAAAAACTTAACGGATGGGGTGTAATTACAAAAAAGTGAAATGTTAAAGGAGATGAATGCCACTTTTTAAATTTCGAGGGGTACAACGAAATAAGAACTAAACGTCTGAGAGAATTTATGTAATTTACCCTTAAAAATTCATCGATTTTATATTTTATTTATTTTTATATCATATTAACGTTATCTTGGATCGAATGTCTTTCTATTTTGGATCAGTTAGGTACACAACCATTTTAAATAGTGTATAATTGCCACAATTTTAAAAAATTAAAAAGTAGTCATAAAAAATTAATTATCAACGTAAGAAATTTCACACTGTAATAAAATTATACATAAAATTTACTGCAACAAATTTTTTAACAAAGTAATAAAATTGACAACTATAACTTAAATTTTTTTCTTAAATTCTAAAACATTACTATTTTTTAAAATCACATTTTAAAAGCTAGTTATTTTCTTAAATATAGAAATTATTTTTTTATCTTTTAATGTCATATTATATTATAAATATATGTAATAATCTTATAATAATGTTACCGAAAATTCACAATATGATATCATGTTTTGAATATCATGTTATTCAGCCCATATACTCAGTATATTTCATATGTTTTGAATAGTTATATATATATATACGTGCAAATAAATAAGAGATTTTGAATTTAAAAATACAACAAAAAAGAAAATGAAAAAATGAAATGGCGGTAGTTATTTTTGTCCATAAATTAATGGGCCAATTAAGAAATTAGCCATTTTAAAGGTAAAGTTTGAAGTATTTAGCCATAGTTTAATGAAATTAAGGATTTAGCCGTAACATACGTATAACATATTATGTTACACTTGGAACATAAACATAATACATGTACATTACACGTGTAACATAAAATGTTACATGTAACATATTATGTTACACGTATGTTACGGCTAAATCCTTAATTTCATTAAACTATGGCTAAATCCTAAAAAATTAATCAAAAGTTTGGTTAAATCCTTAAAAATCTCAAAATTAATGAGAATGAAAAAAAATAAAAGAATAAGGGTCGAATCCATCCGGAGGATTTTGAATAATGCTTTTTTTTTAATTGACATATTAATATATATGCCGTATTTGTGTTGTATTTTTAATTTGTATCCATACTTTATACTATAAACATAGAGTAGAAATCAAGTGAGCATATCATTTAGGGCATAAATTATTAAATGACACTTAGAATGACATTTTTTTTGTGCGATTCTCCCAACCCGTTAACCAAAGATATTTTTGGATGTAAAAATATGGCACATGGACTATAACACACCCTAACGTAATTATACTTTAAACATACTTACGTTAAAGAGTATTAATTATATATAACTCTTTAAAAACTTGAGACTAATTTGAACCTTTTAAATAGTTTCGTAAAGACACCGAGAAGCTTTTATACATTAAAAGCATTTGTAAACGTAATTGTACAAAATATAAGTATAAGTATTAAATTAAAGTACTTCGTAGTTTAGTTGTTATACACAAAATACATAAAGAACAGAAAATTTTTGCCACAAGGGTATAGTCGTATAATATGCATCAAATCATGGGCTCGGGAGCTTTCCAGTCAATATCATCAATATTCACTGTAAGTTTTCATTCTCTACATCACAAGAACACTAATGAGCAATTGCTCTATGATTTAAAAGATTTCATTTTCTATTTGTCATTGTACCATAAATTTTATAAAACATATTCATAATCATTCTAGTTAAAAACACTTACTTGAGCCCACATTATGCTCAACTCATCGCGGGGCCAGTAGACGATTTTATTTTCAAGACCTGTTACAAAGTGGACAAATAAATCATATCAGATGTAGTGACATGTCACAAACATAATCGTCGTCACGTAGGGTTTTATAAATCACACGTTCCCTTGCAATCGACAAGGGACTTCCCACACCACACCAGAAACATAAAAGTCCCCTTAGGTCGGGACTTCAGAGACATGTCTGTCGCTTACCCAAACCCAACAAAGAATTGATACACAAAATATATTATTGCATAATGTGGTACAATGACTCGTTTCACAATTCATACAACTTACAAAATTATTTACTGTTATATACATAATGATGTGATGTCATCAATACACACGTGATCATCAAAGACATAGTAATGCACAAAAAGTAAAATAAACATGTAGCACGTATTGTTCTTGTAATGCAGTTGAGTGGGTTTTTAATTATCTTTAACTCTCTAGACAAGATGATTTGAAGAGAAGAATTAGTCCCCTCAAAGTTCAAAGTGTGCTATATCTCCTAGAACACACAATTTAAGGGATTTCTTATTGTTTAACCTAAAAGGACTTAAACACTCAAAGCACATAAATTAAAATACTTAATACAAACCCTAGCGTAGAAATAAATATTTGAAATAAGGTTTAAGATCAACTAGAGTTGCATAAGCTTAAGAAATTTTAGCAAGGAAACTCGAAATAATGTTCTAAACGAGAAACTAGGTTATTTTTAGTAAAACATTATCATTTTGGTTTTGTTCTCAAACGGGTAGCATATCGTCTTATTTATTGATATTTACCCATGTCGAAAGCATCATTCAAGGCCTGCATAGATCAATTTCACAACAATTCCCAATTGCTACACGAATCTGTTGCAAATTTGATGCATTTCGGTACATTTGGGTCAATAAGAAAAAATAGATTTTTTTCCTTAACTTCTAAGGGCAAACAATCATTTAACAAATATATTGGAGAGTCTAAAATACTATAAACATAGTTAACATACTGATTTTAGGGTTTTTTATAAATAGAATAAAGAAAACCTTTAAAGAAACTAGTTGAGCAAAACTAGGTTTGCATGGGCAAAAATTCGGTTTCATTTAACTATAACGCATTAAAATAAACATGTAAGACTTATACAGCAAGAAAATAATTTAAAAATAGTATTATATAAATCTAATATGATTTAACTTTTAACAAACACCTAGAAGGCATATTGGTTGCTAAAATTCTCTTATAGAAACCAATCAAAATCAGGTGAAACCTTTCAGTTTTCTATCTTTGTTTTCGGTTTCTCAACAAAACCCCTAATCTTTCAAGACCTAAAATAACTTTAAATGACCTTAAAAAGTGTGTTTGAAGCTTAGAAACTCAACTTAAAGTTGTGCTCCTATACTTAGAAAGAAAACCATAAGAGAATAGTACGCTAGTGTACCTTTGTTGCCGTATCGGTTATAGTTTGCATTCTATAGCTCCAATTGAGCTTGCACCACTTGAAAATGGTTAAAATCACTCAAAGGAACCCTAGAGAAGCTTTTCTATTCTTTGAACATGCTCTTGTCGAACAAGGAGGTGCATTAATTGAGGAGCTAGCGTAATGAAGGTAAGTTTACTTATAGATAAAGTTATAGGTCATAGTTGAAAATTTTAGATTTGTTGTTAGGTGTCTTAAGGAAAATGACCATAAGCCGATTAATACACATTCCTAATGCTAAAATATACTTAATCTATTTCAAAAGGATGCAACCTGATTTAGAGCCCTTTGATCAAAGTTTAACCATTAGTTTTGGTTCCATGTAAACCGAACTATAGTATTTCGGTGAAACCTATCTTGTAACCAATCAATTTGAATACTTTAATAACTATACTTTTGAATGCTTGTATCGAGTAAAAGAAATTCCAAATCAATCTTTATACAAAGTAGAGACTTTAGATTTTCTTAGCTTAGCTTGATGAAGAAACTTAGCATCAAACGGTTCTAAGTGGGACGGTTTTTGCCACCTCGTGCTAAGTCGGAAATGACTATTTTCTTGTATTTTTATTTTTATTAGGTTCTACTTAGTGAAAGAAATCTAATTCATCTAATCTTCAAGGGTTACCTAGCTTACGTTTAGAACAAAACACTAAGAATAAGTTATATGCTTTATCGCACACAATATGTCACAATCGTTCTACAATGGAAAGTAACCCTAAGTGACAAGCGTGAAATACAATTTAAATATGATTGACATGATATACTCTTGAAAAAGTTGGGTAGTAAATGTCATATTATAATGAATATTTTAATATGCCATAATGGACAAAGTGAATAGATGTAATATTATAATGAATATTTCAATATATTCAGAATAAATTGTGAAATATTGAATGATCACGGAAATTTTTCCAAGAAAATACAACTCTATTCGAATTTTAGAGCTGTAAGTTGGGTCGGCTTGGCCTATGCCAAAAATAGGCAGATCCTGTCCAGACGATTGTAATTTCATTGGCTCGGCCTATTGTCTAATTATATCAACTCGGCTCGCCTCTAATCTCTAATAAAACCTAGTGTGGGTCGGCTAAGTCTTGCTCGTTTTTTTTTTTTTGTGGTAAAAAATGCTTTAAAGTTTTTAAACTGTAAATTGCAATGTTGCTACAACTAATGACTAGAAGACTAAATTGCAGTATAAATGAAAACAAGCATCATTAACTATAGCTTCGCAAGCGGAACTTTTTAAAGAAACTGTCAATCCCCTGTCAACTGGTTTTAAATCGAAAAATCTAATCTAGATTTTATCAGAGAAACGATCAAAGCAGTGGATATGATTCGATTTTTTAATACCCCGATCTTTGTCATGGAATAAAGAATTCGAATATCGAATTATTGCTCTTAGATTTCAAGATTTTATCTATGATATTTTGTTTAAAAAATTTACTTATGATAATCTTAAGTAATTGACAAGAAAATAAGACTAGAAAATATTTTATAAAATAAAGAAATATATTGAACACATAAATGTCGTAGTTTGTGAGAAAAACTACAAAAAATTTGGTGTAGTTAGTTTGAGAAACTACAATAAAGTTGTAGTCACTTTACTCAAAATTACACGTAGTTTCTAAGGAGAAAGATACGAAACTACACATCGTTCTGTGCAACATCACATGGCATTAAAAATGGCATAAAATAGTCAATATAGGCGCCATTTTTGCTTGAGAAAGATAGAGGAATTTTATTCCCTCTATAAACTCATGACTAAATAGGAAGGTTTCACAAGAATCTCGGTGACAAGGTTTCACAAGAATCTCAATGACTAAGGTAAGTGATTTTTCTTAGCAAAAATATACCCAATAGGGACCAATTAAGATATAAATCATGGCATAGGAAAATTGGTAAAAATTGGAAGTAATTGGCTGCAATATGGGCGGCATTAGAGGGAGGAATTTGGCCAAAAAAAGAGTCTATGTTTATGATTCTCAAAGTCAATCTACACTCCATCAAAAAAGGAAATTAAGCCGGATAAGAAAAAGAATTAATTTCAAACAATTAGAGGTAATTAACGGAAATAATTCCTACCATTTCTCTCCCATTATGGTAAGTCATTATGGCTGAATTATAACAAATTTGGCATTACTATAGTTACCCAAGTTTGTAGCCAGAGAAAGAAAGAGAAATGAGAGAAGGAAAGAGAGAAAAAAAGAGAAAAAAGAAAATTTGGAGGGGGACAAGAATTTGTAGAGATTTTCATCAATGATAATTCTTAAAATCAAGGTAAGTTAAAGCCCATTTTTGGTTTGTAATAATAGTGTTTAGATTTACGCTAATTCGGAGCCGTTTCATGTAGGAAATGTGCGTCGTAAGAGTGAATACAAAGAGATCTAAAGTCGCAAATGTAATCTCTACGTCCAAATACTAAAAACTTATTATATGACGATATAGTGATGTTTAAGCTCTGATTTGATTGATTAGTATGCTTGAATCATTGCTAGAACGCCCATTCTATGCTTCTGATTAGGATTTTTAGAGATCTAGAATCAAGACTGAATTCCTCATATTATTTTATGTAGCAAATGATTTTATTTGTTTCTGCGAATTTTTTCACATGCTCATATACAATTATAAAAGAAGTGTGTATAATTTCAGAACCATTAGATGTGTAAATTATTTTTGAAAAATTCAAAACCAAGCGTTATCCAAGCGTTATCAAAACCAAGTGTGTATCTTACTCGTGACTTGAAATGTGTGACTAAATTCTATACCGATCGTTGTGATTTTCAGGTGGTGGATTCGGGGAAGGTGAATAGCAGTGCTGAGATGCGTGGTGGCCTATATTTGCTCAAAGAAAATAATCTCCTCAGTAGACAAGTTCACCCGTCAAGTTGTGTTTCTGAGTCTAGTTCAAATTCAGTCAAGTTTGTTTCTAATTCTGTGTCTGTTTCTGATTCTGTTTCAGTTGAGAGTCAAGTCCTGTTATGGCATTATCGCCTTGGTAATGGGGCTCGATGGTTTCTGTCATTCATAGATGATCATACAAGAACAACTTGGACATTCCTTATGAAAGAAAAATCCGAAACAGCCACCATCTTTCAATCCTTTCATTCCATGATCTCCACCCAATTTCAAAGCGACATTCAAGTTCTTAAAACAGATAATGCCACGGATTATTTTAATTCAGTTCTTGGTCCTTATCTTTCCAAGCATGGTATCATTCATATAAGCTCTTGTGTGGATACTCCTCAACAAAATGGGGTCGCTGAGAGAAAGAATAGACATTTACTTGAGGTGGCTCGTGCCATTATGTTCTCTAATCATGTGCCTAAACACTTTTGGGGGGAAGCCATACTTACAGCAACATATCTCATCAATAGGATGCCTAGTCGAGTCCTAAAATTCCAAACTCCCCGTTATGTTCTCACGAAAGCCTATTCACATATCCGCTCATTTTCTTCTGACTTACCACTGACGGTTTTTGGTTGTTCTTCCTTTTTTTACATCCACCAACAACACCGCACCAAACTTGATCCCAAGTCTCTCAAATACATCTTCCTCGGTTACTCCTCTAATAAAAAAGGATACAAGTGTTACTCTCCAATTACTAGGAAAGTATACAACTCCATGGATGTCACCTTTTTTGAGAACCAATCTTACTTTCCCAAATCCGAAATCCAGGGGGAGAACTCGAGGGAATGTCAGATTTGGGATATTCTCCAAGACACTTAGGCCATTTTTCCTACTCATGCCAAATTTCCTTCAACAGCCCCAAACACTTCCACTCAACCAACTCCACTTGAAGAACCAAATTCTGCCAGTGAAACTGTTTCTGCCACTGAAACAGCCCCGATTGTCTCTAATCAACCTCAACTTGGCACTAATAATCATGAACTTCGTGTCTATAGAAGGAGAAGACCAACCGAGCATATAGAGGACACTATGCAGACTCTTGACTGTCAAGAATCGGAACCAAGTCCTCCTGCATCTGATAATCACAATGGTATAGATTCCCCATCTCATGACTCTCTTGTGCCAATGGTTGATGACTCTGATCAGCCAATTGCACGTAGGAAAGGTGTCCGAGGGTGCACTGACCATCCAATCAAAAGATATGTAGCATATGGGAAGTTGCTACCATCTTACAAGGCTTTTGTGTCAAACCTTGATAGTGTGCAGGTTCCTAACTCTATCCAAGAGGCTCTAAAGGTTCCAACATAGAAACAAGCGGTTGAAGAAGAAATTCGGGCTCTGGAAAGTAATAATACATGGACCCTTACAGAACTACCGCGTGGAAAAAATCCGGTCGGCTGCAAGTGGATATTCACTGTCAAATACAAAGCAGATGGAAGTATCGAGAGATTCAAGGCCAGACTTGTAGCAAAGGGTTTCACACAGTCATATGGGATTGACTACCAGGAGACTTTTGCACCAATTGCCAAGCTCAATACTGTTCGGGTTATACTCTCTCTTGCAGTGAATCAAGATTGGCCTCTATACCAACTTGATGTTAAAAATGCCTTCTTGAATGGGGATCTTGAAGAAGAAGTCTACATGACTATACCTCCGGGATTGGAAAACAGTTCGAACAACAAGTTGGTTTGCAAGTTGAAAAAGTCTTTATATGGCTTGAAGCAGTCTCCTCGTGCGTGGTTTGACAGGTTTGCTAAAACTGTGATATCAAACGGATACCATCAATGTCAAGCTGATCATACACTGTTTGTAAAAGCCAATCCAGGAGACAAGATCGCTATTCTTATAGTGTATGTAGATGATATCATCTTGACAGGTGATGATTTAGAGGAAATTATCAATCTCAAAAAGATGCTGGCAACAGAATTTGAGATCAAGGATCTCGGGACTCTCAGGTATTTTTTGGGAATGGAGGTGGCTCGGTCTAAGGAGGGAATTGTCATATCCCAAAGAAAGTACATCTTGGACCTGTTAAGTGAAACTGGCTTGCTTGGGTGTAAACCTGCTGACACGCCCATGGATCCCAACAAAAAGTCGAATAGGAGTGAAGAAAACAGTCCAGTTGACAAGGGAAGATATCAAAGACTGGTTGGCAGACTCATCTACCTATCGCACACAAGACCAGATATTGCATACTCAGTCAGCGTAGTGAGGAAACACATGAATAATCCGAGTGAGGATCATTTGGAAGCAGTGAACAGAATTTTGAGATATCTGAAGATGACTCCAGGGCACGGTTTGCTGTTCAAAAGGTCTGAAAACCGTGAGGTAGAGATTTATACTGATGCTAGCTGGGCAGCAGAGTCAACCGATAGGAGGTCAACTACTGGTTATTGTTCATACGTGTGAGGGAATCTCGTCACTTGGAGAAGCAAAAAGCAAGCTGTTGTCTCACGGAGTAGTGCAGAATCAGAATATCGTGCTCTTGCACTAGGAATATGTGAGGGAATGTGGCTTCAAAGGCTATTAAGTGAACTTAAGGTTGAGACAAAGGACTCTGTCAAGATGTTTAGTGACAGTCAAGTAGCTATTAGCATAGCCAAAAATCCTGTGCACCACGACAGAACAAAACACATCGAGATTGATCGACACTTCATCTCAGAGAAGGTCAACAACGGCATTGTTCAGCTGAGCTATATCCCAACAAAACTCCAGATTGCTGATATTCTCACCAAAGCACTACCAAGGGTCAGCTTTGATGAATTGAACTCCAAGCTTGGTTTGTATAATATATACAACCCAGCTTGAGGGGGAGTGTAGAAAGGGAATTGACCCTTGTGTGTTTAATTAGGAAGCTAGTTATTTTTCTTTATTTAGAATAGATTTTAGTTTCTGTTTTTCCCTGATTAGTATTATAAATTTACTGCTTTCCTATTCTGGTGTAATTCCTAATTAAAAGGAATTTTGTTTCTTTTTTATTGTGGACTGGTATGCCAGCCATCCTAGACTTTATATTATGATGTAATACGTTATTTTCCATTAATGAGAATATTCAGAATTCTTCTCATTGATTTCTTCAAAGAGCTTTAATTTATTTTTTCATGTTTATTAGAGCTTGAATTCACAGGTCTCTGTCTCAATAAATCAAGCAAGAATTCTCGTAAAATAATAAATAATTAATTATTTTCTCTTCTCACAACTATTAATATTTGTGTTTTAGACCACAAATAACACAAAAAAGAAAAATATCATAAGGAGATCCCTCATTGTGTAGGCGTAATTTATGAGAGCATTTAGAGAGATTTTATTATTTTTATAATTCGATTATTAAATTTACAAATTTACAAATGTTATAAATATGAGATATTTACAATATATTAAGAGTTTCGTAAAAATTATCTAATTAGTAGATAATTATAAATTTGAATAAGATATGAGATATTTTTTTTATTTAAATTCTAATTGATTTAGGATTTGGAAAATCAAATCCTTGATACATGGTATACGCGCATTTTACAAGCTAGGAGAAAGAATGAGGTATTTTTCATTATCTCAATTTAAGTATATTACGATGTGCTTAATAAAATAAGAAAATAGATATTTATTTTTGAGAAAAGTAATTCTCCAATTTTTTCCATTATTACCGACTACCTTAGTTAAAAATTAGAAATTAGAAAATGAATTGTTTCCTTAATTTATAATTTACTTATGATAATTATTAGATAATTGTTTAATTATATATTATTTTTTGAAAATAATTAAAGGGATATTTCTTAATTTTGAAATTCGGAAACTTCCTAAACCTATTTCTAGTAGCTGCAGAATTTTACCCTAGCCATGGCCCTATCAATATATTCTTTTGTAGCATGAGAGCTAAGCTAAGTCATTCTAATTTCTATTTTTTACAAAAACTCTGCCACTTTCCCTCTAAAGTAAAGAAAAGAAAATTTTCTTCCCTCTCCTCTAGCCTAAAATCGCCGATCACCCTAGAGCAAGAGAGAATATTTTTGTTCTCTAGTTTTGTGTAAGAAAAATAATAGAGTTCCCACACTCGTGTTCGAACAAGATCTGAGAATTGGAGTGGAAGACTGTGGTTTCGAAAAGTTACCAATAAACTTGTTGCGAGTGTAGGACAACGTGAGCCCAACCTTGACGGTCTCAAAACGTACGGTACCCGATCAATCAAGGATTTCAAGAAAAGCTAATGGTATAATTCTTGATAACCTTCTATTTAATCATGTGCTAATTAGTTTAGAAAATTTGTTTATAACCCAATATGTTTATGAGATCCACTTTATTAATTTCAAATAATCGTTAATTGAATTACCATGTTAATTTATTTTGCTGCGCATAAACTTTGCAAAATATATCGAGTTATTGTAATCCGACTTCTAACAACTGGTGTCAGAGCGGTGATGTTGCATATTGTTTTTACTATTCTTTGATGCTTGATATGTTAAGGATGGGAACAATTTAATTGTATGAGATTGATGGTCAACATATTATTGTTTTTTATACCATGAATGTTTAAATGTATGGTTGAAGTTGATCATTAATTATATGGTTCTTTTGGAATTTTATTTTTGACTTTAGATCAATTTTTCGCTCAATTTAACAGGTTAGGATTTTATGTTATTTTATTTTGAATGAAATTATGTAAACATTGATCAAATTTGGATTTAGGACCAAGAACTAGGTTTACGGTCGGGCAGCCACGACGATAATTGGTTGATGTTGGTGCCGTGTGGGTTGCGCACGATGGCAGAGCAGTGGGCACAGCCTCTACCAAGCCTCCTCGCGCGCGCAGCATCACTGCTAGGCCTTCCCGGGACTTCCCGTGCGCCTCTGTCGCTCCTGTCGGTCTCCCCGTGTGCCAAACAACCCCAGCCGGAGCGTCCTGCTTTCCCTGCATGCCCAGCCAATGCTCTGGCATGCCCCTGCCTCCTTTCTACGCGCCCCAATAGCTTTGTCGAGTCGCTCTCCCCTTCTGCGCACCATTTGTGCCCCTGCGCACGTGCCTGCCCTCTCTTCTGCGTGTCCAGTAGCAAGGGTTTGCTATTGGAGTCGTTAGAAGTGATATGGATGATGAATATTTTTTTAATGCTTTTCATACTTATTATAAGAGAAAAAAAAATCATACATGAGTGATTCACATTGCGTGCATCTTAGCAAAAAGGTTTGACACAGCATAAACAGTGAAAATTTTGAAAAGATGATAAGTGCAATGTTGTTGCTATCAAATTTGCCATTTAATTTGCAAGACAAAGCTTTGTTGACTTAATGTTATATTTTAAATAGAATTCTTTAAAAGAAAAATAAAATATCTTTTTATGAAATGTGGAAAGGAAGAGAGATGGATGTAGCATATTTAAAGTGTGCGGATGTCTTACGTATTACAAGAACATGAATCCTAAAAGGACCAAGTTGGGTCTTATATGGAATAGTTGTGCTTTTATAGGGGATGTCACAAATAGCAATGCCTATAGAATTTTAAATTTAGAGTCTAATGTGATAATATAATATTTAGATATAGCATTAGAAATTTGACCACTAATTCTCAAGTTCCCATTGATAAGCTTATTGTAATGAGAGTTCTTTATTGTTGAAAAACCATCGGAGCTTTAGAAACGTTAATAATCTAAAACGTTACGGATTCAAGACCTAATGAGATAAATTCTCAATTTATTTTTTTTTTACATGGTAGAAGGAAGAAAGAGAATTGGGTAAAAAAACTTACCTATTGTTCTTTAGTGGCAGAAGATCCTAAAACTTTAAAGGAATCCATGTCTTCAAAGGATTCAGTTTTTTAGAAGCAAGCTTTACGAGATGAAATTGAATATATTATTTCTAACCTATACTTGGGAGCTTGTCAGCTTATCACAGGGGGTCTAAACCCATTGGATGTAAGTGAGTGCTTAGAAGGAAGTATAATAGTGATGGTATTCTTCATAGTTTTACAAGGCTGGATTGATAGCGAAAGATTTTCTACAAAAGAAAGAAAATAACTATTCCGATATTATCAATTAGGAGCAAGGATAACAATAATAAGAGCTTTGTTTGCTTCAACTTCTTTGAATAGTCTATATGATCATAAGATGGATGTCAAAACATCATCGTAAATGGTGATCTCGATGAGGAGGTCTACATGGAATAATCAAAAGATTTTATTGTACCAAATAATGAATATAAGGTATGCAAACTTGTTAAATCATTATATAGAGTGAAACAAGCACCTAAGATCTCGTTAGGGTTAATTTGTAAGGCAAGGAGATCTCGTCAAGGTGGATCACTAGGTTGACGCGAGTGACAGATGTAGGCGAAGCTGAAATGAGTTATCAATTTTCGTGTGCCATTTACTTTATTTGCTGTATTTTTTGTTATTGTTCACTCATTATATTCTCCATCTCGGTTTTAGTAATTTGCAGTCTTCTTTGTAAGTGTCGCAACACTGACAAGGAATACCTGCTAACAAAACGGTTCTTACAGTTTCAATTTATCAACGAAAGGATCTCAATTGTGTTATTATAATTAATAAGTGAGCATTTTACTCGATAATCATGCATTTCTTTAAACACAGTAAACTGTGAGCAATAGTCAAATAAAAATTTCAATCAAATGAAGAAAATAAAATACACCGCGAGAAATAGTCAAATAAAATTTTCAATTAAATGTAGAAAATATATCTATTGGTCAAATTACCTTCGGGGCTATGACTGATGAGCGTACAGATCTGTTTTCATCAATCAATTCTACTCAACTTAATTTGATTGGCACTCGAGAATTGAGGGTGATCAGATCTAGAAAGAAAATATTGTTCCAAAAATTCGTTCTAGAATTCTTTCTTGGGTCTCACTAAATCTGAAAAGTACTCTGTATTTCTCAAGTGGGCAAAAAGTTGCATTTCATTACAAATGTCCTCAATTTATAGAGTTTCAGTTACAATGGAATCTAGATTTTTCTCAGGTCTAGTTTTCCGGCTCTTTTCCATTCACGCCTGGGACGTGATTACTCTGATACGCTAACATTGGACACATGCTGCTTGGCTTTCACGCGCGAAATAGTTATCTTTAAGTCCACACACTCGAGTTCTGCTGACACTTACCTGACTATTTTTGATTTTACCCCTTCAAAAGTGAAACGATGGCGTTTTACTCTTTACTAAGCGAAACAGTGGCGTTTTTGGTACAATGAAACACATGACCAATGCATAAGCCCCTTTTTTTCACGAGAAGTCATGAGGAAGAAATCTTTTGATATTCGAAGTGACTTTTTGAGAAAAAGACAGTTGCTTTCGCACAGGTGGCTATGAGATTCGCTTAGTCACTCCATCTTTTGATGTTTTGACTCTTCTGTCTTCTGTTTTTGCTATGGCTTATGGGAATCCTTCTTCTTCGGGTAAGCTTGAGGAGCCTTTTTGTACTTTTGCTTTTTACCTCACCCCTTTGTCTTGTTCCGAGCGCACGACTCTGTCGACGGAGGTCATCACACTCAACACCGTGAACTTCTCTACTTGGCTATTGAAGATTCGTGTTGTCGTAAACCTTAATTTGTTGCGCCGGAAGGATGACTATTTTCCAAACAAGTTGTTCTTTCCTATTGATGCCCTCAAGTTTTTCCCCATTCTGTTCCTGCAAATCTTGCTCGATCTCTTCAACTTCATTCGCCTGGCTCTGTGTCAAGTCTCTCCCGATGGTTATGCCATCTTGATGGCAATTCGCTGTTCTCAAGAAACTTGGGCTTCCCAAATTGACCCTTGTCGACTTTTTGGGTTCCTATCACTTCGCTCATGTCTCTGATTCCCATATGTTGTTTCTTAGAGTTGTCCCTCGAAACAATTTTGACTCTGTCCAGCTTCAAGATTGGGGGACGAGAATTTGCTCGACCTGGCCTCGTCGATTAGTGCAGAATCTTGATGGCCCTTGGTCTGCCAATCATCAGAGTTGTCAGCTGTGTCAGGCTCAATTCGCTCTTTCCGGTGGCAGTATCACGATTATGACGTCACCTCCCTTTTCCATGTGTTTACCATCGCTTCTGAAGAGATCCTCCGGCTTCCGTATAAAGGGTCTTCTTTTCAAGATCTTAGGCAAGATTGGTTAGAAAGAATATGAGGAGACGACATGCTTCCTCATCCGTTCTGGCCACTACTTCTTTTTCCCCCGCCTCAGCTAGGACTTCCAAAAACTTCGAGACTGTTCCGAAAGTCCCCACACCGGATCTCGACGTGCTTCCGTCCTAAGGGTCCAAATGCTCCAGGATGGATGATTTGCCACCTGTAGGTGTTGCTTCTTCTTCCGGACCTAACAATTATTCTTCTTTTTCAGGTCCGAAGCCTTCTTCTTTTCATTCTTCACCTACCTCGGCTTTCGTTGTACCCGATTCTTCCTCATCTGACTATCTTGGTTACCAGCCTACTCCTCGGCTCCAGAAGATCGAGCAGGCCATTCAGGAGCAATTCAGTCAGCCTCGGCTCCTACCTCCGTAATTTTGAAAGTTTAACGGGGAGACCGCCAAATGTTGCGACGTGACTAAGAGGTTGGATTACACCTTCTGAATTCTAGGCGCTCTGCACACGCCCGCAGATGTGAAGTAGCAAATGGATGTTTCCCTCGACTCTTTTGTCTCAGGGTCCTAATTTTCCCTTATGTCCGCCCACTATTACAATAATGCGCCTATCCGCTAGCTAGAGAGACGGACCATTGAAAAGGATTGCATGTTAACCTTGGTTGTCGCACTGAAAGAGGAGACTCGGGGGTTGCATCAGTGGACATCTCATCATGCTGGAAAACTAATCGAAGAGCGAAATGCTTTCTAGATAGAGCGTAATGCCCTCTGAGTTGACTGCGATTCAATTTTCGATGAGCTCTGCCAGTTGAAAATCATTCACGCTGATCTCATGTGGGAAAGGGATTAGCTTTATCAAGCTTCTGAACAGGCTCAACAATGTCCCTCCGACTTTGTTCCTGCTGTTGAGCAGGACTCGCTTCTGGTACAGATCCAGCATCTGGAAGCGGAAGTGATGGATTTGAAATTGTAGAACGATCAGTTCCCTATGGCAAACGGAGCTAGTCAGCCTGAATTGAGGAACATCATTCTCCAATCAAAACTGAACTCGGTGCGCTCAGAGTTTGAGGTAGTTCATGCCGAATTGGCTGTCGTAACTCTTTCGGAGGCTTTCATCCGCGAACAGTTGGAATCAGAAAAGGCAGAGTCTCTTAGACGCTATAAAGAAGCGCTTGCAGTGGAACAAAAGCGGGTCGACAAAATGTATGTCGAATTTCTGCATGATCGCCTGGCGCAGAAGTGCTTGGGCTTCCGGTTAGGGTTTGAAACGGGAAGTATGGATCCCACGGTCCTTCTGCATTCTTTATTCCATTCCACATTCTTTTTCTGCTTCTTTTCAGTATTTTGGTTTGTCCTCGCCTCGTTCTGTTCCGTGTGACAATCTCGCCTTTCCTATTTTTCCCGCCTAAATGGCTTCCCGCCATTTTGTTTTTCGCTGTCGATGCTTTGACTTCTGTTGGGTTCTTTATTTGTTCGGCCCGTGCTGGGATGGGCCTCGCAGTTCTTTTTCTCATTTTAAAGAGGCATAGACTTGAAAATTTTAGCACATGTAAAATGATAAAACGACGTTGTGTATTAATAAATTAAATCAAAACAACACCATATAGTGTGGGCTGTGAAGTTTAATTAGTCATGGGTTTTTGGATTGGGCTTCAGGACCCATTCCCTCTCGCGACCCAATGGTACTTTCCCTTAAAAAGTTATCATTTTTAAGGGGAAGTACTTCGTATAAATCCAGTTCTTCTTTTCTAAGCTCCCCTTATTACCCTTCCTTGTCAACTTCGTTCGAAAAAACCCTTCGCATTCCTGCTTCCTTCTCTCGTTTCTCAACCTTCGTCCTGTATTACGACGGCTTCTAAAATTTCCGTTTCTGCCGTCTCTCCCAAAATGTACATACAGCCTCTGCTTCGTCAGTTTCCGATGTCACCAGGGATTATCTGGTGTCTGAGGACATTCCAATTCATTCAGTTGAGGACATTCATGACCCTTTTCAGCCGAATACTCTCCGACTTCTTCCGCAGCTTGCTTCTATCCGATTTCCTTCAAACCCTTCCGATAATTCTTTCTTTCGTCGACTCAAGACTTGGCCTTTTACTGTTCATCCAAACGTTTTTCGTGTTTTTTCTTGCGCGATTTTTATACGCGCTGTCGAGGGTATCGACATCGTACCCGAAGACCTTCTTTACCTGTACCGTGTCAAGCACCGTAAAGCTAGCTACTTTGATTTTTCGACAAAGTATTAATCCGTGAATACTTGGATCGAACCTGCCGCTCACCGTGGCACGTTCGACATTGCTGCCTACTCTTAAGAGAAGAAGTGGGCCATCTATGCTTTTGACGTGTCTGGTAATCTTCATTTCGGGGACCAATTTCAGATTCTGCTTCCGAGCGAGGATTCTTACGATCCCCAGAAGCCTATTCCGGTCTCCCATCGTCGCCCGGATTGCCCTTACGCAATTATAGTCGAATCTCTCCTCAATAAGGTTTTAGTGGTCTGCACTCCTGAAGTGCTCGATTTTCTTCAACGGATCAATGTACGTGGTTCGTTGGAATTTTTTATGTCTAAGGCTGACAAGACTTCTTTTTGGCGTGCCTATAAGCTTGCCGAGGCAGGCTTGGGGGGTCGCCAACTTTCTGGGTAGGTCTTGAGCGGCCTCTCGTTTGATGCTTCTCGATCGCTATGATTCCTCCCATCCCTTTCTCTTTCTACTTCTACCGAGCCTTCCTCCAATCCTAAACCGGAAGGTGGGCCTCATCATTTGGCCCTCCCTTCCGTTCCGTGGTCGGAGGATACTTTTGCTGCTGCTGAAGTGGCTATGAGAGAGGTGAAAAAAGAAAAAGAAAAAGAAAGACAGCGATTGTCAAGCCTCCTGCTCCTCCAGCCCGAGAGGAAACTCCCGATGCCGAAGACGATGTTCTCCTGGATTGCCGATACAAGCGTCGTCACGAATCGACGTCATTGGGTGAGTCTGCTGCGGATGTGGTTCTGCTTTCTGTCGCGGATGCCTCTATTCCCGAGGTGTTCTTCGCATGACGCAACCAGCGGGAAAGTCGACTATTCGAGACCCACTTCTTCCTTCATGTCCTTTGATCGATCTGGAGAGGACACCATCACCTTTCTCGGCTGATCAGAAGGCGACACCGCTACTGTAAACCCCACCCCGGGGGTTATCCTACACGCTCAAAGCCGGGGTGTAAATACTATGAAGGAATTATAAGATAGCCTTTTGTTTTAACATTTTCAAATGTTATCTCGAATCTTAAATAAAGAAAGAAATTCTAATTTCTTGGTTCATTACATACATTAGATACCTTACAAAACAGTGGGGCTTAAAAAAATAATAATAATAATAAGGTTCGACTTAGTTTTGACTTATTGCACAAAAGCCTCCGAACTTTCAAAAAATTACATTTTTCCTCAAATTATGTAAAAACGACAGTGTATGGATGAATTCACTTTCTAAGGCTAGGAAATGACTTAAAGTAACATAAATAGCCTTCGTTTGAAATTTGAAGTCATTTCGAGCTACAATGAATCTGAAACGAGAAGATTTCGGTAAAGTCGTGAAATTACCGCAAAGAACGGGAAATTCACAGAGAGCGAGCTGAACGACCACTAGAATTTTGAAATAAGAATTATATTTCTATAAAAGGAATACATTCATGTCAATCATATCCTCGTTAAAGTCTCGGCAATATAGAAATGCAGAAATGTAGAAAGTTGAGAAACACAGCAAAAATAAACAAAAATAAAAAGAGGACGGTATAGTCACCGTCACGTCTAAAGCAACACTCAGAATTTTTCCGAGGGTAGCACAGCCCTAGATCAACAAATATTTGTTATTAGATTAATTAGACAGTGATGGAGAAATAATCTATCAATTTTTTAGACTGGAACCGTCCTACACAGTATTGGAAAATACTGAAAATACGACGGTTCATATTTTGGTGATTAGCAGTGTCGGGACAATATTATTAGTGGAAAAATTCAACTATAGTGCAGCAAAATTAGCTAAATAAGCTGAATTAAATTGAACCAACCAGGTAAGAAATTAGTGCCAAGAGTGAGACAAAAGAATAAGACAAAAATGTGGAGTGAAGAGGCATAGTGTAATGATAATGCTCTTCCTCACTTTGAGCCAGATGAGCTAAATTTTGAATTAATGGCCGCGATTTGTGCAGCCAATTAATTAAACAAATTAATAAATGAAAATCTGAATGGAAATTGAGAAGGAGAGAGGGAGAGAAGGTCGGATTTGAGAGAGAGAGAGAGAAAGAGAGAGATAAACTGTTGATTAAGAGCTTGTTAACCAATCTTTCTATTTACCTATAAATAGAACCCATACACTTCTAGTTCTCATTTTACACTCTCATTTCTGAAAAATAGAGAGAGAGGCTGAACAAGAGAAAGAGAGGAGAGAAAGAAAAGAGTTTTGTGGTTGGAGAGAGAAAAATGGTCGGTTTTTGCAAGGAGAAGAAGAGTAAAAGCTTCCAAGCTTCATAGTCACACTAAGGTAAAGCACTAGTTTGCATGCACTCTAAATTTGGTTTTTCCTCCTTTAATACTATCCTAAAACAAGCTTTCTCCTCTGCCCTAGACCACTCAAATGTCCACAAGGTTTGATCTTGGAAAATCAAACCTTAGAGAAGCTCGGCATAGTAGAAAAAGAGAAAGTTGAAGATTTGTGCTTGAGAACTTAGGTAAGTTTTTCAAGAATGACATGCATGGTTGTTTTGATGAATTTCTCTTACCTCACACCCTCATCCTCATTGTCTCTCCCCTGCCCTAGACCATCATAGCATCAAGCTTTGATCTTGAGGTGGAGAAAGTAGGAGCAAGCCGAGCACAACACATAAAACACCACCAAAAAACTCAACCGAGAAAAGCTAGGTGTAAAAATCTCTAAACCTTATGATCTTAGCTAGTTTGAGCTTAGTTTTCATTTATGTTAAGCCTCTGGATGTATTTGATGAGAAATGTTGTAATAGCTTAGTTGCATGTTAGCATGCTTGATGCTAGGTCCGAGCTAAGATAGAATCCCTAGCTTTCGAAGCTCGTGTGTACATGTGCATGGTGTTTTGTGGTGTTGTGTGTCTCGGCCATGCATATTTGCTTTAGGCCATTTTCTTTTATCTTTTACATGCTTTAATCTCTGCCCTTGCATGCTTTGATAAAGGGATGTATGCATTTTTAAAAGGATTTAAGGTACGACGATTTCCAACGGATCGTCGTACCGAAACCAAGAGAACCGTAGAAAACATGAACTAGGATTTTAAATGAATCCGAACCCAAGATGTCTGAGAAATTTAAAATGGACAATGAACCTCATCTTCATATTCTTATTCTCTGCCCTTAATGTATTTAAGAGTTAAAAAAAACAAAATAGAGTTTCTTTTCAAAATAAAGACACTACATGATTGGTTTGGCGAAACTGTGAATAGGTCGGGAAAATGCATCGTTTTAAAAGATAGTATGGTGATGGATATTGTAATGCTTCGACGACGATGAATATAAGGATGATAAATACCCTTAAATACCTAGAAGCTACTGTCCATTTAATGTAATTCGAATGGGTTAAAAAGAACGCCAAAGGTCTTGGCCTAAAATGGCAAGTTCTAAACCCTAACGCTAGTGTAGTAACAAAATGACCTTAATATAAGTAACTCTATCAACATGGAGTTTTGACGCTTCGATGACGGTGAATGTAAAGATGATAAATACCCTTGAATACCTAGAAGCTACTGCCATTAAAAGTGTTTAGCAAGTAAAGAAAGACACTAAAGATTTCAAAACCTAAAACGTCGCGTTCTGACGAAACCAAATATCGAGTTAAATGAATGCTTTGAGATCTTAAGAATTAGAGTAAAACTCCTTTATCCAAAGAATAGAGAATTGATTTATTAATCCTTATACTATGAATTAATGATTTTAAAGGGACGACGAAGGAAAAAATTTTGGTCAAGTGGACCAAGGCTCGGTCCGGACTCGCAGTCCGTGACTGTTATATCCCGAGCCTAAGTCAACCGTATGATTTGATTAGGAAACTCTCGAGTAGAGTTACTAAGACTATATGGAAGAGTCCCGAGCATTACTATGTCTAAGTTAGAAAATTAGTTTCGCTCTCGGTCAATTAGATAAGCAAACTAACGAGAGTAGTTCCTTTTTATTGAAAAGACTAAAGAAGAACAAGTGGTCGGAGCTCGCAAGTGACACTCGAAGAAATTCGAGAGATTCAGCGCTTACACAAGGTAAGTGGCAATGCACCTACAGCACCAAGTTGTGTGCAAATGTGCTTGTTTGTTAGGCTATTACTTATATATCTCGAAACGCTTAACTATATGCATGCTTTGTTTAAAAGAAGTAAAGAAGCCGAAGTAAAACCCTAGAATGAGAAACAGAAAGTGAAAGAGAAAATAAGAACATAAAAGAATGTACAATGTACTGCCATGTCTTGTCATATGATAATACTAGAATAAGACGAGAACAAAATGTTAATACCGTCGGGCTTTGAACCGTGCATGTAATAATGCCGGGTTCTAACCCGAGTAAGATTAGGTCTAAAATACAACCGAGCCTTTATGTTGTTAGTTCTGGAAACCTCGAAACAGTACGTGCGGGTCATGGTACCCCGAGACAAGAGGCCAAAACTCGGAGGACTCTTGAGCAGCCAAATGTTATTTATATATTATCGTTAGAAAACTCCAACGCTTCTTGTCTAGTTCCTGATCCTCCAAGACAGAGAGATCTTGATGGAACATAAAAGAACAGAAAGTGAAATTAACGTCGATGGAACTACTAGGCTCCTAGTAAGAGCCGTCCCTCGGGACAATGTCGTTGTTGAATATATGGGAGACTTGGCCCTCTCCTCGTAGTGCGCACACATAGAAAGAAGCATTTACTATCAGTGGATCCCAGACATCAATCACATGAGCGTAACTTATACTGCAACGGCAGTAAAAGTAGAACACTAGAAAGAAAGAAAGTAGAGTAGCCTCAAGAAGTGGCAACTCACAGAAAGAATGGTAACAGTAGATTTGGTCGGTCACGAGACGATCAGACTCTTTTCATTATTGCATTTTGGTTGGATTGATTGTATTGTTGTTGCATAGCATTGCATATTTAAGATAGTATAGTTTGCCCATATTGAGTTTATTAACTCATTAGTTTCCTTGGTGCTGTAGGTAAGGGAAAAGCTAAAGTTGAACAGTGACAGGATTACGAGCTGGCGGCGTGCGGTATGTGTGGTATTTTAGAAGAAGAAGTGAATCCCCGTGGCATATTATATGTTTTGAATTATGCATTATATTTTGAGAATGTTGTTGTAATATTGAAACAGGGACTGAATCCTGAGGCCCCGCACTTGAGAGAAAACGGTGGCTCCTTTTCCATGAACTCAAGAGAAGTCAGGTAGATGTGATTTGACTAAGAAAAGAGATTTAAATTTCCGCATTACAAAAAAAATAAAATAAAACGAGCTCCTTATGTTATAAAGTAATTTATGTTTTACGTATTTAAGTAAGATTATAGTAGATAATAGAAAGAAAACCCCTCTGTCGCGGCCTACGGCCTAGCACTGGGTCGTGACAGCTACCTCCTCTGCCACCACAGTCGCCTCCTCCTATTCTCCCACCATCAGTCGAGGATTCTCCTGCGGTGGAGGATGATCTTTTTCCTGGTTACCTGCAGGGGAATCCTTCGACTGAAGATGTTGAGTCGGAGGTCGTGATGGAGGAGGCTAATGAAGTTCTTCTTGTTCGCGAGGATGTTCTTATAGATACCTCAACGGGTCAGGAGGGGAATGTTGGCGGTAGCTTTCCTTTTGTCGCTTCTCTTGCTGCTCAAGTATTTTCCGCCTTGTGTTTTTGGCTTACCTTTTTTGCTTTCCTACTCCCATGTTTATGCATTTATTTGGGTAGGTAGAGACCTCCCAGCCCGTCCAAGAGAGTCAAATTGGTGAGGTAGTTGTTTCTGGTGCCACTGTTTCTATTGCTGCAGATCAAGTAGTATATGCAGCTTATTATTTATAATATTTGGTTATATATTTACCGTGCCTTAGTGTCTATGATCGCTATTTTAGGTGGAGTAGCCTGTCGCAAAAGAAAATGCTCCCTCCAGTTCCACTGGTAGACCCGGTACAGTGCCTCTTGTCGCATCGGAATCCGTGCCTACGGATAAGGTAGCACCGATGGTTCTGCACTCCGCTGCTGATCCTTCTTTGGTAGGTGAATTATTGCATGCGGCCAGTCCTTTTGTTGCCAGTGATGTTCCAGCTGTTGGTGTTGATCCTTCTTCCTTGGATGGGGCATTGGATTAGGATCCGGCTTCAGCTATTCCCACTACTTCTCCTGGTCAACTACCGGCTGTTGTCGTTGACCGTTCTTTTATAGAGCCAGTGGTACATTTATTGCATTAATGTATAGTGTGTTATGTTTGCATTTACCCTTTATTGGTTTGCTTTTGATTCCTTATGTTGTCTACTTTTTCTATTGTTAGGCTGCTCCTTCCATTGATGTTGGGACTTCAGTTCCAGCTATTGGTGCTGATCAGGCTATTGATTCTGCCTCCTCTACGCCGGTCATTGATTTGGCATCTCCTTTTGATGAACTAGTTATGCAGGTTTCACATTGTTTTCCTTCTATTTGACTTTGGCTTTGTGTAGTCTGATATGTTTTTAGTTTGTTTGTTATCGTTGTCATGATTGTTGTTTGCTCTGTATAGCTGGTCTTACAGGGAAATGACTTTGTTGATAGTTTGCAGGCTGTTGCATCAGGCATCATAGCCCATGAGGCAGAACTAAAGAAGCTAATGGCTGAGAAGGATGCCATTATAGCAGAAAAGGATGATATCATTGGTAAATTAGAGGCTGTCATTGCTTCTTCTACGGGGCCTAACGAGATTAACAAGTTGAAGTCGCGCCTTTCTTTGGTCAAAGATGAGAAAGAGCTGGAGCGTCAAAAAGCCTGCCATTTTCGGCTTCAAGTGGCTGCTGCCAATTCCACAAAGCAGATCCTTCAGTATCAAGTTCAATCCAACTCGGAGGTCATCAAGAGCCTGCAATCGCTGCTCGGCATTGCTCGTAATTCTGGCGAGACTACTCTTGCTCAAGAGAGGACGGCTGTGGACCAAAATTTGAAGGTACAGAAGGCTGACACGTTTCACGCCAGATTTGAAGAAGGATCTCGCCCGCCGAATTAGAAGAGCATTAAGTCGCCGATAGAGTATGAGGAGCAGATCGGCTTTATAAAAACGTCGATCACTTCGTAAGTACTCCAGCAAACTTGCGGCTCCTGGATTCTTTGTTGGTCGGGTCTCCTAGCTTTAAACCGGATATTTTTTTGCTTCCTCCAATCCATCCAAATGACTTTTTCTTTCTCTTTTTTTTTTGTGTCAGGATGGCACGTCCTCCGCATTTGCTAAACCTTGATATTGGTTATGCTTGAAAAGGATTGAAGTTTTTTTTTTCTTGATCTGTTTTTCCTGTTCGCGACTCTGCTTTTATTTCTTTTCTTGAAGACTATGCTTTGTAGAATGTTTGTGAATTATATGTTTGTAATATGGCTAATAAATACATGAATTGTTGTTGGAATTGAGAGTATTTGGTTCCAACCATTTGTTATCGTACTTGACAAGTTGATGTATTTCACTGGTGAGATGTATAATGTATCCGTCTCCTCTTTTTTGCTTGTGTGCAATGTTTTCCTTATTTTCTTTGCATGTGTGCCTAGCGCTGTTGGATTGTTCTCCTTATTTTTTATTTTTTTTCCCAGTTGAAGCGTTCTGCATATTTGTATTTGTACTTCTCCATTAATAGGTTCTAATACTGTCTTTATTGTGCCCTACCCATTAATATGGTTATGCACTTTTGTGCTAGTGTGGCCTTACCCATTTACATGGTCCTCAGGCGGCTTTTCTTGCCATACCCATTAACATGGTTTCGTATTTTTGTGCCAGTGTGGCCTTACCCATTTACGGGGTCCTCAGACGGCTTTTTCTTTGACCACTGCACCCTCTCCATTGACAGGGATTTGAATTGTGAATTTGTGTGTACCATTGTGCCCTACCCATTAATAGGGTTCCGGACTATAGATTTATTTTTCTTTTCGTTGTTCTTGTAGCATCTCCACGCTTATTGTTGTATTGTTTTCCGGTTTTATGCTTTTAGTGTCCCAGAATATTCTGTAACTTTGTTTCTGTTTAGACAGATATTTTAATCAAATAGTAAATGCAGTAAAAGTAAGTGGCACATTTGTTTTTATAGTGATTTGGCAAATTGCTTACATCCACTCTTAGCCTTGATTTTGGCCGTAACTCACTATTGAGGTGCTTGATACATTTTCTTTTCAGTCTACATTGTTTAGCGCTTATTATTATTATTATTATTATTTAAGAATGGCCTTTACACATAATGCTTTTTTAGGTGCATAGTGTTCCAAGAGCTTGTGATTGTTCGTTTCGGATCCGTCTTGCTCTTAAGTTCATATGCTCATTTGTCGTAGACTTTGATTACTTCATATGGTCCTTCCCAAGTTGGCCCAAGCTTCCCATCAGTAGGATTCTCGGTGTTTGTCGTTAATTCCCTTAGAACCAAATCTCTCACTTTGAATGATCTTTCACGAATCTGCTTGTTGTATAATTCTGCCGCCTTCTGTTGATAAGCTAGTATTTTTATGTCGGCCATCTCTCTTCTTTCTTCAATCAAGTTCATATCCAGCTTCCTTGCTTCTTCATTGCTTCCGGATTCTGTCAGAGCTGTTCTAGCTGTTGGAAAAAAAGTTCTATAGGGATTATTGCTTCTGTTCCGTATACTATCGAGAAAGGTGTTTCCCCGATGGTCGTTCGCTTTATTGTGCAGTAGGCCTAAAGGACGGTTTACAGCTCGTCGGCCCATCTTCCTTTCAGACCCTCCAACTTCTTCTTGATGCTTTCGAAGATGATTTTGTTGGAGGATTCGGTTTGCCCATTTCCTTGGGGGTAGATTCTTGACGAGAAGCTTAGCTAAATTCTATGTCCGAAACATAATTTTTCTACTGCTCTTCCAGTGAAATGTTTCCTGTTGTCAGCCGTGATTTTCTGTGGGAGTCCAAACCTATAGATAATATGTTTCCAAATGAACTCTATATCTTAGTCTGTATTATGTTGGCATATGCCTCGAATTCCATCCATTTGGTAAAGTAATATGTTGCAACGATTGCATACTTTCTTCTTTCGGGCGCTAAAAGTAGAGTTCCCATAATGTCAATCCCCCAATGAAGGAATGGCCACGCACTGACCATGTAGTGCAGCTTGTTTGTAGGGATGTGTGTCTTGTGAGAGAACCTCTAGTATTTGTTGTATCTCTTCGCGAATTGATCCGCATCTCTCAACATTTTTTTGCCAGAAGTAGAGTTGCATCATTGCTTTGCGGGCTAAACTTCTTTCGCAGTGTGGTTGCTGCATACTCCCTCATGGATTAGCTTAATCATCTCCAGGCTTTCTCTTTCTGTCAAGCACCTCTTGAGCACTGGGCCATCCAACGACTTTCGGTAGAATTTGTTGTCCATCATTGTGTATCGAGCAACCTTGATTTGAACTCTGATGGCTTTTTTTTTTTTTTTTTTGTCTCCCAGTAGTTACCCGGTGGTTAGGAACTTCTTCATTTTTGTCTGTCAGGTCTCTTCTTCCTGCTCGATATTTCCCATCGTCGCGGTTGCCTGCACTTGTTCCTCCTCTTCGTAACTGGGTCTGTTTAGCTCCAAGATCGGTGTTAGGCGATATAGTCCTTCTTCTGGGTCTCCTGAGGCCATCCCTGCTAGGTAATCAGCTTCTTCGTTCGCCTCTCTTGGTATGTGCTCCACTTGCACTTTATGGAATTTTGCGAACCATTTTTTCACTTCCGCAAAGTACTTTTTTAAGATGGGTTCTTTTAACTCGTAAATCTCGGCAAATTAATGCACGACCAGTTGGGAGTCGCTTTCTTGTTCAGTACTTCCGCTCCGACGGCCTTCGCTAACTTCAGGCTTGTTAACAAGGATTTATATTATGCCATGTTGTTGGTGGCATTGAAGACTCGGAGGGAATATTCAAGGATTACTCCCCCGTTGTTATCGAGTATTATCCCGACTCCGGCTCTATTCCGGGTCTTTTCTCTAACAATGTGCATCTGCCATTCTAATTTGATTTCGGCCACTTCTTTTTTGGGGTTCTCGATGCCAATCGATGTATATTCATTCAGGAAATCAGCCAATACTTGCCCCTTCTTCGTTGTCCTGGGTCTCTCCAAGTTGTACCCGGCTATTTCCATTGCCCACTTCGTGACCCGACCCTTGATATCTGGTTTTGATAGGATCAATTTTAGAGGCTGATCCACGAAAATCACGATTAGATAGACCTCGAAGTAATGTTTTAGCTTTCGTGAAACATTCAGCAACGATAACACAAGCTGTTCTAATGGTCCATATAACTGTTCCATGTCTTCTAGTATCCTACTTATGTAGAACACTGGCTTCTACATTCCATTCTCCTAACAGAACAGAACTCTGCTTATTGTGGACTCAGACTGACCTAGGTATGCATAAAGTTCTTCTCCTTGTTCCGGCACCAACAACTCTATAATTATGTTCAGGTATTCCCTGGTGTGTTCTAGAGCTTTCATTTGGCTTTCTCCCTAGTCGACCTCATTCGTGCCTTTGATTGGTTTATAAAATGGCATGCATTTTTCAGAAACACAAGGAATAAAACGATTTAAAGCCATTATTTTACCGATGACGGATTGTACATCTTTGATCGTTCTGGGCTCTTGCTCATTCATTAGGTTTTTTTTATCTGTGTAGGATATGGCTCTATTACTCGTGTGCTGACCACATGCCCTAGGAATTGCCCAGATGAGACTCTAAAGGCACACTTTGTTGGGTTGAGTTTCATCCAAAACTTTCAAAGGATTGCAAAGACTCGAATCAGATGCTCAATGTAGGACTTCTTCTTCTTGTTCTTCACTCACATATCATCGATATATACCTCCATTATGTCCCTGATTAGGTCCTTGAACATCTTGTTTATTAGTCTTTGATATGTCGCTCTTGCATTTTTCAGTCCAAATGGCATTACTTTACAGCAATAAATTCCTCGTTCCGTCACAAAGGTTGTCTTTTCCTGATCTTCCTCTGCTAGGAGGACCTAGTTGTATCCATAATAGACATCCAAAAAGCTTAGTCTTTCATATTCGGTCGTTGCGTTAATCATTTGGTCAATTTCTAAAACTGGGAAGCTGTCATTCGGACAAGCCTTGTTGAGGCTGGTGAAGTCTATGCAGACTCTCTACTTCCCATTCTTCTGTTCGACTAGGACCATATTTGAAATCCAATCAGGGTACTAAACCTCCCTGATCATCTCATTGGCTAGCAATCTGTCCACCTCATTGTTCCTTTTTGGAACGAAGCATTTTTGTTTCTGCTTGACCGGCTTCGTATTGGTCCCCACTCCCAATCGATGTACTAACTCAGCCAGGTCAACCCTTACCATGTCTTTGTGAGTTCATTCGAAGACGTCCAAGTTCTGCTTTAAGAACTCAATCAGCCCCTGTTTCTCTTCTTCCAGAAGGAGGTTACCTAACAGTACTGTCCTCGATAAATCATTTGGATCTACCAGTACGGCCACTGACTCTTCCACCACCGGGCTTTCTTTTTATTTTTCTTCCTTTTTCATGAATCCTGGTGGGCCCTCCTTTGATTGCTAATCGTTGCCTTCCGCCGGTCGCTTCCCTTTTGGATCTGACTCCTATTGAGTAGCGATGTTGTAGCATCGTTGTGTTGTTGCTTGGTCACCTTGGATATCTATCGTTTTGGTTCCATCTAGGGAGAGGCATCTCATTACTTGGTGAAGGGCGGGTGCTACCCCATCCATTTCATGGATCCAACCCCTCCCCATAATCGCGTTGTAACTGGACTTAGCATCAATCGCAACGAATTTTACCTGTAATGTTCTTGCGACTGCCTCCACTGTTAGAGTAACCATCCTGCAGGAGATACTTGCGTTCTTTCGGATCCAATTAATGGTGAGCTGCTTTTTTGGATCTGCAATTCATCTAGCCAAAGGTTTTTGAACGTTTCAAAGAATAGAATGTTCGCGCTGCTACCTCCATCGACCCGAATTATTTGGATGTCGCAATCGTGAACCCGGAGGGTCACGACAAGTGGATCGCCATGAGGCATCTGGACTCTCGCCAGGTCCTCATTTCTAAAGGATATCTGGGCGATCTTCTTTCTTCGGATCTTCTCCCTTTGCAGGATGAAAACTTCCTTGAGGTCTTCCTCTATTCATTTCCTGCTACATAATCCATAACCAGAACTGTTCAGCTGATCAGTTCTGCCACGGATCATATTGATTATGCGGACCAAGTCTCTGCCATTACTTGTACTGGGTCTCGCTTCTTCTCTTCTTTGCTTTTCATCTTTCTCTAGGAATTCCAACAGTTGGTTTTTCTTGATCAGCACGACGATCTACCCCTTAAGCATGAGGCATTTGTCGGTAATGTGCCTGTGACCCTGGTGGAAATCGCAGAATTTGTTCCTATCGCGTCTCTCCGGCGACATCCTAATTGGTTTAGAGGCCCTCAAGACTCCAAGGCTCTTGACATTCCGGAGGATCGTGCTCAGAGGCGCATTGAGCTTCAGGTTCATCAGTTCTTCTAACCATATGTTTCGCCTCTCCAGCTCGATCTCTAAAATGTTCGTGTCTCTCATACCTCTTGGGCAGAACCCTGGCCCTTCACGATTGTTCCAGGCACTAGGGTTTGGCCGTTCCTCCCAAGGCTTATGTGTCAGGATCCGCGGTGGATCTTTTCTTCATTCTTCTCGTCCCTCCATGTGTCGGAGCTTGTTCCTTCTAAGTCCGACTTCCTCTGCTCGGATGCATCCTTTTACTTTCGCAATAATTTCTTGGATACTTTTCGGAGGCCTTCTAACAAAGATCTCGTACAGCTCTTGGTCCCGGTTCAATGCATCGCAGAAGATCCTCAAAGCGATCCGATTATTCGGATCTTCTATCTGGTTAAGTTTTGTCGTGAACATCTCCAGATATTGCTTGAGACTTTCTCGCAGTCTTTGTTTAATGTCTATTAGGTCCGAGATTGTCTTGTTCTGCTTCCTGTTGTTTATAAACTATAAAATCAAACTTTCACTCAGCTCGTCAAAGCTGGAGATCGAGTTTGGTTTCAAAAGGTTGAACCATGTGATTGTCGTTCCCGTCAGAACCCTTGGGAATAATTTGTAGAGAATTTGATCTCCACTTGTCTCCAGCACTATCACCTGTCGAAACTGATGCAAAAAAGCCACCAGATCAGATTTACCATCGTATGGTTTCATTTGTGGAACTTGAAAGCGGTCCGGCTTTGGTTCCGCCAAGATGTCCTCTGTGAATGGAGACTGAATCTTGTTCCTCACCTCCTGGATGGCTTGCTTCATTACTATTTTGCTCATGAGTTCCCGGATCTGAGACTTCACTTGGCTTTGCACTTCCCTCCATAGATCTATCTTCGACATTCCTGTATCAGAAATTTCTTTTACCTTCTTAGCTTACGTTTTCTCGGCGTCTTTCTTTTCGCAGACGTTCCTCTCTGGTGTGTCCTTCTCCGCCTGACTGGTCCTCTCCTCTGGAATTTGATTCTTAGCACGTACTGAGCTTGCTTCTGGTATCTCTTAACTCCTTCTCGTTCTTTGTCTGGAATTTCAGGGAATTCCACGTCTCTCAACCAGTCTTCATCCTTCTTTCGTTCTTCTCGCTCCTTCTCGAGCTCCTCCTCTACTGTTCCAGCTCCTTCTCTAGCGCCTGTTATCCTGACAATATTTTCAGCATGAGGACCTTCGTGTCTAGCCGTTTCTGCGTCATCATCAGGAACATATGCTCCATCGTCATATCGGTCGAGGCTGTGTCAGGATCTTGCGTTCCGACTTGCTCCTCCATCGGCTTCTGACCTTTCCTCGTCATTGTCTAGTCTTCTAGCTCTTTGGTTTCTTCGAGTTCAACCTATTAAGTCAGATCTTCGATCTGAAGAAAAAAAAATTCAGGAAACACAAAGGTTTAGTTTCCCACAAACGGCGCCAAACTGTTTGCACCAATTTCTGGTAAAATAGTTAATTGTACTCGATGTAATTTGCTTGGCACTCGAGAATTAAAAAGATCATTCCCGAAATTCGTTATGAAATTCTCTCTTGAGTCTCACTAAATCTGAAAAGTACTCTGTATTTCTCAAGTGGGCAAAAAGTTGCATTTCATTACAAATGTCCTCTATTTATAGAGTTTCGATTGCAATGAGATCTAGATTTTCCTTAGGGTCTAGTTTTCCCGCTCTTTTTCCATTCATGCCTGGGACGTGATTATTCTGATACGTTGACGCGGATGACGTTTTTCCATCATTCTCACGTGCTGGACACATGCCGCTTGGCTTCCACGTGCAAAACGATTATCTTTAAGTCCGCACGCTCGAGTTCTGCTGACACCTACTTGATTATTTTGGATTTTACCCCTTCAAAAGTGAAACGATGGTGTTTTACTCTTTACTAAGCAAAACGGTGGCGTTTTCGGTACAGGGAAACGCCTGACCCATACAAGATCCTAACAAAATATGTCTTCTAAGATATTCTCGATCCAACTCCGGGTGCTTTGTCAGCACACAAAATTGTGACTAAGCTTTCAGACCACAAAACTATGATTTCTATGGTGTCTAAAGAAAATAAACACACAAAATTTCTCCCTAGAAATCTGTCTCTTATGTTCTTTCTCTTTCTTTTTAGACTCATACGAGCTTAAAAACCCGCGCGTTTTCAGCGGGTGGTTTTTTTATAAATGAAATAGTAAAAAGTAATAATATTTTAAATAAAAAAATTACACATATTTTATGTTTAATATATAATATAAATTAGGACGATGATTTTTTTTTTATTTAGTTGACATTTAAATATATATTGTACATAAACGACAAAGATCCAATGCTTGAAATTTTCTACTTCTACTTTTTTTTTCTTTTTCTTCGTTGTAATGTTAAAGTGAAAAACAAAAGTTGAAAAATTATTTTATCAAAATAGCTGTCATAATTTGTATTATTCATTTTCTAGTCCTTCCTTAGGGTATCAATTTTCATCAAGAATACAATTTAAAAAAATTGAACAAAAAAGAGTATAACATATATTTATCCATTGAGGAAGAAAAATTACAACTAAAGGTGGCGTTGAAAAAAAAAATTGACCATCGACTGGTAAGAAAAAAAAATTAAAATAAATAAAATAAAAAGAGAGAAAAGGGATTGCAAAGCAAAAGAAACAAATTATTTTTCAGACCTATTTTAGGAAGCTCATGCCCTATAAGAGTACAAATACAAATAAGATAAGGGTTACAAACAAATTGTACTTTTTCAACAGTCCAAAGACCTATTTTTGGGTATAGGGGCTCTAACCCCCACTCATTTTTTTTAAATTCTAAAGTAACCTTTATAATTTATAATCTTTTCATAATTGCCCTTATTTATTTCTTCCTCAAATTTTATAAACTCATTTTTCTTATAAATCTAAATTTACCTTTGATTACTTGTTTGTTCGTTTGTTTGTTTTTAAATAAGAAGTTGTTAAAAAATAAATTAGCTAGAGAGAAAAAATAGTTTTAATGCCGCTAAAAATTTAAGTGGATATATTTATTTCTTAATTTTTTTAATTTAAATACTTAAGTGTTGGCATAATTTGACATGTGTCTATATTTGTTAATGTTTCATTCATGTAAATGTGTTATTAAAAGCAATTTTATATAAGTTTGTGCTTTAAACATTTTTTATTATTTAAATTCAAATAAATATGACAATTATATTTTAGCCTAAAAAATTATTTTGATTTTGTTGCAAATATAATAAGTTTATTAAGTGTATTTTTTAACCTATTGATAATTTTTATCTATATTACATTTATTTGAGCAATTTTTCTTTTATTAATAGCGCATACTTAAATAAAATTATGCATGCGTCACTCCACTTTTATGTTACTGCCTGAATTTTTATGAGAAGTCTACATATCTATATGGAAATTCTTTTAAGAGAAGCTTTCAATTGGTTTGCCGGAGAGAGAAAGCAGCAAATATGGCAACTGGTGGCACTTAAAAGATCATCTCCAATGTTAATGTCAATGTCAATGCTAAATTTGGCATTAAAAAGTAAAAAAATACCAAATATAGTATTGGCATTCAATTTTTACTCCAATTCACTCAATTAGCATTATCAATGCTAAATATTATTTTATTATTTTTTAAGTGTAGAAATAAAAAAAAAGTCAATTAATAGTAATAAACAATTATTGCTTTGTTGGGAGTTGTGTGCTTTTTGAATATTTAATTATTAAAAGTATATGCTAAAATTTGGCATCATGCCAAACTTGGTGCCAAATTTGGCACTCAATTTGGCATTTGCTAAATTTGACACTAGAAATAGCATTGGGTTAGAGGATATATTTTTCTTTCAAATGCTAAATTTTAGCATTGGCACTACTTTTTAGCATTGCATTGGAGATACTCTGGCTTTGAAAAAGTTTGACACTTTGACTTTCAACAAACAAATGACATGTACAATGATACGCCATTTTACCTATTTCATTCCAATCTATTGTTTCATTTTTTTTTTCAATTTTCCTAATCTTCCAAACCATTTTATTCCATTTCCTTTTTTTTTTCAACCATTTTTTTCAACTTTCCAAATCTCTATACAATATCTTTAAATCTCAATCATTCATACCACCTCGAAATTAGCAAAGTGAAACCATTCTTACATCATTTTTACAAATCATTTTCAAACCAATCCAAACAATTTTCAAACTATGTTTTCTATCCCAAAAAATGGGATGGAATGGCCAAAATGGCTGCCCCAAACAAGGATTAATTTCTCTCTCTCAATTGAATTTAATACAAACTACTGAAAAAGACCCTTAATGATTATGAGATTAGACATTTTAAGGGGCTATTCGTGCCAATTTTTTGCAAAACAGTTAATCGTACTCGGCTTAATTTGTTTGTCACTTGAGAATCTTGGATGATTAGATCTAGGAAGAAAAGATCAATCCCGAAATTCATTCTGGAATTCTCTCATGGGTCTCACTAAATCTGAAAAGGTACTCTATATTTCTCAAGTGGGCAAAAAGTTACAATTAATTACAAGTGAGCTCTATTTACAGAGTCTCAATTACATTGGGATCTAGAATTTTCTTAGCGTTTAGTTTTTCCGCTCTTTTCTCGTCACGTCTTGGACGTGCCTCTTTGGGATCGGCTGACGTAGACGGTGCTTTTCCATCCTTCCTACGTGTTGAAAGCGCGTCGCTTGGCTTCCACGTGCGGAACGGTTATCTTCAATTCCACAGGCTTGTGTTGTGCTGAAGCATGCTTGTTTGTTCACGCTTTTCCCCTTCTTTAGGACTAAACGACGACGTTTCCTTTACCGAGTGAAACGATGGCATTCAGCCTTTGGGAAGTGAAACGGTGGCGTTTTTCCATCCCCATGCAGGGGCATTATAGTAATTTAACATAGTGTACTGTAGAAACTACAGTGATTTTCCTTTTAGTTATATAGTATAATGTATCATGTGATGTGAAACTGAAGGAATAACATCTAGTGTAAACGCCTTATCAAAGTCTATGAAGGACTTCAAATTTGCCCGCTCCAATATGGATTTGGCACAATTTTTATTGTATTTGTAGGGTAGGATAATCCTTTCAAAATTCGAAAATAAATTTATGTTTATCCAAATCTTATGTGATTTAGACAATCTAGTGTTTTAATTTTACTAAAATTGCTTGAGTAGCCACCAAAGTTTGCCCCTCACATTGTATAGGCGCAATATTTATGCCAAAAAAATGTCGTAATTATTTTGTTTTAATTAAATACCAATAATCAATTTCGATAAGAACTTTCTTCTATGGTGTACACATCTTACGTGTCATGGATGACATGCAAAGTATAATAGCTTAAAAAATTATACAAGAATCACTTTTTCTAAGCATTAGTTCACTAGGTTCTCCACTTTTGTATTCTCAATTGGTTTCCTAAATTTAATACTAAAATTATGTTCAACCAGAGATAAATCTGAGTAATAAGTTATAATACGAGTCTGTGAATTGAGCTAGTTCAATATCTGATTATTGAATTGATTGGGCAATATCGATCCCGCCTTGGATTTAAGAGTCGTTAATCCTATGAACCAAGCAAATTTTGTATATTATCTTATTTCTTCTTGATTTCGACATTATATATATTGTTGTGATTTCGACACTACCTCATTTTATTTTAATTTATTCATTTCAATTAGGTTGTGACTATATATTTGTCAACCATATAAATGAAAAGCCAAAAGACATGTTCTCCAAAATCTCTCGATAATGATACTGCATACTAGATAAATTGGATCATTTATCCATTATATTAGACAACATGTTAAATCATACAAGTCATTTCCAATCCTAGGGGATATGTACTGATACGATATTAATTAGCATATTATATTATCAAAAGGATAAAAAATATTAATATGAGTAAAAATATCAGTCCTTTATATTTATGAAAATAGCGGAGATATTATTGGTATCGATACAAAATATTGATAAAAAAAAAAACAAAAATCATGTATTTTTTTATAGGAAACGGCTAGAATAATGCACGATTTTTTGCACTATCCATAGTGTACGGCTTATAATAGTTTAAAAAATACATAAAACTAAATTTTTTTTTACACATAAGTACATTACATCATCTATTAACATGTTATCCATTCATTTATCAAATTTAACCAAAGAATTATGTTTAATCGGAGATAAAAAAAAAAAAAAAAAAGACGAAAAAAAAGTTTGTCTTTTTAATTTTTATTTGTTCTTTCTTCATTTCATATCTGATTGAACATAATTTTAGTTTCAAATTTGAGAAATGAATTGATAACTTGAAAATAGACATTGTAATTTACTTATGTGTAAATTTTGTTTTTCAGTTTTATGTATTTTTAAGCTATTATAAGTCGTACGCTATGGATAGTGCAAAAAATCGTGCACTATTCTAGTCGCTTCCTTTTTTATATAGAGAATTTTAAGAAAACAATCACTATTTATAAAATAATTTTAAAAAATAGTCACAGTTTCAAAAAATTTAAAAACTATCCATGTAAGAAATTTCTTACAAAATTTTTGCCTAGTGTCAAAAATTTCTGACAGTATTTTTATGTGTATTTGACTATTTTTGTTATTGTCAGAAATTTCTTACAGCTTTATAACTAGTTTTTAATTTTTTTAAAATTGTGACTATTTTTTCAAAACATACCTTCGAAAATAGCTATTTGCTGACTTTTTATATATTTAAATAAAAGCTTTATTCATATTTAAGATAAGGACAAAATCATTAAAGATTGTACTAATTAAACATAATTACACATTACCTGACGGAACAAGAAAATACAACAAATGAATTAGTAGAACAACGTAGATCAATAAATTACAGTACAACTTATATGTTAATACCATTAAGAGGATCTCCGCGGCTCAAATGTGCTTAAAATTCTATCTTAGTTTAAGCAATATTGATACCATGGCATATAAGTTGAGGGCACAACACCCGATTTTTGTTTCAATACTTCAAGAAACTAGAAATTTTGATCGAAATTTAGGTGTTTCAACCGACATTTTTGTCCTTTCCACAGAGCTAAATTTAGCACGCGAAAATCAAATTGTGCCTCAATGTGTTTATATATGCTAAAATAAACGCCATCTTGATTAGTTTTATCCAAAGAAGTACAAATAATGGATAAGAAATAATAGTATTTTACTAATTTTGTAGTGGTAATATCGCAATTATCAAATTATAATTTGGCATATGTTATCATTCATGCAAAATTTATCACTAATAATAGCATTTTAGCACGAGAGACTTTGAGGAATGCTCTATTTTTGACACAGTGATAATCTATATCTCATGTGTGTTACACTTTTAATTTATACCCCAAAGTTTACACTACAAACATAAAAATAAAATAAATAGAGCATACCACTTGGGGCATAGATTATTAAATGACGTTAAGAATGATTTTATTTTGAAATTCTCGCTTTTAGCATTGCATAGTAGACCACTCTTTATTTTATTTTATTTTTTGCTCAAATTAATACTATATTTTAGAAATAATACAGTTTTTTAGCACATGTATTAAAGATGATCTAACAATTTGTTCTTCAAAACATGTCGACCTAAAAGAAGACATTATCTATTTTTTATGCCTAAAAATCTATTATTTTTAGCAATCTAGGGCACTACACATAGTTATAGGACAATAAAAATAAATACTCAAAGTTCTTAAAATAATTCAGTAATATAGTCAATTCATCAATTAGATCTATATTTTTTTGATAATTTAGTCAATTATTACCATATAAGTAATCGAAATACTTGGGTATTTTATTATATTTTTAAAAAAATTGGGCATTTTTTAAAATTAAGTGTTAAAAATTAACTATTTATTATAATTTCTCATAATTTTATTGACAAAAAGTGGGAAAAAAAGAGAAAATCTTCCAATTAAAATAGCAAGTGATTTAGTATTTCTTATATGGGAAAATGGACCTGTGAATTGAAAATTTTTGAGTTGGTGATGTAATTTAATAATTAAAAATGAAATGTAAACACATTGAAACCTACTTAAGTATACAAATATAACATATTAAAGCATCTCTAATGCAATGTTAAATTCGCGTGTTAATGTCAAAATTTCATCTTTTGGCATAAAAAATATCCTCTAAGGCAATGTCAAATTAATTTGACATTAAATTTAGCAAATGCTATACATGTTATCAAATTTGACACCAAGTATAGCATAATGTAAAAATTTTGGCATTTGAAGCAGAGAATTAATTGGTCAACTTTTAGGTATTTAATTAAAAATTAATACTATATTCAAAAAAAATTTCCTCTTACAAAAAAATCATTACGATTAGGGTTATCTATGCAAATGACTCCAATGTTGTGCTATTATTGCAAGTTGCACCCTAGTGTTTAAAAACTACATTCTTGCCTCCAAAAGTTTTAAAAACTTACATGTAAGCCCCCTCTGTCACGATTCGTATAAAAATTGATTGAATTAATAACTTAACAATAATCTGTTGGAACATGACAACTTTTTAAGGATCAAACGTCTTAAAATTAAGAAAATTATTTTAATTAATTCTATAGTTATTTTCACAAACACCCACTTATGTTGTCTTTTTTTCTTAAAATGCACCCTGATCTTTTAAAATTTTGTATTCATGCCCCTGATTTCATCTATTTTTTTTAAAAAGAATTGAAGTGGAATAGGTGAACTTATAATCATCAAGGGGAACGAGTGTCAGTTTTGAAATATCATGGTACAACTTGCAAGGATAGCACAACATCAGTGGGTATTTGTATTGATTACATTTATAATTATTTGTAATTTTCTCTACTATTGGTTAGAATCAACTATATTTATTAGTTTTCACAACTAAAATTAATAAATAAAATAACAAAATAACATTTGAAATAATATTTGTACATTAGACCATCAAATATCAAATAACATATATATACATACTAGTTTTTACACACATGCTCTGCGCGTGTAGAGGACGTGTAAAATAATATAACGGATAAAAGATATGACGAAAAAAATAATAAAGTATATTTTTGATAATTTTTTTTTAAATTGATATTTTTGTTATTTTGAATAATTAATGGGTTAAATTTATTATTTAATATAAACACATGGGCTTCTTTAAAATTTTTTAAACTTAAAAATAAAAATAAAATATTAGAACAAATAAAAATAAATAAAAAAATAACCACGATAAAAAAAGTATATGACGATGAGTGTTAAAATATTGATAAAAATATTCTGAATCTAACTATGCTAAGAAAAAAAAATTCGAGATCATTACATAAAAAAAATAGTTATTGAAACGAGTAAAACAAAAAATAAAAAAAAAAGATAGAGGAGAGAAAATTTGCAAAAAGCCCCTAAAAATTTAAAAAAAAAAACCCTATAAAATTTCTAAAAAAATTTTAAAATAATTCCCCTGTATCGTCTGAGACTTTTTTTTTTTTTTTGACAAAGTGAGAGAAACTGATACTGCCTTAGCAGATATAGTAAGATATTGGATAATGTGACTGTTGCTTATTCGTTTTTGCAACGTGTACAATAAAATCTCCTTAATTCTTACTCTAGTTGTCATTTGCTTAAGAAAAACCCATTTTAACTAACATAAAGGTGGCAATTCTTAACCTATACTCAAATAATTATTGTTACTATTATTTTTTCTATCAAATAAATAATAATAATAAAAACCTTGTAAAGAATGGATGCTTTTGTCCTCTCTGCCTCTGTTCCGTTCAACCACAAACCACTCAGTCAGTGACAGACAAAATCCATGCAGCAGCAAAGAAATTGCCTTTTTTTTCCCTTTAAATATATAATTTAATAAATCCTTCTTTTTCTCTGATTTAACAGCTGGTTGTACACGTGTTTCGCTGTGGTAAGTCTAATACAGCATTGGATTAAAAAGGAAAAGAAATCCAAACAAAACGTGAAACGCGCGTGCCGTGTATTTCACGCGCTGAGCATGGCGCGTGAGCAACTTGCTCGTCCCTAAGAAAGTCAAGTCAGTAAGTTGGGAAGCTGTAGAATAATGACACCTGGCCAGCCAAGTATTTACGTAATTTGCCACTTTGGAAAGTTTTCCTTTTTTTTATTCAACCAACAGTTATAAGTTTATCCACTCTCTCTCTCTCTCTGTATATATGTTCTGTTCCTTTGCACACAAACCATGACGTAGACGAATGTCTCGGAATATCGCACACAAAGATCTGGACCGTCCAATGTAGCCAACGATGACATGGACCGTTAGATCCTTCAGGAACTGTTCTACATCGGCGAGGATAATCTTAAGGCCGTTTAGATAGGGATCCCAATTATAAAAAATAAAAAAATAAAAAATTTAGTTTATGTCCTCTTATTATAATACCAACGAGTTGTAAAATTAGGCCGAAATTAAATGTGTGTTTTAAATAATAGTCTATATTTTAAAAAATTAAAAAATAACCACTATAAAGAATTTCGTAATAAAAAATATTAAACAAATATTTATACATTTGTAAACATTTATAAGATATTATTTAATACTTTTAAAAATGATGAATAAAAGTTGATGTGTTACAAAATATCTTATAAATGTTTACATATGTGTAATATTTTATATGACGTTTTTCTGTTATATAATTTGTAGCATGACTATTTTTTTATTTTTTGAAATATAAACTATCGTTTAAAAACATAAAAGACTGGCTATTTATTACAATTTCCCTTATAATATCAACATTGATATAAAATCAAACTTAGATCTTTTTTTTTTATTCTTATTCAAAAAGACCCTTATTTTTCTTTAAGATTATGTTTCCTGTTAGAAAAAATTGCACGAATCTTTATTAGATAAAATGACTGGTTTTGTTGGTATAAAGAAAATCTATTTGTGACTAGTAGATAACTTCTATTTTTACTATTTGCAGCCAGTGTAGAATGTCAATATAGTCCAGCTATCATGCCCTCGTTAACTACAAGAAAGTAAAACTCATATGGAGATCATCCAGCTTCTACGACTTATTCAAACGCTTCAAAGGGGGTGATCTAGCAGAGTTGTTATTGTTCGCTTGGAATGATCTATCGAGAGATATGTTTGAGGCGTTTAGTGTCATGCTTTGGTTCCTTTGGCGCAATCGCAATGAGGATATCCACAAAGCTACTACCCTTGATACATCAGCTATTCCAGAGATCGCTTGCAACTGGTTATAGGAATTTCAGCAAGCGAATGATAGCAGGTCTCCTCAACCAACCTCTCCATCGCCCGATAGTCTGAGATGGCTACCTCTAAGTCACAGTATTCTCAAACTCAATGTTGATGCGTCCGTAGCCGTTGATAAAGGGGAGGTGGGTTTAGGAGGAGTGGTGTGCAATTGGCAGGGAGAGGTGGTTATGGCTTTCACTCGAAGACTCCCCAGTCCATATGAACCTCTCGTGGCCGAATGCATGGCCATTCGGGAAGGATTGGTCATTGCAAATCAGTATGGTATGCGAATCTCGGAGGTGGAAAACAACTCGTTGACTGCTGTTCAAGCTATTAATAAGTCATCCGTATCGTTGTTTTTAGACTCTATTGTTTATGATATTAGGAAGTTGTTGTCTAAGCTGGGTGGTGGCACGTGTCGCTACATTTCACGTAATAGAAATGTAGCGGGCCACACACTTGCTTGAGAGTCTATAGTTATGCAGTTGAATTCGATATGGATGGATCAGTGTCCTTCATGTATTTCTCAGTGCATCTCTTCAGATGCTTCTTGTTGAATGAAATGGTCACTCTTTTTCCTTCAAAAAAAAAAAAGATAACTTCTATTTTAAAATTTTTTTAAATTGGATGTTTTCTTTAATGCTATATGATTAACAATAGAGATGGGAGAATACATAGATAATAAAACCACCTCCCAATGTCTCAAAAATTTGGAAAAACTAAAAAAATAAAAATAAATGAATAAGCTCATGATTTTTTCTCTCCGTCTTTAAATAATGTGATTATAAATTTGTTTTGATTAAGAGTGGAAATGATCATTTAGGTATTGACTTGATTGCCGGCAAAGTCACTATAAAACATACACCAAAGAGGCGTGCACATATTAGGTTGGACATGTTGGAGTTCTTAACCCAACCCAATCCCTCCTGATATGGTTGGGTTGAGTTTTCGGGTTAGATATTTTTCTTCAAATTTTAGCTATTTTTATTAATTTAAATCAAGCATTTAATAATAAAATAATGCATTTTTTAATATAAAAAAAATACTAGGTGCAATAAAAACCAGACACCATGTTTAGATAAGTGAAAGAGCATGTTTAACAAACTTATTAGGTATGGAGTTCAATTCCTCAAAACATTAAACTTTAACAATTTTTATAAAAATATTTATCTTTGAGTTGGGTTGACACGACATTTTGGATTTTGAACCCTAGCACGACCCAATTATAAAAATATTAGATTGTGTTGGGTTGGTTTAGAATCCTTATTGGGTAAATCAGGTTCAGGTATTCAGGTCGAGTCACATGATGCCGACGTCATTATCACTGGCCACCAATATTCATGGTTTAAGGTAAGGGTGTGCACGGGTTGGGTTGGACGGGTTGGAGCCTCTAACCCAACCCAACCCAAACACATCGGGTTGGAAAAAAAATGAACCCTTTGGGTTGGGTTGGGTTAGGTTAATCGGGTTAGATATTTTTTTAAAACAATTTTGATGATATTTTTTCTAATTAATTTAAATCAAAATTTTCATTTCAATTGAAACTTTTATAAAAATAAATATAAGAGTTAATATCACAACACAAAAACTTGAACTACATGGTTTAACTTTGACATTTCAAGAATAAGTTAGTGGGTTAAAACATTTTCAACCCCAAAAATCTACATATTTTTTAATATAATTTAAGGATCGGGTTAGGTTAGGTCAACCCGATCCTTATAAAACACAACCCGTAACCCGACCCTAAGATGTTGGGTTGGGTTGGGTTGGTCAAAATTTCACATCGGGTTGGATTGGGTTAGGGTTAATCGGGTTGGGTTCGGATTGGGTTGGCGGGTTATTTGGGTTGGCAGGTTATTTGCACACCCCTAGTTTAAGGAGCTAATGGCTAATTGTTTTAATTTTTAAAAATGTTGGCCATTTACATAAAATTTGAATTAGAAAATGGCCAAACATAAAATAGATCCTTATTAAAAACCCTCAGTTATTGTCTTCCTACCTCTTTTTTTATTTAAAAATATAAAAATTTAAGTACGAAGAATTTTATACAACCATGTTAAGTTTATTCGTTATTATAATATCACATAGAATTTTAACTTTTGCCAAACAAATCTGAAATAAACAAAATTCAAATGAATTGTTCTCCAATCAAACTACATTTCCACACAAGGGGCTTACACACTTCCAATTAAAGATTTTATTAACGAACCAAGTATAAGACGCCATGAGAAAATATTACTGTATGGGTCAGGCATTTCCCAGCATCGAAAATGCCATCGTTTCATCTACTAGAGGATAAAATGTCATCATTTCACTTACTTAAGGGTAAATTTGCAAATGACCAGGCAGACGTTAGTAAGACTCGAGCATGTGGATCTAAAGATAACTGCTCCGCACGTGAAAGCCAAGCGGCATGTGCTCAACACGTGAGAATAATGGTTAAGCATCATCCACGTCAGCATATTAGAATAATTACGCCCCAGGCGTGAACGGAAAAGAGCAAGAAAACTAGACCCTAAGGAAAATCTAGATCCCATTGTAACTGAAACTCTATAAATAGAGGTCATTTGTAACGAATTGTAACTTTTTGTCCAGTTGATAAATATAGAGCATTTTTCAGATTTAGTGAGATTCAAGAGAGAATTCCGAAAAGAATTTCGGAAACGATCTCTTCTTTCAAGATATGATCACCCTCAATTCTCGAGTGTAAAACAAATTAAGTGGAGTACAATTAACTGTTTTGCCAAAATTTGGTACAAATAGTTTGGTTTCGTCTGTGGAAAACTAAACCTTTTTTGTTTCCTAATTTTTCTTTCTTCAGATCGAGGATCTGATTTTACACGTTAAACCCATAAATACCAAAAGCTAGAAGAGAAGATAATGACGAGGAAAGCCCAGAATCCGACGGAGGAACAAGTCGGAATACAGGATCCAGACGCGACCTCCAACTGATATGACGATGGAGCAAATATTTCTGATGAAGATGCGAAAACAGCAAGACACGGAGGCTCTTATGCTGAAAATGATGTCAGGACAGCAAGCGCTGGAAAAAGAACTAAAAGAGCAGAGGAAGGAGCTTGAGAAAGAGCGCGAGGAACAAAAGATGGATGAAGACTGGATAAGAGACGTGGAATTCTCGGAAGTCCCAGATGAAGAAGGAGAAGAAGCAGAAGGACACCTGAAGCAGGCTCAGCACGTACTGGGGGTCAAGAGAGACACAGATAGGGTCGCTCAAGAAGATAAGACTGCTCAGGCAGAAAAAATTACGCTGGAGAAAAAGGTCTGCGAGAAGGAAGACGCCGAGAGGAGGCAAGGACAAAAGGTAAAAGAAATTTATGACGCAGGTATGTCGAAGGAGGACCAATGGAGAGAAGTGAAAAACCAATTGCAGGCCCTGATCCGGGAGCTCAAGAGCCAATCAGTAATAGAGCAAGCTATCTAGGAGGCAAGGAGCAAGATCCAGTCTCCGTTCACAGAGGATATTTTTGCAGAACCAAAACCGGATCGTTTTCAAGTTCCACATATGAGGCCATACGATGGTAAATCTGACCCGGTGGCTTTTTTGCATAAGTTTCGGCAAGTGATGATGCTTGAGACTAGTCGAGATCAAATTCTTTGTAAAGTATTCCTAAGGATGCTGACAAGAGTGGCAACCACATGGTTTAACCAGTTGAGGCGAAACTCGATTTCCAACTTTGATGAGCTGAGTGAGAGTTTGATTTTACAATCCATATACAACAAGAAGTACAAGAAAACCATCTCTGATTTGATGGACACCATGCAAAAGCCGCGAGGGAGCCTCAAGTAATATTTGGAAAGGTTCACGGTAGAACTTAGCCAGATAGAGGATCTGGACAATCGAATCGCTTCAAGGATCTTTAGCGACGGATTGAGCCGGGACCAAGAGCTTTACGAGATCTTCACCAAAGGCCTTCGAACAGTGTCCAAGAAATCATTGTGGGAGCAGAAGGATGAGTACGGTTTGAAGAAGCAAGACTCGGAAGAAATAAGCTCTGATGTCTAGATGGACTAGAAGACCGTCGAGAGGACCCGAGACCGCGGATCCCAGCCCAAAAACCTTGGGAGGAACGGCCGAACCCAAATGCTTGGAATAATCGAGACGGTCTAGGGTTTCGCCCAAGAGGAATGAGAGATATGATCATAGCCAAGATTGAGCTAGAAAGACAGAACAGATGGTTGGAAGAGCTGAGGAACCTCAAGCTCAATGCACCTCTGAACGTGATCCTCTGAAAGGTCAAGAGTCTGCTGCTCAGGATGTCGCCAGAGAAACGAGATCGAAACGAGTTCTGTGAATTCCACCAGGATCATGGGCATACGACCAACGAATGCCTCACGCACAAGGGGCATATCGTAATGCTGATCCAGAAGAACTAACTACTGTAAATCCTAGCGAAAGATGGAGAATATATGAGAGAAGAGAGCAAGCCCAGTGTAAGCAGTGGAGGAGACCAAGTTTGCATAATCAGTGCAATCCATGGCAGGACTGATCAACAAAATAGTTCTGGCTATGGGTTGTACAGTAGGAAAAGAGTAGGGGAAGACCTCAATGAAGTTTGCATCCTGTAGAGGGAACATATCCGCAAAAAAAAGATCGCCCAGATCTCTTCCAGAGAAGAAGAGCTGGCAAGAGTCTAGACACCTCACAACGACCCACTAGTAGTGACCCTCAGGGTTCACGAACGTGACATCCAAAGGATACTAGTTGATGGAGGGAACAACACGAACGTTCTATTCCTCGAAATGTTCAAGAAGCTCTGGCTGGACAAGTCACAAATCCAAAGGAGCAGCTCACTATTGATTGGGTTCGAAGGGACCAAGGTGACCCCCCTCGAGATGATCACTCTGATAGTGGAGGCTGTAAGAAGAACATTATAGGTAGAATTTTTTGTGATTGATGCCAGGTCGGCCTATAATGCCATTGTTGGCAGGGGTGGATCCATGAAATAGAGGGGATGGCATCCACCATTCACCAAATAATGAGATGCATCTCCCCAGACGGAAACAAAACGGTAGATATCCGAGGCGACCAAGAGATGGCACAACGATGCTACAAGCTACCCAGAAGGAATCAGATCCGAAAGAGAAGCAATTAACGGAAGGCAGCAGATTGCAATCAAAGGAGGGCCCATCGAGAATCGTGAAGAAATAAAAAGAAAAGGAAAGTCCAGTGGTGGAAGAGACAATAGCCGTTCTGGTAGATCCAAACAATCCAATGAGAATAGTACTGGTGGGTAACCTCCTTCTGGAAGAAGAGAAGCAAGAGCTGATTGAATTCCTAAAGCAGAACTTGGATGTCGTCGCATGGACTCACGAAGACATGGTCGGAGTTGACTCGGCCAAGTCAATACATCGACTAGGAGTGAGGACCAATGCGAAGCCGGTCATGCAGAAACAAAGATGCTTCGCTTAGGAGAGAAATAAAATTATAAACGGTGAGGTTGACAGATTGCTGGCGAATGGAATATCAGGGAGGTTCAGTACCCGGATTGGATTTCAAATGTAGTCCTAGTAGAGAAGAAGAATGGGAAGTGGAGAAATGAGAGTCTGCATAGACTTCACCAACCTCAACAAGACCTGCCCAAATAACAGCTTCCCTATACCGAAGATAAGCCAAATGATCGATGTAACAGCAGGGTACGAAAGACTAAGCTTCTTGGATGCCTACTCCGGATACAACCAGATCCTTCTAGCAGAGGAAGATAAGGAGAAGACAATATTCGTGACAGAACGATGTATTTATTGCTCTAAAGTAATGCCATTTGGACTAAAAAATGACGGATCAACATATCAAAGACTGATGAACAAGATGTTCAAGGATCTGATTAGGAACATAATGGAGATTTATATCGATGATATGCGCGTCAAGAGTAAGAAAAAGAAGTCCCACATTGAGCACATGACCAGAGTCTTTGCAACCCTACGGAAGTTCAGGATGAAACTTAACCCAACAAAATGCGCGTTCGGGGTCTCATTCAGACATTTCCTAGGGAACGTGGTTAGTAAACGAGGGATAGAGCCACACCCCACGCAAATCGAAAACCTTATGAAGGAACAGGAGCCCAGGATGATAAATGACGTACAATCCTTCATCAGTAAAATAATGGCTTTAAATCGTTTCATTTCTCGTGTTTTGAAAAAATATAGCCCATTTTATAAAGCAATCAAAGGCACAAAGGAGGTCGACTGGGGAGAAGATCAAAAGAAAGCTCTATAATACATTAGGGAATACCTGAACACAACTATAGAGCTGTCAATACCGGAGTAAGGAGAAGAACTTTACGTATACCTAGGTCAGTTTGAGTCCGCAATAAGCGGAGTTCTATTCCGTGAGGAAAATGGAAAGCATAAGCCAGTGTTCTAGAAAAGTAGGATAGTGAAAGACTTGGAACGGAGATATGGACCGTTGGAATGGCTTGTGTTATCGTTGCTGAATGTTTCGCGAAAGCTAAAACATTACTTCGAGGCCCATCCAATCGTGATTTTCACGGATCAATCCCTGAAATCGATCCTATCAAAACTGGATGTCACGGGATGAGCCACGAAGTGGGCAATGGAAATAGCCTGGTACAACTTAGAGATTTGACCCAAGACGGTGAAGAGAGGCAAGTATTGGCTAATTTCCTCAATGAATATACAGCGATTCGAATCGAAAGCCTGAAAAAGAGGTGGCGGAAACAAAATCAAAATAGTAGATGAACATCGACAGAGCAAAGAATTGAAACAGAGCTAGAGTCAGGATAATACTCGACAACGGCGCTGGAGTAATCCTTGAATATTCCCTCCGACTGAATTTCAATGCCACCAACAATATGGCCGAATACGAGGCCTTGTTAACTGGCCTAAAGTTGGCAAAGGCCATCAGAGCGGAAGTACTGAACATAGGAAGCGACTCCCAACTAGTCGTACATCAATTTGCCGAGGTTTACGAGGTAAAAGAACCCACCCTAAAAAAATACATTGCGGAAGTAAAAAAGTGGTCCGCAAAATTCATAAAGTGCAGGTGGAGCAAATACCAATATAGGCGAACGAAGAAGCTGATTATCTAGTAAGAATGGCCTACGGAGACCCAAAAGAAGGATTGTACTGCCTAGCACCAATCCTGGAGCTAAACAGGCCCAGCTATGAAGAGAACCAAATATAGCTACCGCGACAATAGAAAATATCGAGCAGGAAGGAGAAAGCTAGCAAACAGAAATTAAAAAATTTCTAGCCACCGGGGAGCTACCGGGAGATAAAAAAGAAGCCACAATAATTCAAATTAAGACTGCTTGATACACAATGATGAATGATAGAGCAGCTCTATCGGAAGTCGTGGGATGGTCCAAATTTTAAAAGATGCTTGACAAAGAAAGAAGGCCTAGAGGTGATGAGACAAATTCATGAGGGGGTGTGCGGCAACCACACCGGCGGAAGAAGCTTAGCTCACAAAGCAATGACGCAAGGTTACTTCTGACCAAAGATGTATAGAGACGCATATCAATTCGTGAAGAAATGTGAAAAATGCCAGATATTCTATCACAAAACGCACATCCCTGCAAAAAAGCTGCACTACGTGGTCAGCGCGTGGCCGTTCGTCTACTGGGGGATCGATATCGTGGGAGCTTTAACCTTAGCGCCCAGAAGAAGGAAGTACACAATTGTTGCAACAGATTACTTCCCCAAATGGGTTGAAGATGAGGCATATACCAACATAACGCAAACTGAGATAATAAAGTTCATTTGAAAACATATTATCTGTATGTTTGGACTCCCACAGAAAATCACGACTGATAACGGAACACATTTTACTGGAAGAACAGTAGAAAAATTTTGTTCCGGGCATGGAACTCAACTAAGCTTCTCGTCAAGAATATACCCAGAGGGAAACGGGCAAGCCGAATCCTCCAACAAAATCATTTTCGAATGCATCAAGAAGAAACTGTAGGATCAAAAAAGAAGATGGGCCGAGGAATTGCAAAACATCCTTTGGGCATACCGCCCAACAAAACGAACATCTACTAGGGAAACACCTTTTACAATGGTGTACGGAACGGAGGCAGTAATCCCCATGGAATTTTCATTCCCAACAACCAGAACAGCTTTGATGGAGTTCAAAAATAATGAGGAAGCAAGGCTATTGGATCTGAACTTTGTTGAAGAAAGAAGAGCGATGACCGCCATAAAAATGCTAGCTTATCAACAAAAGGTAGCAGAATTGAACAACAAACAAATCAGGAAAAGATCATTTCTAGTAGGCGATCTGGTTTTGAGAGAAGTGACGGCAAACACCAGGAATCCTATTGATGGTCAATATAAATCCACAGTCCAAAACCCTGTTAATAGGTAGGGCGCAATACTACACAAAAATCCACAGTCCAAAATCTTATTAATGGGTAGGGCGCAATGGTTAATACAAATCCACAGTCCGGAACCCTATTAATGGGTAGGGCGCAATGGTCAGTATAAATCCACAGTCCAAAACCCTGTTAATGGGTAGGGCGCAATGGTCCATACAAACTGACAGTCCGGAACCCTGTTAATGGGTCGGGCGCAATAGTAAAAGGAAAAAAAAAAGAGGCCGCCTAAGTACCCTGTAAATTGGTAGGGCACAAAGGCACTAAAATGCAGAACCTTGTAAATGGGTATGGCAAAAAAAACCGCCTGAAAACCCTGTAAATAGGTAGGGCATAGTGACACAAAAATGCGGAACCCTATAAATGTTTAAGGCAAGATAAAGCGGCCTGAGTACCCTGTAAATGGGTAGGGAACAGCGACAAAAAGATGCAGGCCCCTTCTAATATGAAACGACAAGTAAGCAAGAAGCAAGAAAACACGCAAGACAGGAATCCAAAGCAAGTAAGGAATCATTACATACAAGCAACAAAATATAAAGAAGCCTGAAATATTAATGTCTCATCCGTAAAATACATAATCTCGTTGAGACAGTAACAAACACTCCAAATAAATTACTCACAATTATCTCGATGATACACATATGTATTAGTCACATTACAGAAAAAAATCCACATACCTTCTACAAGTACCATCTACAAGAAAGAAACAAGACAACAATAAGAGTGACGAATAGGCAAAGCAGATCAAGGGAAAAACTTCAACTATCTTCAAACACAACCAACATCAAGGTTTAGCAAGTACGGAAGGCATGCTATCCTGACAACCAACAGCATAGTGGATAAGTAACACTTTCATTCCATTTAGCTACCAAAAAGTATTTACATAATATTGTTCTCAACAAAACAAAGGTAAACCTATTTAGGAACGAAAACTCTTCGGCCGCAAGTGCAAAATAGTAATTACAATAAAGTTTAGGAGATACAAAAGAGAGAGAGAAAAAGTCATTGGGACGGATCAGACGTAACAAACAAGTTATTTGGATTAAAACCAGGAGGCCCGACCAGCGAAGACTTAGGGAGCTATAAGTGTGCTGGAGTACTTACGAAGCGATCAACGTTTTTAGACAACCCGATCAGCTCCTCATAGTCTTTTGGCGAATTGATGCTCCTTTTATTCGGCGAGCGCAACCCTTCCTTAAATCCAGCGCAGAATGCTTCAGACTTCTCCACTTTCATGTTCTGATCAGCAGCAACCCTCTCCTGAGCAAGAGTGGCCCTGACAAAAGTGCGAGTAGTGTTAAGTTGAGATTGCAAGCTCTTCAAAATCTCCGAATCAGACTGGATCTGATGCTGAAGGGTTTGCTTCGCGGCCAAGGCAATAACCACTTGAAGTCTGAAATAGAGGGCCTTCCGACGCTCTAATTCTTTCTCAGCTTTGGCCTGAGAAAGACGCGAATTCAACAGACTAATCTCATCAAGTCCCACCGATGAAGTAACGAGTGCCTCCAGATTATAGATATCATCATCCCTCTCTGTCAGAGCAGCATTCTTTTCAGCTATAATTGCGTCCTTCTCCGCTATTAACTTCCTCAGTTCCGCTTCATTGGCTATGATGCCAGATGCCACAGCCCTCAAACCGCCAACAAAATCATCTCTCTTCAAAACCAGCTAGATAAAACAACAAAAAATAATGACAACAACAACATCAAACTCCAAACAAGACCAAACTGCACAACGAACAGAGTCAACAGAAGAGAAGAAAACTAAAGCGAAACCTGTATAACTAGTTCAACTAGAGGAGATGCCAGATCGATAACTAGCGGTGACGAGGCGGAACCAGCGGCCTATTCAGCAGCAGGAACTGGGTCTGAAGCCCCAGCACTGCTGGAAGGAGCAACCTAATAATAAGCAAGAATAAGACAAAATGAATCAAAAACACGCCAAAGACAAGTAAATGTGCAAACATAACACATTACGTATCAACACAGTAGACATATCGCTTGATCCGCAGAAGGACGATTAGTAGTAAGAGCCGGTACCTCATCAGATGCAGGCAAACCAGCAGCAGCATTCGACTACACCTGACAACTTGTCTGCACACAAGGGGTTGGAGGGAGCAGGAGGCACTATGCTGGAACCACCAACAGAATTAGAGGGAGTATTCTCCACCACGGACGGCTCCTCCACCTAAAACAGCAACCACAAACACTAAGAAACGGTAAAATCTACAACATCAAAGTCCAAATAACAAACTGCACAAACCATTTGACTTGTAGTAGTAGATGCAATGGCACTATCAACAGCCACTCCACGAGCTTGCTCTCCACGGGTGGCTTAAGAAGCACCCACCGAAGCAAGCTCCTCAACCCGAATCAGCAAACACATAGGCATGGCAAGAATCATATAAGGAATGCAACAAAACTAAAACAACAAACAAATTCCAAGCGAAGCATACCTGAACGACGGCAAGTGCATCCATAGGAACTTCATCATCCTCCGCCTCCGTATCTTCAGTCGAAGGCTTGTCCTGTGGGCAAGCAGGAGGAAGATCACCCTCCACCGCATGCGAATCCTCGACTGGCGGTGGGGGAATTGGAGGAGGTGACTGTGATGGCGAAGGAGGCAATGGAGTCGTCTCCTGATCAGCCGAGAGAGGCGATGACTTCCTCTCTAGATCAATCAGAGGTTGTGAAGAAAGTGGTATGACTCCAGAAGAAACCATCGGGGACCTTTACGCAAACAACACCCGTATCAGAACGTGGGGCAACATCCGCTACAAAACCAGGAAGATTCGAAGATCCGCCTAACGGTGTCGATTCGCGGTAGCATTTGGACCGGCGGGATAGAGGAACTTCGTCATCAACCTCAGGAAATTCCGCCTGGGTCAAAGGAGCTGGAGGCTTGGCAGCAACTGATTTTCTTTTTCTTTTCCTCCTAGAGCCGTCACGACGGCAACAAAAGTATTGATGGTAAGTGGCTTGAGACTTACTAGTATGGCTTTCGGTCTTAGAAACATGATGTTTGAGGTTGCCATATTAGTTGAAGGACGGTGGCTACATGGATGATTTAATGGTGGCGCTCGCCGACAGGGCGAGAATGTACTGTCACAGGAGCTGCCGAGGGACACTCGGCGAGGTGGTACAAGGAGCTCGCGAGCGCGATACTGTCACGAGCTTTCAAGATTTTGGTGGAGCGGTGCAAAAGAAAAGGCCTCGTTGGGGTTGAGTTGCATTCGCACAAGGTAAGGCAAACAGTGCAGGCTTAGGCAATCGATGGGGAAAAAGTGCTACTAGTCTATGCACCTAGACGGGGAGTCAAGCGGGAGCCCACAGGCACGACGTGGTTGACGAGATATGAGTTGGCAGAAGGCAAGGGAGTCTATCGGGGTCTGGGCCGAGCTTGCCACAGCTCAGGTGCGCGCGGGGTCTTGTTTGTGTTGAGGATGAGAAGCGTTGAGGGGCTTGGGGCAGCGCAGCTTAGACGCGAAGTGCAAGCTCTAGGCTGGTTTGGAAAGGGGGCAGTGCTGTGAGGTAGGGCCGACAACGTGGAATCATGGTATGGCTCGGCGAAGGCCATTGGGGGCGGTAGCATAACTGGGCACTTCTGCTTGGGGAGAGAGAGATAATGTTAAAAAAAAATTAAAATTTTAACACGCTCAAATAATTTATAAATGAAAATTATATAAAAATTGAACTGAGATTTGTACAAAATCAAGTGCGGGCTAGATTCAATAGATTTAACTCATTTTTCTTGAAAACAAGAATGGTTACATCCAAAATGCAATTACAATTATATTTCACCACAAAAAAAAAAAAAAAACTAAAAAATTGTACCCCATCCGGGGTATTATACTAAAAGTACAAGGGCAAAACTAAAATTAACCTAATCAAAAGGAGTGTTTCTACTTGCACTCTCCATTTTATTCTATACAACCCCTGTGTACTTAAAACATTTAATTTTTTTTCGTTCTTAAATATCCCTAAAATGAGAATAACTACATCAAAAATGCAATTGCAAGTATATTTCAACACAAAATAAAAGAAAAGAACTTGCAGAAAATTGTACCGATTCAGGGCATTACACCCTAAGTACAGGGGCTAAACTAAAATTTATATTAACTAAAAAGGTGCTTCTATTTGCGCTCCCCATTTTACTCCTTACCCTTATATAATTAAAACATTCAAATTGTCTTTGTTTTTTTTTTTTCTTAATCTTAAATATCTCTAACATGTTTATTCATAGTTTTACATTCCAATTTTTTTTTTTCGAATATGGTCTTTATTTTTGTTTTTCTTTACTTTTTATGACCACGATGATGTTATTCCACTTATGTTTTTGTTTTTGTGCAATCTTTTTTGCCTTAAATGTGCAACACACTTATTCAATTTGGGACATTATAAGAAATGCCCATTCTATTTAGGTGATTTAAAAATATGACTAATGTTTACGGTTATTAAGAAATGTAGTAATCAAATTGTTATAAGTGATGAACGTCATCCATGTATCTTGTAATTGAACCATGATTATTTTCATAATTTTTTCAAAAGATTGATTTAGGACTTAGTCCATCCCTTACATTTCAAAAGAAACAAAAAGTAATAAAATGCACAGGTACACGATTTTTCTCTAATAGAGTGCTTTTTATTTTTCTCTCATATATAAAAGAAGTGGAGTGGGCTTATGAACTATACTAGAAAAAAAGAAGAAAAAACAAACAAAGAGTGGGTGTGAAAACATAGATTGTGATAGTCAAAATCCCTTGAGCCAAAAAGAGGACAAGACAGGGTAAGCTGTGCAATCCTGCATCGCCTGAGTAAGATGATGGTCTAATGTAAAGGTTCCGATGCCGTGCTAGTATGGGATGATACGGTTGAGGAGATGCTTAAAAGATAAGATGTTACTACCTATGTCAACAAGATGAATCTTCTTTTCGGGAGCCCATCTCGTAAGAACTCCGAAGTTAAGCGTGCTTGACGCGGAGCAATTTAAGGATGGATGACCTCTTGGAAAGTTTCTCGGGAAGCGTGCGAGTGAGGACAAAGAACGTTAGAAAGACTCGTGTTGGCCTGTGAGGACAGTCGTCGGTTCAGAGAGTAGCCGTTACAATTATTATCAGAGCCTTGACCTAGTCAAAAGTGTGGCCGACGGCCTACGAGGACGTCGGGCCCCAAAAGGAGGGGTGATTGTGATAGTCAAAATCCCTTGAACCAAAAAAAAAAAAGGGCAAGATAGGGTAATCTGTGCAATCCCGCACCGCCTGGGTAAGATGATGGTCTAATGTAAAGGTTCCGAGGCCGTGCTGGCCTGGGACGGTACGGTTGATGAGATGCTTAAAAGATAAGATGTTATTACCTATGTCAACAAGATGCATCTTCTTTTCGGGAGCCCATCTCGTAAGAACTCCGAAGTTAAGCGTGCTTGACCCGGAGTAATTTAAGGATGGGTGACCTCCTGGGAAGTTTCTCGGAAAGCGTGCGAGTAATGACAAAGCACGCTGGAAAGACACATGTTGGCCTGTGGGGACAGTCGTCGATCCGGAGAGCAGTCGTTATGTAGATGGAATATAAGGATGAGTAAAAAATAAAATTAAGAGCATTTTATAAATAAGGAAAATAAATAAACAATTTAAAAGAAAAAAAATTAAATTTGATTTTGGATGTATAAGAAGTAAAATAAGGAGTGAAAAGTAGAAATATCATAAAAAAAAATAAATGGAAAAATTTATAAGTGTATGCTCTTAATAATTTATACTTCAAGTGGTGTGTTCTTGTGATTTCTATTCTAGGTTTATAATGTAAAAGTTGAGGATATAAATTAAAAGTGTAACACAAAAGGGGGCATAATGTGTAAGAAAAAAAAACATTCTTCAAAATCCCCCAAAATAAGTTCTGATAATAAATTAATAGGAAAAAATAATGAAATGAATTTCGTTTATTTAAAACTCATTACCTTTTAAGTGAAATTTTTTTGTTGTGGAAATACTTATGAATTGTAAGATTTACTTTTTTAAGAAGTGATGTCTACTAAAAGTGTCTCATAATCGAGAACGATTTTTTCGGGAAAAAAAAAGCGAGAGAATTCCCCTCTTTTAATTCTAAATCGTAACCGCCTACAATTTTTCCGTTGCTATACTCTTTTTGTCTTGTTATTTATAGCAAGTGCTCCCGTGTATATGGGGATACCAATATCATGTTAGAATTTTCTATATGGACTAATATAACCACTAACATAATTTCATAATCTCAACAATTACTATAGTGCCTATTAATGTATTAAATACCATCATGGGATGATTAATTATACTAATTGCAATTGAGGCACATGAAGGCACTAAATTACAATGAGTTGGCCATTAAACTATAGTCCACCTTATATTATGTGTAGTCAAACATACCCTTAATTTCCCTTTAGAGAAATATGTATATATAAGGGTTTTGTGTTGTTTTGGTGAGATGTGTGTGGTGTTGTTGGTGGCTGCTCTCATAAGCCCCTTTCTTGCACCATTTCTAAATTTTTTGTTTGTCTTTGTTTTATCTTCTTGAAGCTTAAAGCAATTGGAGCTTGGAAGAGCATCAAGGATGGTGAATGGAACAGAGGGAATGCTCAATCATGGAGGTATTTATTTCTGTCTAAAATACTCTTGAAATCAAATATTGATCTTGGTAATTGTTGAGCATGATTATTGTGTAAATTATTGTTATAATTATTGTTGTTATGGTCGATATAAATTCAACATAGCACCCACTTAGTAACCGTCCAAATATAAATCAACGAATTTGGTTCAATAAAGTATTAATGCATGTATTCCAAGAAAGATACACTAAGAAAGAAAATTATTGTTGATGACTCTTATGTTGTATATTAATATGTTTGTCCATTATATGAAATTAATAACATCAATTGTTACTTTCAGTTACAAAGAGTGTTACTGCAAAATTTTCTTGCGTTGATGCATTACAATAGAATAGGCAAGTAAAAACCTAGTTTCATTGTTGCTATTGCTTATTTTGGTTACATTCTAGTACATTAGGCAACTAAAATCTAGTTTATTAACAAAGATTTGCTACTGTTACTTTCACGATATGTTGTATTGTCTTCTTATGACATTTTTTTCTTTATTTTTATCTAGTTCTTCAACATCAAAGAAAAACTAATATTCATTTTACTTTTCTCCAAAATGAAATTCTACTGAATCATTTGTTTCTTTTCTTTTTTTAGTTAATTCTTTTTTGATCAATCATAATTTTAGCTCGATGCACATTATTTTTCTTATGTCGTATATAAAGGATTATTTCCAATGGTTACAACTTAAAATTAGTGGTGACATTAATTTTTGCTTTTTGTTAGTATTAGTGCAACGTTTAGTTTTCTTGGTGTTTTGTTGAGTTTTATTAGATTAAGTCGTAACTAAAATCTACAAAACATAATGAGTTACATCAAATGTTACCATTAGTTTCATAGTGTGTTACTATTGGTATTTTTGATGTGTTTGTTATGTAAATGATCTTAATACATTTTACTTCCACATTCATTTAAATATTTTAGTCAGATACTAAAAAAATTATGAATACAGTTCTTATTACTTCATCTATTCAGGCAGAAAGCTCTTTGTAAAAGGGTTAGAAGAAAGGTTTTCAAAAATAAAAAATAAACGCAAGGCAAGTATAGCTGAGAAAATCGACATCAACTCTTGATATCAAAAGTTGGTCTTTTATGCATTATAAAAATCTATTAGTTACTCAAATATAAAATTGATTTGTCAATATAAGTTTTAAACCTCTATATTGACATATTATAATATATTGTTCATTTCATTGCTAATCACTAGACATCATCATGATCAGCAAAAAAGTTCACAATGCAAGTGTTCCTCGGCATATCTTATAAGTTAAGATTTAGCTATTATATCATGGTAAAAACCATATTAATACCTTCCAGCAAAAAAAAAAAATATCATATTAATACCTAAAGTTGCATATAGTATCACTAGCAGATACTTGATAGTTATAACTTTTTTTACTACATAGATTTGTGCAATTTAAACACTAACTGTAGAAATAACAAATTCTAATAATTGATACCAATAAAGAGAAAAATATTTACAATCAATTGGGTTTAATATCTACAAGTATCCCAACACAACAAAATATTCACTCAAAGAGTCAACAGAGAAGATTTAAAAAAAAAAAAAACAGTTTATCTCCATATTAGTGTCATCTATATTATGTTGTTTGTCAATGTTATGAATATAGAGCTTGGTGCACCATTTGAGGAGATGATTCTTGAGTTCTCATTCGTCAAAAAAAATTTGGCCATATAACTGTCGGAATGTTGCCTAGAAGTTAGGTTTTTGCAATATTATTTTGTAATATTATTATTTACCGATTAATAAAATAAGTCGGTATTTTTATTATTTTGTTTGGAATTTTATTTTACATAAATATTCATTAAATATCCAAAATGTGTTATGAAACTAAATTTTGATATTTATAAGTGTTTTATGAAATATCAAATTTATTTAGTTAACACGTTTAAATCAATGGTCGGTGATTGATCAAGATTGGATAAGTCGATCCGAAATCACATACGTGGAACATTGTTAGTGTAGTACCACTCAGTGGGAGCGCTCTGTATAGTTAGACTATACACGAATCGAACCGGCTAGTCACGAAGTATCGTTTAAGAACCGTTACTATACTCGTGACAACGTCAAAAGATGGTCATATGAGAATTGATCTCAATCCTGAGTGGCCACAGACTCCTAAGTCACGTTTATCGGTTCTTTGATTTGTTTATTGAGTGTCATTATCGCAATGGAAACGAATACTTGCATTTTGGGAACTCGGGACGGGATCGTTGGGGAATGGGGTATGTTCACAGACATGGAATTCAGCTGCTAATCATAACGGGAATTAATATTGATTCCTGTAAGTGTCGATTCTAGAACTGAATGATTGCACGCAATGATCGTAAATGAATCATTCACTAGTAAAATGACAATACTTAAAGAACAAGAAACGACCCGAGTGATATAACGGTAATTTCACCCACTCGGGACGTGAACCAATCTGTAGGGTCAAATCTCATGTACTGACTATATCAGTGGACTACTCATTGAGTAAATTATTCCGATAATTTCGAGAGTGTAATTCCGGATTTTTAGTGGAATAAACTCTAGATTAATAAATTAGAATTTTGACTAAAGAGTTTTAGTCAATTTTCTAAATTTATTGGAGCTCGAAATATTGGGTCCTTGGTCCCTGTACCGACTCCGTAATAATTAATAGTTAAAGTTTAAAATATAATTAATGTTGATTAATTATATAGCCTCACAATGCATAAATTAATTCTAGTTATTTATTTAAGTGTTAAATAAATAATGTTGAGAATTAATTTAAACTAAGATTTTGGTGGGAAATAGTTTTCCTCTATTATTCAATATGAGCGATTTTTTCATGTAAAAATAAAAGGGTTTTATTTTAATTTTAATTGTTTAAGTGTTAAATAATTAATCTCCTTCTTAATCAGAGCAGGAATTAGATTAAGTGAACAAATATTAAGTGTTAAATTAAGTGAACAAATATTAAGATTTAAATTAGATTTAAATCACACAAATTAATTCAACTAAGGATAATTATGAGATAATTATCTAAAAGAATTAATTTTAAATAATAGATATTATTTATCTGGAGGAGACTTTTTCTCAGCAAACATAATATTATCATGACAAAGCATATCATATTTTTATTTTGAACTAATCCGTACTGTAGTAAGGTTGTACTCACATTAATTGTTCAAAAACTTAGACTTTTAGTACTTCAGTGCTTAGTCACCTCGACGCTCTAACACCTAGGATCATAATATAAGGTTAAAACTAGTCCTTCGGAGAATCCCTTAATCTAAATCAACTCTCTAAAGTTTGACTCTAAGTAACGTTTGGCGATTAACGTTAAAACGTTTCATGATAAAAAGTTTTCAAACGATTACATGGTAACGTAAAGGTGTTCACCAAGAAGTCCCCAGATCGATTGGACAGGATACTATCGCCTCGCTTAAGATCCGACTTTCCTAGACAATAGAACTCCCCGAGGTTCCCAGGTAAATACACAGGAGAACAAAAAGTATACCTAGTTTAATAACCAACCTTTCTGAGCGCTAATCTTTTGAAAGGACGACTTGATTAACACTCTTGTATTACCATATAATTTATTTGCATCAAATAAAACTTAATTACAAATTTCATTTATTTAAATTAAATAATTTAGTCTAAACTGAAATTTCAGTTTAGACCCCATACTTTTAATAAAATTACAATTTAGTCCTTAAAGCAATAATTTTGACAAAAATGCCCTTTCATAAAATTGTCTCAAATTTTACAGGTCATTAATGTATATAAAAATAAGTATTTTTCTCCTCAGCATCATTTTAAAATTCAGATTTAAAGTTTACCAAAATTAAAAACGAATTTATTCATTGAATTTTAATTCTATTATATCTTTAATTACGTTTAAAATCTACGAAACATTTTTGAAGTAACTCCCTATGATTTTTATATATCGACAACTTTCTAGTTATAAACTTTTCTAAAAAATCAACTCATCACAACGTTCTTTCACAAGGACGAAATAAAACGTATAGCTTAAATCACGTTTTTAGTCAACTTAGAAACCGATTTGAAAAAAAAAAAAACCAGATTCAACGTTAAAGTAATACAAACATAGAAAAACTTTCAACTGCTCAAACTGTTCAAAAAAACCGTTCCGAGCATATATATCGTAGTTCCGAAAATTTAAAAATTAATTTATACATCAATAAATTTTAAAATTTAATACATAATATCAACACATATATATAGATTAACAGAAAATTTCTTCTTGATAGAAACATTTGTTTCATACATAAAAGGGAAAATACCATAAATGACCCCCGAGTTTTTGGGTAATTCCACAACCCCTCCTTCAGTTTACTATAATTCCTTAGTCACCCTTAAGTTTTTAAGTTCGGTTCAAATTTAACCCCTCCGTTGACTTGGCGTTGAAAAAATCATGAATATTTTTAATAATTCCACAACTACCCTTATTGCCATGTCATTTATCTTGTACTAGAATTACCAAGTCAGCTATCCAGTTTAAGAACAACCTAATCCCTAAATTATAAAAAAGCCAAACAAGAATAAAAGAAAAATAAACATTTTTTCAAAGGCTCGTAAGCAAACAAAAAAAAAAAGAAAAGAAGGTGATAAGAGATTTTGGGTTCGAGGTTGGCGAGCAGGGGGGGTCTGTGGGTGTCATGGGTTTGGGGGTCAGGGTTCGCCCGAACTGACCCGAAGAAGAAGAAGAAGAAGAACCCAACAACACAAGTCCAAGTCCCAAGCTTTTCTCTATGGGGTCTGGGCTTCTTCGCCGAAGTCCCATCTCAATCCCACTTCTCTTTCTTCTTCTTCTTCTTCTAGTGCTTCTCGCTATGGCGACCCAATCCGACGCCGTTTCTTCGCGGCGGGCCGATCAGATCCCGAGCTGCGGCGACATGGCGACGCAGAGCCACTGCGCGCAGAGCCCCGGCCACTGTTATTTTTCTGGGTGTTTATGCTTGGTTGCTGAGTAAAAATTAAATAGAAATTAAAGGACGAAGCTTTGGCTTTAGATCTATGTATATAATATAATGTTTGCTTAATTGTGTATCCAGTTAGCTACTTTACAAGATGGGACAGTAACAAAATTGATTCAATGGAATAAGAGCTAGCGATTTGATTATCGCCCCTCCTCGCGAAACCCCTCTGCGAAAGCCTCCGCCAACAGCCCCGCCGCCCCTCCTCGGCGAATAACCTCCGCCTGCAGCCCCGCCGCCCCTCCCCGCGAAACCCCTTCGCGAATAGCCTCCGCCAACAGCACCTCCGCCCCTCCCCGCGAACCTTGCTGCCCCTCTGCGAACAGCCCCGCAGCCTCTCTCCACGTAACCCTTTTTCTCGCGAACCCCGCCGCGAGCCTCGTCGCCCCTCCGCGAACAGTCCCGCCGCCCCTCCCCGCGAACATCCCCGCCGCCCCACCACGAACAACGCCGCCCCTCCACAAATCCCCCCGTGAGCCTCGCCGCCCCTCCAAGAACAGCCCCACCGTCCCTCCGCAAACCCCCCCGCAAGCCTCGCCGCCCTTCCGCCCCTTTAAACTGGGTTTTTATTTCATCAGTGAAATCCACATACACCAAACCCAAAAAACGAAAAAAAAATAAAATAAAATAAAATATAAGGGTATTAATAAATTTGGACCTGTTTGGATGCAAGAATAAGGGAGATTCTAATATATTTATTGCTCACTACACCAAAACGACGTAGTTTTATAAAAGGGTGTTTTCGACATTTTACACCTTTTTTTACATAAATATCGTCGTTAATCTAAAGTTGCTAAAACCTGCCATAGTATATTGTGAATCTGCACAACCTATACATCTGGATTTTTGTAGAAAAACCTACATATCATTTCAGTCTGAATAATAGTAGGCAAGAACTAGACATGTAAATAGAGATTCAATATTTTTTCTTAATTTTTATAGCCTTTTTGAATCATGAAATAATACGTCAAATATCTTACAGAACACACCAAAATTTCCAGCATCCGAAATTTTCATTTTTGCATGTAATCATGACTCTAAAAATTATAATCATGCTAGATTTCAACCATCAACCACCTAGATCTCTTATACACATATTAGGGCTACAAACTTTTTACCTGGGGTTGATTCTTCTTCAGCCCTTCGATTCTTCTATCGACGTCAACCGTCGAGTCCTCGCCTTTGAATGCTTCGGAGAGAAATTTATACCAAGTGAATAACGCATCAAAACTGACCTTCAAAACAACGTTTGAGAGGATAAAAACTTACATTAAAGGTTGAAATAGAGTCTCTAAATTACTACAATATGGGTGGCCTCCTTAGTGAATTTTTTCTTCAATTTTATCCTTTCTTTCTCTCTTTTTTTTTTCCCTTCCTTTTCCTCTCTTCTTCTTCTTCTTCTTCTTCTTCTTCTTCTTCTTTTTTCTTTTTATCTCAGCCCTTTTGACCCCTAATGGGCGTAGAGGATGGTTCATTAGGGAAGAAAATCAATTCCTAATATTGCCTCTTAATGCCTCTAATAAAAAATCGCCCAAGTTACCATTTTTAGTTTGATCCGTATTTGGTAAATCTTACAACGTATTTGGACTTAATCTTGGCTTTATTCATCCTTGAAAATGCTATTTGTAAAGTTATTTTTAGCATTGTGAACATATATAAAACTAAATGTAGTTTTGCAGCTTTTTTTTTTTTTTTTTTTGCAAAACTACGCATAGCTTTTGCGACAATTGAACATAGTTAGTTTGATGTAGTTTTTTCATTAAAAGACACCAAATTAAATAATAAATTTACATGATAAGAATTATAGTTCAATAAATAAATATTTAATTTATTTATCGAAGGGTCGTATAGAGTCGGGTTGTCATAAAAACAGTAAAATCCACAAACCACGAAAATATCTACGCCTTGAGCAAGTCAGTTCGTCGGAGATGACGAATATTCTTCGGTGGCGGGGGACGTTTGCTAGAGATGGTGAGTATTCGTCAGAGACGGTGGGTTTCAGACAAGCGGCATACGGCTCTTTTAGGACTAAGAATACATGAGTTTTTTGTTCTAATAAAAATAAATAATCAAAAAGGCTGATTAGTAATAAAGGGTTAAAAGGTAAAATACTAATACAATAAGTGGCATGGTATGAAATAAGCTCATTTTATAGCATGGGTTGCAAACATATGTTACGGCTAAATATTTAATGGGAGATTTTGAGGAATACCCCATTTTTGACACAGTGATAATCTATACCCCATGTGTATTGCACTTTTAATTTATACCCCAAAATTTACACTACAAACATAGAGTGGAAATGAAAGGAGCACACCACATGGGGTATAGATTATTAAGTGGCGTCAAAAATGACTTTATTTTGAAATTCTCCCATCTTTAATTTCATAAAATTATGACTAATTTCAAAAAGATTAGTAAAAAATTTGGATAAATTTTTAAAATTCCTAAAAAAAATGACATGACATCCAATATTTTCCTTAAAAAAAGTGGCATAGGTCAAATTCTCCTAATGAAAGCTTGGGAATACAGCCTAGCCCTTTTAAATTTTAATAATGCAAAAAGTAAAAATATTTGGTGGGTCCACGAATTTCTTCTGTTTGTAGCAAACATTAATCGGTTGCAATAACAAAAATCCGTAGCTTACTTCATCAAGAGGTACATGGGCCTACGTGGGCAGCAAATCTAGGCTAGTACTTTTGATTCCCTGTCTACAAAATCTAAACTAATCTTTTTTAGGCTTAGAGGGGTGTCTATAAAAGAAAATAAATAATTAACTAATTAATTAAGTTTCGCAATAAACCCGCATTTTGCGGTGTAAATAACTATTGTGCACTGATTGACTAGTACGTGGGTTTTTTTTTAAGGAATGTCTTATTTTAAAAATTGTTAATATTTTATATATATTTTATATTGTATTATTAATTTATACTTGCACTATTAATGATCTTGTTTGCAATATCTCCTTTTGGTTTTCATTAAGGGACACTTATAATGATCTTGTTTTATAATATCTCTTTTTGATTTTCATTAAAAATAAAAAAGGTCGATCTCATGTCACATTTTACATCTAAGTTTATAACAAATGCCACAATTGCATGTCATAGAATTTTTTTTTATCATCAAATTACCATGTTGCCCCATTTTCTCTTCTTGTCTTTTTAATTTGTAAAAAAAAAATTGCGACACTTCGGTCAATTCAATATTAAAAGATGACATTGACTGTAACTTTTCTTTTATAGTAGTATTTTTCAAAACAAGTGATACAGAAGTTGCATTTTTCAAAATTTCCCTTAAAAATGATTGACTTGTACCAAGGACTCCAACATTTGGCCCATCTAGTCAAATAAAACAGTCTTTACATAGGATGAAAAAAGTTACACCAAAATTTTGCCTATTGTATTAAGGAGATTTTGAGGAAAGTCTTTTTTAATTTTGTTTATTTGCATATTAATAATCTAAGCTCTTTTTATACGGTGTTTCTTTAGTGGGTTTATTTTTATGGTGGAGAATAATTCTAGATCGTCAAATTTATATTTTTAAGATGTAGTTCCCATTAAAAAGATAAATTCGACGACCCAAAATTATTCCTCATCACAAAAAAAAAAAAAAAAATTCCACATGAAAATCCTCGCTTATTATACTGAACTTTTAATTAACTTATAGTAGAAATCAAGTTACTTTTCAATTTCCCTTTTGGGCCTTAGTTTAATAGAATTTACTTTCCAGGAAAATAAAATATAGTAAAAATAAGTAAGCACATCATTTCATTGTAAATTATTAAATGGTACTTAGAAATTAGAATAACTTTTTTCAATTCCTCATTTTATTATGGACGTAACCCCGTTTAGTATAATCACTTAAATATAGTCATTGAAATGATTTTTAACTTTCTCAGTAAAAAAACAATTGCTTAAATCTTAATTATTTTAATCACTTTAAAATTAAAAAAAGGTCATCAATCACTTAAATTATTAAATTATCATATATAAATGATGGTACCAAATTGATAATAAATTTTTTAGTTCATATTTTTTAAAATTTCATTGATATTTTATCTATTATTAGATTGAAAGATTCTTCAACAGAGTATGTTGATGTTTTAGTGATCATTCATTACTGTTGTACCACAGTTTTTCTATTATGTTATAAAAAGAGAAAATAATTGAAAAGAAAACCATATAATTTAATATTTTATCTTATAATCTGGAAATATACGGAAAGAGAAAAAGGAAATAAAAATTTTCTTCGTACATATATTATGATAGCAGATAGGCAGGCACACGAGGGCATATATTCCGTATCCCGATAACGCGTTTCATGCTCTGCTTTTTTATTACTTTAGTTTTAATAGTTTAATTCAAACTAGTTGTTTCCTATAAAATATTTTCCTTTCACTAACCACTACGCTATGCTAAATGACTTAAATAATCAATTAATAATAGGCAATCATGACCCACGGATTTCGTGTACCTTTTATAATTTGAACAAATCCAATATAGTTTTCAATATTCTTTCTAAAAGGTACTAGTAATGGAACATTCCCTTTGTATTTCATGATCATAAAAGTTGATCTTTGTGACCCTATTCTAATATATGATTGTTATTATTAGCGTCATAAATGCATCAAAATCATAGGGTTATCTTCCTTGGATATTGGTTGATGCTTGTGTAAATTAATTGATCATAGCTCCAAGGATATCTATGCTAATAGGGCATTTCTATCCTCTCTCTCTCTCTCTAACACAAACATATGGTATGGATACATATTTCGCTAGAATACAATGACAATACCAACATATGGACAAAGGAAATTCTTGCATGACAGAGCATGTTTTCATTTGAAGTTAATTGAAAAAGGAAAAAGTGATATATATTCGTCACAATATGGAGGTCTCCAAACCCACGGATTTCTCATTATGACCAAAATTAAGAGCAATGGTAGGTTTAATCGTACTCAACTCTAACTCTTTGATACAGATAAGTGAATGATACTTGTTGATACAGAATTTCGTATCAATTAATACGTGCAAAAGACGTGAAGAATAATAACAACAATGATAAAAGAATAAATTAATAAAGAATAATTGGTAAAGTAATTCGATTATATTTCTTAAAGGTGATGTTTAGAGTTCAAATCCCCTTATTCTCGTAATCATTTGGCTATATATAGCCTTATAGAATTGCGTACAAAAATATATTCATTGAAATCACGCGTTTCTATTTCCGGCATCTTCGACTAACTGGCAAAATCACAAGTGAGAACCGTGTCCATCGTTGGGTCGGGCGGTTGGAAACTGCCCATGGAGGAGCCGGCAACTGGCAACCACCCATGATGGTGCCGGGCGGCTGCCAGTCTCCCATTATGGTGCCGGGCGGCTGGTTCCCGCCCACGGTGACGCTAGGCGGCTGCCGGCCGACCTCGAACGCCAGCCGTCCCTAGACGTCCCGCGCCGTTGTTTGTCATCCGCACCGCCAACTCGAACCTTCTCTGTCATCGAACTTGGGCTTTTCGTGTGGCCAGCTTCTCGTCAACCTCTGAACTCGGAATCTTTTGGTCCTTGGGACTCGGACAAATTTGGGCCTAACAAGACTTATAAGTGAGACTCACCCGTTATTAAAGAGTAAAACGAGTTGAGTTGTAAATCGTGATTTTTATTATTATTATTTTTTTATATACTCTCAAACTAAATTCTTTTACGTATTGACAGATATAGTATTGTGGTCATTTGTGAAGATAACTTCTTAAGCTACGTATTTAGTTCTTTTAAATCGTCCTCTATTGCCAAAAAAAAAAAAAAAAAGTCTTCCGATTATAATGATTGATCCTACGTAAAACTTAAAAAACTTGAAATCTTTCACAGATATTCCTATTTATATCTTAAAAAAATGACGCAATAATAAGAATAAAACATATATTTACAATATTGAGAAAATTGTACAACATATTGATAATGTCCATATTCTATATTTAATCTAAGAAAATAAAAGCAATTTCCGTAAAGTTTAAGTCAGGGTTTCGTGGTATAAATTTGAATATATATATATATATATATATATATATATATATTCAAAGAGAAATTATAGTGAATACCAAATTTTTAACACCTAATTTAAATTATTATCCAATTTTTAGAAAAATATAACCAACTACCTAAGTGATTCAATTACATTAACTTAGTTACCAAAAGCATGTGCAAGTAATTCACGAATTGACTAGGAACTCAATTACTTCAAAAGTTTGTGTATTTATTATTATTATTATTATTATGTAAATTCTGGGTATTTTCCTACTTTACCCATATTTAAATTATTTTCTAAATCTAAAATCAATATTTGGATCTCTCTTTTAAAAATAATTTAAATACTCTTATTACAGTTAAAAAAATATTTTTTTAAATTATTAATTAAAATTTTCTTTCTCGTAAATCTAGATTTGCAATCAAGTCGTCGTGCAACCAAACAACAACTATAATATCAATTTAAACTTAGAATCTAAATAAAAAAATTTGACTTATTAAATTCATATCAAAATTATCTAAAGTTTTTAAGTGTTGTTTGGAAGAAAATTTAAATAAATTTTTTTAGCTCAAGTCATTTCTTATAGTTAAAATTCGTGTGTGGTTTACTCTTTTCAACAAAATTTAAATTCACATTAAGTACTCTTGCAGAAGTTCAAAAAATAAAAATAAAAATAAAAATACTTTTCAAATTCTCCGTTCGCGCCAATTTCTGGCAAAGCAGTTAATCGTACTCAGCTTAATTTGTTTGTCACTAGAGAATCTTAGGTGATCAGATCTAGGAAGAAAAGATCAATCCCGAAATTCGTTCTGGAATTCTCTTTCGGATCTTACTAAATCTGAATGAATACTCTGTATTTCTCAAGTGGGCAAAAAGTTATAATTCATTACAAGTGAGCTCTGTTTATAGAGTCTCAATTACATTGGGATCTAGATTTTTCTTAGGGTCTAGTTTTCCCGCTCTTTTCTCGTCACACCTTGGACGTGATTCTTTGGGATCGACTGACGTGGATGATGTTTTTCCATCATCCTTGCGTGTCGAGCACACGCCGCTTGGCTTCCACGTGCGGAATGGTTATCTTCGATTCCACATGCGTGAGTCGCACTGACGTATGTTTGTCTATTCACGCTTTTCCCTTTCTTTAGGGCTAAACAACAACGTTTCCTTTAACAAGTGAAACGATGGCGTTTTACCTTTAGGAAGTGAAACGGTGGCATTTCATGGTTGGAAACGCCTTACCCATGCATAAGCCCCCCTTTTTCTTGAGAAGTCACTAAGAAGAAAATCTTTGACGTTCGGAGTGACTTTTTGAGAAGAAGTAAAGAGTCTTTACTCCATCTTTTGACCGATTCGCTTACCCAATTTGCTCGAAGCTTTCGATTCTTCTGTCTCCTTTTGAGCTATGGCTTCTAGAAAATGGCCGGCCTCTGGTAAGTCCAAAGATCTTTTTTTTTTTTTTTTTGCTTTTGCCTTTTATCTCACTTTGTTGTCCCGTTTCGAGCGTGATACTATGTCAATGAACTCCCTCGAGCTTAATATCTCGAATTCCTCCACTCACAATTTGAAGCTTCATCCAATCCTACACTTTGATTAATTGTTCCGAAGGGAAGAGTTTTTTCCAAATAGACTGATCTTTCCTATCGATGCTCTTAAGTTCTACCCTCTTCCGTTTCCGCAAGTCTTGCTCGACCTTTTCGACTTCGTCTGTCTTGCCCTATGCCAGATTTCTCCCTAGACCTACATCATCTTGGTAGCAATTTTCTGTTCTCAAGAAAGAACGCACCATGGTCTCCCTAGGTTGACTATTGTTGACTTTCTCGGTTCTTATTTTTTTCCCCTAGTCTTAGAATCTTTCCTGTTATTTTATCGGATTGTCCCTCGAGGCGATTCGGATTTCACTCAGCTTCAATCCTGGAGGGCAAGAGTTCTGCTAAATTGGACTCATCGCCTGATTCAGATTCCGGATTGTGCGTGGTCCGTCAATCATCTGCGGTGTCCGTTGTCACGAGCCCAGCTTGCCCTCCCCGGGTGATATATTACGGCTAGGAGGCCTCCACCTCTCTGCAATGCTCGGAAGTCTTTTCTTCACGGAATTGTCCGGCAGTAGTTATTCCTAGCATTTACCATTGCCTCGGATGCGATTCGTCGACTCCTATATCAAGGTGCTTCGTTTCAAGAGTTCAGGCAACAGTGGATCGAGAGGGATGTTGTAACGACCCGACTTTCTAAGCCGTTATTTTTCTTAACTTTCTTAAAATACTCTCATGAAAAACCCTTAATTTTTTTTATAATAAAACTTCAAATTATTTAAACCAATATAATAACTAATAAACTCTTAAATCCAAAACATTTGCCACACATAGACCTTGACAATCAAACTTTAACAGTAAATCTTAAACAACTTAAAATATAAAAAAATCTTTATTTGAATGCGGAATAAAATACGTGGTTTCTCATTCCTCATGCCTCGCTACTCCCATGCATCGTCGCCGCACGACCCATAACTTATCATGCCATAGGTTTCTTACCTACAGTAAGAACAAAATATTTTCGTGAGCTAAAAGCCTAGTGAGTTACAACTCTTTTCTCTCAAAAATAAGTTATGCAATGCATGACCATTTGGGCTTAACTATTCTTTCTTTCATTCTAACTTTCTAATTCTAATTCTCTTTCTTATTCTCATTCTCTTTCTTTCTATGGGATCCCCCTGTGTGTACGTACCAAGCGCGCTTGACCAATAGACGACGAGGGGTAAACATGTTCTCGGCGAACAAAAGTCCATTCTTTCTTTCTTTCTCACTCCCATCATTTCCTCTTGGTGGCTCGGCATTTATGAGTGCTAGTAACCGTACCTATATTGTCCTTAGGTCGACTCAAGGTAACGGCATCATATAAACCTCACATAGGAGGGTGGTACGACACGTCTTATTTACTTAAGTCTCACTTGTTTCCTTAGGTGATATGCAAATATAACAAGCAATAAATAAATAAATATATGCATAGAGACCATCATCATAATATACTTTATTCTTTCTTCTCTTTTCTTCTTTTCTTTCTAAAAACTTTATCAAATATCATACAAATAGATTGGAGATAAAATATAAATATTTCTATCTTTTATAAGAACTCAACATGATAAATCGTAAACATCAATCAAATATCACATGCATGTAACTCATGGAATAACATAACTTAATATTTTCTTTGTAAACTAATCCGTACTGTAGCGAGGTTGTACTCACCTTGTTTCTTAAAACGCCTAAAAATTCTTAGACTTTAGGTTTGATCTCAACTTCTCTCGAAACCTAACATACTTAATCTAACTTAAACTTGACATTCTCGAATCTGTTACAAAATGAAAATTTATAGTTTCAGCATGTAACATTTACAAAATTATAGTTTGACCCCAAAATATAAATTTTCGACAAAAATGCCCGTCAACGGATTTAATCCAAAATTTCCAAATTTGATATACATGTAAAACCAAGTGATTTTTGCTTCTATACTATGTCAAAAATAAATTTCTAACTTGTTCAAAAACGATGATAAAAATGAAGGGCCAGAGTAGTAATTTTAAGATATCTAAAAATAAATTCTGTTTCTGGAAAAGTTTTCTGAAATGACTCATATTCATTTTTTAAAATCTACAACTTTTCTATTTGACTTTTTACAAAAAACGTACGTATCATATAGTTTCTTTAGAAACTTAAATTCGATTTAGAACTTAAACTACTTATTTTACTATGTTAGCGTCAGAATTTGAAGAAATGAAAAACTGGAACATTGTTCAAAATTAAATTTCCAATATTTTCTCTTTTATAGTTAAAATCTAATTCGATTTTAAAGTATTAGAAACGGCTAAAAACTAAGATCTGCCTAGAATGGTTCAGAAACTGTTCAGGCAGTCATTAGTTCTGGATTTTTAATAAATAATCCACTTATCCAAAACTTACTAAAATTAATACACATAATCAAAACTCACAGATGGAGAAGTAATAAATTTTTTGAATAAAAATAAAATCGTATGTCTCATAAAATAATTCGAGAAATTAACACAAATTTTTAAGACTTGAAAAACTCTTGTCGTGTGCATAGAACGATCGTTCTACGCCGATCCTAGATCACAATTCATAAAAATAAAAAAAACCTAAACCTTAAATAATTTTAATAAAATAGATCTCAAGAGTTCTAGGTTATAGATTTACCCTCAAAGCCTTTGTTTGTCTGTAAGTTGTCTCCGCGAGGCGAGATTTTCTATGTGAACGACACGAATTAATTTAGATTCGAAACTTATCAATCTAAATCACAAAATAGGATTCTATTTACCTTAAAATCGTAAAGAATTGACTCTTGAAGGCCTTGGGGTGGCTTCTAGGTTTCTAGGTCTCAAGAACTAGTCTCTATGTATTTGGAGGCTCTTAGGGTTGCAAAATTCGCACAAAGAGGCTTTAAATAGACCTAACTTACAAAACTATGTTGTATGTTGTTTTATCGTATGCCCTCAAAATTGTGTCGTTTTCGCGGAATGGTTCGCGCACTAAATTTTAAACAGTCATAGTTTTTTCTATACTTATCCGATATACATATATGATATACCGTAAGAAAGCTTATTCAAAGATCTTTAATTTGATATGTAATATTCTATATAAAACTTTAATATAGTGTAAGAATAATTTCAAAATATATCTATAGTCTAAATCTCACAATAACGTCTCTTTCACTTTTTCAATTAGATTTAACACTTAAATATCCACTTCTTAAAACACATTCTATTTTCATAAAAATCGTAACCTAAAGGTGATTACTCTTATTTAATGCCATGTGACATCAAATAGAATTACATATAATTTTGCCATTTTTTGAACTGTGTGATGTTTCATAAATCCACACGTAATTTATTATTTTTGTAAAACTACGTGTAGTTTTAACAACTATCATACACATCAATTTCGTTGTATTTTCTCAATCAAAAAACATTAAAATTATTGTAGTTTTTCTTATAACAACAACACTCATTCATCAAATAAATTTTATTAATATCCATCTTAATTCTACTTGATACAAAATATCGAGTAAAACATCATAAAAATTGTTGGTATAAAATTTACGCCAACGCCGTGGTCCGTATCTCTAGCTTGGGATACGGCAATGAACAGGAGGATTATGGTGGGGAATAGTAAAACACCGGGAGAATTTCGAGTGGTTCGACCCTCCTCAGGAGTAACAGCCTACGTCCACTATTTATGGAATTTCTCGTAAATATTTTACAGAGTTTTTGCCCAAATTTTCTCCAACTCCTTTTCCCTTCTTCTCCTCTTCCTTTTATAAGAGCGTCGGAGGAGATAGGGGAATGTCTCATTAATGAGGCCTGACAAACCATCCCTTAATTTCCGGGATTAGGTGACCTAAACACATAGTCGACCATACCCTCCCTGAATTACGGGAGTGGGTTACCAACTAATTATCGACGTACATTAGGAACGGGACGTCTACAGTACCTGTCAGACATCCCTACAATCGGGGTTAATCAATTACTACAGGGAAAGACCTAGCCTAAATATCACGCGGACTCCATCTTCGATCGGGGACCTCTAGCTTCGTGGGGAACCCTCCGTCTCGACTGGCCCTTTCCCTTTTCAGCGGATATCATCGCATATCTAGTTCATCCTCGGGCTCCTGTGGTTTCTGGCTTAATTGTCCTTCTCCGAGGATCTCATTACAAGACGGGCTCCACCTTCGGTGCTCATCCACATGAAAAATAGAAAAGAGCGTGTTTATGGTTTGCTTGAATTCCAAAACTTGCTTGAGTTTCTTCCGACAGAAATAGTAGGTCTGTCATCTATAAAGGCTTAAGTCACCTTACGGTCTTCATTGTCCCTTTGCCTACATGTTACCATTTATGCCAACATTATTTAGTTGTAAGTATTCAACAAAAATGAACCATTAAGTTTTAAAAACTTACTTGGGTTGTGTCAGTTGACCTTGTGCTGGGTAGCAAGGTAGGCTGGCAGGAAAACCGCTCTGATATCATCAGTAACGGCCCGACTTTTCGAGCTGTTACTTTCCTTAACTTTCTTAAAATACTCTCAAGAAAAACCCTTAATTTTTTTTTAACATAAAACTTCAAATTATTTAAACCAATATAATAACTAATAAACTCTTAAATCCAAAACATTTGTCACACGTTGACCTTGACAATTAAACTTTAACAATAAATCTTAAACAACTTAAAATAAAAAGAAATCTTTATTTGAATACGGAATAATATACGTGGTTTCTACTTCCTCATGCCTCAATACTCCCACGCACTGTCGCCGCACGACCAATGACTTATCATACCACAAGTTTTTTACCTGCAGTACGAACGAAAATATTTTGGTGAGCTAAAAGCCCAGTGAGTTACAACTAATAAGTTATGCAATGCATGACCATTTAGGCTCAATTATTCTTTTATTCATTCTACCTTTCTAATTCTAATTCTCATTCTCTTTCTTATTCTCATTCTTTTTCTTTCTATGGGATCCCCTTGTGTGTACGTACCAAGTGCGCTTGACCAATAGACGACGAGGGGTGCACATGTCGTCGGCGACAAAAGGTTCATTCTTTCTTTCTTTCTCACTCCCGTCGTTTCCTCTTGGTGGCTCGGAGTTTATAAGTGCTAGTAACCGTACCTATATTGCCCTTAGGTCGACTCAAGGTAAAGGCATCATATAAACCTCACATAGGAGGGTGGTACGACACGCCTTATTAACTTAAGTCTCACTTGTGTTACTTAGGTGATATGCAAATGTGACAAGCAATAAATAAATAAACATATGCATAGAGACCTTCATCATAATATGCTTTATTCTTTCTTCTCTTTTCTTTTTTTCTTTCTAAAAACTTTCTCAAATATCATACAAATAGATTTAAGATAAAATATAAATATTTTTATGCAATAACATTACTCAACTATCATAAAAACTCAACACGATGAATCGTAAACATCAATCAAATATCACAAACATGTAACTCATGGAATAATATAACTTAATATTTTCTTTGCAAACGAATCCGTACTGTAGTGAGGTTGAACTCACATTGTTTTTTGAAACACCTAAAAATTCTTAGACTTTAGGTTCGATCTCAACGTCTCTCAAAACCTAAAAAAAAATAAAGTCTATCTTTAAAACTCTTAACTTACGTAACATACTTAATCTAACTTGGACTTGATATTCTCGAATCTGATAGAATATGAATTTGCAGTTTCAGCATGCAACATTTACCAAATTACAGTTTGACTCCAAAATTTAATTTTATTTTTAGACAAAAATGACTGTCAACGGATTTAATCCAAAATTTTCATATTTGATATACATGTAAAACCAAGTAATTTTTGCTTCTATACTATGTCGAAAATAAATTTCTAACTTGTTCAAAAACGTTGATAAAAATTAAGGGCCATAGTAGTAATTTTAAGATATCTCAAACTAGGTTCTATTTCTGGAAACGTTTTCTGAAACGACTAATATTTATTTTTTAAATCTACAACTTTTCTCTTTTGACTTTTTTACAGAAACACTTTCATCATATATTTGCTTTAGAAACTTAAACTCGGTTTAGAACTTAAACCACTTATTTTGCTATGTTAATGTCAGAATTAAAAGAAAATTAAAACTATAACGTTGTTCAAAATTTAATTTTCAATCTTTCTCTTTTATAGCTACAATCTAGTTCGGCCTTTAAAGTATTCGAAATAGTCAAAAACTCAGATCTGCCCAGAACGGTTAAGAAACTATTCATACAGCCCTTAGTTCTGAATTTTTAATAAATAATCCATTTATCCAAAAATTATAAAAATTAATACACATAATCAACACTCATAGATGGAGAAGAAAAAAAATTTTTCAAATAAAAATAAAATCATTTGTCTGATAAAATAATTCGAGAAATTCACATAACTTTTTAAGACTTGAAAAACTCTTGTTATGTGCGTAGAACGATCGTTCTACGCCGATCCAAGATCACAACTCACAAAAATCAAAAAGCTAAACCCTCATTAATCTTAATAAAATAGATCTCAAGAGTCTAAGTTAGAGATTTACCCTCGGAGTCATTGTTTGTCTCAAAATTCTCTTCCCGAAGTGCGATTTCCTACGCAAACGACACGCATCAATTTAGATTCGAAACTTATTGTAAGGGCCTGAACCTGGACTACTTTTGCAAGTATTTACTTTTTATATTTCTCGAGTCAAATGTGTTGACATTATTATCGTGGTTAATGTAATTTAGAGAGAAGTTGGTCAGTTTCGTTAAATCTGGCCAACTCTTGGCTATATTAAACTAGAAGTGCAATGGTATTATTGTGCGTTTTTGAATTTTTGGGCACTTTAGGAATCAATTTTCATCTTGAAATTGATATTAAAATTCATAATTTCTCAATTTGGACTTAAGGATGTATTTTCATGATTTTATAAAAAAAAAAAAAACACTTTGGTATAAATATTATTTTTTGTCCACTAGGGTTTGTTTTCCCTTTTCTTTTCCCACCTCACAGCCGCACCCCCCATTCCCTCTCTCTTTCCCTTTTCTTTTTTTTTCTCTTCTTCTCTTCACTCTCTCTCTCCCCACCGCGATCTCTCTCTCCTCAGCTCCGGCCGGCGGCCTTCCAGTGTGCTCGCCGGCCGAGCTCCGCCTCTGCTCCGGCGTCCAAGCCGACGCCGCACGAGACCCCGCCGCCGAGCCCAGCTCCTCCACGCGACTCCCATCGCGTCCCCTCGTGCCGGCGCAACTCCTCCGCGCGAACCCGATCCCGCAGTACCTCCGTGTGCGCAGCGCACCCTCTTCGCGCTCCCCTCCTCGCTGCGACGCCCAGCCGTCGTGCAGCCCGGCTGGCGCAGCCCCGCGAGCGCCGACCCAGCCCCTGTCCGCGCCCAGCTTCCCCCGCGCAGTGCCGGAGCTCCGCCCGAACGCCGCGCCACCTAGCGCCTCCGCGCGTCTTCTCCGTGCGCCATGTGACTCCGGCGAACTAGCACTCCCTCCGCGCGACCCCGGCGACGCTTCGCCTCCGTGCAGCCGCGCAACCCCCGCGAGCTCTGCTCGCCCTCGCGGAGCCCCGGGTCTGCTCGCCGCGTCGCGGCGTCCTCCGGGCAGTAGCTGAGCCCTCCCTCGCGCAGCCCCCCCTTCCTGGACTCCTCGTCTTCGCGCAGCCCAACCCCGACGTGACCGAGTCGAGGCTCTCTCGCCATAGCCGCGCCCTTTTGTCTTCGGTGAGCCTCGAAAACCCGCGAATAAATTTAATTGGGCGGTGTGCTTCTCATTGGCTCGTATTTGCTGAGTTTTTGTCTGGGCAATTTTCCGTTCATTGGTGATTGTGTTGCTTGGAAAGGTTTATTGATAATTTATTGTTGTAGATTCTAATTGTTTTCGCGGGTTCGTGATTACGAGAATTTTGTGATTTTGTTGTACGGATATAAGAGCGTTTTCGATTCGTGGCTTAAGAATATTTTGATTGTTGTACTAGTTTGAACTTATGTGTCTTTTGGATTTAGTGTATTAATCTATTTCGTGGCCCCGTTGGACTTAGTGTTTTCAGATGTTTTGGCATTGTAAGGTTTTGTAAATTTGTGCCAATTTAGGAATCTAAAATCCTTCAAGTACACTATCGTTTAAAAGTATAACCCGAGAATTTAACAAATTGATGAGAGTTATCTTTTCGGGTGGTGATTTTGTAAAATTTAGAAGACGCTTTTATTTATGTGTGAGTTAGCGCTAAGTTTGGAACTTTCAAACTAAGAAACTTTTCAAATGAATTTTTTGAAGCAAGATTTTGTTTCCTTGAGGATCCGGTTTTTCGCAAACCTTCTAATCTAATTTTATTGGATTTGTATTTTTGTAAACTTGTCCGCTTAAGCCTAAAACGAGTATCGGGTCGCGAGACCGAGCGCTTCGCACCATACTTTTGTTTAAGTTTGAAGCTTGATTCGATTTCTTTTTTTTTTTTCTATCTCTCAAATCGTGCAGGAACGCTTACGAAGCCAGTTTGGATGCACGACTCCTCACCTTTGTATACTAAAGGTATAACCGAGCGGCCGAAATCGAGTTTTAGTCGTAAAATGAAACGGCATTAGAGTTGTAACTTAAGTTTTGAAATTGTTGAAATCATTGAGAAGAGTGTTATGTGATAAGCCTTTGAGGCTCGAGAAGTACTGTTATTAAGATGTTCTGAAATATTTTTGGTGTTATGTTGAATTATTCTGGTTGTTATCGTGATGGACTGTGACCGAAATTAGTTCGGTGCTGGGTTGAAATTAGGTGAAGGCTTCGGCCGGGATATCCGAAAAACAGGGAAAACTCTGCCGGATTTCCGGCTCGAAATTTAGTCACTTATTATGGCTAAGTCAAGGACCGCTTAGGTCCAAGAAATTCTTTCTCACCTAATCTAGTCATTGATGTAACCATTAGTCGAGATTGACGGTAAACCTTAAAAGCGACGACACTTGGGATGGGAGTGCTCTTAAGGGATTTCCCGTCAGACCGTTTGTCGTCTCGCTGTTTAAAATCCATTCCTAATGTCGAGTTGAGCTTAAAGTTTCCTTCCTCTCTTATAATTGGTAAACCTCGGCGTTAATCCTCAAATTCTCACATTGGACAGAGGTGTCACACGTCGAGCTCCGAGAAGGGACACTGCTTAGGAAGGATCTCGAAGACCGAGGCAGGAAGCTTGGGACCTCAAGTAAGTGGATCCCCTCTGTAACACGAGTAGACTTGACCATGGTCGAGCGACCATTTATGTTGTGAAATTGTGCTAGCTTGTGGTGTTACATTTAGGTGTTCGTTTAATTTAGTTGCATTAACACATGTTTAGGGTGCGTGAGTATGGGATCACGTACTTTTATTTTGTGTCTAACCGATGAGTATGGGATTATGAGTTTAAGTGTCTAATATGTGCATGTGTGTGTCTCAGTCTGTCTGTGGGTATGGGACCATGGACATAAAACTATTCGAGTATCGTTGTTGAGATTGTTTTGCAGGTTGAATGAATTTCAAAATGATTCAAAGAACGGGAAGCGTCTTAATTCTCGATAGGCCCGACGGGGCATTTGTGAGATTTATTCCGAGACGGCCCGACGGGGCCATTGGCCGCAAAAGGTCTCGGAACGGCCCGAGGGGCTCAGAGGAGGTTGGCGGATAGCCTTCCTCACGTTATGTTGTTTAACGATCTGGATCGGCCCGACGGGGCAAGTTAAGGCTAATAATTCTGAAACGACCCGACGGGGTCATTGGTCGCGAAAGGTTTCGGAAAGGGCAAAGAGGCCCGGAGGGAGACGATGTTCCCATGAGAATATAAATTGAACGGGACGGGCCAAGGGGCCCACTATTGTTTCAAATCCCGAAAAGGCCCGACGGGGCGATTGTGAAATCAATTCCGAAACGGCTCGACGGGGCCATTGGTCGAAAAAGGTTTCGGAATGGCCGACGGGCCCAATGAATGTTAAGTAAGGATCCTTTACAATAATAATTCGTGAGCACACGTATACTTGATAAAGTAAGTCGTAACGTAAAGTCTTAAAGTGAAATCAGAGGTGGGTTGAAATCTACGACTCGGGTTGCAACCGTTGGGCTGGTAACTTGATTCTTTTATAGGGACTCTCTATTGTGATATTTATGATTTATTGAATTTGTGATGAATGTTATTACTTATGTCCCTAATCCACTTATTGGGCAATTAGCTCACTAGTGTGCTCGTGTTGCAGGTAAGTTAAAGGGAAAGATCGAAGGCTAGGCGGCAATGAAGGAAGGCGGCGGGTGCATACGGGTTCGACCTTGTGGGCGTCGTGTGGACCGTCGGCTATCCGATGGCAAAAGTTTTTGAAGTCCTAAACTCATTTTGACAAATCCTCATACGAAACATAATTTTGATGATTATGGGGTCACGGTTGGGAACCCGTGCTTAGGAGTTAAAATGTATTTATTATTATTATTGTGTAAAAAGTTCAAATTTAACCGTATTTTTGGGATATTGAATACTTATATCGTTATAGATTATTGTGATTTATAATCTTTTATGATATTTTCGTAATACTATATTCTGGGTCGTTACAAAGTTAGTATCAGAGCCACGGTTTAGCCGGTCCTGTAGACAACCCCGTATGCACAAGCGTGATTCCTCATTGTCGCTACTGTAAGTGCCTTTCCTTTAACTTCACGAGTATTACCACATTGCCTTAGGTTGAAATACTTGCAGATTAATGCTCTACGATGTCAGAACGAGGAGGTAGAGCGGAGACTTAGAACTCCAGCCAGGAACAGAGGGAGCATGTGTCTAAGTAATATAGGCGTTTCATGCGTCAGATAGTGGAGATGCAGCGATGTGTTTCGAGCGCCTGTACGTTCAAGTGATGGGTGCATATGTGGACGACTTCCGAGCCAGCAGCAGTACGCCGACGATGGAGGACACTTTAGAGGATGATGATCCCAGCAAGGATGGTTGTTAGATAGTATAGGTGGAGACACTAACCACAATTTCGTTGCCCAATGGTAGTCGTACGAGTATCAGTTTAACGTAGCTTAACAGCGTACCTAACCGAATAAGAAGTGACGTACGTGGTAATTTATAATTAGCGTTTATTTATTTTTTCGACTAATTGAGGTAGAAGCTAAATCTGACTAGTTATGTGTTGTGTCATCCTCTCTGAAGGATCTTTATGTCTGTGATGATGCTTGTGTTATTCTCGTCATAATGCAACTATGTATGGCATATTAGTAATTGTTTATGCTATGTGATGTTAAGTTGTCTTCTCCCCGATTTTATGACGATTGCTTCAAATTGCATTCTTTTGTCTAGTTATGTAGTGAATTTAACCTTAGTTCGTTGACTCAGGTCATTTGTTATTCTACTTTCTCGTTGACTATGACGAGGCCAAACTTGTCAAGGACAATGGCCGAACTTCGCGAGGCAATGGAACGCCAAATCGAGATTCAGCGACAGCAAACGGAGGTGTTAAATCGCCTGATGGAGCACATGGGACGTGGGGCCTTACCTCTCCCTCCCCCGCCTCCGGTTGAGGCCCAAGGGCAAGTAGAGGGCGAAGAACCGCCCGAACATCCAGATCCGGCTCTAGGAGCCGATGTAGTTCACCCGGGGACAGCGGAGATTCTCGCGGGAGGCCCTCCAGTACAAGGCAGGGTAGCGGCGTACCCTAACCCTGCAGTGGACGCCCCTTACCCCGCGGGGCATCCTATTCCGGGCATACCACTACATCCCCCGATGATGCAAGCTCATTCTCCAGCGATTCGACCTCCGGCGCCTGGTTTAGCGCCACTCGCCTATGCCCAAGGAGTACCAGTACCACATGTGACTTTAGAAGCGGTCTACGAGAGGTTTCGTAGGGCCCAACCTCCATCGTTCGATGGTGCTCCGGATCCCCTCGCGGCTGAAGAATGGATAAGTCGCGTAGAACTTATCTTTGATATGATGCAAATCTCAGACCATGAGAAGGTCTCGTGTGCCGTCTTTATGCTCAATAAAGATGCGCGTTATTGGTGGAGTGTGGTGAAGCAAACTCGGGATGTTAGTACCATGACGTGGGCCGAATTTCAGCGAGTCTTCCACGAGAAGTACTTCAGTGAGGCCGTTCAAAATAGCAAGATGAACGAGTTCATCAATTTGCGTCAAGGAAAGCTAAGTGTCGCAAATTATGTCTTGAAGTTCGACCAGTTGGCCAAGTTTGCGCCGGACATTGTGGCCACCGACGCTAGTCGGAAGAATAAGTTTATGCGAGGCCTAAATTCTGACATTGCTCGTTTTGTCGACACGGGCAGAGAAGGACCCACCAGCTACGCAGACGCCGTTCAGCGTGCTCTACGCTCGGAGTCTTGGGGGACTATGCAGGAAGAGAAGCCCGAGCCCCACTCGTCACAGGCAGACGGAGCACATAACAGACCACATTTTGGCTGGTCACATAGCGGTAACTTTCCTTCACGTCCCTACAACGACAGAAACCGATCGAATTATAACTCACCCAACCTATCGGGCAGGAAAAACTCTGGGAACAAGCGCAAGTCGGAAGCCAACTTCCCAAACAGGTCTGACCAGGCGAAGAAGCCCGACACCAATATTCCTTCGTGCCCTACGTGTGGGAGACACCATCCAGGAGAGTGCCGATACAATAACAACAACATCCCAAGGTGTTACAATTGCGGCAAACCAGGCCACTACGCTAGAGAGTGCCGAGAACCTGGAGGTCAAGCGCGGAACCAGGGAAATCAAGGCGAAAATCAAGCTAAGTCCAACGCTCGAGTTTTTGCAATTACTGAAGGCGGAGTAGCCGCAGGACCCTCAACTGTTGTTACAGGTCAGATCTTTATTGTCAACACTATCGCCTTCGTTCTCATAGATTCAGGGGCTTTTTTTTTACTCTTTTATTTCGGGAGGATGTATTAAGAAGTTAGATAGAAAACTCGACGACTTGACACAATCTTTCCTAGCGGTTATCCCTACATGCGAGACCATGGGGTCTCGGTTTTGGTTCAGGGGAGTCCTGATAAGCCTCCTTTGCTGTTCACTTACGCTAGGAGAAACAAGAAAATGATTGTGGGGAAGATATAGAATTGTGATGAGATGGAAGGACTTATTTGTCTTTTTTTTATATATTATTATTAGATTTACCCTTTTTATTATCGTTAGAAATGATATTTTGTTTCTTGTCATTTGTATTGCTGATGTCATGGTTAGTTACAAATGTGTATGGAATGTGTGAGAATATATGCGAAGTATTGAGAAAGATAAGGTACCAGATATTTTCAACGAAATATTATGGGTGCAGGAGAGTTGGGGTCTCTCGAGTACCCTGTTCTACTAGTTTGTTACATGTTTATATATATATATATATATATATATTTTAGTGGCCGTGGATTGTCTATTGATCTCGTGGTCCTTGGGATGCGAGACTTTAATATTATTTGGACATGGATTGGTTATCCAAATGCCATGCAACTATTGATTGTAAGAGGAAGATCGTATTTTTTTTTTTTATCTCCTAGAGCGGAGAACTTTAAGTTTAAAGGGTCGTCCAAAGGGTTAACCAGACCCATAATCTCTTCCCTTCAAGCGTGAAAGATGCTTGATGGCGGTAGTTAGGGTTGTCACCAGTTTAGAATACACGAGGAAGACATACCCGAGGCCGTTTTCTGCACCCGTTATGGGCATTATGAATTCCTAGTGATGTCCTTCGGACTCACCAATGCTTCGGCCGCGTTCATTGGTCTAATGAATTGCGTCTTCGAAGACTATCTCATTAAGATTGTTGTAGTCTTTATCGATGATATTTTCGTTCATTTGAAGACAAAGGGGGAGCATGAAGAGCATTTTCGAGCCGTTTTGGAAAGGTTACCTAAAGCGTTTTATGAGAAGTTCAAGAAGTGTGAGTTTCGGTTGGAAAAGGTCTCTTTTCTTGGACTCATGGTGTCTAAGGAACGAATTTCGGTGGATCCATCTAAGATTGAACAGTTAATTCATGGAATTAGCCCACGCCGGTCACGAAAGTTCGTAGTTTCTTGGGCTTAACCAGGTACTATAGGCGATTTCTAGAGGAGTTCTCCAAACTCACTCTACCTTTAACCCACCTTACTCGAAAGAATACCAAGTTTTCTTGGACTCTGACTTGTGAAGAGAGCTTTCAAGAGCTCAAAACCCGTCTCACAACTACTCTAGTGTTGATAATCCCTACGGAGACCATTGGATTTGCCCTTTTTGCGATGCCATTTGAGTGATTGTAGATAGGCTCATAAAGTCGGCGCATATTTTTTTTTATTTTATTTATTTTTCTTTTCTTTTTGCCGGTGCGAATGACATACCCCATGGATAGGTTGACGGAGATTTATGTCCAAGAGATAGTGAAACTCCACGGAGTACCAATATCCCCTATCTCGGATTGAGATACTAGGTTCAGCTCCGCGTTTTGGAAGAGCTCACTCGAAGCCATGGGAACCCAGTTGAAGTTTAGCACGGCATTTCACCAATAAACTGACAGCCAGACAGAGCGCACCAATTAGACACATGAAGTATGTGGCCGACCCTAGTCATGTTCGGTGCCATAAAGTCCTAGATATCGAGTCTGAAGCTACTCATGCGGGGGCAACGTGGGAACTAGAGTACGCAATGAGAGATAAATATCCCCACTTGTTCTAAGTTTCGAGGACGAAACTTTTGTAAGGGGGTAGGATTGTAAGGGCCTGAACCTGGACTACTTTTGCAAGTATTTACTTTTTATATTTCTCGAGTCAAATGTGTTGACATTATTATCGTGGTTAATGTAATTTAGAGAGAAGTTGGTCAGTTTCGTTAAATCTGGCCAACTCTTGGCTATATTAAACTAGAAGTGCAATGGTATTATTGTGCGTTTTTGAATTTTTGGGCACTTTAGGAATCAATTTTCATCTTGAAATTGATATTAAAATTCATAATTTCTCAATTTGGACTTAAGGATGTATTTTCATGATTTAAAAAAAAAAAACACTTTGGTATAAATATTATTTTTTTTCCACTAGGGTTTGTTTTCCCTTTTCTTTTCCCACCTCACAGCCGCACCCCCCATTCCCTCTCTCTTTCCCTTTTCTTTTTTTTCTCTTCTTCTCTTCACTCTCTCTCTCCCCACCGCGATCTCTCTCTCCTCAGCTCCGGCCGGCGGCCTTCCAGTGTGCTCGCCGCCCGAGCTCCGCCTCTGCTCCGGCGTCCAAGCCGACGCCGCACGAGACCCCGCCGCCGAGCCCAGCTCCTCCACGCGACTCCCATCGCGTCCCCTCGCGCCAGCGCAACTCCTCCGCGCGAACCCGATCCCGCAGTGCCTCCGTGCGCGCAGCGCACCCTCTTCGCGCTCCCCTCCTCGCTGCGACGCCCAGCCGTCGTGCAGCCCGGCTGGCGCAGCCCTGCGAGCGCCGACCCAGCCCCGTCCGCGCCCAGCTTCCCCCGCGCAGTGCCGGAGCTCCGCCCGAACGCCGCGCCACCTAGCGCCTCCGCGCGTCTTCTCCGTGCGCCGTGTGACTCCGGCGAACTAGCACTCCCTCCGCGCGACCCCGGCGACGCTTCGCCTCCGTGCAGCCGCGCAACCCCCGCGAGCTCTGCTCGCCCTCGCGGAGCCCCGGGTCTGCTCGCCGCGTCGCGGCGTCCTCCGGGCAGTAGCTGAGCACTCCCTCGCGCAGCCCCCCTTCCTGGACTCCTCGTCTTCGCGCAGCCCAACCCCGACGTGACCGAGTCGAGGCTCTCTCGCCATAGCCGCGCCCTTTTGTCTTCGGTGAGCCTCGAAAACCCGCGAATAAATTTAATTGGGCGGTGTGCTTCTCATTGGCTCGTATTTGCTGAGTTTTTGTCTGGGCAATTTTCCGTTCATTGGTGATTGTGTTGCTTGGAAAGGTTTATTGATAATTTATTGTTGTAGATTCTAATTGTTTTCGCAGGTTCGTGATTACGAGAATTTTGTGATTTTGTTGTACGGATATAAGAGCGTTTTCGATTCGTGGCTTAAGAATATTTTGATTGTTGTACTAGTTTGAACTTATGTGTCTTTTGGATTTAGTGTATTAATCTATTTCGTGGCCCCGTTGGAGTTAGTGTTTTCAGATGTTTTGGCATTGTAAGGTTTTGTAAATTTGTGCCAATTTAGGAATCTAAAATCCTTCAAGTACACTATCGTTTAAAAGTATAACCCGAGAATTTAACAAATTGATGAGAGTTATCTTTTCGGGTGGTGATTTTGTAAAATTTAGAAGACGCTTTTATTTATGTGTGAGTTAGCGCTAAGTTTGGAACTTTCAAACTAAGAAACTTTTCAAATGAATTTTCTGAAGCAAGATTTTGTTTCCTTGAGGATCCGGTTTTTCGCAAACCTTATAATCTAATTTTATTGGATTTGTATTTTTGTAAACTTGTCCGCTTAAGCCTAAAACGAGTATCGGGTCGCGAGACCGAGCGCTTCGCACCATACTTTTGTTTAAGTTTGAAGCTTGATTCGATTTCTTTTTTTTTTTTCTATCTCTCAAATCGTGCAGGAACGCTTACGAAGCCAGTTTGGATGCACGACTCCTCACCTTTGTATACTAAAGGTATAACCGAGCGGCCGAAATCGAGTTTTAGTCGTAAAATGAAACGGCATTAGAGTTGTAACTTAAGTTTTGAAATTGTTGAAATCATTGAGAAGAGTGTTATGTGATAAGCCTTTGAGGCTCGAGAAGTACTGTTATTAAGATGTTCTGAAATATTTTTGGTGTTATGTTGAATTATTCTGGTTGTTATCGTGATGGACTGTGACCGAAATTAGTTCGGTGCTGGGTTGAAATTAGGTGAAGGCTTCGGCCGGGATATCCGAAAAACAGGGGAAACTCTGCCGGATTTCCGGCTCGAAATTTAGTCACTTATTATGGCTAAGTCAAGGACCGCTTAGGTCCAAGAAATTCTTTCTCACCTAATCTAGTCATTGATGTAACCATTAGTCGAGACTGACGGTAAACCTTAAAAGCGACGACACTCGGGATGGGAGTGCTCTTAAGGGATTTCCCGTCAGACCGTTTGTCGTCTCGCTGTTTAAAATCCATTCCTAATGTCGAGTTGAGCTTAAAGTTTCCTTCCTCTCTTATAATTGGTAAACCTCGGCGTTAATCCTCAAATTCTCACATTGGACAGAGGTGTCACACGTCGAGCTCCGAGAAGGGACACTGCTTAGGAAGGATCTCGAAGACCGAGGCAGGAAGCTTGGGACCTCAAGTAAGTGGATCCCCTCTGTAACACGAGTAGACTTGACCATGGTCGAGCGACCATTTGTGTTGTGAAATTGTGCTAGCTTGTGGTGTTACATTTAGGTGTTCGTTTAATTTAGTTGCATTAACACATGTTTAGGGTGCGTGAGTATGGGATCACGTACTTTTATTTTGTGTCTAACCGATGAGTATGGGATTATGAGTTTAAGTGTCTAATATGTGCATGTGTGTGTCTCAGTCTGTCTGTGGGTATGAGACCATGGACATAAAACTATTCGAGTATCGTTGTCGAGATTGTTTTGCAGGTTGAATGAATTTCAAAATGATTCAAAGAACGGGAAGCGTCTTAATTCTCGATAGGCCCGACGGGGCATTTGTGAGATTTATTCCGAGACGGCCCGACGGGGCCATTGGCCGCAAAAGGTATCGGAACGGCCCGAGGGGCTCAGAGGAGGTTGGCGGATAGCCTTCCTCACGTTATGTTGTTTAACGATCCGGATCGGCCCGACGGGGCAAGTTAAGGCTAATAATTCCGAAACGACCCGACGGGGTCATTGGTCGCGAAAGGTTTCGGAAAGGGCAAAGAGGCCCGGAGGGAGACGATGTTCCCATGAGAATATAAATTGAACGGGACGGGCCAAGGGGCCCACTATTGTTTCAAATCCCGAAAAGGCCCGACGGGGCGATTGTGAAATCAATTCCGAAACGGCTCGACGGGGCCATTGGTCGAAAAAGGTTTCGGAATGGCCGACGGGCCCAATGAATGTTAAGTAAGGATCCTTTACAATAATAATTCGTGAGCACACGTATACTTGATAAAGTAAGTCGTAACGTAAAGTCTTAAAGTGAAATCAGAGGTGGGTTGAAATCTATGACTCGGGTTGCAACCGTTGGGCTGGTAACTTGATTCTTTTATAGGGACTCTCTATTGTGATATTTATGATTTATTGAATTTGTGATGAATGTTATTACTTATGTCCCTAATCCACTTATTGGGCTATTAGCTCACTAGTGTGCTCGTGTTGCAGGTAAGTTAAAGGGAAAGATCGAAGGCTAGGCGGCAATGAAGGAAGGCGGCGGGTGCATACGGGTTCGACCTTGTGGGCGTCGTGTGGACCGTCGGCTATCCGATGGCAAAAGTTTTTGAAGTCCTAAACTCATTTTGACAAATCCTCATACGAAACATAATTTTGATGATTATGGGGTCACGGTTGGGAACCCGTGCTTAGGAGTTAAAATGTATTTATTATTATTATTGTGTAAAAAGTTCAAATTTAACCGTATTTTTGGGATATTGAATACTTATATCGTTATAGATTATTGTGATTTATAATCTTTTATGATATTTTCGTAATACTATATTCGACTTATCAATCTAACTCACAAAATGGGATTCTATTTACCTTAAAATCATAAGGAATTGACTCTTGAAGGCCTTGGGGTGGCTTCTAGGTTTCTAAGTCTCAAGAACTAGTCTTTGTGTGTTTTGAGGCTCTTAGGGTTGCAAAATTCGCACAAAGAGGCTTTAAATAAACCTAACTTACAAAACTATGCCGTTTTGTCGTATGCCCTCAACACTTTGTCGTTTTTGCAGATTGGTTCGCGCACTAAACTTTAAACAGTCATAACTTTTTTTGTATTTATCCGATTGACACATATGATATACCGTTAGAAAGCTTATTCAAAGATCTTTAAACTGATATGTAATATTATATATAAAACGTTTGTATAGCATAAGAAAAATTTAAAAATATATCTACAGCTTAAATCTCACAATAACGTCTCTTTCACTTTTCCAATAAGATTTAATGCTTAAAAGTCTGAAATCTTCACTTCTTAAAACACGTTCTATTTTCATAAAAGTAGTAACCTAAAGGTGATTGCTCTTATTTAACGCCATGTGGCATCAAATAGAATTACATATAATTTTGCTATTTTTTGTACTGTGTGATGTTTTATAAATCCACACGTAATTTACTATTTCTATAAAACTACGTATAGTTTAACAACTATCATACACATAAATTTCGTTGTACTTTCTCAATAAAAAAACACTAAAATTGTTGTAGTTTTTCCTATAACAACAACAGTCATTCATCATACAAATTTTATTAATATACATCTTAATTCTATTCGATACAAAATGTCAAGTAAAATATCATAAAATTAATTTCAAAATAATAAAGAAATGTTCTAATAAGAACATTTGTCAATTTCATAATAAAATGACTATACTATTCTGAAATCGGGATATCACGGATGTGAGGAATCGGGGCGTTTACTCTGCCGCTCCGATTTCTGTTTCTATTGCTTATACTTCCGTCGAAGTTCCTGGGGCTTCGAAGACGGTTCCGGAGGATGAGAAAAAATCGCCGTCCGGTGCTCCCATTCGTCCGATGACGAACGACTGGTCGGCTGCGGAGGTCGCCTCTCGTTCTGTTCCTAACGATTTGCCTTTTTTTTTTCCAGGATCAAAGCCTTCTCCTCCTCCGTTTCTGTCGGCTTCTGTTCCCCCTGCGTCGAACTCCTCTCCAACTGACTTTCAAGGTTACCAGCCCACTCCTCGGCTAGAGAAGATTGACCGGATTATTCAGGAAGCTTTTAGGAACCCTCGGCTTCTTCCGTCATAGTTCTATCATAATTCAGATGCACTTGGTCTTTCTTCTTCGGCGGAGTGGCGTCCCAAGCTCCGCAAGATCAACGGAGGAGCCATCAAGTGCAACAACATGACGAAGAGATCGGACTGCGCTCTTGGAATCATGAGAGCTCTTTACACACTGGCGAATGTAAAGCAACAGATGGAGCTATCTCTCGATGCCATAGTATTCGGATCCTAAGTCGCCCTCAAGTCCGTCCATTTATATATCAGTGCGGCCATCCGCCAGCTAGAGAGGCGAACTATTGAAAGAGATTGCGTGTCTACTTTAGCTGTCACTTTGAAGAAGGGAATCAAGGGACTTCACGAGCACACCTGTAAATATTTTGGATAATTGATGGCGGATCAGGGCGCCTTCTGTGTTGAACGGGATTCCATCCGGTTTGAGCGGGACTCTCTTCGAGCCGGCTACGACTAAGTTTTTAAGGCTCTTCAGCAATTGAAGATCATTCATGCCGATCTACAAAGAGAAAGAGACGCGCTCTTGTTCGACATCGAGAATGCTCCGCGGGCCCCGTCCGGGTACATCCCTGCGGTGAAACGGGACTCTCTTCTGAAGCAGATTTAACATTTATAGTCGGAGGTAGCGGCACTAAGAGAAGAGAACGAGCAGCTTCGAGAGGTGAGAGGGGCCGGCCACTATGAACTAAAGGTTGTCTCTCTTCAGACAGCCTTGAACGCGGTATGCGCAGATTTTGATGTTGTTTAGACTGAACTGGCCGCTATCTCTCCGAGGCTGCCTTCCGTGAGCAGCTTGAAACTCAGAAAAAAGAGTCCCTCAAGCGCTTTAAAGGGGCACTCGTGGCGAAACAGAAAGGGGTGAACGAAAGGTACGAGGAGTTCCTACGAGACCGTATGTCACATAAGTGTTTGGGTTCTGACTGGGTTCGAGACGGTGAGTATGGACCCTGCTATCCGTCCACTTCCCTATTCGGATTCATTGTTTGAGGCTTTCAAGGTCGACTCGTCCAAGTTCAGTGAGCAGGCCAAGCCTTGGCTTGTTGTGGAGTTTGAAGATGAGAAGAAAAAGCTCGAGGCAGATCCTTCTTCCTAGGGTTTGCTTCCTTGTATTTCGTATTTGTTTGTTTGTTTTGTTTTGTTTTTTTGTTTTTTTTTATGTAATGTAAGAACTTTTCATTATTGGTGTAACGGTTTTATTTAATTGTATTTCATATTTTACCTTCCTTTATTCTATTGTTCTCTTGTTGGCTCAGTTCCGCACTTTCTTCTCACTTCTTCGCCTCTTGTGTTCTCTTTTCGTGTTTCGGCATATTCGTTCCGTCCTGTTTCACGAATTTACTTTTGTTGATTTTCTCGCCTAAGCATTTCCCGCCAGTTCGTCTTTGATCTTTTAGTTTGTCTGTTGCTTCGAATTTTCCATTAGGCCCTTTGTTTGATTTAGGCCGGACTTTCTTTTCTTTTATTTTTATCGAATGATTTTCCTGTAAGCGTTAGTATACTAAAAATGGTGTCGCTTTATCGACAAGTTAATGAACTAAAACAATGTCGTTTACCATTAGTTGCTAATTTACGAAAAAAGGAACAGTGATTTTCCGTTTAGGCATCAGGGTCCAGTCTCTAAAGGCCCACTCCTGGTTTCGTTGCCCGCTTTAAACGTGGAAACCTGTTTCCCCACGCCGCCCAAAGTTACTTTCCCTTAAAAAGTTATCGACTTTAAGGGAAAGTGCCTAGTATAAATTATTTCTTCCTCTCCAAGCTCCCATAATAATCCTTTTTTGCCATTTTTAATCAAAAAACCCTTCGTCTTCTTCTTTTTTTTTTCTTTTTCTTTCTTTCCACTATTTTTTTTGTTTCGTACCGTCATGGCTCCAAAAGCTCCTAAGGCTCCCAAATCTCCGAAGCCTATTCGTCCCGAAATTTCTCCTCAAGTTAATATTGCTTCTGCTCCCTCCGTATCCTAGGTCGCCCGGGATTACTTGTTTCTAGAGGATATCCCAATTCACGCTATCGAAGAAATTCATAGTGATCTTCCTCCAAACAACATTCGTCTTCTACTCCTACAAATTGTTGTCTTAGGATTCCCCCTTAATCCCTTATACAATTTATTCTTCCGTCTGTTAAAGATATGGCCTTTCACTATTCATCCCAACATTTTTCGTGTCCTGTCTTGTGCGGTCTTTATGCACGCAGTTGAGGGTCTCGACATCAGACTAGAAGATCTTTTGTACTTACACCAAGTCAAACACTGTAAAGGCGATTGCTTTGACTTGACGAAGTACCTTTCCGTCAATCCTGCGGTTGAACCCACTGCGCATCGAGCCGCCTTCGATATCATGGCATATTCTTCAGAGAAGAAGTGGGCCACTCACATCTATGACGTGTCTGGAAACTTTCACTATGGTGACTCTCTCCAGATTCCTCTTTCTAATGACGGTCTTTACGATCCAGGCCAATCCATTCCAGCTTTCCGCCTTCGTGCAGGGTGTCCCTACGGTGCTATCGCTGCATCCCGTCTGACAAAGGTCGCGATAGTTTGCACTCCTGGAGTTCTCGACTTCCTCTAACGGATCCAAATAAAGGGCCCATTGGATTTTTCCATGTCTGACGCGAACAAAGAATCCTTCTTGTGGGCCTTGCAACTTGCCGAGGCGGGCTTGCCGATCTACCGTTTATTTGGGCACATTCTGAGTGGCATACCGCTTGAACCCTCTCGCCCTCTGCAGTTTCCTCATTCCTTCTTATGCTCGGCCACCGCCAAAACTTCCTCCGTTCCGAAAATGGAAGGAAGGCCCTTCATCTGGCTCTTCCAACTATTCCTTTGGATGAGGATAGTTTTGCTGCTGTGTAGGCGGCTCTAGCTAGGGGCAACAAGATAAAGAAAAGGAAAAGAAAGTCTACAGCCGTTCAAGCCTGCTGCCCCTCCTGTTGCTTTCGCTTCACCAGTTCAGGAAGAGACTCCTGGAACCGAGGACGAGGTACCCATCTCTCGCTGTACTAAGCGTCGCCATGATCTGGCTCCTACAAGCGGGATATCTTCTCGCGTAGGCCTCCGCTTAAAACATCCCATAGGGAAGTCGAAGATCCCTTCTGGTGATCCATCGCATTCTCTGTATTTCACAATTGACTTGTAGAGGATGCCATCGCCTCCTTTAGCTGATCCGGAGGTGACACCGCCGCCTCCTTTACCACTTTAGCCGCCCCTTACCATTCCCCTGCTGCCAGTCGAGGATTCTCCTGCGGCATGACGTGATCTTTCTCCTGCTTACCCGCAGGAGAAGCCTTCAACTAGAAATCCTGAGTCGGAGGTTGAAATGGAAGATGCTAGCAAGGTTCGGCCTAGTGGCGGGGATGTGCAGGCAAATTTCTTACTTATTTTCTCTTGGTTAAGTTGTTGTTGTCAAATATGTTGTCATTTTTGTATGTTGTTTTTTGGAGGCCGAGACTTCGCAAGCCCTTCGAAAAGAAGGAATTCGCGAGGTGGAAGTGGCCGGTGCTTCTGTTCCTGCGGCTGCAGATCAAGTGTTATGTATGATTTATTAATTTTATATTGAGTGGCTGTGTACTGTACCGTGCGTTTTTTTTTATGATAGTTGTTTTAGGTGGATGAGCCTCCACTGGGGGAGTTCGTTCCTGGCAACGCCGGTGTTGGGCCCTACGTAACTCTTGTTGGCACTTCTGGTTTCTTTCTTACGAATAAGGTGTCAGGAGTGGCTGTTGCTAATGTTGGGCCCTTTTTTAGGGCCAAGTGTTGAGCGAGGCTGATCCGACTATCGGTGGCGGAGTTTCGACTGCTGATATTGATCCATCGGGGAAGGGGCCAGCATTGGAAAAGGAGCCGGCACCGGAGAAAGAACTAGTTGCGGAGAACGTTCCTGTGCCAGAGAGAAAGCCGATTGCAGCTGTTCCTATTAATCCGATTGGTGGGGCTCCAGCTGTTTCCGTTGCCTGTTCTTCTGCTACAGAACCAGTGGTATGCTTGCTATGTTAACTTGTTTTAATTTGTATTTACTCTAACCTGTTTGTGGTATGCTCGTTAGCCCTTTTTTGGTATGCCTACTTTAGATTAGGCTTCGCTTTCCTTGGTTGAAGTCGAGAAGGAGTTGAAGCGTCGCAAAGCCTGCCATTTTCGACTTCAGGTTACGGCTGCGAACGCTGCTAAACAAGCACTTCAACTTCAAGTGGATTCTAATGTTGAGTATATTAAGGGCCTACAAGCTTTGCTTGAGACGGCTTGTAATTCTGTCGAGACTGCGTTAGCGCAAGAGAAGGCTACTTCGGATCAAAATCTGAAGGTATAAAAGGATGATGCTTTCTGTATGGCTTCGAGGAAGGCTCTCGCCCGCTAGCGGAAAGGAGCATCAAGTCTCTAGAAGAGTATGAAGAACGGATTGGTCTATTTGAAGCTGTTGATCGCTTTGTAAGTACTCCGGCGAATCTTCGCCTTCCTGAATCATCTTTGGTCGCGTCTCCCAGCTTCAATCCAGATAGATTTTTTGCGTCCTCTGATCCGTCCCAGTGACTTTTCTTTATGCTTTTTGCATATTTTGGATTTTTATTGTAAATAATATTTTTGTTGTTATGGATATCGAAGTTTTGTACCTGAACAATGTCATGTGCATACTTTTTGTTAGTAAAATTTGAATGAAAATGTTACTTATCCGTTGTGTTGTTAATTGTCAGGATGGCATGTCTTCTGCATGTGCCAAACCTTGATGTTGACTTTGATTATCATTATTCAGCACACCTGCTTATTTTAATTTTTAGAAAAATAATCTTTGCAAAATGCATTATTATGTGTACGTATCGTATTGAATAAATACTTGTGTCGTTGTTGTAATTTGTGGATATTTGTTTCCGTACTCATGTTAATGTCAGCATGAGTTGATGTATACTATGAATGCTATGCATAATTCCTTTATCTTTTCTCTGGTTTGTTTCATGTAACTCCTTTATTGATGCTTTTCTGGTATTGCTTTTATTGTGCCTTACCCATTAATAGGGTTCCACAAAATATATACATATACCTATTCATATATATTAGTGTCGTTGTTGCCCTACCATTAGCAGGGTTTTGGGGCGGCTTTTTCTTTGCCATGCCGATTAATAGGGTTCCGTAATATGTGTTTGCCGTTGGTGTCCTAACATTAACAGGGTTCTGGGGCGGCTCTTTCTTTGCCATACCCATTAATAGGGTTCTGCAATATGTTGTTTTGCCGTTGTTGCCCTACTATTAACAGGGTTATGGGGCGGCTTTTTCTTTTGCCATACCCATTATTAGGGTTCTCTAATTTGTTGTGCCAATGGTGCCCTACCCATTAAACAAGGTCCTCAGACGGCTTTTTCTTCTGCCATGCCCATTAATAGGGTTCCGTAATTTTTTCTTTCCTTTGTTATTGTGTGATTTCCTCGTTTACTGTTGTATACGTATTATCTTCCTATTCGATTTCTTTAGCTTTTCGAAGTGTTCTGTAAGTTCAGATAGATATTATCATTAGAAACAACATACGTTAAAAATAAATGGCACAGTTATATTTATAGTGATTCGACAAATTACCTTCGTCCACTCTTAACCTTGATGTTTGGCCGTAATTCACTATTGGGGAGCTTGATACATTTCTTTGTAGTCTACATTGTTTGGCTCATTCATTCATTCGGTTTTTTTTTTTCAATGAGTGGATGGCCGTCATACATAATATTTTTTAGGTGCATTGTGTTTCAAGAACTTATGATTTTTCTTGCCAGATCCGCCACGCTCTTGAGTCCATATGCTTTATTTCCGTAGAATTTGATCACTTCGTAAGGCCGTTCCTAGGTTGGTCCAAGCTTATTGTCAGTAGGGTTCTTCGTATTTAATGTGACTTCCCTTAGTACCAGATCTCCCACTTTGAATGATCTTTCCCGGAACTATTTGTTGTATAGTTCGGCCACCTTTTGTTGATAGGCTAACATTTTTATGGCGGCTATTTCTGTTCTTTCTTCAATCAAATTCAGATCCAGCATTATTGCGTCTTCATTGCTTTCGAATTCCGTCAAGGACGTTCGGGCTTTTGGAAAGGAAAGTTCAGTTGGGATTACTGCCTCTGTTCCGTATACCATGGAGAAAAGAGTTTCTCCAGTGGCCGTTCGTTTGTTATGCGGTAGGCCCAAAGGACATTCTGCAACTTATCTGCCAATCTTCCTTTTCAATCTTCTAATTTCTTCTTGATGCATTCGAAGATGATTTTGTTGTAAGATTTGGCTTGCTCATTTCCCTGTGGGTAGATTCTTGACAAGAAGCTTAGTTGAATTCCGTGACCGGAACATAATTTTTCGACCGCCCTTTCGGTGTACCGCGTTCCGCTGTCAGCTGCGATCTTTTGCGTGAGTATAAACCTGCAGACGATGTGTTTCTAGATGAATTTGATTACCTCAATCTGTGTTATGTTGGCGTACGCTTCGGCTTCTATTCGTTTGGTGAAGTAGTCCGTTGCGACGATTGCGTATTTTCTTCTTCCATGTGCCAACGGTAAAGCTCCCACAATATGGATCTCCCAATGGAGGAACGGCCATGTGCTGACCACGTAGTGTAACTTGTTTGCTAGGATGTACGTCTTGTGAGAGAATCTTTGGCATTTTTCGTATCTTTTCACGAACTGATCCGCATCTCTTAACATATTCGGCCAGAAGTAGCCTTGCGTCATTGCTTTGTGAGCTAGGCTTCTTCCGCCAGTGTAGTTGCCGCACACCTCTTCGTGGATTTGCCTCATCACTTCCCGGTCTTGTCTTTCCATCAAGCACCTTTTCAGCATCGGGCCATCCCATGACATTTGGTAGAGCTTGTCATCCATCATCGTGTATCGAGTGGATTTGGTTTGAATTCTTCTAGCTTCCTTCTTACCCGCCTGAAGTTTCCCTACGATTATGAACTTCTTAATTTCTGTTTGCTAACTGTCCTCTTCCTGCTCGATATTGCTCACTGTTGCAGTTGATCGTATTTGCTCTTCTTCCTCGTAGCTAGGTTGGATCAACTCTAGGATTGGCTCTAAGCGGAATAAACCTTCTTCTGGGTCTCCGGATGCCATCCTTGCTAGGTAATCTGCCTCTACATTTGCTTCCCTCGGTATTTGTTACACATGCATTTTATGGAATTTTGTGGACCACTTTTTTACTTTCGCAAAGTATTTCTTTAAGGTGGGCTCTTTTACCTCATAGATCTCGGCAAATTAATGCACGACTAGTTGAGAGTCTCTCTTTATGTTTAGTATTTCCGCTTTGACAGCTTTTGCTAGCTTTAGGCCCGTCAGCAAGGCTTCATATTCCACCATGTTGTTGGTGGCATTGAAATTCAGTCTGAGGGAATACTCAAGTTACTGCTTCGCTGCTGTCGAGTATTATCCCGACTCCAGCTCCGTTCCGGTTCTTGGCTTCGTCTATATGCATCTGCCATCTTGATATGACTTGTGCCACTTCTTTTCCAGGGTTTTCGATGCCGATCACTGTGTACTCGTTTAGGAAATCGGCTAGCACCTGGCACTTTTTTCGCTGTCCTGGGTCAAATCTCCAAGTTGTACCTGGATATTAGGTTTTAATAGGATCGATTTTAGGGGTTGATCCACGAAAATCACGATTGGATGGGCCTCGAAGTAATGTTTTAGCTTTCGCGAAACATTCAGCAATGATAACACAAGCCATTCCGCATCTTCGAGTATCCTACTAATGTACAATACTCGTTTCAGCTTTCTATTTTCCTCAGTGAACAGTACCCCCACTTATTGCGGTCTCAGATTGACCCGGGTATGCGTAGAGTTCTTCTCCTTGCTCCGAAATCGATATCTCTATAGTTGTGTTCAAGTATTCCCTGATTTGTTCAAGAGCTTTCTTCTGTTCCTTTACCTAGTCGATCTCATTTGCTTTTATTGCTTTACAAAGTGGCCTGTACTTTTCACACACACGAAGAAGAAAACAGCTTAGGGCCATTATTTTATAGATGAGGGATTGTACGTCCTTGATTGTTCTGGGTTCCTGTTCTGCCATCAGGTTTATTATCTGTGCTGGGCATAGCTCTATCCCTCGTTTGCTGACCACATGCCCTAGGTATTGTCCGGATGTTACTCCAAATGCATATTTTGTTAGGTTGAGCTTCATCCGGAACTTGCGTAAGATCGCGAAGACCCTGGTTAGATGTTTAATGAAGGACTCCTTCTTCTTGCTCTTGACGCACATGTCGTCAATGTATACTTCCATTATGTTTTCGATAAGGTCTTTTACAAAACATAGTCGATTATCATCAGAACGTTACGTGTCAAAATACTTAAATCAAACAGATAAGACAAATACAAGCTCATAAAAAGTCATATAATCATGTCATAAAAATATTTTAATCATAAATGAACTCATTAATCAATTCATAGTAAATTTGAATTACCAAAAACCGGTCGTGACAACCACCATCCCCTTTGAAAAGTTTCATCCTCGAAACTTAGAATGAAATGGGTTCACCCTCATTTCCTCTTCTGTCGCCTCTTCGAATCGGTGATTTTTCCACAGTTCTTTTACTTAGGCTATCTTCTTGTTCCTCAACTTATTTACCTCATGATCAAGAATCTAAACCGATTGCTCATCGTAGCTCAAACTCGCCTGAATTTGCACAGCTTGTGGTTCGATTACATGCTCAGGGTCGGCTACAAACTTATAGAGAATGGATACATTGAAGGTATTGTGAATTGTTGACATCGTTTCCGGCAGGGCAAGCTCATAAGCCACAATGCCAATATGCTTCACAACCTTGTATGGTCCCCGATAACGGGGATTTAGTTTTCTTTTCTTGCCGAAACGCATAACTCCCGCCGAAACGCATAACTCCCTTCATTGGAGCCACTTTAATAAAGACATAATCTCAAACCTCAAACTCTAGTGATTGTTGACGTACGGCTGCGTAATTCTTCTGTCGGCTCGGAGTTGTAGTGACCATTGTCTAATCACCTTAATTGTCTCAGTAATGTCATTAATTTTCTGTGTTTATCGTAGCAAGTCCCATTCTATCACTTTCTTTTCACCGGCCTTGTTTCACGTGAGTGATAATCTGCACTGTCGTCTGTACAACGCTTTATATGGAGCCATTTTGATGATTGCCTGCTAGCTGCTGTTGTATGCAAACGAGGCGAGTAGAAGGAACTTGCTCCAGCTTTCGTTGAAGTCTAAAACACATAGAAGGAACTTGCTCCAGCTTTCGTTGAAGTCTAAAACACAGGCTCTCAGCATATCCTTTAAAACTTGGTTCGTCCTCTCCTTTTGCCTATTCTTTCGTGAGAAAGAAGGGGAAAGAGAGGAGACACTTACCCTGTCGAAAAGAATGATAAGACTGGGTTCAGACGGAAACCCTGTTCACACAAAGAGAAAAGATGGGTTTATGTTTTGTCGGCAAGGAATGAAAAGCAAGGGATGAGTTATATGTATATATATACATATATATACATACAATAAGGGCCTTTTCGGATGATAAAAAATGAGTAAAAAATTTATGAATAATTCATTTGGTAATGTGTAGCAATTAATAACATGTACCTCTTAGTAGGGTAATAGACTGATGACTAGGGGCTATGATGCTTGTGAAGCGTTCTGCGAAGATCATTTTCTTTTTTGTTCTTTGGGAATTGTTTGATATCCTAGGGACTTGTGAAAATTAAAATAAGACTCATAAAGTTCAAAACTAAATATACATATATATATATATAGAGAGAGATAAGAGATGCTAGTAATAATCCCTAAGTCTGGTAGCAGGATAATAATAATAATAATAATAATAATAATAATAATAAGAATAATAATAATAATAATAATAATAAAAAGGGGCTTTCTAATCTTGGACATAGATAAAAAAAAGTATACCTCTTCTAATATAAGCCAATAATAAATAACAATAAGTTTACTTCCTTTTAAAAAAAATTATAAGAAATAAATACTTGTTAATCCTTATGTTAAAAAAAAGGTAGTTTTAAAATAAACAAACAATAATAATATGTAAGAAACATTGTAAAAATATGACTATGGTAGATGTAATGAGTTCTATTAACTAAATAAAAAAGGACTAGGAGAATAAAAGTTTTTAACTCATTATGATCTCCATCGCCTCTCCGTATCTAATGCCTAATGACTAATTGGTAAGAATATATTAATTTTGATGCTCAATATCAATGCACTCACTAATAGTGCATATGCGTTATGGATATATATATATATTGAAAGTAAAACATAATTGTTACAGTTATATTAACATAATCTAAACAAAAAATGGTTTATCATAAGTATTGCTAGAAGACATGAAAATAAATTACCTATTAATAGTAGGCTTTTGTGAGCATCTTATATTTTAATAAATGTCTAAAGAGTAATAACGATGGCAGTTCATTTCATGGACGTGTACATGAATATATATATATATATATATATATAGTTGCTAGACAATCAAGTAATTAGATAATATTAAGGACGATTACGATGATCTTTGGTCCTAGAGAAAAAAATATAAGTACCGATTATAACTATTCTAGGTGTACGAAAGGCTTAATACTTGCGCCATTCGCACATGAGACTAAATGTTTTGGGATATAACTGTATATAGTATGGAGATGGACAATGGACTAACCAATAGGAATAATGTCGTGGATATGGCTTGGAGTGATTAAGTACAATTAATGCCAAAATCGGACCCATGCCAATGTAAATTGTATTGACAACTCAAGACATCCTAATATATAGCTCACGAAAAATAGTTAGTACACAAGATATTCTTGTTCATCTAGAGAAAAAATTTACACAATAGTCACTTAAACAAACCAAAGAACCTTCAATACACTTAGAAAAATAAAATAATTAAACGGTATATATGTGTGTGTGTGTGAAGGAAATCTTAATAAATATGGACATAACACACAAACAACGTCCATGACAAAAGAGGGAGTTAAATTGCAATGTGTAGCAACTCACAACAACCAATTAATTAAAAAGTATGATAAAAGGAATAAAACAAAAACATGTACTACTTGCCAACTAAATTGCTTCGATGTGAAAAGGATATAAAATAATTGTAAAGAATAAGGGAGCACTTGAAGGAACACTATAATAGAAAACTTTGTGGCCAAGAAAGGAGAACAGTTTTTAGAGAGGAATAGGAAGAGAGAGTTAAAGGTTTGGCACCATCCCTTATAAGAAAATATTTCACTAATACTCCTTCCTCATGTGTATTCTCCCTTTGTTCTTTCACCCTAGTATAAGCCCAAATTAACCAATAAAAAAATAAATCATTTAATACTTAAAACACGCCACGAATTCCTGCATAATTCATACAATTAGTCCAATATCATAACACAAGAGAACAACGCAGTTAAATATGAGATAAGAGAAAGATACTAAAGATAAATGACCATTAAAGAGAGGATGGTCCATCTCCGGTTATTAATATAGCATGTGGATTGTAGGAGTTATAGTTTTCCCATGTCAACCTTTGACATTATTCCTGTCTCGCTCTTTTAATTTACATGATCACTCTAAATGTTATATCAGGTAACTATTTTCTACTCCATCACCCTTTTGTTTTTATTCTAATAATTATTTTGTTATATAACTATATATTCCATTAGCACTATCAATGACCTTTGTCTGCAAAGTGTCGATCAGACTACATGAACAGATGTCATGTCTTCTCAATCATGTGTCGTTCTTAAGATTACAGTTGAATTGATTATTATTTATTTCAACTACGCGACAGAGAGATTATGATATATTGTTTGAGAAAATAAGTACATCTGTGGGACGTAGTAACTAAAACAACACTACGGAAAGGAGTATATATATATACACTTCATTATCTATTTATTTATTCATATTTCTCACTAGCATTATCAATGATCTTATGCCTTCAGAGCACAAGTTAGAATGCACAAATATTTGTCTCGCTTCTATGTGGCTCATGTCGTTTCCAAGATCACAGTTGAATTGATTATCACCAAATCAATAACAACTTAACGACAAGGAGACCTCTACATATCACAAAGAAACGATAACATTTATGGGGAATAACGACTACAGAAACACTGAGATAATAATAAAAAAAGGGTCATTTGTATTAACTAGGTCCCCATTAGGTAAGATAGAGGCTAGTCTCATACTTACCGGAAGAAATGGTCGAAATAATCGAGTAAAGTATGCTCCTATTCGATGCATTCTAAACGAGTGACTATTTGCAGACTCGCTATAATATTTTCTGAAGCGGGACCCCAATATAACATAAATAATCTAGACAGAGTGTTCAAATTGTATGCATCCTTTTTAACGAATCATTAATTATACCCTTACATTAAAAAATGATTAATGTGCCACTTGAAGATCGCATCAACTATAAGATATTCTAAAAGAAAATAACAAATATTCCAAAACATCTATTCCGTTAAGGATGCAATGAGCCAACAACTCGTCTTCATAATAAATAGAGATTAACATTCTTCCTATATTTAAAAAAATATCCCATTAAATTACAAATCCAGTGCCTCATCCAAACTAAAAAATTTATATTCTAACCAATAACGATAATTTAATAATTTCCTCCGGTCATCACAAATATGGGTCATACACTTATAATCCTCACATCAGATACTATGAACCATTCTTAGGGTCTATAGTCATATACGGTGCGTTTGGTGCTCCAAACTGGATTAGATAGGATTAGATTATATATGTGGGATTGAATTGGATTGGATAGGATTGGATTGTACAACATACTATTACATGTTTAGAGTAGTATTGGATTGGATTGGACTGATATCATATTTATAATAAATTAAAAAAACTATTTAATTAATCAATTATAAATTATTATTTTTTATTTTTATTTTTATCACTGAATTAAATAATCAATTAAAAGTGTGGGGCTCATATTTTTTTTGCTTATATCCCATGTAATCCCCTATTCTTGGAAAGGATGAGTTATCCCACTTACATGAAATTATTTATAGAGGGAAATTTGAATAATCATATCCATATTTTGCACCAAACAGAGCATTAGGATTATATTGTCCAATCCGATCCAATCCCAAATTATATTCTACCTACCAAACACACCCACAATGTCTAGTTCCCGCAACAGACCTGGAAACACCCATCAGATTGAAGATTAAAAGCTGTGCTATACTTCAACTTTGTTCCCAAACATTCCTGTACAGACTTCTAAAAGCGTGAAGTGAACCTCGTGTCATGATCTGAAATTATGGACTTGGGAACTCTATGTAATCTGACCACCTACTTTACATATAACTCTATTAGGTGCTCTAGTGTGATTGTCTTCTTAATCGGTAAGAAGTGAGCCGATTTTGTCAATCGGTCCACGATCAACCAAATTGTATCATAGTCATTGCTCGTCCTCGGTAAACTCACGATGAAATCATCGAGATATCATCCTATTTCCACTCAAGAATCTTGATGGATTGTAGCTCTCCTCCGGACCTTTGATGTTCCGCCTTCACTTGCTGACAAGTAAGGTAAGACTGAATATATTTGGCTACATCTCTCTTCATGTCACTCCACCAAAAGTTACTTCTCAGGTAGTGGTACATTTTCGTGGCTCTTAGATGCAAGGCATAGGGTAATTTATGAGTCTCAGCCATCTATTGTTTCCTAAGCTCTTCGTCATTTATCATACAAAGTCTAGTGCCCAGGTATAACACCCCTTGGTCGTCGACTCAAAAATCCTGATGTTTCCCTTCTTGCATCCCCTCCTTGAAATTCTATAGCTCATAATCTCTATCTTGCTTCTCCTCTATGTTGTCTTTCACTGACGACGTGATCATCAAAGCGGAGAGTCGACCTGTCACTAACTATAGGCCACGACTCTCTATCTCTACTCTCAACTGTGAGTGCATCGCATATATAGACATCAAGGTCATTGAAGACTTCCTGCTCAAGGCATCTACAACTCTGTTTGCCTTGTCTACGTGATAGAAGATCTTACAATCATAATTTATCACCAACTCTAAGTATCTTCTCAACCTCATGTTCAACTCTTTTTGGGTGAAGAAGTACTTTAGGCTTTGGTGGTCGATGAAGAGCTTAAAATGTACCCTGTGTAGGTACTGTCGCCAAATCTTTAAGGCGAACACCACCGTTGTTAACTTTAAATCATGAGTGCGATAGTTCTTCTTGTATTCTTTTAATTGTCTCAAAGTATAGGCTATCACCTTATTTACTTACATCAAGACCGCTCCAGGACCCATCTTTGAAGCATCGCAGTAAATCACAAAGCCATTGCTGTCAAAGGGTAAAGTTAAGGTAGGTGCGCTCGTCAACCTCATTTTTAACTCCTGTAAGCTCTTCTTGCACTCCACAGTCCATTCAAACTTCTTTCCTTTCTTAGTTAGGGCAGTCAAGGGAAGGGCGATTTTTGAAAACCCTGAAACCCTGTAATGAACTTCATGTAATACCCACCAATCAAAGGAAACTGCGGATCTCTGTCGTATTCTTCGGTTGTCTCCCTTCTTTTACCGCTTATACCTTTGTTGGGTCAATCATAACACCATCTTTTGAGATTACGTAACCAAGGAATGCCACGTGATCCAACCAAAATTCACACTTTGAAATTTTTGCGTAAAGTTGGTGTTCTTTCAACGTCTAAAGTACTAAGCAGAGATGTTCTTCGTGCTCTTTGTTTGAACAAGAGTGGATGAGGATGTCTTCGATAAAGACTATAACAAATCGATCAAGAAAGCCGTCGAATAATCGGTTCATCATATCCACAAAGGCTACTGGGACATTCATCAAACCGAATAGCATGACCACAGACTCATAGTGGCCATATCTTTTCTTGAACGCAGTCTTCTGGATGTCTTCCTCCTTAATCTTCAGTTAGTGATAGCCCAAACGAAGGTTAATCTTTGAGAACGCTGATGCACCGTTAAGTTGATCAAACAAGAGTTTCTGCAATTGCTTGTGAAGCTCTTGCAACTCTAGTGAGGCTATTCT